>CM031242.1:837207869-838407869 GCA_018340775.1 Taxus wallichiana var. yunnanensis | reverse complement strand
GTTGATGGACAATTATAACTGTCCTCCTTCCTCCCCGGCCTTTATATTTGTCTTTGCTCTTTTGTTTGATGATCACCAATTGCGCAGCATGGATTCACTCATAGCCCATCAGATACAAATTTCTATATCAAGAAGGTAGGAACAAAGATTGTTATTCTAGTTTTGTATGTAGATGATCTTGTGATCATAGGAAGTTCTGAAAATCTTGTGGATGATGTAAAGAATGATCTGAAGAAATCCTTTGACATGACCAATTTGGGGCTACTTCACTACTATCTTGGCTTAGAGATATGGAAGAAGAATCATATATTCGTCTCTCGATGAAATATGCCAAGACACTCCTAGAAATTATGGAATGTCAGATTGTAAACCAATGTCCACACATATGGAAAAAGGTTTGTAATTATCTAGATTCTAGGATTCACCACAGGTAGATGGCACTCACTACAGGAAGCTTGTGGGGAGTCTCATTTACTTGACTTATACCAGGCCAGATCTTTGCTTTGCAGTGAGCTATCTCACCAGATTTATGTAGGAGCCGAAGAAATGTCATTGGATAGCAGCAAAGCATGTGTTGAGATATGTCCAAGGTACAGTTGACTTTGGTCTAGAGTATAAGAAGAACACTCAGTTCTTCTTATAGGGATATATAGACTCAAACTATGCAAGATCCGTTGATGACAGGAAATCCACTTCAGGGTATGTTTTTCATCTTGGATTTGGACCTATCTCGTGGATTAGCAAGAAGCAAATTATTGTTTCTCTCTCATCCACTGAGGATAAATACCATGCCGCACAAGGAGCTATGTGTGAAGCGAATTGGTTACGTCGAATTCTTGTAGACATAGGGATTCCTGAAGAGAAACCTCCCATCATTCACTGCAACAATCAAGGTGTGTTGAAGCTTGTGAAGAATCCTGTTTTTCATGAACGAACAAAGCATATTGAGGTTGAATGTCACTACATTTGTGAACAGGTCTTGAACCACCAAATTTAGCTCCAATACTGCCCTACTGATTTTCAGGTTGCAGATATTCTCACCAAGCCTCTCGGCAAGGTGAAGTTTGATTTGTTTAGGGGGTACATATGTAGAAACAATGTATTAAGGGGGGGAATGTTAGCATTAGTTTAGTTTAATACATTGTTGTTATGTATTTGTTGATGGACAATTATAACTGTCCTCCTTCCTCCCGTAGCCTTTATATTTGTCTTTTCTCTTTTGTTTGATGATCACCTATTGCAGCATGTATTCACTCATAGCCGCTTAGATACAAATTTGTATATCAAGAAGGTAGGAAAAAATATTATTATTCTAGTTTTGTACGTAGATGATCTTGTGATCACAGGAAGTTCTGACAATATTGTGGATGATGTAAAGAATGATATAAAGAAATACTTCGACATGAACGATTTGGGGCTACTTCACAACCGTCTTCGCTTAGAGATATGGAAGAAGAATCATATCTTCATCTCCCAGATGAAATATGCCAAGACACTCCTAGAAAATTATGGAATGTCAGATTGTAAACCAATGTCCACACCTACGGAAAAAGGTTTGCAATTATCTAGATTCCATGATTCACCACAGGTAGATGGAACTCACTATAGGAAGCTTGTGGGGAGTCTCATTTACTCGACTTATACCTGTGCCATATCTTTACTTTGCAAAGTGAGCTATCTCACTAGATTTATCTAGGATCCGAAGAAATGTCATTGGATAGCAACAAAGCATGTGTTGAGATATGTCCAAGGTACATTTGACTTTAGTCGGAGAATAATAAGAACACTCAATTCTTCTTACAGGATATACAGACTCAGACTATGCAGATCTATTGATGACAAGAAATCCACTTCAAGGTATGTTTTTCATCTTGGATTTGGACCTATCTCGTGGATTAGCAAGAAGCAAATTGTTGTTGCTCTCTCATCCACTGAGGCTAAATACCATGCCACACAAGGAGCTATGTGCGAAGTGATTTGGTTACATCACATTCTTGTAGATATAGGGATTCCTGAAGAGAAACCTCCCATCATTCACTGCAACAATCAAGGTGTGTTGAAGCTTGTGAAGAATCCTGTTTTTCATGAATGAACAAAGCATATTGAGGTTGAATGTCACTACATTCGTGAACAAGTCTTGAACCACCAAATTCAGCTCCAGTATTGCCCTACTAATTTTCAGGTTGCAGATATTCTCACCAAGCCTCTCGACAAGGTGAAGTTTGATTTGTTTAGGGGGTACATATGTAGAAACAATGTATTAAGGGGGAATGTTAGCATTATTTTAGTTTAATACATTGTGGTTATGTATTTTTGATGGATAGTTATAATTGTCCTCCTTCCTCCC
Source organism: Taxus wallichiana var. yunnanensis (assembly GCA_018340775.1). Lineage (NCBI taxonomy): Eukaryota > Viridiplantae > Streptophyta > Pinopsida > Cupressales > Taxaceae > Taxus > Taxus wallichiana. The sequence continues at coordinate 838,405,522 of CM031242.1, read as the reverse complement.
GCAACCTTTATATTTGGCTTTGCTCTTTTGTTTGGAACACATTGAATTGAATAAACATTGAATAAATCTATTATTTATCTTCTCGCTATCATTAAGAAAGTTATGAATACAAATATTCATGTATTATTCATTATTATATATGTACATATTGATATATAACATTGTTATGTAGTTTCATACACATTTATCGATTCATTATGTTTATTATGAGTGATGGAATCGTGATAGAATCTATATCTCTAAAAATAATAATATGTAAAGTCTATTATTTAAAATAAAATAAAATTTAATACCGATATCATAATTCCACCAACAAAATAGCTTGTTTTTATAACTCATCATGAGAGGAATGAAGGTATTTATATACTATAATAAAGGGATATTTGGATAAGGTCGCGATTCTTCCAGGTTGAGATTATTTAATAATCCTTTTAGGAGGATGAGGAATGAAAATATAATATTTAATATTGAGGAGTCGTTGATCCACTTATGGAAATATTTTATACGGGTGTGAGCTTTATTACCTCTTCAACCATAGAGTATTGATTCAAGGATGACATAAGTACTTGAAGATTATATTGTATGTTGTTTACGTTGATATTTTTAAATAATGCATATTATAGTGTCTTTTATAATTTTTAATGGATTTATCCAAAGTCTTTATGAAGGAAATATCCTTTTATTTATGTTTAAATTATCTAAAGAATTGAGGAAAATATAATAGACATTTTCCTTATGCATAGTGTGATCATTTCCATTGCTAAATGTTTACCATTATGTGATGAAAGTGTTCGAAATATTTTTACCTTTCTACTTGAATTAACGAAGTGAATTAATAAAAACAAACCGACCTCTAAGACTTGGGGTTTAATGATACCTGTAGTTGATGGATTTTGATGCTCAATTTTGATAGAAGTTGTGATCCTTCTAAAAGTGTGTACACGCTCTTATCTTGTGAAGAAATGTGCTACTGAAATACACTAAACAAAATGGATTAGATAGATGGATAAGAGAGATGCTCAACAACAAACGATTCCATGAATCCAAAGTTATTCCTTGATGAATGTCACTTCCTATGTAAATAATCAATTATATCGAATGGATAAACAATTAATAATAAGATTATACAACATAGATAGATGTAAGAACAATATATAAATATGACTAGAATTAAATATCAAATGGAAGATCTTGTTTGGATTTGAAAGTGGCCCAAGTGAGGGTGGATGCAATCAACATGTTCAAAGTAATCATACCAAAATTCGTATGTTTCGTGTTAGATGTTAAAAATGAATTCGATCTAAGATTCGATATCTTGGTCGGTGACAAAAAAATTTATTATCGAAATTGTAAGCTCATGTAGAATGTTGTATTATTCCCTGAGACAAAGTGTTGTTGGACTATTAGAAGAGAGTAGATGCCAATGATTTCATGTGGGCTACATGATATTGACATCTAATAGAGATCCATGCTCAAAGACATGTTATAAGAAACAAATATGACAAAAATAGATATGAAAAATTAATGAAAACTCGATGAATGTTGGCAAAAGTAAATTGACATGAATCATCGACGATTAGGCCAATCATTTGGTGATTTAGGTGATTTTTTTGATTTAATAAAATCAAATGCTTGAATTTTCAGATTAATGTTTTTGTATAATTGAAAGATATATGTGATTGATAATGAAGAAATCAAATTTCTAAAAGTACCTTAAATGGAAATGAAGCTAAAATATGCCTCAAACCTTGCTTGAGGATGATCTCGTGATGGTGGTATAGTATATAATTTGAATGGTGAAAATTTGATATACATAAGCTCTAAAAATTCCTTGAAATTGATTGACGATGTTTTGATGTGATTTTGATGATAGTTTTTATATCTAGTTGCTAATTTTTATACAGATTTTGAAGGGATCAGGAACCCTATACAACCGAAAGATAAAGCAAACAAAGCCCGTGAAAGAAAAAAATAAAGGCACATCGAATTTAAAGGTCCCACAAAAATTAGTTAAACAGGCTTAACTCTTACAACGTAGAATCAGGACCCCCAAAAGGACAAGAAAAGACTAAGAAAAAAACAAGGCATCAAAATTCGCCCATAGTCCTGCAAAAATTTCAAGAAACTACAAATCCACCAAGTGAGACAGAAAACCACCGGAGGACCACATCCAACAACAAACCAACCAGGAAACCAAAAAGACCACCATCTATTCTTCCTTCCAAATTTGCTAAGTACGGAGGTTAAATCTCCTCCTCCTTCGATGTCCAGTTTCTAAGTGATGATGTGCATGATGCTGAAATTTAGTATAGAAAGCCAGATCTCAAAGTTCAACATTGAGGATCCTGGATGGAGGCCAAAAAATAGCTATTTAAAATTGTTGGCGGTTACCTCGAATCACCAAAGATCCGGGTTTTTCGAGGTTTGGAAGGGTAAAGTTGTTAAAACCACTTCCAAACAAATTTTTTTGGTTTTAGATTTGGGTAAATGTTTGATGAATTTGTTAAGGGTCGAGATGTGAAGGAGGTTGTGGAATAATTTATATGTGATTTTTATTTATTTAATTTTGATTTTCGGGAGGTTTTAAATGGTTGAATGGGATTTACTAATTGTGTAAGAAGGATATTTACACATGGTAAATATGATAAAGGGGTTATGACTTAGGATAAGGTGATTTTATGAGTGTAAATGATAAATTATATAAATGATAAAGGGGATGAAGGGTGCAAATTTTAGGTGTCTACAAAAATATTGAATATCATATTGTTGTGTATTTTCAAACACCTATACTTTTGACTAACAATAAGCATCCTCAAAAGATCCCGAAGAAAACAATAGATAATAATAATCAAATTTTAAGTGCTTAAGTCAAACCGAGAGAGTGATAATTGCTCTTTTTTATTTACCAAGTATTGTAATACATTTCACAATCAATGTAGTTATCCTAAGTAATTATGCATGTGTGTCTCTAAATAAACAATTCAGATATATTTTCACTCATTCTTTAATAATAACAAAACAAAAACTAATTTTTTCCATTTGAAATCTTTTCTTGAAGATGTAAAATTCATAATTTTTCTCCATTATGCTATGATATGCATTATGTTGTAGTAACTTATAATTTTTCCACCTTATAGATGATAGATATATAGTTTCTTGATAAATGATACATTTTTAGTAGATAGTTTCTTGATAGATGATACATTTTAGATATAACTTTCATAAATAGGCATACTTGTAATTACATGTTGGAATCGACTTTGAGACCTCTTCAACCTCAATGCAAATATTTAACCATTCCCTCTTCCCACTCTCCCATAAAATTAAATGGATGTATTTCCAATTAAGATAAAATGAGGAAATGAAAAACAAATATTTTAGAAAATATTAAAAAATATTTGTTTTTAAATATTTAGGGTAGAAAATATTGTTTGACTCATATTTTATGAAGATATCCTAGTTCCGCTAAGAAGAAGGGGCTAGAATTAGAAATCGAGAGAAGAAGGATCGCGTTTTTAAAGGTGATATCACACTACCGATGAGGAGAAGCATTCCCACACACACATCAAGGGAAAATATTCCAAACACTAGTAGGTTTGAGAAAATAAACTCCGTGATGAGGCACCAAGAACAATCCTCACACATTAGTAAGAGGACACACACCAAAAAGGATAGGTTTTAGAAAATAATCTATGTAAGGCCCTCTTCTACTCTCCTAGTATATAAAAATATCTAATAGTGATTAAATTTATGCCTTAAATTAAAAAAACGCCTCAATGAAAATGCCCAAAAAGTGATGAGAATGCTCCAACAACAATGAAAATGATACCATATAAAAAAAAACACATGGTCATGTATTTTAATCATAGTTGGGGATATTTGAGTATCACCAAATTTAATGTCTCAGTTCATTTTTGTAATGGTAAATTTAATGAAATATTTATGAGGTTGAAAAGGATAGCCAACATAAAAATACATTTATAATAAACAAAATCCACTAGCATTTAATAATCAGATCTCATACTAATAAAAAATTGCCAACAGGCAAAAATAAAAAGAGAGAAGAAAATTTTATAGAATATGTACAAAATATTTATCATGCATCTTGCTCAAAAAAATTTCCATTATTGGTTTATTAAAAACATTTACTTTCAATATTTTATAGTAACATATGTTAAGATGAAAATATATTGATATCTCCCTAATATTGAAACCTTGGTTCCCATCTTTCAACCCTATTATGAATCTTTCTTTAGTAAACTAGTTTGTATTAGATTGGCTCATTTCCCCCTCCATTTTGGTGGCCGAATTTTCTAGTTTCTATAGGCAATAATTTTGGTAATTTCATTAATATTGACACTCCACGACACCACTTGTTATATCCACACATCCTATGACTAGATCCTTGTCAAAATAGATAACTCAAAGGAACTCATTGCTAATATTTATCTTATGGTCAAGAAAATAACTTGGACTCAACCCTTGATTGTGAAGGATCTCCCATCGATGCGAAGGTTTTTACTTTGGGAATTATCACAGCATAATGCCATCTTGAGAGGTATAAGCATGTGAGATCCACCTAGTGAAACATGCACTCCCATTTCATCGTGATTAATGAAAAACTAGAAAGTGTACCTGATTCTAACTCTAATTCGAAGGAATATGTACCGAAACTCATTATAGGAATCATGTAGACGGATCAATGGAGGAAATTTTAGATATGGAGAATATTGAAATCATAATATTGATGAAAATTTAAATCCAATCTGGTGCTATATGGATTAGAATGGGTAGAAAGATGAAATTGAAATTTGTTAATGATCCCCTTAAGATACATTTAAGATCCCATGGGAAGGATTACAGGGGATGAATTGGTGGCCTTTTTACTTTTGTTTTAGTTTTCATGTTGCTTTGGTTGTATTTTTCATTTGTCTCTCTTTTATTCTTGTAGAGGCATCTCCTTTTTCTTCATGGATAAATCTTTGTCTCCATGAAACATGTTATAATGGGGAAGGGTCCCTTAAACTTCTTATACCATTAATTAAAAAAATCTCGTTGCTAATCCTTCTATTAAGGTATAAATATAATTAAATTGTTGTAATGAGTAAAATTAAAAACTAAAAATGAAAATATTTCAGTAAAATATTAAGTAGTAAAATTGCTCATCTTTGCGGTTTATTTTATATCTAATTCTTTAGTTTAATTGTAAATGTAGCCAAATATTTATGAAATTGATTGGAAAATCAATTTAAATATGTAGTTCAGTAATAAATGAAATCCACTTCAATATAAAAAACCAAAAAAAGGTGCCAACCAAAAAGGACAATGAGGAAAAAGTAAATTTGAGAGAATATGTACCTAAACTTTACAATTCAACTAACTTACATTGATAATAGTAGTTCCAAAAAAATCAAGATAAGGTACATTTATATGATACTAGTAAGTAGGACAAGGATTACATTGGAAAACATGTAGAAAATAGTAGTGCCACTATGAACATTGAGGATATTATAGTAGATTTAGATTTGAATTATCTTACCCTTGAGTAAACCCATTATAATTTGAAACGTGCAACGATAAAAGTGAGATCCATAAATTCGGAAGGTGCAACAAATGAAGCGATATCTCTCATGAAACACATTGATGAAAAAACTTAAAAGGAGGGAGAAAATGGATGGACAAAAGTTAAAAAGAAAATTCGTGCACCATTTGTCACCCAAATGAAACTAGGAGTCGTGGACCCAGTTTGAGATTATAGATTTCTATCCTTTTCAGCTTTGGTTTCATGTTGATCTACACAAGACTTTTAACTATTTTTCTTCTAATTTTAGACCACTCTTGGAATGGTCATTCTTGGTGTTTTATTTTCTATTCTTTTGTAATCCTCAAAGCGTTATATAGTTTCTAAACCATCTCTATAATAGGGAAGGGACCCTTTCAAAACCCTCCTTTTACCCTTTATTAAAAAAATACTAGTTCCAAAAAACATTTCCTTGGAATAATTTTCCAATACCATCTATTAGGATTTGTAGTCACAAAATCATGCACATTAGACATTATTTAGCCCATTTGCATACTACTATTTAGAAGGTTCTTGAGTGAAGAAATTAGTAATCAACCCCAGTCCTTTGGCCATTTTATTTTACTTTTATTTTGTCATTCTCGCACATTTTTAGAAGTTTTGGTTAAGATTTAAATCAAAATAGTTACATAATAATAATCATTTGATTTAATAGTTAAAACAATATACATATATATAGGAGAGGAATTCTTATTATTAAGGAATATCCTTAAACTACTCAAACATGTGCTTGTATGAGTTGTTTAACCAACACAACAAACAACCCAATCTCTCGCCTAAATAGTTACACATGTGAGTTTGTTAGCAACCTCACATATAAAATATATTATCACTCACACATAAATATCAATAACCATGTGAACACTAACTATGAATTCCTAACATTCCCCCTTAGTGTTTACATGGTACAAAAGAACATATGAAAAACTAGAAACAAAATTGTATGCTTGTGCATACTTTTAGGTATAGATAATGTTAGCTTGGATCTTACTATCTGGATCTTGATGCACATGACCAATCTGCTTCACCATAGTGAATCCCATACCATATGATCACACTTTCACCGATTCACCTATATACGCGAACTCAATAGTTCCCGCTTTCACTTTCAATGAACGCTAGATTTAACCAGCTGGTCGATGTTAGAAGTACGACAATCAGAGGATCTCTCGCACTGAGAGGATGTTTGAAGTTAGAGGATCACTCCACTTCAGATGCCCTCCTAAATAACTATTCACAAATTCCAAAATACACATTCTCCTCATTTCAATCATTCAAGGGGATGGAAATCATAGACCATTTTATTTTTCACACACCACTCCAAGTAAACAAAAGTAATAATATCAAATATTACCACCAAATCAGAATTTTTTCCGAACTCGGAAGAGCTCCTTGCTCAGACGGTCAGGGGCAAGCGTAGTCTTCGGGAATCACCCCTTGACTTCAGATTACGACTCTGATCTTGCACACAACAGTGAAACTTGATCTCTGTTACCTCCCTGCCGAGTAACATACATCATCTATTGTATGCAATTAGCGATATTGACCCCACCATGTAGGTGGGAGTCTCCAGGGAATGCTCCTGGTGAACACCGTATTGCTTCCACCTAGCCTTAAGGAGGCCTCGCAGGCTAATCTCCCTAGTCCCAAAGAACATGGGCCAAGTGAAAGAGAAACTCTTCGAGCTGTGTGCCTGACGGGAAGGCATTTTCCTACACAATTGTGCATTGGCTCATATTCAAATGAGAACTTTGAAGACTGAAGTGGGGAAAGGTTCCATGTGAACAGCACTTGGACATGGGTTAGTCGATCCTAAGAGATGGGGAAGTCCTGTATCAAGGCCGCACTTTGCGCGATCATCGAAAGGGAATCGGGTTAATATTCCCGAACCGGGACGTGGCGGTGGACGGCAACGTTAGGAAATCCGGAGACGCAAAGCAGGGGCCTCGAGTATTGGGCTTATGAGTTCAGGTCTGCGAAGAGTATTGGGCTTGAGTTCGGTCTTGCGAAGAGTATTAGGCTTGCGAGTTTGGTCTTGCAAAGAGTATTGGGCTTGCGAGTTCGGTCGTGCAAAGAGTATTGGGCTTGCGAGTTCAGTCTTGCGAAGAGTATTGGGCTTGCAAGTTCGGTCTTGTGAAGAGTTTTGGGCTCATGAAGTTCTTCGGGGGTCTATCACTACAGGGATAGAAGGATGAGGATCGTATCCCCTTAACATACTTAGTAACAAGCATAACATGTAATAAATGATGACTGGCATTCTTTGGATTTTACTTCGGAATGATCAGGAATGGTTCATTAAACGATCGATAAGTGTGCATGTATTAATACAAAAATGGGCAAGTAACACCTAGATACCCCTTTCATGAATACATGAGCTCTAAGAATGAATGAAATGTGACTTTTGGCAGAATTACATGTATTAGTGAAGGTAGGAACCTAGGAATTAATTAGTAAATGGGGGCCACCCCTATAATCTGTGCGAAGGACCAAGTGAGCACCTGTGGGAATCTGATAATTGTGGGAGCCTTGACGAGTACCTACCTGAAGGGGCCCCTTAGAGACACTTTTGGATGAGGCCCAAAGGTGTGGAAAAAATGGGCGAAAAAATGGTAAAAATGGTGGGTGGCGTTTCTCCGATTAATGGGCAAGCGCAATGTTGTCAAGGCTTTGACGGGGCGGTTTCTTACCAGGGACTGGATGATCCAAACCTAGAAGCACGGGGCAATAATACTAATTCTAGATGAATGTAGCATTACTGTCAACAGTGGAAAAGTCTAACCACTTAAAAAATAAGACAAAATCGGATACAACAAGTGAGATAAACCCAATTTTTTTTTTTAAAAGTTGGATGTTCATAGAAAAAGAATAAAGTCAGTTGAGTCGCACAAGGGAGTGACTCGCATCCACATCGTAACCGCGACTGGTGGACTGCCTTCATCCCCGGAGGCCCCCGCGAGATGCGTGAAGGAAGCTAGGCCTGTCGCTCGATCCTCTGAACAAGAGGAGTTCCAGAGGTTGAGACTATCTAGAGGGAAAGAACCCGAGTGGCCCGAAGAGCGGAGCCGACTGTCTTTGGAGCCAGCTGTTCGTGCCCATCTAGATGACCTCTTGAGGACCTTACGCCTCCATAAGGGTGAGGGGGAGAGTAGTAAGCACCCAAGGGGGACGGACCGACAGGGTGATACCTGGCCCCGTCTTTGCCGAAACTCAACGGATACCCCAATTGGTAATGTAAGGTCCCCACCCTCCACCACTGGGACTAAGGTGAAGCGTGGGGGGTGTTCCGATGTCGCCCGAGACATGCCTAAGGATTGCTTGCAACGCCCAAAGGGAACCCTTAATGGGTGGGCGCGAATAGTGAGCCTCGGTTACAGTGGTCAGCCCTCGGGCTCTCAGGCTATCACTGGGCTCAAGGAGGTGGGGATAAACTCTACTCCTCCACGCCGTTTCGATGGGATCCCTCTTCGTTTACCTCTCGAGGTCCTAAGGACGGCACTACAGTATGGGAAAGATTACCTCACGATTGTCGTGTGGGGTGCGGGGCACTTGTCTAGTTGCGCTTTTGGTTCTGAGCTCAAGGTTTGCGTAGGGCCTTTGTGGTCCTCTGTGATTAAGTGGTCCAGAGTTGTGGATAAGTGGTGCGGGGGTTCTGTTCGCTTTGATGTCTTTGTTCCCTTGAGCTCGGCTTCTGGTATCATTTCTCGGCTTAAGAGATGGTACCCATCTTGGTTTGTCCAGTTGCATAGGTCTTTCTGTGTGCGGGCGCAGAATAGGAACCTCTTGCGTCGTCCCTCTGATCATTCCCTAGTCCAGGGACGGACAGCGAAAGGAACGTGCTTTGCCACTTGGAACGTGAATGGGTTCATGTCCAAAAAGCATGAAATCTTTCAATGTATTGAGTCAGAGGGATGGGGAATCCTTGGAGTGCAGGAGTCTAGGGTGTGGGAGGATCGTTGGCCAATCTTGCGACCCCATCATTGGTGACTAACGAGAGGTGATAATCGCCTTAATCCTCTGTTGCCTCCGACCTCTAGTAGGTAATTGCTAGCTTGTAATGTGATCATGGTGTTTAATTACAATTCAGACATTGGATTCTACCGAAAATGCATCCGTAAGATATATTTTTATTTTTAGACTTTTACAATGACTCAATTTTATCTCTACACTTTGTTTTTGTTTTTATTTTTGACAACTTTACTATTTTTATTGACATTGACTCAAAACAATATCATAAAAAAGAAATACATTGATATACATAGATAATACTATCGACCATAAAAAGTTAATATTGATTCTGAATATAGACTTTTACTCCCTATATGCATACTTTTCCATTTTGTTGAATTAGACTCAAATGAATAAATATTCAACTCGACAATGATATACTCTAAGTAGACCGCTATACGTGGAATATGCAAGATACTTGGATGCTCTATGCAAGACTTCGTTGAAATACAAATCTAAATCTGCGCACAAATTTGGACGACTTCACATGTACAGGTAGGATTTTGTGCGTATTTGATCTGAAATTGAATGTACAAATTCACAGTAGTGATTACCCATAATTTTCTTGCAACATACAAAAATGAGAACATATAATCACGGTCATGTGAATGGTGTCTTTTATTTATCCGTTGGGTTTGTGTTTGAATGGTAACCAATTTGACTGCAGATAATATGAAGCAGTTCGAGCACATCCACGCAAATGTTAAACACATCAGGCATCGTATAGATTAGGTGAGACCATATGTAAATTTACTCTGTGCTTACACAACAATGACATAGATCTGACAGGTCTATCTCCACGTGTTGCTGGTGAGAAAGACGCGAAGAACTCGCTTTACAAATTAATAAATAAAGCATGAATTTTGACCGTAGAAGATGTGTGAAAAAGGAAGAACAGGTGCAAATGGTAGAGGTGTTGGTCATGTGCTGATCAAGAAGAATGAATATGTTCCAAGTAACAAACTTAGAACTGATGATAATCATGCCCAAGAAGAAGATAATGCACATCCTAAACAAAGTTGAATTTCTCTTAACTGATTCTCATAGATCTCCCTACTCTGGTACCAAATGAATTTTTGGTTCAGAGTTCAAACGAAATAATTACACAATAATAGGAATTCCTATTATTAAGGAATCTCCTAAAACTACTCAGACTTATGCTTATACGAGTTGTTCAACCAACTCAACCAACAACCCAATCTCTCACCTAAATAGTTATATATGTGAGTTGTCTAACAACCTCACATATAAAATATATTCTCACTCACACTTAAATATAAATAAGCATGTGAACACTGACTATGAATTCCTAACACTTTTTACATACATTCCTAGTCCTGTTTCAGCACTTTCTTGCAATTTTATCCTAAATTGGGGCACTCAAGCTGTAATGGGGCACCCAGTGGTGCCGTGGTCCCACTTGGGGTGCTCAAATCCTTTTCAAATCTTCCCACCACTTTTTGGGCCTCTTATGACAATTTTTCATCTTTATCTTTTTCCTAGTCGGCCATTTTGGGGCTAATTTCAAAATTAGATCAAGATAACCCTATAAATATAAAGTTATGAGACAATAATGAGGTTCCTAGCGTCATCTCGCTACTATCACTCCTAGGGTTGCATCCTTTACATCACCGACATCCACATAGCTCTATGTATCGGGGTTAGGTGATCTCCATCGACATACACAACATAAGGGAGGGATTCTATTGTAGTCCATGCACACATGTTATTACAGCTTTATACATCTAGTTATTTCTCGCTATTTCACATAGTGCCATTGTGTAAGATCACCTAGGTAAGACATGCACACACACACACACCGTAACTACATTTGGGTTGGAAATGTAGTGTAACGCTTAGAGTAGTAAGACCACGATTGTGGCATGCTAAGGTCAATCGAACCCATTCATTTGCATTTTGATTTTTTTAGGGTTTGATACTAAATTTGTCTTTTACATGATCTCAACTTCATCTTGCATCCCATAAGTACATCCAACGCAGCTTCAACGAATCTATTATGATAGACAATGAAGGTTGTAAGCCATCTTCCGATCCCTGAAAGAATCAGATTCTACGATTTTTAGGGACCAGGATGCCTTTTCTCGCCATACCAAGGATGCTCGAGGCACTCCAATACCATCTTAAGTGCTCTAGTCTCGCTTAGATCCTTCAGATACGACCTTTATGGGACTCCTATGAAGTCATTCTTGCTCCCGGAAATAATTCTCGAGACCTATGAAACTCAATGAAAATCTTCGTTATCAACTAAGTTCATTACGTTTCCCTCCTTGCACATTTAAGGTTTAATATAATTTGGCATATTTAGTTAGCCATTTTATATTACTCTTGCATAGTCATTTACAACATTTTCATGTCCTCCTTAATCATATTGACTCTATTAGTTTACCCTAGTTTATTATAATTTTAGTTAATTAGGATCTTAATCTAAATTTATATCCTCCTTTTAATAGTGCAAAGTATTAAAAGTCTTATTCTGTATTGTATGTTGAATGCTTGTTATTTATTGTACAATACTACTTTTCGATTGACCTATTTAGAATTTGTGAAAAATAGCGGTCTTAAATCATATATTCAACTTAAATGGAAAAGCATTGTAATCTAGAAGTTGTGACCAAGAGTGACGAACAACCTTTAGGTCCATATTCTCTAGTATATCTTTTTAAGTACCCATATCCAACCTGAGGTGAGAAAAAGTAGTATTGTTGAATATTATCATAGTGGAATCGATCATCAAAAACCTACCAAGAGAATTACAAATGGCATTAAGACACTATTAATAAAAATTTAAGTGGAAGGTCTAGTATCCTCGATCACATTGGCTTTATAGTAGAACATTTTGTACCGTAGTTGGGGAAAATGAAGGATATTAACATTTGATAATTAAAAATGTTTCCATCGTGTATAATTTTGATAATGGAGGAAAAAATCATATCTTAAATTAAATCAAATAACAAAATGAAAAAAAAACATTGTACAAGGGTATATTTCTCCGTTACCCGAGAGGAGCTCACAATATTTTGAAATCAGTAACATAATCGACATGTTTTGTGGTCTTCTATTTTTGAAGCCAAAACACTAATAGGATATGACATGCATCCCGAACCCAATCTTGACAGAGTGGAGATCTACCATAGGCAAAGTCCTAATTCTGTGAGATGCATACAAAGTTGAGTTAGTAGTGTTGTTTGAATTTTTAGTATGATTATAGAGACACAAAGAATTTCCAGGGATATAATAGTAATTTGAGTACCAATCCATCTTTTATATTTGAATTCTTTTTAGTAATGCTAAGTTTACTGAAATCCTTATAAAATTGAAAACGAAAATGAACTACAAAGTCCATTTATAATTTTAAAAATGCACTACAAAGTTGTACTAAAAATCCTATCAAGTAAGAAGTTTCTAGAACACATTAAAGTGTGATTTATAAATTAAAAAATATGAAATAATAATCATTTTAAACTCCTCATTTATCGATTTGAAAACTCTTCATTTATCTACAAATGTCATTTCACCACACAGACACAAAGAAAAAAAAATAAAAATAGTTGCGGCACGTCCATAGAAGCCTATAATCATTCGTTTCCCAGCAGATGCAAATGCAGTTCTTGTTTGTTTGCCAGAAGGACCATATTCTTTATCATTAGTGGTGAACTTCAAAGACGTGATGACATTTGATCCCAACACGTCCCCGCAGTATTCAGAGATTTGTATCAAATATTCATCATTCAAAAAGTTGATCTGCATTCAAACCATAAGTACGTATAATAAAATGATATATAGATTTGAATAAAAAATATGTGATTCGCATAAATTTATAGGTATATATACCGTGGTTACTCCACCTCCAATTCCTCCATGTGTGGCGTTGCCGAAGATAGCGTGCTCAGTGCATTCACCACGAAGACTATAACGAAGCGCTATGGAATCAATAACAGCTCCATGTCTTATTGTGATGCGTGTTATTTTTGAGTATGTCCAATCTGTCCATGCACTTCCACCATTTCCACCCCATGGTCCCTCCACTTCGTAGAATGATCCATCGACTCCATAACATGGAGGCTCCTAGACGGAAGAAGCAACAGCAGTAGTGATGCCATTAGTAAATTATAGTAATGAAATATAGAAGAAGTAGCAGGAAAAAATATGAAATAACAGTGACCAGCTGTAACATTAATCTAACGACCAACTCAAAACACACCCAGCTTCCACATTTGGCTTCAATCGTAAGAACTTCCATTAATTGCAATGCAGATATCGAACTTGAAAGATTAGAAGAGAGATTTGCAGATTTATATAGAAGATGGACAACAAGTGAACGTGTTTTAAAATTGGATAAAATCTGCTCTTCTCAAACTTGCGTCTTTAGAACCGTGTGAAAACACTAAGACAGTTTGAAATCCCAAGTTGGGGCAGCACGTCGTTTAAGCCATGTGTAGTACGATGATTCCCTAAAAAAGGTTTTCCGGGCTGCACATTGATCGAAATCGAGCCCACTTCAAACCTCACACGGAAGTGCCTTTTAAAATTATCCCCTCAATTAACATTTAAATTAAAAATTTCCCATTTTCATTGATATACTAAAAGTGTGTATTTTTACTTCAAATGAGGAAAGAAGGGTGGTATTAGAAAACTACCCTTCAATGTAGTTTTTCAAGTTGCCACTCCTTAGGTGTTCGATGAAAATTTATCTTTCCTATTCAGATTAGTGAACTGGATACTAAAGAAAATCGAGCAACTCACTACATGCAAGGGTTTAAGGTACCTTGGTATAAGATGATTTTGATGACGGACACGTCAAAAATAGGCTCCTTGTTGTAAGCTTGATGGATATTCATAGCAAAGATAACTAGAAAGAAAATGGATTAGATGGTAGATGAGGGGGTTACTCGAAAAGTCGGTTCTAAGAAGTGTGAACTTCCTTATGTGGATGTCAACCCCCGTATTGATAAAAGAAGATAAGATAAATGGGAAAGGTCTGAATATCATGAAGAATTTGAGGTACATAGAAGCTGAAATTACAGAAATGAAAGGAAAGTGTAAATATGATCTAGATTAACACAAAATGAAATATCCTCGGCTACTTTGATGGTGACCTAGGTGCAGAGGTCCGGTCGACGGTGATCGAGAAGATAAACAAAAAAGTAACAAAAATGCAGATCGATAACGTTGTGTGTAGATCGACAAACACAAGCCCCATGATGACCGATGGGAACTTGCAAAAGATATCGAAATAGGAGAAACAAAAACATGCAATAAAATGAGGATATAAGAAAATGAGATGGAAATATGGATCGGTTCGACAACGATCGGGCTAAGTTGGCGGCGACCGGGATCGACACGGTGGATCTTGACTAATGTAATGATAGATCTAGGTGATGGATGAATGCAAAAATAAGTAGACAAAAATTTGTGGATCTGGATAGCGGAATGAGTGATGCAATAGGGTCCGGGTCAATGGAAACTGGTGGGGTTGATAGTGACATGTGTTTCCCTAGGTGTGGCTGAAAATGGATGGGATGGATTGATAACATGCACACAAAATGGATGAAAGGGAACGTTGGATCTGGATCTTCGGCCGTGTCGGATATGATAGTTAGTTTTGACAAGTGGTAAACCCTACCTGCAACAAGAGGAATCCATGCACAATAAG
Source organism: Taxus wallichiana var. yunnanensis (assembly GCA_018340775.1). NCBI lineage: Eukaryota > Viridiplantae > Streptophyta > Pinopsida > Cupressales > Taxaceae > Taxus > Taxus wallichiana. Next base: position 838,390,262 of record CM031242.1, on the reverse strand, counting down.
GATGATGAAGAGGAGTGGCATTGTCTTCACATCGAAAATGGAAAGAAAAAGGTAAAGGAAAACCTAATTCCTATCAAAAGTCCCAACATCAGAATTAGTATCACGGGAACAAACAACAAAATAGGCAATGCCCAATTTGTAAAATAGGACATGACTTAAAATATTGCTAGTATAATACTTATAAAAATGTTCATCAAGTAACTCTAGACCTCCACAACAACAATCTCACAAGGGACATTCTAACTACAATCAAGGGAAGAAAAAGGGGAACTGGAAAAGAAGACCCCATCAACAAGGAAATATTGCTGAGAAAGAAGAACATTCAGATAATGAAGACTTCTTGTACACTACTCAATCAAGTGAACCATCCACGTCATCTAGTGATGTCTGGTATGTTGATTCGGGAGCCACTCGACACATGACCAGCCACAGAGACTGGTTTACCTCAATGAGGGACACGCCTTCGAAAAACCATGTTTCATTGGGTGATGATTCTTCATATATAGTTCAGGGGATTGGGAACATTTCTCTACCCCTTGGTTCACACAACTACAGACTATCAAATGTCTTATATGTACTGGTTGATTGAGAATCTTCTTTCAGTCTACCAACTCCTAGATCACAACTTAAAAATTGACTTTGATAGTCATTTGGGTAAGAAAATGTGTTTGATTTGAGACAAATCACGAGGCTCGAAAATAGTTGCAAAAGCCTCCAATGTGGGACACATGTTCTAGCTTGATTTTTTTCATAGAGATGATCAGGCACTTGTGGCTAAGAACTCTACCTCAAAGCACGGTTGTGGCATCGAGACTTGGTTATGTTATTTTTAAGTATCTCGAGACACTTCACCGGGTGTAATATGGTACATGGGTTACCTTATCTTTAGAAGGATATAGAAAAGTGTCCTCACTACCTAAGCAGAAAACACCATAGAGCTTCATTCCGTAAGAGTTCATATCGAGCTCTTGGTAAGATTGATCCGGTTCATACTAATCTTTTTGGTCCGATTTAACCAAGTCATTATGGATTTCAGTACTTCATTCTTTGTGTTGACAACTATTCAAGACAAAATGTGGTTTTTTTGTCTTAGAAGAAAAGTGAAGCATTTGAAACCTTCAAGAAGTTCAAATTAGCTATTGAAAATGAAACCGGTCATCACATCAGAACTCTCCACTCAAATCGAGTGGGGGGATTCACTAGTGATGAGTTCAAATACTACCTACAAGCTCACGGGATTCATCAACAAATGCCTCCTCCACACACAACATAGCAAAATGGTGTTGTTGAGAGAAGAAATCGTACTATCATTGAAATGGTGTGATACATGATCGACAACTTTGGACTTACAAAGGCATTTCAGGCGTATGAAAGAAAACAACAAGTGTATTTTTCGAACAGAGTGCCCATAGTTTCTCTTAATGGAGTAACACCACAAGAAGCATGGTCAAAGAAAAAACCATCTATTGCACACCTTAGAGTATTCAGGTGCAAAGAAAGTACATACATACCCAAGAAAATAGAAAGAAATTGGACATGAAGTCATAAAAACTCATCTTCATTGGGTACAGTGAAGAGACTCTTGGGTACAGATTGATGGATCCAAAGACCAGAAAAGTCTACACCAGCAGAGATGTTGAGTTTTTTTAGAATAAGGAAGCAAATTCTCCTCCTTCAGACTCACATGATGTGGATTATTCACCGGTTTTAAAACTGAAGTTGATGTTACCACATATGATGAAAGTGATGATGGGGATGATGATTTTGATTAGATAGAACCACAACCCATGGGAGTAGTTCAGCGTATTCCCAAGTGGTGTACTATCACATTATGAAATGCAATAATGGATGCTCCACCAGATACATCCACCCCTAGACCACGAAATCACGGTAGAAAGCAAGAGAAGAAGTCAACTTTTCTTTAATGAGTAGAGTTATTAAGTCTATTGAGCCCTTTACAATCAAGGAATCCCCATAGTCAAAAGCTTGGAAAGATGCCATGGATTCTAAATATCAGTCAAAAATGAAAAATAACACTTGTCATCTTGTCGATCTTCTCGCTAGGAAGAAACCCATTGGATGCGAGATGGATATTTAAAATGAAGTACAAAGTATATGAGATAGTGGAAAAGTATAAATCAAGACTTATAGAAAGGGGTATGCATAAAAAGAAGGCATTTACTATGAGGAGACATATTTTCCACAACTAAGATCAAGACGATTAGGATGATCTTTTCTCTAGTTGCACAATTTTGTTAGAAAGTCCATTAGATGGATGTAAAAAGTTCCTTCATGAATGGATATTTATAAGAAGAAGTCTACATGACTAAACCCGAAGGATATATAGTACCGGTCAGAAGAAGCAATGGTATGCAAACTTAGGAAATCTTTGTATGGCCTCAAATAGGTACCTAGGTATGGTACATCAAAATTGATGAGCATCTCGTACAACATGGATTTGTTAGAAATCCATATGATCCCAATATTTACCTCAAAAAGTAAGGGGGAGATTGTGATTGTCATTTTCTATGTTGATGATCTATTCATCACTGGAAGTTTAGTGAGGATGATTGATGCAACAAAGAAAGATCTTAATCGATCGTTCGACATGACAGATCTTGGGCTAATGCACTATTGTCTTGGATTGAAAGTATGGCAGAAAGAGAATCACATCTTTGTTTCTTAGATGAAATACACCAATACAATGCTCAATTAATTTAGGATGATGGATTTCACATTGATTACTACACCTATAGAGAAAATATTGTAGTTATCTCATTCAGATCCATCTCTTGAGGTAAATGCCACTCTCTATCGAAGTTGATTGAGAGTAGCATTTACCCGACCTACACTAGACCAAATATTAGCTTTAAAGTAAGCTAGGTTCGTGTAAGAACCCAAACCGTGTCACCGGAAAGTAGCAAGGCACATCTTGAGATATCTCAAAGGATCAAGTGGATCATGGTCTAGAATCCAAGAAACGAAAACTTCTTTTTCAAGATATTTAGATTCAGGTCATGCAGCATACAATATTGATGACAAAAATCCACTTCGTGATTTGTGTTCTTTATGGGATCCGGACCAATATCCTGAGAAGTAGAAAAAAACCCTTTGTTTCTCATTCTTCCACATAATCTGAGTATTGTTCGCAAAAAGTTTTCGTGAACCAATTTTGCTACGTCGCATACTCGAAGGACTTGGAATACCATATGACAAAATGACCACCATGTATGTTGAAATGAAGGTGTTCTCAAACTTGTTCAAAGTCCAATTTTTCATGAAAGAACAAAACACATTGAGGTGATTAATTTTATACCCGAGAATGTGTTGAAGCACGATATACAACTTCAATTTTGTGAAATACTTGAACAATGGCATATATCTTCACAAATTCACTTGCACGTGACAATTTCAAGTCGTTTAGAGTGTTCGTCTCTCTCATCCCTTGAGACAATGCACACTTAAGGTGGTGAATGTTAGGTTAATTATTATTTACCTATATTAATTATGCATTACATATTAACTAGTGTATTTATTTATTCTTTATATGGTTATATTTAATCAAAACCATCTAATTGTCTTTATTCGCATACGGGTGTTGTTATATTGTTTTAACAATATAATTGTTTGATTATATTTATTAATGGTTATGCTTCCCAAACGTATTTTGGAAGTTGGTGTAACAATTATATTTGTATTCATTTGATGTACAATTCCTATAAGAATTGCAACACTCATCAGTATCTCTCATTGATTTTATATTAATATAATTTATTAGGCTTCCGACCCTATTGCTCAAGTTTACAACATCTTGTCGAACCCGAGTTAATGGAAAATGATAATTTGGATGGATATTTTTATGAACTTCCTAGGTGGTAGGAATTTTTTTCCGTACGAAGATGTTGGATTAATGGGTTCTTAACTCTTGGTTATGGTCATGTGATTGTGTTGACCTTGTAGAGACCCTCCCTTATCTAGATTATTATTGTGTTTGACACAACTATTGTGGATTAGTGCTAGAGGTAGTGTTTAGGGGCCATTATGGAGGAGGTACAAAGATTGATTAGTTTATAAGAACTCCCATTTTCTTTAGTGGTTAGGCAGGTTGGGTATGGTTGTCAGTAGTTGTAGACTTTGGTGATGGATGTCATTTTGAGGACTTATTCCCCTTATGGGAGAGTTGATATCATGACATGATGTCACATTAGATACAATTTTGTATATATATTCTTAGATGTGAGGTGATATAGAGTACCCCTACCAGAGGCCACGAAGGGCTGTAAAGTCATTGTGATGTGGATATTTCATGTGTTTTATATTTGTAAACTTAAATCCTTTTATCGAGAACCAACATTCTATTTTAGTGATTTTTGAGAAGACTCGAGGATATTCTTATTATATTATCTTATTATGAGATTTTTCAAGATTCATATGTGGCTACTTAGTCATTTACTTTGATTTTTGAGGTGTCTTAGATTTTATCTTTTTTTGGTTAATGAGACCTTGTTTTACTCAACGGCCACTTGGCTAAATGTCATCAAGAATGTTACATGGTTTACTCTTGTCTACCGATAAGTTGGTTCTATTTTGTTGTTTTATGTTCTCTAGTTATATGGGGGTATACCGTACATGTCTTATTGTCATCCTAGGTGCTTCAAATCATGCCTTTGGTTTTGGAGTGATAGGACATTGTGTGTCCGAGACCATGGGGTGACCCTCTTATTGATACTCAAATTTTGCGTAGGTAGAGGACTTTCTATGTCCCACAATATATTTGAAAGTTATGATGATGATTATGTTTCTTCTTGCACCTTGGTATGATATTTGTTCATCATCATGATTGATGTGTTACTCACTATGAACTTACAAATTATGTCGGGATGGATTAACTCTTGGATAATTATATGTTTCTTGTGGATAGTGTCTTTGTTGGGATATGATGGTACACCGATGGGAATACTAGAGTCTTAGCTTGGTTATTTATGTTATTTTAGAAAAATCATTCTTTTGAACTATAAATACCTTGGGGTAAATATGAAAATGTTTTAGTTCCTACAACATGGTGCTTAATCTAGTCTTGATGACCAGTAGATATATATACCCTTCTCTTAATCTCTTGAATTTCTTCACTTATAATTAGTTTAAAATCACAACACCCTTGAATTTCTGCATCTAGATGGGTTGAGAATCTCGGTGTAATTGCACAACATGGAGCATCTTTCAAACTATGTGACCTTGCGAGTTGAGATAGCTCTTTGGATTAAGGCCGGTTCCTATTCCTCTATTCAAGTGCACATAAATAAATTACAGAGGATCTATTCTAAACCTGCTCTATCTTACCAAGGAGACAGGGTTGAGAAGATACAAAAATTAACCTAAGCTAATGAGGTGATGCACCGAAGTAATGTTAGACAGTCATTTTGAAATTTAACTTAGACGGCGTAAATGCACTACAAACACCATACACAGTAACCAAACTACAATGCGAGATCGAAGGCAACAATGAAACACATGAAAGGGTCAAAATCATCCACAAAAATATATTATTTATCCAAAGATGATACGGTACATTATAGTGGCAAAGAGGAAAAACTTAGCATTACAACTTGAATGGGAGGATTAGGACTCCACAATATCATCTACAGACCAGAGGATAAGGGAGGGTGCAAAATAGAAATGTCCAACCCTTTACAATGAGCCCCACCCCTTATTTTATAGACTCAACACAAAGAGAAGGAGAGAGAGGTGGAAAAAATAATTTTAAGCTCAGCTATTGACCATTAATGCCTTTGTAAATCTACCCCAAATCTTTTATGTCTATCGCTTTGTGTCTGCTCAGCATGCTGAAGAAGGGAGAGTGGTGGATTGAATGAAATAGGATATGGTGGTTCAAGAAATTAGATTTTGCATATCAATGGAGTGAAGAAGTTTCCCAATTTTTCACCCACCAAAAATATTTACAATTAAAGTTTCAGGTTTCCATAGTGTAGGTGAGGTCGAGACCTTTCAATGGTGCCAAATTTGTTGAATTTCGTGCAATCTTTGGGTCGAAAGATATGTTTATTTGAATGTTTGAGTTAGGTCCGTACAAAAATGTCGAAAAACCAAAGTGAGACAAAACATGTCTCAGGGCTTGAAATTAACTTTGTGCCTTTTGGCAACAAAAAAAAAAATGAAAAATTTACCCCGCAGCCCCGCTTTTCATTTTTGATAAAAAACCACTTTTAGACACTGACGGTCCGCTTTTTCCATTTGGGAAATACGTCTCTCCAAGGATTTTTGGCCCACATGTAATTGAGGCTTGACACGTGGCTCCTTGACCATCGGCGGAGGTGTCGCTCATTTCTTCACTTTATGCCTTATCAGGGAAAAAAGTTAAAACAATCTCTAACAACCCGCCTTCCTACTTTGAATTTTAAACATGGCCACGTGTCGAGAAAGCACTAGTTTTGGGGACCACATTTGGATTCAATCTTTGGAGGTGGGCTAAAGAGACACGTGGCACCTTCCAGGCTTGCTCAATTTCCTTACATTTTTGGGTAAATCCTTTTTTTGGCAGGGCCATAAGTCGATCTTGGACACGTGGAGGCTTTACGCTTGTTTAGGAGTCTACTCTAAATTTTACTTTTGAAGTAGCGCCATGTCTTGTGATTGGCTCCTTTCACCGACTCGCCTCTACTTTGACTATTTAACCCCCGACTCTGTCCCTTTTTTAAGACACTGGGACACGTGGAAGGCCCACACTCATTTCAAAACCCGCTCAATATTTTACCTTTGAAGGAGCATCGTGTCGACATGTGGATTCTTCCGCCGACACCTTTAAACTTAGTTATTTTGGACCCACTCTCTATTTTAGTCCCTAGACATGTGGAAGCCAAAGTGCTCATTTTGGTCTTATCTCATGGTTTCACTTTTGAATGTGCGTCATTGAGACACTCACCCTGCCTTCCCTTGATTCTTTGATACTTAGCCAATTTAGGCTCGCTCGAATCATTTGTGAAGCCGAAACCTTTGTGTGTTTCTCCGTTTCTCTCCTCTCGAGCCTCTGGTTTTCTCGACACAATTTTCTCCTTCTTCGACCTTGCTCCTCAATTTTAGAGCCCTTCTACAACCTGTTTGTTGGATTTTAAATGTGGGCTCGTACGATGGAACCATCCCTTGGATTTCTTCCTACAAAGGGTCGTGTTTGATCAATTTTATCGGGGAAAAATTGAGATAACAATTTGGTTACTCGAGGGACGTCTGCCTCCTAGATGGAGAGATCAACTGCCTTGTTGAAGCATCCATTGGGCATGGAGTCGTTGGTGGTGGCCAACATCGGTGTTGTTCTTTGAAGCTCAAATCCAACGTTTGTACTGACGGCCTTGAACTCCGCCCCGCTTTTCTCAAAATGGACCCTTCGAGAGCTAATTTTAGTTTCTCTATATTTGTTCTATTTTTAAATAAGGAAATGTTACGGAAACTATGGTTCTCCTTGTTGCAAATGCTAAAGGTCCTATGCATTAACATGGAGGTACATCAAAGCGTATAATGATGCAAACCTGGAGTAAAAAAACTATGTTAGAGTACATAGGGAAACAAAACCTACGCTACAACAACACAATGTGCATACGTACTTAGGAAATTAAATAACCTAGGCTAATATTTTACAAGGGGTGAGGAAATTCTCCTTTTAGTAGTAGTGTTTGAGGTGGATCCTGTTCACTAGGATATGCAATTCTTCGTCATCCAACTTAGCCAGATGGAAGGCATTGCTAATTGAGCATCTTATGATCATGTATGGGCCACTCCAAATGGCATCAAATTTGGAATACTTTCCTAGTTTTTCCCGATCTGCATCCCACTTTAGAACTAACTCCTCTTCTTGAAAGGTCTTTGCTCTTGATTTTTTATCAAATGTCTTCTTGATCGATGCTTGATCTTTGTCCATGACCCGCATTGTATGCTCTCTTGCTTCTCCTACTTCCATCAGCTATGCATACCCGATTTTCATAGGTTCAAACTCGGCTAGCTCCAATGTTTCATGATCTCTAAAGCGGTGAAGCTCCAATGATATGGGCAATCGCCTCTTTTCCATATACAAGCTTGTATGGGTAGTTACTGTGGACGTCTTGGATGTGATCCTATCGCCCACATGTCTGATTTGAGCTTTGTATGTCAAGTTCTATGATTTTAATCAAGAGTCCTTTTAATAATCCTTAACGAGTGTTCTTATTTATGGACTCTATTGGGCCATTACCTTGAGGTTAATAGTTTGATGAAGTGCCGAGGTACACACCATTCTTGACTTCCCATTCACTGACCCTTGTACCAAGGAATGCCAATGCATTATCTGATATAATAGTGGCAGGGAATCCAAACCTAGTGGCTATTCCTTCATAGAAATCAAAGATGTTGGATTCATTTTCTTCCTTAAGTGCCACTACTTCATTCCACTTGTGAAATAGTTTGTGGCTGTAAGTATCCACTTGTGGCCCTAGCTTGAATTTGGGTTAATCACTCTAATGAAGTTTAGTCCCCATTGAATGAATGGTTGATCCACAAAATGGCATGAAGGGGCAGGATCTGCTAGCTTTTCCTTTCCCATGAAGAATGCACACTTTTACACTTCTTGACCCATGAGTAGCAGTCCTTGAAACACTGTAGGCCAATAATAACCAGCTTTCATGATTTTGAGAGTTATTGATCGAGGTGAAAAGTGGCCTCCTACTTCTCCATCATGGAACTCATGCAACACTCTCTCAATTTGGCTTGTCCCAATGCACCTCAATAGGACACTATTGATATCCTTCTTGAAAAAAACACCATCGATAAGTACATATTGGATGAATTATAGCCGAAATTATCTCCTGTTTACTTTGTCCCATTATGGAGGGCATAAAATTGTTTAGAGATAGTGCATCAAGGCTTGGGTCCAACATGTAGTAGGTGTATCATTAGTTGGTTTCTCTTGATCATTATGTAGAAATAGGACATCCACTTTTCCACCCAATGACTCAGCCTATTCCTTAGAGGCAAGTTGTTCACACAAACCCTTAACTCGAACCATTTTGGTCACCTTGATCTCAATTTCATATTCCATTACCCAGGTGATCCAACCTGCTCTCTTCTCATTTAACTCCTTGCTCAGGAGAAAATCCTTAACACCAACATGGGATACTAGCAGTTGAATCTTATTATTTGAGACCAAGTGTTTGAACTTCTTAATAACATCAAGGACATGTGTTTCAATGAAATATTATTTTAACTTGTAGTCCTCCAAGATCTACCGAAGAAGGCTATGGGTTGTTATGAACCTTCATGGTTGGATGGACCAAGATTTGAGATGGTGTCGACCTTTTGAAAGCATATAGAATGAAGTATTTTAAGAAGTCTGGGTTAATAAGAGTTGGAGCTGTGATATTGTGAGCTTGATGGCCTCAAAAATCTCTTTGCCTTCTACTTTCCATTTAAATGCAAGACTCTTCTTTAACATCATTGTTAAAGGCTTCATAAGAGTGGAAAAATCAAGTACAAACCTATGAATAAAGTTTATCCTCCCCAAGAAGATTTGGATATTTTTTTGTGTTGTGGCAATGGAAGTGTTTGGATGGCTTCAACCCTTTCAGGATCAATTGTCAACCCTTACCTAGAGACAATGTGGCCCAACAATTTCCCCTCATGATCTAGGAACAGACACTTCTTTGGATTCAGTGACACTCTGAACCTTCTACACCTCTAAAAGACCTACCTGAGGTGGAAGAGATGGTTTGGAGAATTCTTTGAGAAGATGGTGATATCATCTAGATACAATAGGACAATATTGTTGACTAATCCTTTGAATGCCATGTCCATAGCTCACTAAAATGTTGCTCTAGAATTTGATAGTCCAAATGGCATCTTCTTATAAGCATATGTTCCCCATTTGGTGGTGAAGGCTATCTTGAATTTATCTTCCTCTTACACCATTGTATGGTTATAACCTAAGTATCCATATAACAATGAAAACCCATCAAAACCAACTACAATCTATAAGATTTGTTCCATTTATGGAAGTGGATAATGGTCCTTGAGTGATGCCATGTTCAGGTTACAAAAGTCCACACACAGTCCAATATCTAAGTTTTTCATCCTCACAGGCACCAAGTTTGCAACCCAACTCGAATGATTAATAGGAAATATGATACTGGCCTTAATTAGCTTGTTCAACTCTTTCCTCATGAGAGTCTTAATATGAGGATTTACTGGCCTCTGCTTCTGTCTGAAGGGCTTACATCCTTGATCTAGCCGATAGTGTGTTGTGCCAGCTTTGGGTTGAAACCTCTTAAATCTTTGTAAGTCTAGGAAAAGACATCTAGGAATTCTTGAAAAAGTTGAATAAACTCATATTTTTCTTGTTGAGTTCTTACCTTTCTAATCTGCAATGTTTTGCCTTCTTCTATGAAAATGGGCTCTAAATCCTCACCCTTTACTTGAATATTCACCTTCTCCTTCCAGAATTGGTCATTTGGGTTGAAGATTGATTCCAAAGTGACAAGACCCTTTGGTAGTTTGTTGGTCCTCAGCTACACCACTTGATCACCATATTGTTATAAAGCAACTTTGTGTTGGTTCTGAGGAGAACTTGGCTTCTTCTTATAGAAAGTTAACAATATGTTGATCGCTTTTGAAAAACTTGCCAACTTGTGTTGTTGTCTAGAGAAATCTAGCCTCACAACCAACTTGATATGGGGCTGAGATTTATCACTCTTGATACTCTCCACAACATCAAAGGCTGCCCCAATCGCTGCCAATCTATTTGTTGCTTCATTCTTCTTCCTTAGGATGGAATTGATGTTGAATGCTTCAAAATCCTTGATGAGGTCCCATACCTGGTTCTTATAGCTCTTTAGCAGGTCATTCTTGGCAGCATTTTGTCCTCGGACCTGATTAGCAACTAGTTCATTGTCACCAAACACCTACAAGTTCTTAATCCCTCTTTCTTGCCCAATGCAGTCCATGGACCAAAGCCTCATACTCTGTTGTGTTGTTTGAACAGGAAAATTGGAAATGGAAAGTTGAGTAGTATTTTATAACTTGAGGTGACACAATCACAGCTCCTCCTTTCACTCCTTGCCTACTTCTTGAGCCATCAAATAATAATTGTCATACTTCATTATCATCTTTGTGTTCCAGCTTAATGATGTTAGGAAGAGGATGATTATCCTCATGCAAACAGTAAAATCCTAGGTCGGATTCCTCCATCTTTTATAGGGGTCAAAATCATGCCTCTTGTTTTCCCACTCATTGAGGGTCAAGTATGGGATACACCCTACCTCGGTATTTTTTTCAAAAGTGCTTTGGAGGTCCTCGTGATCAAAGGCTAAACAATTGGCATTGATTGAGATGGGTACATAAGAATCAATATGGAAATCTACAATGGGCTCGAGATATATTTATGGCCTTAGCTCCATACCTTGTTATAAAAGTATGTGTGACCAATCATAAGACAAATAGCCTCCAATTTTGGCGGTGAAGTCCCTAGAAAGACAATGTAAAATGTAGTGGCAAGTCTATGGTGATACATTTTGCAATAGAGTCACATTGGGGTAGGGGTGCAATGTGAGGCTCAAATCTTTAATGACTCCAACATTTCTCACTTGTCCCATCCAATTGCAATAACTTCTAGAGATGACTTCATATTGAAGACCTAGTTGATCGCCTATTTGTTTTGGCATTATAGAACCGCTCGCCCCTCGAATCAATCATGAAATTATGCACCAATTTATGCCCAATGATCAATGAAACATAGAACGGAGGTGGCTTTAGATTCTTACCTTGTTGTCCTCCATATTTTCCCCAGTTTGAGATGCATTGGTAAACACTTTCTCTTGTTGTTTAGGGGGCTGATTTGAGCTTGACCATTAGCCTTAGCAGATCTATAACATATCTTTCTATCTGGAATGGCCAAGTGACTCGACATTGAAATGTTCACATTTGTCTTCTTCATTTGTTCAATGATATTAAATGAGCTATCCTTTTTCTTCCCTTTTCTGGTACATTTTTCTCTTGCACATGGGTTGTTACAACTAGTGTTTGAGTGGGTTTGGAATGATTCTGCATATTGGGAGTTGTATTCGAGTGCCAATACCTTATGGAGTAATGGAGGGTTGAGGATTACCTGAGTTTGGTGATTTTCCCTCTCCAATATTCCTTTTCTTGGACCATGTATTGGCAGCTACACTTTGAGAAGGTGTTTGATTCATCCCATAGAAGTCTTCACCTTCCAATTGACAAGCATAGTTTCACTTGGAGATGCTTCTTGTTGAACTCCTTGTTGTTGATTTTCTTCTTGGCTGGACTCTTGTGGCACACCAATGGTATGTTCCATCAAGAACTAGTTTAATGCACCGTTAAAACACATTTATTGGTTATGGGGTTGATTGTATGAGAAAAACCAATCATATTCTTCGGCCATGTTGTTTTGTGTTGGAACTAAGGCCCTTGATGTTGAAGCCATGTTTGGATCATATGACCGGAAGGGCCTAGTAGCTTGAGGTTGTCCTTGGTTTTGGTTCTGATTTGTAGCTTGAGCCAGTGGTCTATTTTACTGATATGGGGGTCTAGTCGATCTTGAGCTCGAGGTTGATATGGCATAGAGATCTGGGCTTCCTACCTTTTGATAGTCACTAGCTCATTCCCTAGGTTCTGGAGTTTTTTTATAACCTCTTGTAACTCTTTTGAAGTGATAGAGGATGAGGTGGAAGCTTCAGCTAAACTCTGATTCCTAGGAGTAGGTATAGGAGCTAATGTGGGTGTCTGACTAATACTTGGATCACCTAGTTCTGGGTATAGAGGCATGGGTGGCCTAGGAGAAATTTTTAGCTCTTATGGAAATGGTATACGTTGCAGGTAAGGTGATGCCTCCCATTGATTGAATCATTAAAGCAATATCAGAATTTAGAGCTCTAAGAAAGTATTAGAAAACACCTTCATTTATGGGCCTTATAGCCAATGGAATCCTGTCCCATGTCCTTTTAAATCTAACGTTGAAATATGTCAACTGCTCATTAGGGGCCCTCTTGATTGTTTTTAGTTACTACAACAAGGAAATATTATCTCCCTTCTCTCCAAATTGATTATGAAGAGATCTACACAGATGGTCCCAAGTTTGAATAGAGCCAGCTGTTAGACTCTTGAACCATTATGAAGCTTTACCCTTCAGTGAAGAGGCTAGTAATTTGACTACAATGTCCATCTCGGTGGTCTTATGAATTGCATGAGACATTTGCAATGTTTTGAATGTGGTCACTAGGGAAAGTCTTTTTTTCTAGTGACATATTGGATGCTCTTTAATGCTACCACTAGATTTGGATTTTGTGCATTGAGGGTGAGTGGGCTGCTGCCATCCCGATTGTCCGAGAACCCTTGTTGATTGAATGAACGGCCTACCGGGAGGAGGTGTTGACAATGTTCTATTTCATGGAGATGGAGACCTCTCGGGATTTTCTCCTTTTGCCCTTTCGTCTGGGGACAAGTTTAGACAGAAAAATAGTCCCACCTCTCTGGTTCTTGATCTTGTTTTTATTCTTCTCATGAACTTGAAAATATTGGACTATTTAAACCAGTAGATTTTGATTCTTTTGGAGTCACCAGATGTGTAATTTTAGAACTTCTTAAAATCTCAAAAAGTTACAACAAGTTCACATCAATATTGACGCAATAGAGATGTAGACTTCTTTGTCCCACCGGGTGTGCCAAAACTATTAGTGTAGAATCACAACACCCCTAAATGTCTACAACCAGATGGGTTGAGACTCTCAGTGTGATTGCACAACATGGACCATCTCTCAAAGTGTGGGACATTGAGAGTTAAGAGAGCTCTCTAGATTAACGCTAGTTCTTATTCTTCTATTCAGGCGCTTACAAATAAAATTCTAAACCTACTCTATCTTACCAAGGAGACAAGGTTGAGAAGATACAAAAAATAAACCTAAGCTAACGAGGTGATGTATCAAAGGAGTGTTAGACACTCATTTTGAAATTTAACACGACTACCACGAAATGTAATACAAACACCATGCACAGGTAACCAAACTATAATGAGAGATCATAAGGCAACAATGAAACACATGAGAGGGTTGAAAACCATCCACAGACATATATTATTGCTCCAAAGATGATACGATACATTATAGTGGCCAAGAGGAAAAACTTAGCATTACAAATTTGATGGGGGTTACGAGTCCAAAAACTCGTTTGTAGATCAAAGGAGAAGGGAGGGTGAAAATGGAAATGTCTAACCCTTTACAATGACCACCACCCCTTATTTTATAGATTCAAAGAGAGAGAAGGAAAACTTATTTGATGCTTGCCTCTGTCCATTAATGCCTCTACAAATCCAACCCAAAATTTTCATTTCGCTACTTTGTGTCTTCTCGACGTGTTGAAGAAGGGAGATTGGCAGATCGAATCAAATCAGATCTGGTGGTTGAAGTAATCATATTTTTCATATTAATGGTGTGAATACATTTCCCCATTTTCACCCACAAAACATATTTAAAATTAAATTTTTATGTTGCCATAGCGTAGGTGAGGTTGAGACCTTTCCAATGGTGCCAAATTTGTTAAATTTTTGGCACTGGGTTGAAATATATGTTCATTTGAATGTTTGAGTAAGGTCTGTACAAAAATGATGAAAACCAGTGAGCAGAACGGGTCTTTGGGCCCAAAATTAACTTTGTGCCATTTGGCATCAAAAACTAAAAATGCAAAAATTTCCCAACAGCCTCACTTTTCACTTTTGGCAAAAAGACACTTTTAGACTAGACGGTTCACTTTTTCCATTTGGGAAAAAAGTATCTCCCAGACCCATCGGCCCACATGCAATTGAGGCTTGAAACGTGGCTCTTTGGGCATCGGTGGAGATGCGGCTCTTTTCTTCACTTTACGTCTTCTCAGGGAAAAAAGTTCAAACTTCCTTCAATGACTCACCTTCCTACTTTGAATTTTCTACATGCCCACGTGTCGAGCCGATGCTAGCTTGGGGACTGCTTTTTGATTCAATCTTTAGAGGTGTACCGAAGAGATACATGGCACCTTCCACGGATTGCTCAATTTCCTTACATTTTTTTGCTAAGTCCTTTTGCGTGGCAAGGCCATAAGTCTAACCCTAGACACTGGAAGCTTCGCTCTTGTTTGGGAGACCTCTCTAAACTTTACTTTTGAAGTAGCACCGTCGACACTTGGCTCCTTCTGCTGGCATACCTCTGCTTTGACTATTCAACCCCGACTCCATCCCTTTTTTTTCGGGAGACATGGAAGGCCCGCGCTCATTTGAAAACACCGCTCAGGATTTTACCTTTAAAGGAGCGTCGTGTCAACACGTGGATTTTTCTGCTGACACATTTATACTTACTCATTTTCGGCATGATCTCTTTTTTTGTCCCTAGACACATGGAAGCCCCGCACTCATTTGGGTCTCCGCTAAAGGTTTCTCTTTTAAATGTGCGTCATTAAGACACTTGAGAGATTTTATTGATTCCTCCATACTTAGTCAATTTTGGCTCACTCTGAATCATTTGTGAAGCCTGAAACCTTTGAGTCTTTCTCTGTTTCTCTCCTTTGAGCCTCTGGTTTTCTTTGATAGTGTTTTATCCTTCCCTAACCATGCTCCTCCATTTTAGAGCCCATCGTAGAACTCGTTTGTTTGATTTGAAATGTGGGCTTGCACGACGGAACTTTCCTTGGATTTCTTCCTGCACAAGGTCATGTTTGATCAATTTTTCCGAGGGGCAAAATTGAGATAACACTTACACAACACTATATAATCCATTAGTATTGAGTTATGTTGAGATAGATATGGATGCATTTGGGTCCTTTTTTGGACTGTGTGTTTAGATATTTTTGTTTTATTGGCCTTAAGTTTTCGACCTTGGTCGTGTTATGATATGCTCTTTCATCCAAGGCTATAAATATTTTCCTTAGAGGCTACGTTTGAGTAAATCAGTGGGCTTCCCTCTTGATATTTTTATTTTCTCTTAGTGGGGAAGTGTGGTGTTTATGGGGTAATTTCCCCCTTGTCACCTTCATTGCTTGGTTGATGGTATCTTGTGGAAGTACAATTTTTCTTGGAAACTATCTCTTTTATATAGTGAACTTGTTTTGAGTTTAAACCATAATCATTCCTTTCTTTCTCACACCAATCTAAACTCGTTGAACTCATAAAAGTAAATTGATAGGTTTATAATGCATTCTTTCATCATAATATTATTTATACATGTAGAGATCTTATTGGAATGCATCGGTGATGCATGCAACTTTTGGGAAAGATCCTTGTAAACTTGGTGTGTTGCATTTTGGTTAAAGACCTCTTGTTTCTATAAACATAAAAATGTGATGAAATTGGATCTTCTTACTACTAAATTTCAATTAGTGTTTGTGATAAACCGGAGCATAATAAAAGTCTAATTGGGAGGCATGGAATTTTAAAACTTAATAAGAAAAGTGGAACATTAGGAAGATGGTTCCTTACTCTAACTCGCTAGCTTAATGGTTTAGATATAAAAAAATAATTTGAAAAACAACAAAGAATCCTCTCATACTCCCCATAGAAGTAAAATGAATAATATTTCCATCTATATAGAATGGAGAGATATAATACCAACATTGGTGATGGCCCTTAATGACATCGGATAATGGATATGATAATATAACGAATGCATTAATTGGAAACCTTATAAGAAATATGTTGGGTGAATGTAACTATAACTCATGTCTTATAGTTTGGATTATAGAATGGGTAATTTTATGAGATTGAAGACAAGTAGAATGTATAAATAAACAACCTTGATTGTATAAAATTATAAATGTATTCCGTAAAATATATAGAGGACACAATCTGAATGGTTGAGCTAATTGAATGATTCCCTTGAGATATTGTATGAGTATCTAATCTCAATTGTGCCATAAGATTTTGGGTGTTACAAATAATATTGAAATATTATAAAAATGTATCGAATATATATATAACCTTAATATAACATATATTATGTTATCATTGTAAAAATTATCATGATCTTTTACGGTAATTAGTACGCGATATAATACCATAATTATAAATCATGAAAGAATAAGTTGTTTTAATGCTAGACTAGTATAAAAAAATTAGTATGAATATCGTAATGAACTCAAAATTTTAAACCATGATTAAAAAATGATTATAAAACCCTTGTTATATCAAACAACAAACACATGTATAATTTTTATGACATAAGTATCATGCTAGGTCATTCTTGGATCTCTCTTTGGTTAGTGTGGAAATTTTGTTTAGAAGTATGCATAAGGATTTTATCACCTTGTTAGAGTACATTATTTTTTATATTCATATTGGTGGACCCTACATCCATCTTTCTAATGGAGGTAACTTTTAAACATTTAAATTTTCTCGCATATCCTTAATAATGGACTCTTTGTATTGATATTGATGTGTTCTATATGTGTTTTACTCCGTGAACATTAATGTGTGTAATTCCCCCTTGTTGGAACCTTTCAGGTTATCACATGCTTTTTCCTCCTATCTCGATAGGTATATGATTAATGATATTTTAGGAATGATTCTTTACCTATAGTTTGATAGAGGCACGCTTCTTGTGTTTGGAATAGGTCATTGGTGACCTAGGCTTATTTGAAAGCCTAGGAAACATATATTAAGGATATGTAGGAATTTTGAAACCTTCCTTCCTTTTGGGGAAACATGTTGTCCCCCTTGTCCTTTGAGGAGAAGAAGGATCAGGTTGTTCTTGTAAAAATGTTTGGTGTGATGCTCTAATAAATTGTTAGTTATACCTCTCTTGTTACCTATTTACTTCTAGGTCACTCGGGTCTTCCTATGTGATATAATATTGATCTTGTGTTTGTTTTAAGATTATTTTGAGTTGGGGAGGGTTTAAAATAATTAAATTTCATTTTTTTAAATAGAGTGAATGGCATATATTTTTTCGATATGATTGTACCAGAAATAATTTCCTATCGAAAAAATGGAAATGTTGTCTAATTGTTTAGGTTTCTAAATAAGGACTAGTGGTTATGTGTCACGATATTTGGGTACCAATTTCAAGTTATGGAAGCCTTGCAACCAGTTTTATTCTTAGTGCTACCATGCAAAGTTATGTGAGTCTTCCAAATTATATAAAGTACTTCCAATGAATAGTCTACATCCTTGTACACACTTTTGTTAAAATTAGGTGTATTCTTGGTTGTTAACCTTCATTTTGTGTGGCCCTGAAGTTTTTGGTTCTATAAGAAGGTGTGGTTCCTTGTGTAAAAATGAAGCTCATGATAGGTAATTTGTGATCTTGTCTTAAATAATGAACATTGCGGTGTAATTCAACCTAAGTGGAAATTTTATCCTTTTTCTAACTTGTGTTGTATCCATGTATGGCTATATAGACACGTTATGTAGAAAAAAATTCTATTCTTCATGGACCTTAATTATCACTCATTGGGATCCCATTAACAATTCCTATTTAAATGTTCTGTGTTGTAACTTGGTTAACCTCGTAGAGATTATTCTGTAAGTTTGAATGCTATAAATCTTGTTTGGAGGAGGTTTAAGTATCTTTACCTAATATTCTCCATTCTCTTTTTACTATAGTTTTGACCAAACTTTGGTTTTGAGGAACATACATTTATTGTAAGTAAAAACCCGAGTGGAAGGTTTGATTCCTATATGTGTGCATTATTTCCCTACCAATTTGGGTTCCAAGGAACTATACATTTGTTGTTTTAGTTTGTTTGGGTTCACTTTAGTTTTCCTAATTCAATTATATCTTATTGGGAATCCATATTTCTTGGGAAATTTCAGTCAATATTTTGGGGTTTAATGGATGAAAAATTTAAAAAGAGAACTTATTTTCATCCATAGACCAATGGTCAAGGAGAGGTTGTAAACTGCAAAAATGTATATTTTCTTAGGGGCTATTATGGTAAAAATTTTAAATTATGGGATGAATATCTATATTATGTGCAACATGTTTATAATCATGCCCTACATTCTTCTACTCTGAAGTTTCCATTTGATACTTGTTATGGATATCTACCGATTCCCCTCTAGATGTATATTTTGGACATGAAACTATGTTCATGGTTCAAATGATTATGAAAAGGATAAAATATGTTTGTAGAGGATACAATAGGTTCATTAGTATGTTTGTGAAAAATTAGATAAAAGTCGGGATAAGTACAAGGCCATGCATGATAATCAAATAAGCGATAACAAGTTCAAAGTTTATGATTCAGTTTGGCTTCATGTTCATGAGGAAAGGTTTACAGTGAAGGTGAAAAATTGAAACCTATATGGTATGGTCCATTCCAAATATTGGGAAAAATTGCTAACAACACTTTTCGGTTAGATTTACCTCCATGTATGAAAATTTAATCAATTGTAAAGGTTGAGAATTTTAGATTTTATGAACCACCTATGAGTGTTGATCATGATGATGCTAACATAATGTCTTCCACTTATGATTTTACTCCTGTGTATCTTTATGAGTTGCAAAAATACATCATTTTGGAGAGGAAAGTAAGAACTTTGTGAAGGGGTGACATTGAGTATCTTCGTATTGGGTTCAAAGGCATGCATCCAAGAAAGGGGAAATGGATGGAAATTTGAAAGGTGAGGGAGAAGTACCCTCACCTATTTACCCATTAACTTGAATTTTGGGGTCCAAAAGTTTCTAAGTGGGGAGAAATGATACAGAGTATCCTCACTGATAAATGTCGATCTAAAGCCTTATTAGAATCACTTTTGGAAATTTTCATTGCGTGGGAAAAAATTAAATATTTCCGGTGATATCTCATTTGAAGAAATTGGAGCACATATGAAATATTTATGGCTCACTAAAATTTTCTAGGCAATTTGGTGAATTCAAGACTGTGCATGTTGAATGTGTGAATGCTTGCCAAGTGGACCAATGAAAATACAACACATGTGAAATAAGGGAAAAATATTAAAAAAAAAATTGAACGTCGGTCTTAGATACTCAGTGACGGATAAGTGGTCCCCTCTATTTATTAATTTGGAGGCCACAGGCCGAGGTTTGTGAGACTTGATTATGGAGGGGTGTCTTGACCTCCTTCTCATATTACCATTACAGAGCTTTTGCTTATATTTACCTCATTCTGCTAATCCGAGATCAATGTGGGATATTGTATATATATTTATAAAGCCACATTAACTAATTTCCAACACATTTCATTTAAACTGCCAACTATTATTAAATTTTCCACTAAATTTAAATATTCCAGCTAATACCTTATCCCTCACAATTCAAAAACATTACTAAATCCCTTCAAATAATGTGCATCCAATAATATATGAGCTAAAAATAGCATTTAAAATAGCCACTCCACAACCAATGGAGTATAAAGTGGCTCTTAAGCCAATCCATGACAAACAACACCATTATAAAAATGCCTCCACCTCGTTTTGAGTGCCCAATGTAGGATAAAATGCACCTAGTATAGAATTCAAAGCACTCATGTAGGGGTTTGAACCTTACCCGCTTGGGTAAAATCATAATCCCCCAACCAATGTGCCTGGAGATGTGAAGTAGTATAAATGGGGTTATGTTTTATTTACATAGAAAGAAGCCGAGGATTGTGATATTGTTTTTTTCATAACTTGAGCTAGAGAATGAATTTTGAGGGGATGTAAAAAGTTACTCATATTATTTTTCATATTATTGTATAAATATTTGTAAATATTTATTTTAACTACTTTAATACATCTTCTATTCAACTGGACTCGAAAATGTAGGCCATAAGAGCCGAACTTCGTTATCAATTCGTGTGTCAATTATATGGTGATTCATCTCTGTATTTTATGATTTTACACAATACTTTAAGTTTCATTTCCTTTATTAAAAATATAAAATGTTATAATAGTCAATTTTAAAATTTAAAATCAATACAAAACAAAGTAAAGTGTGTGCATAATTGCTAGTTAAATTTGATTTCTGAGATCACTTTGTTGGTTCTATAATAAGTTGTGGATCCTCATGCAAAAATGAAGCTCATGATAGGTCATTGTTAATCTTGTCTAAAATAACAAAAATGAATTGTAATTTAATCTAAGTGGAAGTCTGCTCAATTTTCTTACCCTATGTTGTATCGATGTTTGTATTCGTAAACACCTTATCTACAAAAAAATTTCTATTCTTCATGGACCTTAGTTATCACTCATTTGGATCTCATTGACAATTCATGTTCAAATGTTATGTGTTGTAACTTGATTAACCTCGTAGATATTATTCTATAAGTTTTAATTCTAGAAATATTGTTTGGAGGAGGTTTAGTATCGGTGGTTAATAGTCTTCCTTCTCTTTTTGCTTACTGTTAGACAAAACTTGGGTTCCGAGGGACACATATTTGTTTTAAGTGAAGAAGCTATTATAGCAAAATCACATCACCCATTAAATATATAACTTGATGGGTTGGGATCCTTAGTGTGACTGTACAACATGGAGAATATCTAAAAGTGTGGGACTTTGCGAGTCGAGAGAGCTCTCCGGATGAAGTTTGGCTCCTATTCCTCTATTTAGGTACACACGTTCAGATTACAGAGGGTCATTCTAAATCCTACTCTAACTTTCCAAGGAGACAGGGTTAAGGGAATACAAAAAATGAAACATAATCTAACACAGGTGATGCACCAAAGGAATGATGAACATTTGCATTACTTTTAAACATAGACAATTAAAATTGGACACAATATCCATGCACAGATGACCAAGCTTGCAATGAGGGATCAGGAAGAAGAAACTAAACATAAGAGAGGGTTGAAATCATCCATGAGACTTATTCTATTGCTCTAAGAATTGATACAATGCATTACAGTAGTTGAGAGGTGGAAATTGCATTACAATTTAGATGGAGGGGTTTGAGACTCCACGAATTCACTTGTAGAGAAGAGAAAATGGAGGGCACAAAGCAAGAATGTCCAACACTTTGAAATTATCCCTCTTGTACAATATATAGGAAGAATGAGAGAGAGAAAGGAGGGAAAAATCTAACCCTATTCCAACCGCCCTTGAAGGAGCATTGAATTCCCCTAGCACAATGATGAGTCTCATTGTAACACCCATGCCCCGTCGTTGTTCCATATTTGGAAGGAAAGGAAACACATTCTTCATCATGGTGGCAGGTGGGAGAGTTAATAGCCTTGAAAATGGTAGGTCAAAACATTAATGGTGGTAGGTGGGTAGCAGGTCCTAAGAGATCTCTAATACGTCCCCTCCCGCTCAATTCTAAGCTTCTGATTGAAAGATATAGTCAATTAAAGGTACTTTAGGTCTAGAGCATGTTCGCACATATCCACGTGGTGGCCCCACGCGTGTCGGGGTTTCACTTGCTCTACACTCTTGAAGTTGTACCAGGGTGACATGTGGCACCATGCGCGGGCCTTATCATTTTCTTTTGTTCTTCTCCTAAACTCCCCTATTGGAGGAGACACTATGCCCGACCTAAGACACATGGAGAGCAGGCACATGTTTAGAACTACCCCCCAAAATTTTCTTTTGAAACTTGAGCATTAAGCTGATGCATGGCTCCTCTCATCGGTCTTTAAATTTACAATGGCCAGCTTTATCCCCTCTTGAATCTGATCACATGGGGAGTGGCACTCATTTTGGAACCACTTTTAGATCTACCCCTTGAAAGATTTCGAAGAGACACGTGTGGCATACCACTACCTCTCCTCTCCTTAGCTGATTTAACAGTGGTTACGCCCCACCTTTTGACTCGCCCACGCGACGAAGCCCACACTTGATTACTGAGAATGCCTCTGTATTTTAATCTTGAAGATGCACTAAGCTAACGTATGGAGGCTCCTTGACCTATCCCAAGCTTGGACTTTTCAATAGTTGGTATCCCCTTTTTAGACCTAGGACATGTGGAGGGCTGGCACTAGTTCAAGGTCTCTCTTTGGGCTGCACCTTTGAAGTTGTGCCAATGAGGCACGTGGAGAGTCTGCACTCACTTAGGATCCTGCTTTGAACTTGGCCTTTGGAGGTGTGCCATTGGGACGCGTGGAGGCTTTCGCAGATCTTTATACTTATCCTATTCAATAGTTGGCTTTTTTCTTTTCAGACTCTAACCACGTGGAGGGCATACGCATGTTTGGGGTCTTCACTTTTGTGCACCATACCAAAAGTGTGCTGAAGAGACATGTGGCACCTTCCATGGTCCTTCTATACTTAGCCGATTCGAGCCTTAATTGAACACTGCCTTTCTCCTTTTTTCTACTGCTGATCTCTACTTGCTTCCGAACTTGTTTTCTAGGGTCGATTGTGAGTCAACGCAACTAGGCCGACCCTTCCTGTGCAAGATCACGTTTGACCAATTTTTCCTTGGGGAAAATTGGGATAAGAGTTTGGTGACTTGTGGGATCACCTACCTGCTAGGTGGGGGCAGCTACCTTGTTGTATCCATTGGGCACAAACTCATGGTGGTATGCGACATCGATCTAGTTCTTGAAACTTGAATCTGGCGCTTGCACATGGTGACCTTGAACCTACCATGCTCTATGTACTCTCAATTTCATAAGAAAATATTGAAAATGAGGTTTTTAGAGTAGAAAATTGTTCTTGTCCTGGGGATTTTACTTTTTCTGGAAATGGACTCCCTCGAGACCCAATTTTAGTTGCTCTGTATTTGTTCTATTTTGAAATTAGCAACTATTATAGGAAACTATGGGTCATCCTATCATAAATGTTGAAGGGCATGGTGCATTCACTTGGAGGCACATTAAACTATATAATGATGTAAACTTGGAGCAACAAAACTTTTTCCAGATCACTTAGGGAAATAAAACCTCTGCTAATAACTTCAATTTACACAAGAACTTAGAGGAATTGGAAATCCTATACTAATATGTATAAGGGTGAGAATTCTTCTTCTAGTAGCAATGTATGAGATGGATCCCATTGATTGGAATCCACAATTCTTCACCATCTGAATTAGCCAACAAGAAGGCATTGTTACCTTTGCATTCGTTGATCATGTATGGACCAATCCATATAGCATCGAACTTGGAATGTTTTCCTAGATTTGCACGGTCCACATCCCACTTCAGTACCAAGTCTCCAACTTGGAATGTCATGGCTTTAGCTTCCTTGTCAAAGCTCTTCTTGGTCAACGCTTGATCCTTCTCCATGGTTTGCACTACATGTTCTCTTACTTCTTCTAACTCCATCATCTCTACATACCTGATCTCCATAGGCTCAAACTCATATATTTCCAGTTGTTTGATGAGTTCTAATGCTAGCAACTCAAGTGATATAGGAATAAATGCTTCTTTTCCATATACAAGCTTAAATAGAGAGATGCATGTAGACCTCTTGGGGTGACTCTATCTGCCCAAAGAGCTGATTTGAGTTTTGTGTTCCAAGTTCTCTGATTCTCATCAAGAGTCCATCTAATGATTCTCAGTAAGTTATTGTTTATGGACTCTGCTTGGCCATTACCTTGAGGGTAATAGTTTGAAGAGGTGCCGAGATATACACCATTCTTGATAACCCATTCAGTAATTTTTGCACCAAGAAATGCCAATGAATTATCTGATATGATAGTATTAGGGGCACCAAACCTCATGATTATCCCTTCATAGAAGTCCAAAATGTTGGATTCATTTGCCTCCTTGAGTGCCACTGCTTTAATCCACTTGGTGAAATAGTCAGTCACTGTGAGTATCCACTTATGGCCCTAGCTTGAATTTGGGTTGATTACTCCAATGAAGTCTAATCCCCATTGCATGAATGGTTGATCCACTAAAATTGGAAGAAGGGGTAAGGCTGCTAATCTTTCTTTCCTTGTGAAGAATGTGCACTTCTTGCATTTCTTGATCCATGAGTAGCAATCCCTAAACACCATAGGCCAATAGTAACAAGCTCTCATAATTTTGAGTGCCGTTACCCATGGAGAAAAGTGGCCTCAAACTTTGACATCATGGAACTCATGTAACATATTCTCAATTTAGACTGTCCCAATGCAACTTAATAGGATGCCATTGATGTCCCTTTTAAAAAAACACTGTCAACAAGTGGATATGGGATGGCTTGCAATCTAAAGTACCTTCTTTTTATTTTTCTCATTTCGGAGGGCACGAACCTATTTGGATATAATGCACAAAATTATGAGTACAACATGGAATGGGTGTATTGTTAGTTATATGCTTTAGCTCACTCTGCATTAATAGGAAAACCTCTTGTTCATCTCTTGACTCAGTTTGTTGCTTAGAAGCGAGCTTATCAACAGACCCTTTCCACGAACTAGCTTCTCTGAACTAGCTTGGTCACCAAGACCCTTCCATTACACAAGTGATCCAACCTGCTCTCTTCTCATTCAAGTCCTTGTTTAGGAGAAAATCCTTGACACCAGCATGATACACTAACAGTTGAATCTTATTTTTTGAGACCAAGTGTCGAACTTCTTCAAACTTCTAATGACAAAAAGGACATGCTTTTCAATGAAATAATACTTTACTTTATAATCTTCCAAGCTCGATTGAAGAAGTTTATGGGATGTTCTAAACCTTCCTTGTTTGGCTAAACCAAGATAGTTGAGATTGTGTCTGACCCTCCAAAATCATACAACATGAAGTCCTTTGAAAATTCTTGTTAATAGGAGTTGGGGCCTATGATATTGTGAGTTTGATGGCCTCAAAACTTTCTTTTCCTTCTATTGTCCATTTGAATTCAATACTCTTCTTTAGCATCATCATTAAAGGCCTTGCAAGAGTGGAAAAATTAGGCACAAGTTTGTGAACAAATTTTATCCTTCCTAGGAAGCTTTGGAGGGATTTCTTGTGATGTGGCAGTGGTAGTGTTCTAATGGCTTCAACTCTCTTTCGAGGGTCAATTTCCAACCCTTCTCTTGAGACAATGTGTCCCAACAACTTGCCCTCGTGTGCCCAAAATACACATTTCTTTAGATTTAATGAAACTCGAACCTTCTACACCTTTAAAATACTTTTACGAGGTGAAAGAGGTGGTACATTGCATTCTTTGAGAAGATAGTGATATCATCTAGATATACCATCACCATATGTTGATCAAGCCTTTGAACGCCATAACCATAGCTCTGAAATGCTCTAGCATTGGACAATCCAAATGGCATCTTCTTATAAGAAAATGTGCCCAATTTCATGGTGAAGGTTGTCTTGTACTAATCTTCCTCTTTCACCATTATCTGATTATAGCCTAAGTATCCATCTAGCAATGAAAACCTTTCGGAGCTAGCTACAACGTGCAAGATCTGTTCCATTGATGGAAGTGGATAATGATCCTTAAGTGATGCTCTATTCAGATCACAAAAGTCAACACACAATTTGATTTATCATTTTCATTTCCTCACTGGTACCAAGTTTACAACCCAACTTGAATGTTTGATAGGGAAGATGATGTTAGCTTTAATCAACTTGTTCAACTCTTTCTTCATGAGAGGTTCAATATGGGGATTTACCACCCTTTTCTTCTGTCTAATAGCTTTAGATCCCGAATCCATATCGATAGTGTGTTGTGCTAACCTTGGGTTGAAACATCTTAAATCCTTATAAGTCTAAGAAAAGACATCTGGGAATTCTTAACAAAGTTGAATGAACTCAGATTTTTATTTTTGGGTACTTACCTTGCCAATTTGCAACGTTTTTCCTTCATCTATGGAAATGGGATCTGAATATTCACCCTTTACCTAGATATTTTCTTTCTCATTGCGAATTGATCATTTGGGTTGAATATTGACTCCAAAGTTATAAGACACTTTGGTAATTTGTTGGTTCTCAGCTGCACCACTTGGTCACCATACCGTTGTTCCAACTTGTCTTGGTTTCTAGTGGAGAACTCAGCTTCTTCTTGTAAAAATTGACAATTTTCTGATCATTCTCGAAGAATTGCTAACTTGTATTGTTATCTGGAACAACTGGTCTCATAACAAATCTGATATGGGGCTGATATTTCTCACTCTTGATACTCTCTACAACATCAAATGCCACCCCAATTTATGCCAATCTATCCACTGCTTCATTCTTCTTCCTTGAGATGGAATTGATGCCTAATGCTTTGAAATATTTGATGAGATCCCATACTTGATTCTTATAGTTTTTTAAGAGATCATTCTTGGCAGCATTTCATCCTCGGACTTGATTCAAAACTAGTTCAATATCACAAAACACTTGTTACTTTTTAATCCCTCTCTTTTTTGCCCAATGAAATCCATGGATCAAGGCTTCATACTCTGTTATGTTTTTCAAGGAAGAAAATTGGAAATGGAAGGTTGAGTAATATTTGTACCTTGAGGTGAAATGAGCATAGATCCTCCTCTTGCTCCTTATCTACTTCTCTAGCCATCGAAGAAAAACTTCCATACTTCGTTGTCATCTTTGTGGTCTCGCTCGGTGATGTTAGGGAGGGGATGATTCTCTTCATGTAAATAATAGACTCCTAGCTCGCTTCTTCCATTTCCTTGTAAGGGTAAAAAGCATGCCTCTTGCTTGCCCATTCATCAAGAGTAAAATATGGAATGCATCCGACTTTGGTATCTGCTTCATGAGTTCTTGGATATTCCTCTTGATCAAATGTTAAACAATTTGAATTGACTAGGTTTGGTGTATGAGGCTCTATGTGAAATTTTGCAATAGGCTCAGATCTGATTATAGCCTT
This sequence comes from Taxus wallichiana var. yunnanensis, assembly GCA_018340775.1. Taxonomy (NCBI): domain Eukaryota; kingdom Viridiplantae; phylum Streptophyta; class Pinopsida; order Cupressales; family Taxaceae; genus Taxus; species Taxus wallichiana. Next base: position 838,362,588 of record CM031242.1, on the reverse strand, counting down.
AGCTCCATACCTTGTTCTGAATAATATATGTGACCAATCAGCAGACAAATAACCTCCAATTTTAGTAGCGAATTTTGTTGACAAGCACAATGCAAAGAGAGGTGGCAAGTCTATTAATGATACATCTTGCAAGATGGTCACATTGGGACATGTATGTAATTTGAGGCTCAAATATTTTATTACTCCAACCGTTATTACCATTGTCCCATCCAATTGCACTACGCCTTTGGAGATGAATTCATATTGAAGACCTAGTTGATCAGCTATTTGTTTCGGCATGACTGAGCTACTTGCTCCCAAATCAATCATGTAATTATGCACTAGCTTGTCTCTAATGATCAATGAGACATATAAGGGAGGGGGCTTCAGATTCTTACCTTTGTGATCTCTATGATTTCCTTCCTGCTGAGTTGTATTGGTAAGCACCTTTTCTTGTTGATTGGGTGGCTGATTTGAGGCTGACCAATTGGCCATAGTAGCCTGTAATAGGTCTCTCTATCCTGGGATAGCCAATGAATCCCACATCGAGATGTTTACATTTATTTTCTTCATCTGCTCAATGATCGTTGAATGGAGATGAGTTATCTCTTCATTGTCCCTTGCCTTGCACATTCTTCTCCTGCACATGGGTCATTACAACTGGAACTTGAGCTGGTCTAGGGGTGGCTTGGGCTGACATTGCACGTTGGGAGATGTACCTTGATTGTCAATACCTTGTGGAATAATACATGGTTTTGGATCGCTTGAATTTGATGATTGTCCTTCTCCAATATTCCTTTTCTTGGACCGTGTGTTGGCAGCTACACTTTGAGAAGGGGCTTGGTTAACTCCATAGAATTCTTTTGTTTGCTAATTAACCAACATAGTTTTAGTTGGAGGTGTCTCTTGCTAAGCTTCTTGCTACTTATTTTCCTCTTGACTAGGTTCTTGGGACACACCAACAGTTCTTACCATCAAGGCCTAGTTTAGTGCACCATTGAAATACATTGATTGACTATGAGGTATATTGTAGGGGTAACACCAGTCATTATACGTGACTTATTTTTTTGTGTTGGAATTAAATATTTTTTACGTTGAAGCTACATTTTGATCATATGGTAGGAATGTCCTGGCAGCTTGAGGTTGTCCTTGGTTCAAATTTTGATTTATGGCATGACTTGGTGGTTTATTTTGCTTGTATGGGGGCCTAGCTTGATACTGAGTTTGAGGCTGATATGGCCTAGAACTTTGAGCTTGTTGTCTCTCAATAGTCATTAGCTTGTTTCCTAGGTTCTGTAGCTGTTTCAAGTCCTCTTTGTACTCTTTTGAAGTTATTGAAGAAATAGAAGCCCCATTGTTGCTTTGATTTTTAGGGGGTGGAATGGCATTCAACTCTAGTGTTTGACTAGTGCTTGGACTTCCTAATTCTAGATATATAGGCATAGGTGGCCTAGGTGCAAGTTTACCATCCTAAATTAAACAACTTTCATCTCTAATTGAAATGTTATAGGTTGCAAGGAAGGTTACACCTCCCATGGATTGAATCATTTTAGAAATATCAAAATTTCAAGCTTTAAGAAAGTATAGGAAAGCACCTTCATCTGCTGGTCTCATGGCCAATGGAATCCTATCCCATGTACTTTGAAATCTAAAGTATAAACATGTCAACTATTCATTAGGATCCCTCTTAATGGTTGTCAATTGTTCCAATAGATATAGGTTATCCCCCTTTTTATCCAAATTTATTGTGAAGAGGTGTGCACAAATGGTCCCAATTCTAAATAGAGCCAGCTATTAGACTCCTGAACCATTGTAAATCTTTACCATTGAATAGAGAGGCTAACAATTTGACTATAATGTCCATCCCAATGATTTCATGAATTGTACTGAGACATTTACAATGTTTCTAATGTGGTGATAGAAGTAGTCCCATTCTCTAAAGTGAAATATGGAATTCTCTTGAATGTTGCAACTAGAACAGGATTTTGTGCATTGAGAGTGAGTGCTCTTTGTTAGTGAAGTTGACATAGGATTTGTGTTGTTGATGTGCCATTATTATTGGCCTAAGGACCCTTGTTGATTGAATGAAAGACCTACCAGGGGGAGTGTTGACAAAGTTCTATCTAGTGGAGATGGAGACCTTTGAGCTCTTCTTCCCCTTCTCTCTCTATCTAGGAATAAGTGTAGATAGAAAAACAATCCTTCTTCTCTAGTTCTTTATCTAGTCTGAATTCTTCTCATGAATCTGCCAAGCTTGGGCTGCTTAAACAAGTGGAATTTTCCTCTTTTTAAATCACTAGATGTGTCATTTCAAAGCTCCTTAAAATTGAAAACTTACAAAAATTACACTTTAATATTGTTGTAATAAAATGGAGACCTCTTTGGTCTCATCGGGCATGCCAAAACGATTGTAGCAAAATCAAAACACCCCTGAAATCTGTAACTTGATGGGTTGATATCCTCAGTGTGACTATAAAACATGGAGCATCTCTCAAAGTGTGGGACTTTACGATTCGAGAGAGCTCTATAGATGAAGGTTGACTCCTATTCCTCTTTTGGTGCACACGTTCAGATTGTAGAGGGTCATTCTAAATCCTACTCTAACTTGCCAAGGAGACAGGGTTAAGGGAATACAAGAAATGAAACCTAATCTAACACAGGTGATGCACCAAACAAATTCTGAACATTTGAATTAATTTTAAACACATATAATTAAAATTGGACATAATATCCATACATAGATGACCAATCTTGCAATGAGGGATCAAGAAGAAGCAACTAAACATAAGAGAGGGTTGAAATCATCCACGACTTATTCTATTGCTCCAAGAATTGATACAGTGCATTACAATAGTCGAGAGGTAGAAATTGCATTACAATTTGGATGGAGGGGTTTGAGACTCCATGATTTCACCTGTAGAGAAGAGAAAGGGAGGGCACAAAGCAAGAATTTCCACCACTTTGAAATTTTCCCTCTTGTAAAATATATAGGAAGAATGAGAGAGAGAAAGGAGGGGAAAAAATCCAACCCTGTTCCAACCGCCTTGAAGGAGCATTGAATTCCCCTACCACAATGATGAGTCTTGCTGCAACACCCATGCCCCCATCATTGTTCCCTACCAGGAAGGGAAGGAAATCCATTCTTCATCATGGTGGTAGGTGGGAGACTTGATGACCTCAAAAATGGAGGGTGAAAGCATTAATGGTTACAGGTGGGTAACAGTGCCGAGAGCTCTCTAAAACATCCCCTCCCACTCAATTCTGAGATTTTGATTGAAATATATGGCCGCATGAAGGAAATTTAGGTATGGAGTTTGTTCGCGCATATCATGTGGCGAGACAGCGCATCTCAAGGTTTCACCCCCTCCTCTACACTCTTGAAGTTGCACCGGGTTGACACGTGGCACCATCTATGGGCTTGCTTTGTTTATTTTGTTCTTTGCCTAATCCCCCTATTGGCGGAGACATTGTGCCCGACCTGAGACATGTGGAGAGATGGCGCATGTTTATAACTTCCCTCGAACTTTTCTTTTAAAAGATCACCGAGCTAATGCGTGGCTCCTCTCGCCGCTCTTAGACTTTTCATCAATCGGATTTGTCTCCTCTTGAATTTGATCACATGGCTAGATGACACTCATTTGGGAACCACTTTTAGATCATTCCCTTGGAAGAGTGCCGAATAAAAACGTGGGGCCTTCCATTGTCTCTCCTTTCCTTAGCCGATTCAATGACCGGTTTTGTCCCCTATTTTTTGACTTCTGGCCACACAGCAAGCCCATGCTTGTTTTGGGACTACCTCAGGATTTTAATCTTAATGATGCACCGAGGTGACGCGTGAAGGATTCTTTTGTCTGTCTCGAGCTTGGTCTTTTCAATGGCCGACGTCCCCTTTTCGGACTTGGGACACGTGGAGGGTTGGTGCTAGTTTAGGGTCTCTCTTTAGGTGCGTCTTTGAAGATTCTGATGAGGCACATGGAGTGTTTACACTCGCTTAGGATCCTTATTTGAACTTGTCCTGTGGAGGTGCACCATTGGGATATGTGGAGGCTTCCGCCGGCTCTTTATAATTATCTGATTCAACAACTAGATTTTTCTTTTGAGACCGACCAAGTAGAGGGCCCGCACACGTTTGGGGTCTCCGATTTTGGCACCATACCAAAAGTGCACTTGCGAAGAGAAACATGGCATCTTCCACGGTCCTTCTATACTTAGTCAATTCGGGCCTTGATTGAACACTTCCTTTCTCAATTTTTCTCCTGTTGATCTCTACTCACTTCTAGACTCATTTTTAGGGTCGAGTTTGAGTCAACACAACTAGGTGACCCTTCTCTGTTCATCCTGTGCAAGATTGGGTTCAACCAATTTTGTTGTGGGGGAAATTGGGATAATAGAAGTCATGCATAAGGCTCAATTACTATAATTTTTCATTATTTCCCTACATATGACTTCAAAGAGGAAGTCGAGTCTAAGGGGGATGTAATCCCCACCTTTGCTCTTCTATATTTTATTTTATTATGATATTTATTATTTTTGATTAGATACATGTACAATATTATTATATTTTTATTATCATGTTGATAGGCAGTAAAAAGCAGTTGTGATTTTCAATATGTTATGCCTCATATTATAGAAGGTATGGACTACTATGAGACATTGATAGATGATGATCTAGTGTTGTTTCATTATATACTAAGGTTTTGGATTGTTGACGATGATCATTACATTTATATGTTTAGATTAACCTTATGATCTCATCAATGTTATGATCTACAAAAATTTATATGTTCGGGATTGCAAATAAGTGATAGATATTCCTTATTTTTATGATGATGATATAGCTACATATATGACGTAGTTGGATGATATGTATGTGTGTTTTATTACTTAAAGTATTTGATGCAGCCTTGAGGTCAAAGAGGTATTTTTATTATTGCAAGAAAATTATATCATATTAAACAAGAAGGGTCTAGGAGGCTAACCATGGAATAATATCAAATGCTTGTAAAAAATTTCACCTTGGCAACTTTGTGTTCTTGTATATTGTTGTTGTATTGTTGAGTTTGTTAGGAGGTCCCCATGGGGGGGGAGGGGAGTGACCTCAAATGTGACCATGGGTTTATGTGTTGATTTTTCCTCTTTCAATTTAATTATTTTCTTGTGTATGTGATTATTTAATTGTAATATATTCTCACTTTGATACGGCTTAATTAATGTTCGCTTGTTTAGTTAATTAATCATGTGATTAGACTAAGTTTGGATGTGACTATGTGGTAATTTATTGGGGTACATAATCCTTGTTATATTATTGATTTGAGATGGATTTGATTGATTTTGAAGTTTTTACTCAACCTCACTTTCAAATATCAAATTTTATCTTTGGAGCAACTTTTGGAGGCTTTGAAAACAAATTAAGCATGTCCCATACCTCTTAAACTCACCCACCAACCATACCTATGATGAGAGGGGTTAATTTTATCTCTTAGTATGTGTTTTGGGAAGGAAAAGAGGTAATTAATTGCACTTTCTTACAAAACATTTTAATTATGTCCTTGGAAGTATGTAGTAGTAGATTGTTTGTTGAAGGAAACTTTTCATATCCTCACCCACCCATTTATGATTCTTCGTATTTTTTTTTAATAGGTGAGGTGGATTGGAGGAGAATTGATCGACATCCTACATGGAGCCACATCACCCTCCTCTCCTCATTTTCTATTTATATGGGTAATTTTGAAGTTTCTGACTTACTTAGTTTAGTTGCACACTTGTATATTTTTGGGATTTTACTTGAGTTACTTATTTTGGGAGCTAGGATATTGCTTTTAGATTTTTCTTGCACTTGGAAAATCTTAGAGATTGTTACTTGAGGATTGGAGTTGTTTTAATGGCAAGGTAGGGTCTATACCACGCATTTTATTTCTTGCTTGTGTGTCTGTTAAAATGTGAATGAAAGTATGTTTTTGTTTGGTATTTTCTATAGTATGACCTTAACAATGTTGTGGGAGAAGGAAAATGGAGATATTTTGAGGGAGGGATAATATTTTTGTTGTGTTTTTTGAGGGAGTTTATGTTGCGTGTCCCACCTAGTGAAGATAAGGAGATTTCCAGCCTATTTTTAATGCTTTAATGAGGGAGTGATAAGATATTTGAGGGAGGGATAAGATTCTTGGTTTTTGGATGCGATTTTGGAGGTTTTGAAGATGGACACTTAACCCATTGGGACGTATACATAATTCCACATATTTTTCTTCTCCCTTGGCTTAGAGTTTAAGGCTATGTTTTGGAAATTTGTATATTGTTATTATGATTTTTTTTTCTTTATTTGTTAAAAATTTTTTTGGCAAAAATATATGTATTATTGAAGCCTTTGTAAAGAGTTTCCATGGTTGCAAATATTCCCTATTTCTCCATTGTTGGGGCTCGGGGGCCAATGAGAAGGGTGGCTTCACCTTCTCATTGGAATAAGGTTGGGAGGTGAGTGTTTCCTATGCTCCCTTCCTTGTTGTTGTGATTTGGAGATGAAGAAAATATTTGGAGTTGCAAGTAGTTCTTGGGATGAAGACATTGTGTAGAAGACAAAGAAAGAGAAATTTTTTTTTTGTAAATTTTTCCATGTTGTCTCCACCTTTGAGTGGAGGGATTTTGTATACTTGTATTGTTAAGAAAATTTCTTGTAAATTTATTTATCAAACTATGTATTGTAATGGTTGAAATAAGAAGTTGTAAGTTTTATTTTATTGGAATAGTAATTCATTCAAAATCTGGAATTTAATAAAAAAGTTTGCATCTTGTGTTCATTCTAAAAGTGGTTTTCTTGAAATCGAAATCTTTGGTAAATACATGCTTGTTTCTCCCTTGAAATGTTTTTCATTCTTGTTTGTAAAAGAAAAGAAACTTTTACTTAGCATATGGTCAAATCAAATATGTTCCTTTATTTTAAAATAGATGTATTTGCGGTTGAAATGTATCCTTGCCGTCTAATTTTAAACACTATTGCAAAGGAAAACGTAAACTTTTAGCTCTCTTAATCAAGAAATAAGTTGTTTATTTTCCATTTAAGTATTTTGTTAACAACTAGATAGTTAGAAATATGTTTGAATTGATATAAATAAATATATTTAATAATATATATGTCTATATATATTCTTTTTTAAAACAAATTGTTTTCCACGGTGACCGATTTCGGTTGATTGATCAACCGTCGCCAGAAAAAAAACTGGCATCGGTCTCTTTAACATGTTCATAGTCTTAGATTTTAAACTTTTCAAACTTAGTGGCACGATTTTCACTTCAAAAATTAAAAGAAAATAGGCTTGAGAATATTGAAATTGTAGAAAAATGTATACAGAGATTCATTTTTGGCAATATACATAATTGTATATACTTTTATAAAATTGTAGTGGATTTATAGAAACTCGTGCTTTGATAGTGTAAATGGTGTCGGGATCACGGAGATGTAATGTGGATTGTTAGGTCACCGTCATCGGTTGCACTGTGCATGAACTTATTTTGAAAAAAATAGGATTACCAACCCAAATTTGTATCTTAAATGAATATAAATGAAATGAATGTAGATCTATCTCATATATATATATATACACACACACACACATATATATACATGCATGTATATATGTATATAAGTGTTTATACTCCTAGATAAACCAAAAGGTTTTACCCAATGAGGAACGCAAAGAAAATATGTGAGAAAACAATTACCCGCAACTAGATTTTTTTTGGATCCTGGGAAAAAAAAAAGATGTAAATAAACACTATAACCTAAGAACAAATAATAAAATGAAGAGTAAAATGGAGGAAGAGGTTCCTCCAATTATCAAATATTTAATCTAACAAAATGACAATGGGTTCCCTCAAGATTCCTTTGCCTCCACCTCCTTCAACCTGCAAAACAAAAATGAACAAATGAGGAGATGAGGGAAAGGAGAAGAATAAAAAGTCTTCATAAGGATATTTAGGGATGTTAAGTAAAACATAAATCTAATGGTCCATATGATCTAGTATAAGGATGGAGGATCATTCCTACACATTTTAAATTATTGGTATTTTAGCGAGAATACATTTTAATAAAAGGTTTGGGTATTAAGTTATTGGGACCACCTATTGTATTTAACTAATGGGGCCACTTATTGGGTTATAATAAGTTGCGAGCCTTTCATTATGGTTTAATAAATGAGTAAATGACATTTTATTATGGGGACTGAATAACTAAATTTATGCATGGGTGACTTAGAAATGATCTAAATGACCTTAAATTAATTAATAGGGGATTAAATAAATAATATTGTGTGTCCAATTTGTGGACATTATAGTTGTGTAATGTTTCAATATGTCAAATATACCCCTTATTATATCAGTCAACAAATATAAGTAAAATGCTTATAACACAAGTTACATGATATATATTTTTAGATCTCTCACTAATTAGTATGAAAATTTTAAAAGTATACATAAGGATTTTATCACCTTGTAGAATGGATTAATTCTTATGTTCATATTGATGGGCCCCTACGTTACACCACGCAAAAGGTGGCAACTATTTAAACATTTAAATTTTTTTTCCTATCCTAAATAATGTACATCTTTGTTGATTATGATGTGCTCTAGTCATTTTTTCCTTGAACATAGATGTGGGTAATCAGATCATCGTACCCTTATTTCCTCTTATCCCAAACGATGTATGCTTTTTGGTCTTTTAGGAGTGAGTCTATATCTCAATTTTTAAGAGAGACACCCTTCTTGATTTTGGAATATGTCATGGGTGACCTAGGATTATTGGCAAGCTTATGCAAAACATGTTAAGGATATGGAGGAATTTTGGAATCTTCTATCCTTTTTGGAAACATGAAGTTATTCCCTTTCCTATGGTAAGGATAAGGTGTTGGTTGTTCCGTATACTTCCTATAGGGATATGTGGTGTGTTGCTCTAGTAAATTGCTAGTTAGACCTCTCTTGTTGCCTATTTTCTCCTATCTCTCTTTTTGTTCTTACGTGTTATAATATTTATGTTGTGTTCATTTTAAGATCCTTTTAAGCTAGGGTGGGTTTAAAATTAATAAATTTAATTTATTAAATAGAGAGAATGGTATCTCTTGTGTCGATATGATAGTATGGGCAAGGATTGCCTATCACCAAAATGGAAATGTTGTCAAGCGATTGGGTTTTCAAATTTTGGATTAATGGTTGTGTGTTACAATATTTGGGTAAAAATTAAAGTTATGGAAACCTTGTGACCAAAATTATGCTTAGTATCACCATGAAAATTTTAAGTGAGTCCTTCTAAATTATATAAAATACCTCTAATGAATAGTGTTTACCCTTGTAAATGATTTTGTTAAAATTAGGTGTTTTCCTTGTTATTAAGCCTAGTTTTGTGTCGCCTTGATATTGATAGTACTATATGAAGTTTTTTTCTCAAGAAAAATTGAAGTTCATGTTTGGTAGTTGTAAATTTTGTTTAAAAGAATGAACCTTGAAGTGTAATTCAACCTAAGTGGAAATCTTAGCCTTCATTTTTATCGTGTGTTACATCAATGTGTTCTTACATGGACACCTTTTGTACATGAATTTCCCTATTCTTTATGGACCTTAGTTTTCATCCATTGGGATCCCATCACTAATTTCATGTTTAAATGTTATGTGTTGTAACTTGGTTAACCTCATAGAGATTATTACAAGAAGGTCCAAATGCTAACAATCCTGTTTAGAGGAGGTTAAGTCCATGTGCCTAATATTTTTCCTTCTCTTTTAACAGTAATGTTTCACCAAACTAGGGTTATGAGGCAATCAATTTTTCTTTGAAGTAAAGAAACCCCATGGAAGGCATGACTTCTATTTATATGCTTTGTTTCCCTACCTTTTTCCATGACTTCCAAGAGGAATTCAAGTCTAAGGGAAGGGGGTGTAATGCCCACTCCTCTTCAACACTTATTTTACTATGATTTTTATTATTGTTGATTAGAGACATGGACATTATTATTTTATTTTTTGGTTAGCATGTTGATAGACAATATGGAAATTTTGATTATCGATATGTTGTGACTCATATTATGGATTGTATGGACTCCTAGCAGGACATGGATAGATATTTCAGTACTTGATGATGATCTAGTGTTGTTACTTTATTATATACTAACACTTTGGATTCTTTACGTATTGATTATGTTTAGATGATCAGACTAGTCTTGCGATCTCATTGATGTTGGTGAAAATGGTAGAATTGAAATGTTTAGAAATTGTAAACAATTGATAGAATTGCTTAACCTTGATGATGATTTAGCTACGTTATATGATGATGTTAATTAATAGATATGTATGTGTTTTATTTCTTGATGTAATTTAAATTTTCTTGAGGGAAAAGAGGTTTTTTTAGTTCTTTGTAGGAATTGATATCACAATAAAAAATAAGAGGATAGGAGACTTCCATGGAAGAATATCAGATGTTTTCAACAAGGCCACCTTGGTGAATTTGTGTTCATGCATATCATCATTTTATTGTTTATTTTTTTTGGGAGGTTTCTATGGGAAATGACCTCATATGTGTCCATGGGTTTGTGAGTTACTTTCCTTCTTTTATTTTATTAATTTTTTTGTGTATGTGATTTCTTTAATTGTAATGTATTCTCACTTCATTATGGCTTAATTAGTGTGATATTGTTTAGATAATTAATCATGTTTATTATGCTACATTGAGATGACACAATGGGTAATTTAATGTGGTATATATTCCTTGTTATCTTATTTATTTTAGATGGATTTCTTAAATTTTGAGTTGTGTACTCAACCCCATCCTTCAAATCTCGAATTTGGGCTTGGAGCCCACTTTTGGAGGCTTGTGGGACAAGTTAAACTTGTCCCATACCTCTTAAAATTTCCTACCAACAATACTTATTAAGTGAGGGGTAAAAATCATCCCTCATTATGTGTTTTTGAATGGAAAAGAGGAAATTAATTACACTTTCTTACAAACCCTCTAAATGTTTTCCTTGCAAGTATGGAGTGGATGTTTGTGTGTTAAATGAAATTTGTTATATCCTCACCTAACCCATTTATGATTCTATGTCTTTGTGTTTGACATGGGAGTTGGATTGGATGAGTAGTGATTTGGCATCCTACATGGGGACACCTAACCATCCTCTTGACATTTTCTATTTATTTGAGTTGTTTTGGAGTTTTGGGTGTTACTTGGTTTGGCTACACTCTTGCATATTTTGGTGATTTTGCTTGGTTACTTGTTTTTGGAACTTGGAAGCTTTCTTTTGGAATTCACTTGGACTTGGAAGAAGCTTGAAGTTGTGGCTTGAATATTGAATTTGTTATCAATGTCAAGGTATTGTTTATACCTTGCATTTTAATTTCCTTGTTTTTTTGTTGTGCTTAAATGTGAATGAATGCATGTGTTTTTGCATGATATTGGGTATATTTTAACCTTAATGAAGGTGTGGTGAGAAGGAAAATGGGAACATTTTTGAGGTAAAAGCGTCTTTTGAGGTATTTTGGAGGGAGTGTTAGTAGGTTGTTCCACCTATGGGGAGAGAAAAGGAAACTATTGCTACATTTTATATCTTTTGAAATAGGGAGAGATAAGGATATTTTGAGTGTTTTTATGTGCACTTGGAGGTTATTTTCTTGACCCCTATGTCACTTGGGAGGTAAAAGGAGGTGGTTCCCATGTTTACCTTCTCATTTGGATCCAGATTTGAGCTTATGTGCTTGTAATGTTTGTAGATATTAGCTTGGTTGTCTATGTGTTGCTAGCTTTGTTCGTGTGAATGTATGTATTGTTGAAGCCTATGTGAAGAGTTTTCATGGTTGTAAACATTCCCTATTTTTCCATTCTTATGAATAGGGGGCTAATGGGAAGGTTGGAATCACCTTCTCATTGGCATAAGGTTGGGAGGTGAGTGTTGCATATGTTCCCTTCCTTATTGTTGTGATTTGGAGATGAAGAAAAGAAGGAGATCAAAGTTGATACCTTGGATAGAGTTATATAGTGTAGAAGAAAAAGAAGAATTTTTTTAGTAACATTTACATGTTGTCTCCACTTTCGAGTGGAGGGATTTGTTACTTGTATTTTTAGTTATGAGATCTTGTAAAGGAATAATTTAAATATTTTATGGACTATCCAAGTGTGAATTGTATATAGTTGTAATGAAGCATTTGAATGTTGCATCTTGTGGATTATTGTGTTTTATTAAAATCTGCAATGTTAATCAAGTATGCATTTACTTACGAATTGAAATTGTTCCTATCGAACTAGAAATAAAAATGAAATATGTGTGTTGCTTTACCTTTGAAATTTTCTTGTAACTCGTTACATTTATGAAGAAAGCATATATACTCGATTGATGTTTATAGTTATCCCTTTTTAAAATGATAGAATTATATTCTTGTTTATATGAATGAAAAAAGATTGCCAATATATGTGTATATATATATATATATATATCTATATAAATAAATTTATTAGTGTTAAGCTTGACAAAAACATTATAAAAAAACTCATATGAGTATTCGGGGCATGTTTTTATTCAAAGTAATTTTTTATAATTTTTTTTTATTAAGTGAGCGCTCGCAGTCCCCCTCTCAACTTAAACTAGTCTCGGCCCTTAGGCTAACCTATATGCATCTTGCGCACCCCTTCTATGGGATGAGCCATGTCTAAGCAAAACAATATAAATTATATATATATATATATATATATATATATGTATATATATATATATATATATATTGTGTGTGTGTGTAGATGTAATGTCATTTAGATCAAATATTTTAACAAATAAAATGAGGGTAAATAAATACCCATAACTAGTAAATGTAGTTAAAACTCTCAAAAGAAAAAAATTATTTATTTCAAACCCTAGAAGGGGAAAGTTAAAATAAACCAAAACATTGTATGGGAAGGAAATTTCCCTGTTTTATATTTTGATTCCAAGCGAACCTCCATAGCCTCAATCTCCTTCAACACGGAAAAACAGAAAAAGAGAAAATGAAAAATTAGGGCAAAGAAATGAATAAAAGGTAAAACATACGGAAAAATTAGGGATTTTTAGTCAAACCTAGATATAAAGGCTCTTATTGATATAATATAAGGCTTTGGACTTGACCCTAAACTTTTAAGTAGTGGGTAATTTTATGGGAATGGTTGTTTTAAAATAAAGTGTATGGGTATTTAGCTAACGGGGTTACCTAGGGGTTATAATATGTTATGAACCTTTTTAATCACGGGTAAATAAATAAATTTAGCATTTGACTATGGGTAAATAAATTAATGATATTGTACATATGTTTTTAAATAAATTATTTATAGGGGTTAAAAGGGAACAATTGTACTTGTGTAAATCAATAAATAAACTACATCTATAGATGGGTGTTATGACCCGTTAGTGTAAAATCACAAAACCCCCAAATGGCCTGATTGTAAAATGGTTAAAATGGGGCATTAGGTGTGATTGTATAACATTGGATCATCTCTCAAGCTATGGGACTTGTAAACCTGAGATGATCCTCTAGAGAAAGTTGGTTCTTGTTCCTAAACTACCTACCACAAGCTACTCTAATGCAGGAAAAAATTAAACTATCCTAATCTAACCATTCCAAGGAACCAAAGAGAGAGAGAGAGAAAGAAATCCTACACTAAAGTGGTGATACACCAGAGAATGAAAGGGGGAAAGATTCTTTGTTGAAGGATGATGAAATAGGGGAGAAAGGAAGATGGGAAAGTCAGACAGTGACACAAACCCAAATCCTAATCCATGATCAAAACTCCATGAAACACAACACTTTGCACCTGAAAATATGAAATACATGCACAAAAAATAGATTTGAAAGGGAGAGGCATGGGGAGACAACAAAACAATGCAAAGGGTTGAAGAAACACCACAAAAACATGTTTTATTACTCTATATGGGTGCACAAACCATTACATTTCTTGCTTAGAGGCACAAATACGCTTGCCAAGCATAGGAGAAGGTTTTCAACTCAAAATGGAGTCAGAAACAAATTTGATGATTTTCCTTATGCCCAGAATGTCTCTCCTTCTCAAATAATAAGTTTTACAATATATAGAATGAAAATTAGAGAGAGGGAAAGAGAGAAATCAAATTTCGCACCCACCAACCGACAACTTCATTAAAATTGATCCCAAAAGTCAAGGGCGCCTGAAAAAAATTGTTTCCCAATGCATTCGAGCCTGCTGGAGAAGAAATGGGTGCCATACTACATTAAATTTTAGTGGTTGGGATTGTTTCCACATTTTTCTTGAGCTGAGCACATTTTCTCATTTTTCACCCACCATACTTTGCCAAAATTCAAATTTGATGCTTTCATGGCATAGAGGAGGTTGAGATCTTTCCAACGGAACCAAATTTATCGAATTTTGGGCACCTGATTAAAATATATGTTCATTTGAATATTTGAGTTAGGTCTGTAAAAAAATGGAAAAAATCAGTTAGCAAAGCACGTCTGCATGCCCAAAACTCACTTTGTGCCTTTTGGCACCAAAAGTAGAAAAATGCAAAAATTTCCCCATAGCCACACAATTCACTTTTTGGCAACAATTCATTTTTAGGCCTCGACACTCTATATTTTCCATTTGGGAAAAAAATCACTCCAAGACCGTCGGCCCACATGCAATTGAGGCTTGAAACGTGGCTCCCTTAGGCGTCGGTGGAGGTGTGGCTTATTTTTTCACTTTACGCCTTCTTAGGGAAAAAATTTTAAATTGCCTTCGATGACCTGTCAGCCCACTTTGACTTTTCAATGTGGAAACATGTCTATTTGCAGGCCTTTCTTCGTTTGACTTTAACATCCCCGTGGGATTGCGGGCCCAAAATTCACTTTGCGCCCTATTTGTAAAAAAACACAAAAGTTCCAAAACTTTTCGAGACTCCGTCTGCCCGCAATCTCTTGCAAAAATTTTCCTCCATGGCCCCGCAATTGAAATTTTCACTTGGTGAAAACTATAAATATCTCCCACCACCCCGCCTCTCCACATTGGCAAAAATCCTTAAAAACTCCACAGCCTGTGTCTACTGCAGGTAAAATTACCTTCTAAGGCCGGTCGGTCCAGTAACTTGCAAAATACGAGGAGTTAGAAGGACTTATTTATATTTTTGGAAAGGGGAAGAAATTTACTATCTGATGGAAATGTTTTCAGAAACCTTAATTATTTAGAATATCTAAAAAATTGGATTGAAGCACTAAAGGAGGGAAAATGGGTGCAGTTAACCAAAAATAAGCATGAGCTTATTTTGGATAACAATTTGACGACTCATAGGGGACATCTGCCTGCTAGATGAAAAGATCAGTGGCCTTGAAGCATCCATTGGGCATGGAGTCTTCCTGGTAAACACAAATCTGATCTGAAATTTGAAAATATGATCCCTGAGCCACTTGGAAAACCACTGAAACTAGGATTGGAGCTGATCTCACCAAATGCCATTCTTAATGCACTGTGCAAGAGCAACAAAACACCACAACACACTATGTGCAAAATTTGAAATCATACACATCCCAAGTGGGATATGTAGAGTGTGCAAAATCACTTCTTCTACTAAAATCAAACCTACCTACTCTATTTTAACCAGAGAGAAAGAGGGCTCAAACAAATCCTGCAACTGGCAGGGAGAAGTAGCTTCCTTTTCTTAAGAAGGGCAGCCATGAAAATTATTTGACACTGAATATGGATACTTGCATGAGTGAAAAACTGACTATAAGCTGGTCCTCCACCCAAATCATCAAGGTGTCAACTGGAAACAAGACAAATACCTCTTTTAGTTGCTTTGTATTTGGATTGAAGAGGCATTGCAGTTGATCCTTGGTACTTTGAAACTCATCCTCATGCTCAAAAGTAAGCATGACTGGTTTTGGCTTCTCCCTTGGCTCCAATGAAGCCAAGTACCTGATTGGGCAAGGTCTGATCCTTTGAATTTTCCCACTGTTCTGATATTTAACTCCAAGAATGGAGTCTTCTGGCAGATCTTCTTAGATGGATGGTGTGGAAGAGATGATGACATCCTCTTGCTCTTTCCTTTCCTCCTCTTGTGAAGAACATGGAAGATTCTTGTCTTCCAACCTTGGTTCCAGAGGGCTATTGTGAAATGTAGGTTGTTGTCCTTGAATTCTCTCCTTCATGGTAGTAGGATCATGTACTTGGAAGGTGGATGATGGAGGAGAAAATGATGTGATCTCCATGGGCTCTTCTCCATCAAAGAAATCCTCCAAGTCAGATAGATAATCTGCCTCCTTGTTTTCTGCTGCATGTGCTTAACCTCCTCCATGGTGTCCTCCTGATTTGAAACTTTCTCACCATGGTTCCCCTCATCTTCAAACATGAAGTTTGAAATCTCAAACTCTTCTTCAACATTAGGGTTTGAAGGGGATGAAGTGGGAGGAAGAACTAAAGGTTCTTCTATGGCCTACTCTGTACTTGAAGCCTCTTGAACTATATGGTTCTCCTCCATTATGGATTCATCAATCAAATCAGGCCCTTCAAATGAAAGAAAAAAGTCTTCAACAATGATTTCTTCATCAAGTGGCTTTAACTTTGATTTGATCTCTTCCAGTTGCTCCTTTTCAATAGGACTTGGAGTTGATTGTTCCTCTTCCTTGATGGATGGTTGTGCAGCTTGGGTTGGATCAAGCATTCTCCAAATAAAGTGCCATCATGGGCACTGCATTCAGGGAAAAATGATTGCTGATCATCTCCTTCTTGTTCTTGTTCTTCTTCTGCTACAAACTCAGCCTTAGCCACCACTGGATCTTCAACCTTGACCTCCTCTGTTGGCTTAACCATCAAGGGATCTTTGTAATCCCAAATTTGAGAGCCCAAATCTTCATATTTTCTATCATTTCTTCTCTGTTGGGTTCCTCTTCTTGCTGCCCTTGGCTGGTTGTTTGATTTCCATCTCCCAACATGGATTTGGGGATGCAAGAGGAGTGGTAGGTTGGGATTCAACCAGTTTTGCTATTGTTTGTGGTGGAGAGGGAAGTGGAACTTCTTGTTTCTTTAGAGGGAATGAATGCTTGGAAGGGAAAAGGGTAGAAGCATTAAGATGAGATGGAAGACTAGGAGATGGAGAAGGGAAATCAACACTTGGGGTAGCAGATGGGAAGCTTGGAAATTGTAGCTTGGGTTGAGATGGTGCTGCTTGAGAAAGAGAAAAAGAAAAGCTATGAGATGGTGGACCTACCTATTGACAAGGTTGTCTTGTATCCAACTCATAAGCCTCAATCTCTTCATTCCATTGTGCAAGTTGAGACAACATTTCAACCATGAATTCAAGCTTCTCTTAAGGGTTGTTATGTTTTGTAAAAGGGACCTCCATGGATAAGGTCACCTTCAACCAATTCGAAAGCTTTCATCATTGCTTTGTAGCCCTTGACTGAACCATGCCAGCCTCCATTTTTTGAATCTTCTCCAGCAGATTAACTTCTTCAGGTGTGGAACTACCTCCAAAATCTATATATCCATGCTCTGTAACAACTGTATAGTTTGGAAAATGACCAAACTAATTTGAATCTGGCTCACCTAGATATGCATAGTGCTGATTTTCATTGTGAAACCTTTTTGGAGGTGTGTTGAAGTAACCTAGAGATGGATCTAAATAGCACTATTGTGAGTGTGAATTCCAAGATGGAAATGAAGTCATGATTGCATAACCTCATGGAATGGAAGAAAATGAAATATATGGAATAATAAAATGGATAAAAATGAGAGGAAATGGATGGAAAAGGTCTGCAACTCAGAGGATGAGTTATTAGCTGGATTGAGTCACCAGATGTGCTTTGAATGTGCCTCTAAAGGCTGAATCTGACCAATAACACATCAACTTGATGAAATGAAAGTTTAAGGTGCTTCAAACTTGTCCCACTAGGCATGCCAAAACTGTGAGTGCAAAATCACAACACCCTTGAATAGGTTGTTTGTGAAATGGTTAAAATGAGGAATTCAGTGTGATTGCATAACATTGGATCATCTCTCAAGATGTGGGACTTGCAAACCTGAGATAATCCTCTAGAGAAAGTTGGTTCTTGTTCCTAAACTACCTGTCACAAGCTACTCTAATCGGGAAAAAACTAAATTATCCTAATCTAACCATTCCAAGGAACCAGAGAAAAGAGAGAGAGTGAAAGAAATCCTACACTAAAGCAATGATACACTAGAGAAGGAAAGGGGTGAGATGATCTATTGAGGGAGGATGAAATAGGGGAGAAAGGAAGATGGGAAGGTTAGACAGAAGTGACACAAACCCATATCCTAATCCATGATCAAAACTCCATGAAACACAACACCCTGCACCTAAAAATGTGAAATACATGCACAAAAAATAGATTTGAAAGGGAGAGGCACGGGAGACAACAAAACAATGCAAAGGGTTGAAGAAACACCACAAAAACACTTTTATTGCTCTATATGGGTGCACAAACCATTACATTTCTGCTTAGAAGCAAAAATAACACTTGCTAGGCATAGGAGAAGGTTTTTAACTCAAAATGGAGTTGGGAAACAAATTTGACAGAGTTTCCCTATGCCCATAATGTCTCTCCTTCTCAAATGAGAAGTTTTACAATATATAGAATGAAAATCAGAGAGAGGGAAAGAGAGAAATCAAAATTTTCACCCACCAATAGAAAAATTCATTAAAATTGATCCCAAAAGTCAAGGGTACCTAAAAATCCATTTCCCAATGCATTTGAGCTTGCTGGAGAAGAAATGGGTGTCATATTGCATTAAATTTTGGTGGTTAGGACTGGTTCCACATTTTTTCCCAAGATGAGAACATTTTCTTGTTTTTCACCCACCATACTTCACAAAAATTCAAATTTGATGCTTTCATGGCGTAGAGGAGGTCGAAAGGTTTCCAATGGTACCAAATTTGTCGAATTTTGGGCATTGGAGCAAAAGATATGTTCATTTGAATATTTTAGTCGGGTCCGTACAAAAATGGTGAAAACTAGTTAGCAGAGCGAGTCGGTGGGCCCAAATCTCACTTTGTGCCTTTTGGCACCAAAACTAAAAAAATGCAAAAATAGCCCCACAACCCCACAATTCACCTTTTGGAAAAAAATCATTTTCGGGCCCGACGGTCCTGTATTTTCCATTTGTAAAAAAAAATCACTCTAAGGTCTGCGGTGACATTCAATTGAGGCTTGACACTTCGCTCCCTATGCATTGGTGGACGTGCGGCTCATTTTTTCACTTTACGCCTTCTCGGGAAAAAATTTCAAATTACCTCCAACAACCAGTAAAGGCTTTGCTTTGAATTTTCAACATGGACATGTGTCCCTTTGTGGGCCTTAGGAATTTTTCTTCATTTGGATTTAAGATCCCCTATGGGCTTATGGGCCCAAAATTTGCTCTGCGCCCTATTTTGTAAAAAAGCATAAAAGTTCCAAAACTCCCTGACGGACCCGTCGGCCCACAATCACTTGGGAAAATTTTCCTCCGCGGCCGCACAAATGCAAATTCCACTTGGTGAAATGTCTAAATATGTCCTACTCGCTCTACCTCTCCACATTGGAAAAAATCCTTAAAAACTCCCGTTGGTCCACTTCTAGGCAAAAATACCTTCCAAGGCCCGCTAGCCCATAACTTGCAAAATATGAGGAGTTAGAAGGAATTCTTTATATTTTTGAAAGGGGAAGAAATTTCCTATCTGATGGAAATGTTTTCAAGAAACCTTAAGTGCTTAGAATATCTAAAAAATTGGATTGAAGCACTAAAGGAGGGAAAATGGGTGTAGTTAACCAAAAATAAGCATGAGCTTATTTTGGATAACAACACCTAGGGGATTAAATTTAATTATAGAAATAATTAAATTAATTAAATGAGATACATATGAAAAAATTAAAACCACATTGGAATTTTGAAATTAAATAAGCATGAGCCAATACCCTAGATAACGTAATGCATATGTGTTTTTCAAATAAAAAAATTCGATAAATTTTTGAGAATTACAATATAGTTTTTTTGTGGTTATCGGTGGTGTTTTTGTGGGCATTACATAAGTAGTCATAACCACTAGATAATGTATTCCCAATGTCTAAATAATAAAAAATAAATATCCACACATATAAGTGGGTGAGGATAAAAATACATGAGGTAAATAAAGTACCTAGGTGAACATGAGCTAAGGTAAATACCTATGCCAACAGTTATTAGAAGCATAATGTACTTGTGGGTGAATGAGCCCTACAATTTATTTTCCATTAATTAAATCATACATTAACATCCATTCATTCACATACAATTAACAATATCTTATTAAGTTTTCATAATACATTCAAAAGCCTATAACATAGAAGAGAGTTCATAGACACAAGCTTTAAGTGGGAAACCATGTTGGGGAAGAAAACCAGCTAAAACATAAACATTATATTGCCATGTACTTAAAATTTAGTGATGCACCAACCCCACAAGGACTCGCTAACCCCTATTTTAGTAGAGCACCAACCCTACTAGGAGCACCAATCCCTAATTTAGTGAAGAACACACTCTAGAAGGAGGCTACAACACCCTAGGATGACAAATAACTAACACAACCACCATATGACATTCTATGTATGATTTATCTTCTACTAAAACAGATGCATATCACAATTTTACCTCACAAACATTTTCTCAAACCCTAGGTCTTCGCTCTATCTTTATCGTTTTCTTCTTTTTCATGTCTTCACTCTAAAAACTTGCGTACATCTTTTCAATAAATTCTCAACCTTCAATGATCTTCCTCATCTTTCAAATCATTCTCTCATAGTTGTAAAACACTCGCCTCTCGGCTCGTAGTTTTCTCTCCAAGGGCACCGGTTCAAACACAAACCCAAAATGACCATTTTTATAGGATTTACTTTCTTATAAGCCAAAGGAAGTCAGTCATACTCCATTTATTCAAATAATTCATCATATAAAAATTTCCATAACTTTATGAAAATAGTCACAAGTTATCCAAGTATGTGGCTTATCTAGAATCTATAAATCAAGCACTAAAACATATCGAATCCCCATAGGTAGAATGGGAAATATCCACTCATGAAAACAAATAGTTTTTCAATCTCACAAAATCATCATACATGAATAAAATTATATATATTTAACAACCATTGTCACACATCTCTATTAACCAATAAAATGATTCCATTTAATGCGCCCAATAGGTAATATCCTTCTTAAAATCCATGTTTCAAGCACCCTATTTTTACCTTTAGGGCTCAATACCACCAAAGATCAACTAAAATATGCCATGTGAAAACTATATGGAATCTCATTACTGGTTCATCATTTCAAAAAATATTATATCTCATTAAACTACCTCTTGTTCCAACGACAACACTTTACCATTTGCTAACTCAAGCTACCGAAAACAAAATTTTAGAAATACATATAGTTTGCAACCTTCCTAATACATTAAAGACCTAAAAATTTATTCATTAGATTCCAAATTCATTCCTCTTAACATTTATTTTTATTTTAAGCATTATAAAATTCATTTATGGAACTAAAAATTCAATCTTGTAGTAAACACTATCCTCTCTTGCAAAACAAGAAACCTTCTTGTCCTTAAACCGACCTCTAAACCAAATCATATAAACTCATCATGAGATAAAAATTTTATCATTGGAAATATGTATATGAATTTTATTTCCAAAAAAACTTGAATCACCTCCCCACTCCTCATGTAGCTCAAATAATGTCAACCTTATGGAAGACTACTCTAAACTACCCTTTGACCAATAACAACAAATATGGCACACTTTGCACTTTTTCATCATAAATACGATATGAAACCTTCATTAACATCAATAAAAACTCGTGAGATAACATAAATGTCGATTTAGAAATTACCTCATTTGGAAATCCTTTTCACAAACTGGAACTCTAAAAAATAATCCTATTCAGATGGGTTCCACATATCACCACAATCTCTAATGTACCTTTATGGAAATATGGAAGAGTTCTCTACAAAATCCAATCATCCATTTTTCACTAGAAATCAAAACAGGATTAGTATAATCACTTTTCTCGTAAGCTACACCTAGCTCATGTTTATCTATGGTTTTAAAACAATATAGATTTTTATGATCATTCACAAAAATTGATGATAAACCCACCTTATTATTTTTGTGAAACCTTAATAACTAGTGTTAAAATATATTTCAATCATCTTGTGTCCCCATGTAAAGAACACAACTTACAATGAGAATAAGAACATACACATTTCCTCTAAAAGCACACTACAACTTACTAGGTTTCACAAAAACATGCAAAACATTGAAATTATTTCTTTACAATGACTTTAAAATTGTCTACAATAAGAATAACAATTGGATGTACCATGAAATATTATTCACATATCCCAAATCTCCATTGAACTCTCTAGCTATAGTGACTTACTAGTGTTTTCTTCCCCTTATCTCAATGTTTTCTTCCCAAAGACCTCATTCAAGCACCAAACCTCTAAGTTATTACCTAAAATTAAACATAAATTACCTTTATACCATTGAAATTCTATAATCATGCTTCAACAAGACTCAAAAGCTTCAAATATCATGCCTCTACCTTATTTTGGATGCTCTAATGCTAGAAAAAAACTTTGAAAGATCCGACACAACCAAAACAACTCATGAACTTAGAATAAAGACTCAATGCAGTCACTTAGAAATCTATAAAAACTATACGAATCATGTGGGACCCTATGAAAATCTTAACCTCAATCCATGATTATGCATATTTAAATATTATCCAAATAAATCTCCTAGTTATTTGGATAACTTATACTTGCATTCTAGCTCTGATGTTTCACATTTCATGTTGTACGTGCTTCTCGTATGCCCCTTTGTAGTCTTGCCTTAAAAATTGGATGTCCCTAGTTTTCTTGTCATGTGCCCTCTTTTCTATCTTCTGTTGTGCACCTTTCCTTTATTGGATGCTCGCGCCCTACTTCCATACCTTCCTTATGTGAGTATGCCTTCTTTCTTGCTACATGTGCACCTATGCACGCGGTTTCCTTCTACTTTCCTTTCATGTGCTTGTATCTTGCTTCGCACCTTGTTTCTTTTCTACAATTCTTCTGCGTTCCTTGTGCTCCTTTTTCTTCTCCTTTTACATTCTTCTCCTTCCATTTCACCTTCCGCACCTTCCTCCTTGCGCACCCCTTTGAAGACTTTCCTAAAATTTTCTAAGTCCCTGCTCTTCCTAATGTAGCCAAATTCTAAACAAACTTTATATACTACAAATAATATGAACTCCAAAAGAAAATAGATTTCCTTCTTCGTTATCGAATAATGAATTAGAATGTTTCCTAAATAGGAAAACAACTCGCCAAGAAAAATATAACAAACCTTGACTAAATCTACTCAAGGTGGCGGGAATTACTATTTGTAGAAGTTTACTAGAACATGTTATTCTTAGTAAGTTTGCATGCTTATTCGTATGGTCACAAAAATTTCCACCCATCTTCTACATTCCTAAATCGGAGGAATTGCCAAATTTTTAACTCATAATGCAACTAATAGACTAAAATAAACTAATGCCGAAAAATAGGAAAAAACCAAACTATAATTTAAATCCTAATTTTCAACCTCAAGATGGCAGATTTAGGGCTGCAAATGAGAAAAAAAAACGGACTCAAACCGACACCCGGAGCTCAAGTTATGACCTTGTCAAGTTCCTGCTAATTTTGGTGCATAACTTCCTCTTACACACTTGCTCACAACCTTCATTTTGCACCCCTTATTTTCTTTTCTACCTCTGTGCACCCTCCTTCGATGAATTCTACATGTGCCTTACCTCCAAACTTCAAATGGTCATAAATTTTGTGAGATCTTCATTTTTTTACAAAATTTTACTTTTCGAAATGAGCACAACATCCTCTACACCACGTAAAACCTGGGTTTCTTAAAGTTATTGAGGTTAGATGTGCTAAAATTGGAAAATTTATCCATCACAGAAGTACACAGTTTTAGGCCCAACCACCGCAATTAATGAAGTATGGTACCCCATTTCTTCTTCCAGAAGCTAAAGTACGTATATGTAAGATGATTTGTAAGGATGTCCATGCCATTTTCAGACCATTTAATGGTATTTTTTGGTTGGTGAGACAATAAATCTGATTTTCACTCTTTCTTTTTCTCTCATTCATTTTGTATATATTGAAAACACTTCTCATTTAAGGAGGATTTATTGTGGGATGTGGGGAAACTCTGTAAAAACTTTTTCTCAACACCATTGAGTTGCGAACCCTCTCATGGTCTTGGCAAGTGTATTTTTGCCTCTATTTCAAAAATGTAATGGAATGTGCATATTCTAAGAGCAATAAAATTGTGTTCATGGTGTTCTTTCAACCCTTGCATTGTTTTGTTGTATCTCCTTGCCCCTCTATTTTTGTTTTTGTTTTTCTGTGCATGTATGTCTCATTTGTAGGTGCAAGATGTTGTGTTTCATGGATATTTAGTGGTAAATGAATATATGGGTTTGTGTCACATTGGTCTAGCCTCTCTCAACTCCATTTTATTTCTGTATTCTCCCCAACAAGAAATTTCACCCTCCTTTTCTAGTGTATCACCATTCTAGTGTAGGATTTTTTTTCGTGCACTCTCTCTCCCTGGTCCCTTGGAAAGTTAGATTAGGATTAGATATTTTTCCTTCATTAGAGTAGCTTATGGGAGGTAGTTTAGGAGTAAGAACCATATTTCTCTAGAGGATCATCTAAATCCTGAAGTTCCATGACTTGAGAAATGGTCCCATGTTATGCAAGTTAAACCGATGCCCCATTCAAAATCAAGCCATTCAAGGGTGTTGTAATTTTGCATCAACATTAACCATGTATCAAGACACCATAGAACTCAACAACCGAATCAATATTCTCACTTGGATTTTGAATATCATGACATGGGGACTTATACGGTTTAACTACACCCTTTTCTATATAAACATAGATGGTAACCAAGAATAAAAACAACACATGACCTCTTTTTTATGTTTTGATACCTCTCTAACAATTTTCCATCTATGAAGAGACTACAATGTAACTACTAATTTAAAAATGACAACACATGACAAGAAAAATGACAAAAATCTCAAAAAATAACTTACTTGACAAATTATCTCCCCATGGGATTGAACCCTCTCCTCTTCAACTCCTTCAACATCATTAGAAGATCCATGGACCTATAATGATAACCAAGAAAGTGTCCACTAAGAAAATATACCTTCATTTTTAATTAATTCTTGTTCAACATATCGTTTATAAGTCTTTTCAAAGCTCAAGAATTTTGTTTTTGCCTCAATTGCTATAAAACCACCCATTAGGACCACTTTCCCTAAACAACCTCTTATGAGCATTTTTTCACAACGTCAACAAGCCATAAACTCTATTAAATCAATCAAACAATGTCCGAGAGTCTCTCCATGGAACAATATAATCTAAATCTTACTGAAAATGCACAATTTGAGCTCATACCTTCGTTTAATGTCACAAAACATAGAACATGCATAATGTTTGTCCTGAAGCACACTTTTATTATGATCAACATTCTTGACTTTCAAATGAACTTAGGATCCACTCGATAAATCCTTAATCACTAATACAATCTCTTCTACATTACAAGAGACATCTTTTAGGATTAAGAAGACTTTTATTCTCTCCTTCTATATATGTCAAGATGAAAACCTTCTTGATCAACATTGTATTCTATACACATCCTATACTACTATAATAATACTTCTTGATCAACATTGTATTTTATATCAGCTTTTTACAGAAAAAAAAGCTATACAAAAATACCATTCACAAACAATAACAACTAATAACCTTCTTCATAGTCGACATATTCTGTTATAGATCTTAGACCTCTACTTATTCCTTCATGTTATTAAACTAAATTTACTTTAATGTACATATTTTAGAGTATCCAGGTTTATTATCATGTAATTTTAGATGTCTACTGATCATCATGTCACTTGTATTAGGGTCACCAATGATTTTTTTCCTCGAGCTCATTTTCATCAAACTTCCTTGATGAGGTTGATCATATAAATGTAATAACTATATCATGCAAAAATACCTAAGTAGACTTGTTCTCCTTTTTCTTATTTGATTGTGAAGACCTCTAAGACGTTATTTTTCGATTTCAATATTACTTGCAATCCTTGAGACAAATCACCAATGTCTTGACACTACCTTTAATCACTCAATGATTAAAAATTACTTATATACGTCATGGTGAAATCTTTATCATGACATTTGATGTACCATAGCAACAAAAATAACTAAAACCTTCACCACTACACTATTATAGAGTGTAATTATTAAATCTACCCCCGAACACAACATTCAAATATTTCAAGTATCTTGATACTAATTTTGACTAGAATTGCAATCTTCAGGGACCTCTATAATCAACCATTACTCTAACTTCCAGAACTATGTTTTTATGGTCATAAAACATTATCAAAAAAAACATTCTAATCACGATCTTTCATGGATAAAGAAGGAAAAAACTTGCATTTTTTTGTCATACCTTATCTTTTACTATCTCATTCCTATAGAATACTCTAGAGATTCTTTAAGATTCACTATTACTATAAATCCTTCTATTTCAAATTCTCATAATAGACCTTGGCGAATTTAATCTTTCAAATATCACTATCATGAATAAGTTCACCCATTTTTGCTTTATTGAGACTCATCAAACCTTTCATGGATGAAGATACAACTTTTTCTCTTGGATTTTGTCTCATATCTGTAGGTGGTTAGTTTACAATCCATAGAGTACTAATATCTCTATCAAATGATGCACAAAAATGAAATTTTATGACATAAGAAACATAGCCACAGTGTCATTAAACAACTATACTCATGCATTTTTCATGATTTTTCCATATTTGTTTTATATGGAAGATACCATGACTTGTGAACTCTTTCATGAGACCAAAATTATCATACCGCTTACATCCCCTAGGGATGAAAGATCTATACTTTTGAATAGTGCTATTGAAAAAACTTTGACATAGAGAGACCTCTTGTTTCTACTCATGACTCAACATTGTATTATTCCACCCTAGTTCTCTAATGAATACGTTAAGATATGTATATTACTTACCTTATAATCATGACTTCATACAAGATCAGAAAGTTACATTTCAACCTTATAAACCTTATTTATTACTATTGTTTACCCTTTTTGAACAAATAAATCCTTTACCGCAATGAAGACCACCATTGAATCATGAAGATAAAAATTATTTTGGCTCACATAGGGACATACGTAGGCTTATTAGGAGTTCATGTAAAAATCTTTGAATTTTATTTCCTTTGAAAACCTTACAAATCGGCCTTAAAGATGATAAAATCATCTTGAAGACACCATCTTACACTTTTCTTAAGTATCTACCTTACACAAGCCTTTGCAAATATGTAGGTTACCATTCTTACCGTTTTCATTCTTACACTTTCTATATGAACACTCTTCCTTTTTTAAATAGATCATACCTTTAGACTGATGGAAGACATATAATGATCTTGAGACAAATCCTAAAACATTATAATCATGAGAACACTTCATACAAGAGCAAGCACCAAATATTCATGTTTTGACATTGTAAAAACATTCACACATTTTGTGTACAAAATATAGAATTTGATACACGATAACTCTCATGAAATTTTTTCCCCTAAAACTTACTTGTTATAATTTGGAAAGGACTTATTTTGTCAAGATGTATCTTAAAACTCATAAATACATTATCCATATTTAGAACTAGTAGACTCGGTCCTTGAAACAAAATTTCTTTCATTCCAATACACTATTATAGACCTTGAACATTTCATTTTATAATCTCGATTTCAATTATGAGGTAAGACATTAGAAAACTTTCACCTTGAACATTTCATTTTATAATCAAGGAATTAGACATGACTTGAGGTAAGACACTTGAAAACTTTCACCACTTGAGATACAATTATGAGGCTAGCATATGCCTGATTAATTTATAATATATGATCTCATCTTACTCTCCTTTTCATTAAGTTTGATTGCATTTTGTGACTTTTATTTGATCTGATATGAGTTAGGATGTAATTGTCTGTCATTTGATTAATTGTGATTCTTATGTTTAAAAGCTTTGAAATTCCTGACGAAGTGTGTGTTTGAAATTTAGTTTTGTAATAAAATAGGTCTAATCAATCAAAGAATGAAGTATGTAGCGTTCATCATTTTTTCGGTAGCATCTGTTCCACTAAAACATAGTTTTGTAACTTCCAAGCTAGTTCCAGAACTCCATTACACAATCATCATCTAGTTCTAGAGCTTTGGACTTAATTAGGAACTCTAGTATTTAGTTCTAAAATTTTCAGACTTAGTTTCAGAACTCCTGGGTACAGCTCTGAAACTCTCACGGTTTTGATCCTTAACGATTTCCTATGGTTCGGAACTTCCTTGAAGTTTCAAAATCGATGGAAGTTTATCTACTCTAACCAAATGCGGAGATTTTGCATCAACGACCCTTTCAATCGGGGAAAGGATGAGAAGATTTCTAACACAGATCCAAGGATACTTATCTTATGGCTATCTGATCAACCACAATCAGAGTCAGCATCTATTTTGGGCATGATTCAATTTCATCAAAATAGAAGAGACAACTATGATTGTAAATGTATATAAAAGTAGACATGCGAGAAGATAAAAACACGGGATAGTAACGAAATAGAGGTAGAACAAAGAAGATAGATATATACTAAGTACACATATCTAGTATGTTTTGTAATACCAAATGTTTTATCAATAAAATAGCCATTCCTATTTGAGATAATTCTAGGTTTTTAAATCTTGATTTGAGGAGGACAAGGGACCACTCCCCCAATGACCAGGATATTCATCTATTTGGTATTTATATTTATTAAAGCAAATAGTTTAGATCTTTCAATTCTGTATCGAGTTTAATTCTTCTAGTTAAACTTTGTTGTATACTTGTTCCTGTAGGTGTCTAGATAGATTCTTATTTTTCTTGCAATCATTTTCAAGCATTCTAAGTTGAGTGTGTTTATTTCCAAAAGAAAGTGTGTTTATTTCCAAAAGCAAGTGTGTTTACTTTCAATAGAAAGTGTGCTTATTTCCATTTTGTAAAGTGTGTTTCCTTTCAGCAAAGTTTTCATAGTATGATTTCAATAAGGTTTTACCAAGAAGTCCTTAAGACATTAAAAAGATCCCCCAAAAAATACAAAAACAACTACGATCAACTACAAGGTCAATAGGATTACTCTTGTTGCATATAGCTTTAGACACACCCTAGTTTGATATGACATCAACAAGAAGTTGATTAAATGAAGGGAATAATAACACCCATCATTTTGGCACCATTTATGGGGATTTACTAGTTGGAATTTTCGGTAAAGTGTTAGCAAGAGCAATAATCATACATCTAGTAGTTGAAGGATATTCCCTACTATATCGTAAAATATATGAGTAGAACAAGAGACTCACGGGGTAAATTCCTCCCAAAACATCTTCACAAGAATTCATAACATTATCTAGTCTAAATAAGGAAATTGATCAAGAATTGGAGGCAACATTATCCCTGTCATACAAGAAACAAAATTTCCACCTTTGAAATTATTAGATCACCACTTTGAAGTAAGTAGAAATTTTAGGAGAAGGTTTATTACTCAAGATCTACGTAGGGTGAGTTTTTATTCTCAATTGAGTAGTAAACCTCCTACTCTTGATTTTTCCCAATATTTAGAGGACCTAATTGGGAAAATCCATTTGATATCCAAATAGATTCCTCAAATAATTCCATTGGTGCAGTTTTGGGATAGAAAGATGAAGAAGGAAAGATGTATGCTATTTATTATCTTAGTAAGAATCTTCCTCCCACTGAAAATAATTACACCACCACCGAGAAAGAATTTCTTATGTGATTTATGCAATCAATAAATTTAGATCATACAACAATTAAATATTTAATGAATAAACTAGTGATTGGAGGAAGAATAATTAGATGGTTATTACTTTTGCAAGAATTTTATATTACCATTATGGAAAATCTATATAAATATAATTTGGTAGCTGATTTTTGTTCAAGACTAAGCACTACACGGGAGCAAGATCTAGTCAAGGATAACTTTCCGGATGAACAATCTGTTTTCTCTTTGCAAGTAGTAACACCATTGTTTGCTGATATGGAAAACTATCTTGCAACAGGGAAGTTTCCTCCTTATTTCACTAAGAAACAAATAAATAAGTTAATCAAAACCAATGCACAATTCAAATGGTTAAATGGAGAGCTATTTAAATGTGGTCCTCATTTTATTTTGCGTAGGTGTGTAAGAGAGGATGAAATCTTTGACATCCTCAGAGCATGTCATGATGAACCAAGTGGAGGAAATTATTTAGTGAAAAGAAAAACTCATAAGATACTTGGCACTAGTTATTAATGGCCATCTCTGTACAAGGATGTGAAGAGATATATCAAGCGGTGTGATCCTTGTCAAGGGATGGGATAACCAACTTTCACCAATGAAATGCCTCTTCAACCTCAAATAGTGATTGAACCATTTGAGACATGGGGATTGGATTTTTTTGGTCCCTTTAATCTTCCTTCACAAGGGAAGGAATATATTCTTGTGTACTTGAATATGTGACAAAGTGGACGAAGTGCAAGAATTGACAAATGCTATTGTAGAAGTAGTTTCGATTTCCTTTGGAACAAAATTATGGTAATGTTTGGAGCACGAAGGAGAATAGTTTCAGATCGGGGACCACAATTTATGGCTAATATGATCCAATATTTCAAAACATATTACCAAATCAATCATAAGAATTCATCTCCTTATCACCCACAATCAAATGGACAAACTGAAGTAATAAATAGAGAATTGGAAAACATCCTTACCAAAACAATTGAAGCTAGGAGAAAAGATTGGGTAAAGAGACTACTTGAAGCTGTTTGGGCTTATAATACAACTTGGAAAACTACAACACGGTTTTCACCATATGAGTTACTTTATGGGAAAAATCCTTGTTGCCCATAGATTTTGAACATCATACATTGAGGAAAATGAAGTTAAGGTGGGAATTGAGTTGGATGCAGCTCAAAAAGAAAGAATCCTTCAACTCAATGAGTTGGATGAATTGAGGATGGAACCACTTAAACATACATAGATAATCCAAGAGCAAAGGAAGCAATGGGATGACACACATATCAAGAAAAGGAAATTCAAAGTAAGATATTCAGAATTTTTGTTTACTTCTATGTACTAAAAATTCAAGGGAAAATTGAGAACCAGATGGTAGGGACCCTATCAGATTGAGAAGATATTTGAAAATGGTTCTATTTAGTTACTTCCCATTGATGAAAGTATAAGAATACTCTTGGTCAATGGACATAGGCTGAAACTCTGTAGGAAGCCTCCCACTAAGGATTAATTCTTGAGGAAGATTGAAGCAGAAAAAGAATTTGATCATATGGAAGAACCCAGTTCTTCCAAACTGATCTTATAACCAGATGATAGATCTAAAATAAAGGGAAGAAGATGAAAAATAGTAAATGGTGTTTTCTTCCCCAAAATAAAAAATGATGATTAAAAAAACAAAATCTTTCAAAGGTTAATTGAAAACTAGCAATGGTGGTTTACCTATTCTTTTGGCTAATTCAAATAAAAAGGAATTTTTAGAATTCCAGTTTTCTTATCTAACCGTGTTTTGTTCCACTTGTAGGAATGACAAGTCATCATAACAAAAGGATTACATTATCAAGGACGGTAATTATATCTTTTAACTTATTTAGGGTTAAATTAAATGTTTACATACGTGATTTGACTTGATTTAAAAGTTGGTATGACGAGTCATTTATTTATCCATTATGATTACAAGAGAGTAATCATGCGATGATTTGGATGGAATAAGTGGCAGCATGGTTATCATTAATAATCATTAAGTGAACAATAAAGTGAAATAAGTTGCGAGAGAGATTTTGAGAAGCAAAAATTAAGGTTATTTTCCGCAGCAAAGAACATAGGATTCCACATAAAAGAACAAAGGATTTAATGACTAAGAAGAGAGGTTCCTTGCAACTAAAATATTTAGTTCGGTAGCTAAACAAGAAGGCTGCAGACTGATTTACACAGAGTCAAAGGAAACAGAACTCGAGTCGATATGGGGATTAAAAAGAAATCATAACCAGAGGATGATTCTCAGCTACTCATGGACGAAGAAGTGGCATATATCTTTGAGCATGCAGGATGGCTAGAGTTCTTGAAGAAGTTTTCAAAGTATAATGATGAATTAGTAAGAGAATTTGTCATAAACCTAGAGCAATCTAGGATAAAGGTGAGAAATATCTTTATTCCTTACTAATTCTCTCACTAATTCATCTAGAGTGCCAATTGTGCATGTCCCACATCCTACCAAAGGGACCTTGAAAGAACTAGTTGAAATCTTACTACAAAAAGGAGAAATGGAACCCAAGTACATTTACAATACAAAGAAAGTAATAAAAGGGATCTTAAGGATCAGTTTTCCCAAACTCTTTTGAGGGTAGCATTTTGGATAGTGAAATATTTAACCTATGATGGTCAATTTTGGTCCGTAGGAAAAAAGTCCTAAAAATGCTCATATATCTAAAGTATGGAGCCACAAAACCGGTGCAATGAGAATAAACCTTCCAGGTTTTTTTTTATTCTATCCAGACCATGGCCCATAGGTACTCTGGGGTGTTGGGAAAATCAAGCATCATGAGCTAATTCATTTAGTATGCCAACACCATTTTCTGTCAAAGAAAAATGGAGAAGAAATTTGGGAAAAGTTTCTTAGAAAGTTAAATAAAAACCATAGTTTATCGGGAGGATTATACCAGCTCCATTTTCTCCTTCAACTAATTTGGAAATCGATGCCCCTGCAAAAGAACAGAAGGAAGTGAAAAGAGAAAACATACCAAAAAGAAGAAGGTCTATGAGAAATATCAAAATAGAAGAGCCTTTTGTGCCTTTGAAGGAAATTCCTTCTTCTGCAGTAGCTACAGGGGAGCTAATATTTGTCTCTAATGGTGATAGCTCACCTGTGTAGGAGAAAGAAAGAAAAGTAAGAAGAATCTCTAGAAGGAAATCCACCGCTGGGCATGTTGAAATTCCCCAAAGAAGGAAAATTCATAAGAGGTCAAGGGAAACCCGGAGGAAGGAGTGAACAGGGAAAGATAGAAAAAAAGCTGTTGATATTTTTGGCAAAGCATGGCCTTGACTCCTCCTGAACCAAGCCAAGCTGAAATACTTGAGGAGTAGGATTTTCAAGAATTGGTTGAACCATCAACATTTCCACATGAAGAAGAATAGTTGGTATCCTTAAGAAGAAAATGAAAATTTCCTTTGATAGAGAACGAATGCTCAACTCCTCAAGTAATTTTAGAGGAAGAAGAAAGACATCAGGTTAAACAGGCTCTATTCTTGTCTAGAGAAGAACTCATTATCAAAGAAAAGGATGAGGAAATGGATTTCCTCAAACTCAAATTAGAACAAAGGGAAATGATCATTAGAGAGTTAACAACTCAGCTTGCACCTAGGACTAAGGAATTATCAGTAATTAAAAAATAGTTGATAGAGAAAGAGGAAGAATGTCAAACTTCCAGAAAATAGAATGATGTATCAACGAGTCTGTATAAACTAAGTTAACTTATTTTCCACTCAAACAACTATGGAATGACACTTGCGAGAGAACTCGAGAGAACATAAAACATCAAATGATGATTTGAAGACCAAGATGGAAGAAGAAAAGAAGGCAAGAAAAGAATGGGAAGAAAATTTTTATAAGGAAGAAGGAAACAAATATAAATGTCTTGCAAAAATTCATATGGTATGCATTATGAGTGAAACATTACTTGCTTGCTTGCAGGAGGCCCTCTCCTACATATAGTGTGTTTTTCGAGTAGCATTTCATTCGCTAGCAACTATCAAGGATTGCATGTGGACTTTCACATGAACTAAAAGATGAATCTCAATTTATGACAGCTTATTCTTTAGCCAGTCCCGAGAAGAAAAATCTTCTGTGTGAATTTTATCTTTATAATTTTATGCTAGAGAAAAACAAAAGATTTATGATCAATTTGTATTTAGGGAAAGTCAGCTCAATGCATTTGTCTCTGTTCTACAAAACCAAATTGCATAGAAGGAAAGGGAATCTCAATTTTATTGAAAGCTATCTCAACTGGTCTCTGCATGAGAGTTCACTATAGTAAAACTTTTACCTTCCTCACACATTTTAGAACTCATGCCTTTGATGAGCGATACAAGACACGTTACTTTTCCATTCTACAAAAGAGTATTGATGCCTTTACTTCGTATGAGGAGGAGAAGTTTGAAGATTTTATGAAGGATTCTCAAAGAGGTGGGAACTTCTAATTGTTTCCTTGAGAAGAAGGGAAGTAATATCCTCTAAAAATCTGATTTGGAGTTTAGAGAGAGAAAAAGTATTATGTACAATAATTCCTCATATCAGTGAGACCTATGGGAAAATATGGATGGGAATGTGAACAAGGCCACTCTACTTCTCATCCCCATGTCTCCTTGAAAAAATAGAGAACCTCAAGATCCTACTAAATTTGAAGAGTGGGAGAGGAAAGTAGAAGTAGGAGTGGAGTACAGTACCTCTAAGTTTAAGCATTGGAAGTTCGGTTTCAGCCATTTGATCGAGCAATCAAATGGAATGTAGAACATATAACCCCACTTTTGAAGAATGAAGTTTGTAAAGGGACTTAAAAAAAAAAAAGTTTGGGGAAATGATGAAGCGAATATCCCGATTAATGTATAATATATGATCTCATCTTACTCTCATTTTTATTGAGTTTGATTGCATTTGTGACTTTTATTTGATCGATATGAGTTAGGATATAATTTACCGTCTTTTGATTGATTTTGAAACTAATTTTTAAATGCTCTAAAATTCCGATGAAGTGTGTGTTTGAATTTGAGGTTTGTAATCAAACAGTCTAATCGATCAAAGAATCAAGTATGTAGCATTCAACGTGTTTTCAGTAGCATCTGTTCCAATACAACTTAGTTCTAGAACTTCTAAGCTAGTTCCAAAACTCCATTACACAGTCATCATCTAGTTCCAGAAATTTTGGACTTAGTTCCAAAACTCCAGTATTTAGTTCTAGAATTTTCGGACTTAGTTCCAAGACTCTGGTACAGCTCTAGAACTCTCTTGTTTTGATCCTTAATAATTTCCTATGGTTTTGGAACTTCTCTGAAGTTCTAGAACCAATGGAAGTTTATCTATTCTAACCACATCTGGAGATTTTGCATCAATGACCCTTTCAATAAGGAAAGGATGAGAAGATTGTTGAACGCGAGATCTAGGGATAGTTATCTTCTGAGTTTTCCAAAAAGCAACAACTACGAGTCAACATCTATTTTGGGCACGATTCTATTTCATCGAATCATAGAGATGACTATGATTGTAAATGTATATAAAAACAGACATGCAATAGATAGATACAGAGGATAGTAATGAAATAGAGATAGAACAGAGAAGATAGATATAGACTAAGTACATAGATCCATTACATTTTGTAACATAGAATGTTTTATCAATAAAATATTCATTCTTGTTTGAGATAATTCTAAGTTGTTGAATCCTAATTCAAGGAGGAGTAAGGGCCCACTCCCCAAGGACCGGGATATTCATTTATTTGGTATTTATATTTATTGAAGGTGATAGTTTAGATCTATCAATTCTATATTGTTTTAATTCTTCTAGTTGAACTCATGTTGTATACTTGTTCCCTGTAGGTGGCTAGATAGATTATTATTGTTATTATAATCGTTTTCAAGCATTCTAAGCTCAATGTTTTTATTTCCAAAAGAAAGTGTGTTTATTTCCAAAAGAAATTATGTTTATTTCCAAAAGAAAGTGTGTTTACTTTCAAAAGCATGTTTATTTCCATTTTAACAAGTGTGTTTCCTTTTAGAAAAGTTTTCATAGTATGATCCGAATAAGGTTTTACAAAGAAGTCCTTAAGAAATTGAAAAGATCCCCGAGAAAATACAGAAATGACTACATTCAACTACTAGATCAATAGGATTACTCTTGTTGAATATAGCTTTAGATACGCCCTGTGTTTGATATGACATCAACAAGAAGTTGATTAAATGAAGGGAATAATGACACACATCAAACAAACCATTTTTCTTTGTGTTTGATACACATCTATCAAATCAATGATATAGATTTGGATGACAAACATACTCATAAAGACTTTTTTGAGGCAATGCGCAACATAGACATCACAAATTGCTTGAAACATTGAATTTACTCAACCTTATCCCTTTAGGTGTGCCACTACAACTAGGTTAAATGAACCCTTTGAGAAATAATTTCACATATAATTTGGCACATTTATTAAGAGACAAAATATAACTTGAAATATTTATGGCATAAGAGTTAGTTCTGATTCAAAATACTTCTTTTTCATTACCTCTCAAAATTATTCCCGACTTCTTAAACACTTTAATTTTACCTAGCGTATAGAAGTCAACTAGTTGAATCATGTTGAAGAAATAATTTTTCGAGTAGGAAAATTAGTGAGTTCTCACCAATGGTGCATAGGACCAAGTCCCTCTGCTTGAATGGAGCATCTTCATTTATTGAAAATAGGGAAATGAAATCAATCTAAACTAATTTTAAGGGTGGCATGAAGACCGAAGATCACAAAGGAATACTTCCCTAAACATGTAGCAATTCTTTGTATTCAATACAAGAGAGGAGAATTGCTTGGTGAGGGAGATATGAAAGGAAACTTAGAAATATATTTCAATCAAAAAATAACATAAAAAAGTTTCTTGCATAAAATAATAAACATTTCACTTATAATAAATCAAAAGAACCCATTTAATAAGAAAGAGAAAGAAACAATAAGAAACACAATATTATTGCATCATGCTGAAGAATATACAATGCTCTAGGAGTACATGTTGAGATGGAGAGAGAATAGTAGTAGATAGGGAACAAAATAAATGGATACACTTGCTTCTAGAAAAATAGTGAGAGCTATCAAAAAACATTAACCTCCTTTTTAAATGATTTTTCCATTCATATTTATGGGTCTAAGACTATCCTTTCATCTCCCCTACATGACATTTCATCTTCCTTCATGATTGTTGACCTTCTAAGTTCATGTCGCAAGCTTTGGTGTTCCTTCGTCACCTATGTGATATTTCATCTTCCTAAATCTCTTAATTAAACAATCTCCAATTTTTCCAAATATTCTTGATGCATGATATCATTTTACGTGCCACAAAAATGTGATTGATGCATGACATCATTTTCCTTTCCGCCCAAAATTCCCCTCTGTGTATGACACCATCCTCTTGACGTGGGACATTTCACTGGTTTACAAATAGTCTGCTTGAAAAGGTGACATCATTTTTATATCACACGAAAACATATTGACTCTCCTATCCCACATCAGCATTTCCCTTCCTATCATGCATCAACCACCTTTGTTGTGTCGTGCATCAACCATCTTTGTCGTCATGTGTTAACCATCCACACCGACTCGCGTCTCGAGCCTTCCGAATGCCTAAAATTCATTGTCAACATCAAAAAGTGGTTTTTAGATGTCAACAATCTTGTTTTTGGTTTTCAACAACTTTTTGTTTTCGTGCATCAACCAAAGCCTTCTTGATGCGCATCAACAAGTAGTAGTTTCAACATGAAATTGTTTTCACCATTTCAGGGAGCATTTTGCAACAAAAATAGGTCATATAATATATGAATATTTATGGAAAAGGGACAATGAATCTAATGAGAATATATAATATTCCTCAAAATGAAGTGCACATCATATTTTTCCAAAATTTTCACTTTTGCATCTAGGGCGTGTCAATAAACTAAGTGATAGGAAGATTTTATGATCACCACAAAATAACACATCATATGAGTCATGAAGAGAATTAAATATAATTTCATTTGAGATTTTTAGGCTCCCAAATATTCATGAGGATCCTAAAACCTTTCAAGAAAGTTACAACTAATACCATGACCTTTGTGTCACATTTTCGGACAAGTTTTCACCTCTCAATGTTCCCAAAACCTTTCCTTGATGATTTAAACATGAAGTATGATATTTTATCTCTCCAATTCCTGGGGTATGAGCTTATGAATCTTCACTGAGCTCCTGAAACTCTTGGAACAAGGTGACTAGATTTTTAGGACTTGCATTTCCCAATACCTTGCTCCCAAAGACCCAGTTTCACACAACTTGTTCTGAAAACTGATTTTGTTCTAAAACCTTCCTAAACTACCATGGAGAGATACAAAAATCTTACACACACTTCTTGGAGGCATCATATCTTCTTGAGACATCTCTATGGTGCTCTACAAGTGCAAGAAGTATGAAAATAGGCTATTTTTAGGCCTCCAAGAGCAACTCCTTCCAGGTGAATCATAATGAACTCATGAATTATTTCTCACCAACTTACCTACACAT
Source organism: Taxus wallichiana var. yunnanensis (assembly GCA_018340775.1). Classification (NCBI taxonomy): domain Eukaryota; kingdom Viridiplantae; phylum Streptophyta; class Pinopsida; order Cupressales; family Taxaceae; genus Taxus; species Taxus wallichiana. The sequence continues at coordinate 838,324,112 of CM031242.1, read as the reverse complement.
GAAAAAAACATTTAAAAATATAGTTAGCACGTCCCTCTCAGCCATGATGGGGTTTACATAGTCAGAGATTGGCTAGAGGGAAGGTTCACATTACTCGGGTCAGGGATTTTTTTAGTGTGGGCTTGATTTTCATGAAAAAATATTCAAATTTTTATGATTGGAATTTAACATGGCAACATATGGCTCTCGGTTGGGGTCTTTTCTCATATTGAAAAATGTGAAAACAGGTGCAAGTAGGAATCCCAGAGTCTCAAAACACTAAGAGGACTAGTGCCTTATCCATTGGGCTATAGGAGTCATTACAAAACAAGGGTAGATACCAAAACCACTTTTTTATTGAACAAAATAGAAGAGAAACACAAATAGATAATAGAAAGGAAAAAAATGACATAAAGGGAGTCACAAAAACCTATATTAACCTATGGTACATGTGGGGACAAGCCCCTTTCACTATTTGAATAATTTTAGATATTTCGCATAGCGAGGAAATTCTAATTGAGTGCCATCAAAGTAAGATTGTCAAAAATTATCTCTCTGCATATGTCTAATATATGAAATGGTCCAAGTCACAATGAATCAAACTTCCCATGGCTTCCTTTGGGTTCTCTTCTCTTATCCCACAAAGAGGACAACATCACCGGTCTATAAATATATTTTATTTTCCTTCTTCTCAAATATTTTCTTTACTTTCAATTGATGGTCCTTTCTCCAATCAACCACCACCACTCTATCCTCATATAGCTTATCCAGATACAAAATCTTTTTATCCAATGACTCTTGGAACTCATCATCCTCCAATGATTTGATAATTTGTAATGCTTGTAACTCTACATTCATTCGAACTTCTACATTTATTTTATATAGGAGATGGAATGGAGACATACCAATTACTCTTTTTGGAGTGATCTAATCAACCCATAATGCATCATATAACTTATTGTGCGGCTTTTTTCGAGTCTTATCTACAAGCCTCCTCATAATTGTCACTAGATTCATATTGTAGACACCTATAATTTAGCCTGAAGAATTTAAATAATTAAATTGTGCTAATAATCCCCTTTCCCACAAATTGGTGACATATCGTCAATAGTGATAATCTTCCCTCCTATCATCATTAATTAATTACATGGCATTAATTAATTAAGTCTTCTATTAAAAAAATACCCTAATTAACAACCTTCCGTTAATTAATCCTTCCTTCTATCTAGACTAATTAATTATTATTAATTAATTATCTTCCCCTTTCATTAAACCAATAAATCATTATTTAGTTGATTTAATTCCCTTCTATAGTCTAAATCATGCTAATATTCCTCTAAAAAGATTTTATAAGCTTGCACACCTATTAATTAATCACTTTGGTTAATTAATAAAGCCCCTCAAATCCCATGGGTCACTAAAGGACAAACTAAACTCTCCTAAGGTTGACTCAACCCTTTCTAAACCTCTCTTATCCACAACTAACCCAACCTCTCCATTTATCCCACATGAAGGAGGATGTAGAGATTCTTCTATCCATTGGGCTATATAAAGAGCCCTCCTCCTACCTTTACACTTACACCTACTCCTTGATAAACAAAAGTGAGCATTAAGCAAATATGTTATAGCCATTTGTCATCTTGGAGCATTCTTCAATGGAGAAGATAGCTAATTTCATTTCTTGTATTCATCCACCTAAGTTTTTAAGTCATATGGGAATATGTCAAATGGTCTTATAGCCATGGATTGACAAGACGACATTCTTGAAAACCTTGGGATTCAAACATACAACGAAACCTTTGATTGCTAAGGATCTAAATAGGTTCATTTCATTTTATTAGAATTCAATAGAGATAGAGATTAATGGATTAACAAGTTGGTTTGAATATTTGTTCATGTTCTAATGCAACGATGTTAGTAGATTAGTTTTGCTTAAGCTCTAAGTATGATGGTGCATTGAATTTGATTTATCTTTGTTTTAGGACTACTAGGTGTTAGTTCTAACTCTTTTTACATTGCTAACAAATACATGTACACATTTGGCATGCCCGTGGGATGGGTCCTTAGTCCCTTAGAATTCTAGCTCAAATTTTATTGTTATTTCAAGTTTTTGGCTAACCCTTGATATACACATATGGAAAATAATGTTCAATTTCTTAGGATTTTGCTAATATTCCATGTGTAGGATCTCATTTAGAGCTTTAATTCTAATGGGTTGTTGTCAATTTCAAGCTAACATACTAAAATTTGGAGTGTTTTGAGCTTTTTGGTGTCTTTTGCTAATATTACATGTGTGAAATAATGTTAAATTTCTTATGATTTTGCTAACTTTGCATGTGTTGAGTCTTGTTTAGGGGTTTAATTTTGATGGGTTGTTGTCAATTTTGAGCTAACATATCAAAAAATTGACCTTTTTGAAGTTGTTTATGTTAAAATGATGTATTTTTGACGTCACCTAGGAAAGGGAGCGCAGGCACCCAAACCTTGGCGCAGGCACCCAAACCTTGGTGTAGGCACCCAAACCATGGCGTAAGCACCCAAACCTTGGCACAAGAACCATTATGTTGGTGCACACACCACTGTAGTACTATACCTTTTTGTTAGACCAGTGCAGGCACCCAAAGCTTGGCGTAGGCACCTTAATGTTGACGCAAACACCATTATGTTGGCGCACACACCACTCGCAGTACTTTACCTTTTTTCAAACCAACACGGGAACCCATATGGTAGTGCGAGATGTCTCTCGGGAAGCACACGCACTTTGTCATAGATTTTTTACCTTGTATTTTGCTTCCCAGGCATGCACACATGTAAATGGGTGCACATACACACTGAAGGGAGCACACACATCATTCTGTGTGTGTAAGAATACTTATCATTATGTTTTTTTACATAGAGGTGTGCACACACCAAAATGGGCGTGCATACACCCTGAAGGGCGCGCACACGCAAAACTATGTACATAGCCTATCTTCCGGAGGCCATAACTTTTGCTCCCGAACTCAAAATGACTCTATTTTTTGCGTTGGAAAGGTATTGAAGTGAAATACGCAATGAAAACATAAATTTGAGTTAACAAAAATTTAAGGCTTTTATTTTATAAAACTACTCATTTCTAACATGTCTAAACGTTTTAGAAAATTTGGTCTTTGATGTTCTAACACCTTACAAGTTTTATTTTGAATCTAACTTTTGTTTTGTAGGGTGTTTTTACATGTTTGATGGTAATTTGACTTGTTTAAAATGTTGATGAAATTTTCATCTTTAATCATGAGATTAGAGTCATGCATACTCTTCCCTCAAACCTTTTAGGTGATCTTGGGAATCAGAAATGATTTCTATGTATCTTTTTTGTTTTGAAAAATGCTTGTTATTAAAAGAATGAATGTCAAAGTTTGTTAAAAAGAACAAATATTTCATTTGAACTAAGTGTTTTCCATTTTTGATTTCATAGTTGGATTCTATGTCGTGTATGCTCTTCTCTTGCGTCTTAGGATGATCTTGAGAATCAGAAATGATGTTTTATCCTCTTTAGTCTTTTTATGGAAAATTACTAATCCATTGTGCAGGACCAAAAATGCTTGTCAAAGAAAGGTGGAATCAAAACAAAATAAAACTACTAATATAGTTTCCATGCAAGTTGCCAAAAGGTGTTCAAGTAAACCACATCAAATTAAACAAGATAAAAATAACACCACATTCAAAACATTGTATTTGTAGGTTCGGATAAGGGTGCATCCCATATGCTTACAACTAAGACATAACTCATTTGTCATAATCCTTAAGCTAAAACAATGGGGGTGGTCCTAGGAACCCCAAAGTAGTCCACACAAGAGGGAACCTTGTGGACAAAACGGGAAGTGCTCCACACAACCTACTTGACTAGTTGTTCCTTGTGAGTTAGTGTTACCAGTTGTCCGTATGATGACCCTAGTGATAGTACACGTGGACACACTAGTTTCCCACTGTGCTTGAAGGGGGTAAAGTAAAGCCAAGATACTCCCAAATTAGTCATTGTGAGTTTTTGGGTAAATCGAGCTCGCTTAAGACAACTTTGTAACACCTAGTTGAGAGAGCCACCTAGGAAGATATCTTTGGCCAGGAGCCCACTTTGACCATTTCAAAGCCAATTTTGAGTTAAGAGCTATTTTTCATCATGAAACATGTGAAGCGTTACTTTTTCTTAGTTTTTCACTTGCCCTAAGGTGAGGAAAAACTCTACCGAAGTGAGGCCAACATTTTTCAACTCCAATTGATCTACTTCCTTTACTTTCTTTTGACACTTTTTTGATCAAAATAACAATTACTACCTTTACATTATCAATTGATTACTTTTACCACTTTTTTATCTGTTTATGCCCATCCATGTTTGTGACTAGGTTGTTAAATGTCTAAAGTGAGTGGAGACATTTTTATATCATTGGTAGCTTTTTTGATCTTGATACCCAAGTTAAGATTGTCATCGTAGTTAGACTTGGTTCATCACTTTGATTCTCCTTTAAACGGTTATCTTGTTTATATCGTGTCACTACAATTTTGGTATTTACATATTATTTCTTGTAAACTTGACCTAAATACTTATATTGTAAGGTTACATTATATATACTTTAACAATTCCTAAGTATACTATAGCTTTTGTTTGATTTCAATTATTACCTTGATTTTGAAAAATGATTAGTGTTACCACTAGTGCGTGTTATATCAATATCATCTTGATACCAATACCTGACTTTCTCACAAATTTTGGTTAACATATCTTTGTGAATTTTTTTGTCACTCACAATTGTAACTTACACCTTTTAGAATATAGGTCTTGATTGAATTTGGGCTTGCTTCTAGTATAATTTATTTTGAGATTACATTAACTTCTTGTTATTAGTTACGCCTTGTTCATTTCTTTGAGATCAAAAAAAGTAGGGAAATTTTGTTAATCATCATACAACACCAACTATCATTTCGAAATAGACTTAGGAAGTAATTCGATGATTGATTGGTTTAAAACAAATAAACTTTGTGTGATGGTGTCTCATTTGTCACATCAACATATCCATTTTAGACAAGCAATTTGATCCATTTATTCTTTATCATTTATTATTCTTTGGTCATTAATTAGGATTTGTGTTTTTAAATTGAGTGATTTTTCCTTGTGTTTATCCATCTTATAAATTCATTTCTAGGAAAATATTTTGGGTCTTTGTTCCTCTTGATCTTCTTCTTTTTTCCTAAGTTCATGATAATTTTTGAACACATCTTTCAGACCTTAGCAAAAACATTCAAGAAAATTTTACATCAATTGAACATTGGAAATATTTCCTTTGTATCCTTTATGTCACTAAAATTTTGATCCATCCTTTGGTATTTACACCTCCAAACCTTGTTGGATTATCAATATTGATTCATCATGATATATGTTTTCGTTAGCTTCCCTTTTGGAAAATCATACAAGCATCTCCATCTTTGCAAAATGTCTAGTTGGTTGTCATTATGTTGCCCAAATAAACATGAAACCTTCTTCACTTTGAAGAATTTTGATCATACAATTTAGGTCTAGACCTTTGAACCCAAACACACATAAAAATGATTGATTATCGTAAGGTCCCTTATACATACGACAATATGGAATCAAATTTTCGGTGTACAAATCAAAAGACGCTCATCATGACCAAACCTCATTTGGTTCTTTGTGCTAGAGAACCCATTCAGATAATACGTTGCCCACATTCATCTCATAGTTGGTGGTATGGTTTGGACACTTTTGATCCAAATTATTATTTGAGTTCCCCCCACCCTTCTTCTGATTCTAATCCAAACATTTCCTCTTCTTCGAGGATTCCAATCCAAATATTTCCTCTGACTCTTCTGATGATTCAGATCCAAACTACTATTCGGATCCAGACTACTATTTGGATTCATCTAATTCAACTCATAAGTCATGGTCCTCCCCTTTTTATAGGACCTCTATTATCAATCACCTAAATAATGTTCTTCTCTAAAGATTTGTGCCACCACAAATTATCTTCATCATTCATCTAATACGACTCCTACATCATGGTCCTCCCTTTCTTTACGGGATCCCTTTGATTATTCACCTCAATGAAGTATTCTTCCTTTGAAGACACACGAATCCAAATCCCTCCAATCAAAAATCTAATACAATTATTGAATCACGGTCCTCTCTTTCTTTTTATGACCCTTGTTATTATTCATCCAATATGATTCACGAATCACATTCCTCCCCTTCTTCGCATGATCTTCTTCATCAATCACCCCCATGAATTATTCCTTGTTTAAAGAATCATGAGACTCAAATATCTTCTATTCAAATGTCTAAATTGACCCATGCATCGTAATATGCATACTTTGGACTTAATCCTACTAGTTTACAAATGATATAACATCGTATAGGTAGGTCTACACCACCTTCTTCTCCTCATGAGACATCTAGCTACACATCTTCTTCATCCCCCACATCATATTCTTCTATCAATCATCATCAAACATCTTCTAAGTATTCCACACCAAGTGGACCTCTTTCTTATAATCAACCTCTAGGGATCAATCAAAAATCATACCGATTGACCTCTTTTAGAATGAAGAAACAATCAGGGAATTTATAGGGGCACATTAATATATTCCTTTAGAATATTACGAGAAAGGATTCTCTTTAGACTTTGATGCGCCAACATATTCTGAAGAAAATATTGATTCCTTTTATCAAGAAATAGAGGAAGATCCTCAAATCATGCAACTTGACCCTCCTCTTATTCTTCCATCTTCACATTCTTCACTATGTGATGAAAATCCTTGGTCTTGCATTGATCCATGTCCTATCATCTCATCACCTAATCACTCTTTGTCTATCATAATTCCTCAATCATAATATCTTATGGGGTCAACATCAAGTAGCCCTTCATCTTCGTGCAGGTGTGGTTCACCTTCTAGTAGCCCTCCCTCTACTATTTTTGGGAAATTTTCGAGTAGTCCACTAGCTTATATTATTGGGGCACACATAACTATCCCCTTGTCTTCTATGTATGAATCACCCCGGGTAGTCCATCATCTTCTATTATTGGACCACATCCTAGTAGCCCATCATCTCACATCTATGGGTCATGTCCTAGTAGTCCTTATTCTTCTATTATTGGGCCACATCCTAGTATCCCTTCATCTTATATCAATGGGTAAGGTCCTAGTATCCCTTCTTATTCTATTCTTTGGCCACATCCTAGCATCCATTCATCTTCTATCTATGGCTCACCTCCCAGTAGCCCATCTTCTTCAATCCTTGGACCATATCCTTTTCATCCATCACATTATTATTCTACCAAAGATTGTGGAAAGCCCACTACCATTCCTCTCATCAATTATAAATGTCCATGTTCTTCTCTCACTTCTTGGGATCACACAATTTAAGAATTAGCTTATCAGAAACCCAAACAAGTTCTTTATCAAGCCAAGATCAAAAATCCGAAGAGATCCAAAGCTACCAACAACTCTAATGATCATAGAATCAAAAATAAAATGTGATTCCAGAATGTACACCAACATACCCATCAAGTATGGCACAAAGTTCAAAAAACTATGGATAGAGAACTCAAACTCTCTCATACGAAACTAATGTTTGAGAATAAATCATAGTCATTTGTTGAGTGCGAACTCACCATGATCACTCGAGATCAGGGATAATATCACTCTGGATAAACAAACGTGCTTAGTCTCCCTTATTAAGGAAGTCACACACATAATTTATCCCCATTTTATCTGTGAAGATTTTGTCTTTGAATACTCCCACCTAATCATTCGGTTGTATCTCATCTTCACTTTCTCGTATGCGTGAAATTTTTCCCTTGTACATCCTATCTATCACTGGGGGCATCCATGCTTCTTTGTCTTCTTGTACATAGCTTTAGAAAACTTATAGAAAATCACAAAAACATTCAAATATGTTTTGAGAAAAATAAAAACAATATAAATCATCCTAAAAACATCACTCTTTGGTTCTCACCTAAGCTTGTGTGCAACTCGCGGATCATCTTGATCTACCTCCATCAACAAAGTTAGTTTTCTTATTATGTACGTACTCGGGGTATAATGAGTTGTTTGGTACTATTTCATAGTGAACGATTGCTTTTCATAGGATCCAAGTTTACTCCTATTCCCCTTGCATGTATCGCTTCTTGGGGCACCATCTTTTAACCCTTTTCATTAATTTACACAGGTCAAAATCAAATCTTGATACCAAAAACATTACATTATGTTTATCTATTAGGTTAGCTTGTTTATTTTCCAGTATTGCATTGCAATATGTATGTTACAAGGAGTTAGGAATATTTTACTTTCTTGTATTGGATTTCATTTTGTATGTTGTATGGAGTTGGTATTTTCAGAAATAGACAATTCTTCATAGTATGGTTTTTCATGTCATTCTACTTTTTCATATGCTTATATTTTTAATAAGGAATGATGATGTAGATCTTTGGTAATATGATGACAATAAAGTTGTTTCAATACACTAGATGAAATTTTGCTCTTTTTCTTCCCATCTTCATTTCTTCTACATCACCCTCCTATCGACACTATTCTTCTGCTTCACCTGGGGCATCCTTCCCATCTCCTTTCTTCTATCCATTTCTCACCTTTTTTTATTGTCGATCGTCTTCCTTCATCACCCCATCGACACTCAAGGGGGCATCTCTCACTTCTACTAATTTTTCTTCTACCCCTTCAAAATTTTATCCATCTACTATCTTTGAAGTGGCGTCGTTTACACCACCCCAAAGAGGGGCAAATGTAGACACCTATAATTTATCCTGAACAATTTAAATACTTAAATTGTGTTAATTATCCCCTTTCCACAAATTGGCAACATATCATCAATAGTGCTTATCTTCCCACCTATCATCATTAATTAATTACATGGCATTAATTAATTAAGTCTTCTATTCAACAAATACCCTAATTAAATACCTTCCATTAATTAATCCTTCCTTCTATCTAGACTAATTAATTATTATTAATTAATTAGCTTCCCCTTTCATTAAACCAATAACTCATTATTTAGTTGATTTAATTCCTTCTATAGTCTACATCATGCTAATATTCCTCTAAAAATCTTTATAAGCTTGCACACCTATTAGTTAATAACTTTGGTTAATTAATAAAGCCCCTCAAATCGCATCGGTCACTAAAGGACAAACTAAACTCTCCTAAGGTTGACTCAACCCTTTCTAAACCTCTCTTATCCACAACCAACCCAACCTCTCCATTTATCCCACATGATGGATGATGTAGAGATTCTTCTATCCATTGTGCTATATCTGAGAGCCCTCCTCCTACATTTACACTTACACCTATATCTTGAGAAACAAAAGTGAGCATATAACAAATAAGTTATAGCCATTTGTCATCTTGGAGCATTATTCATTGCAGAAGCTAGCTACTTTCATTTCTTGTATTCATCCACCCAAGTTTTGAAGTCATATGGCGATATGTCAAATGGTCTTGTAGCAATGGATGGAAAAGACTCCATTCTTGAAAACCTTGGGATTCAAACATACAATGAAATCTTTGATTGCTAAGGATCTAAATAGTTTCATGTCATTTTATTAGCATTCAATAGAGATAGAGATTAATGGATTAACATGTTCATTTGAATATGTGTTCATGTTCTAATGCAATGATGTTAGTAGATTATTTTTTCTTAAGATCTAAGCATGATTTTGCATTGAATTTGATTTAACTTTGTTTTAGGACTACTAGGTGTTAGTTATAACTAAATTTGCATTGCCAAAAATAGATGTACACACTTATTACTAGATTCTACTTATCCGTTCCCCTGAGGATAATAGTCGGATGCATGGGCTAAATATATTTTGTATCTTTAACAAAACTCAGTTAATTCCATGTAAGATAAATAAGTGGCATTATCAGCAACTATTTTCTATGGAATACTAAAACAAAAACTAATATTTTCCTTGATGAAGTTACAAAACGTTTTTGAATTGGATTTCTTGAATGGTATGGCCTCCTCCCACTTAGTGAAGTAATCTATTATTCTAAGCACAAATATATGACCTACATCAGTAATGTGGGTTAATATTACCAATGAAGTCTAGACCCCATTAGTGGAAAGGATGTTCAATCACAACCGGGTCGAGAGGAAATGTAGTTAGTTGTTGTCTTCTCATAAATTGTTGGCAAGGATCACACTTAGATATCCATTTCGAGCATCACGAAAGAGAGTAGGCCAGCAGTACCTCACCTGAATTATCTTCAACACGATTACCATGGAAGAGAAATTTCCATTGTAGGCTTGGTCATGATATGATTTTAACAACTGCTCTTGTTTCTCCTTATCAACACACCTTAAGAAACATCCATCAAGGGCTCTCTTATACAATACATGGTTCCAAATCACATACCTTGTAGCTTTGAGCTTGAGAGTCCTTCTTTTCTTGTAATCCATATGCTTTGGACAATCACCATATGTGAGGAAGTATGCAATGTCATTGTACCATTCATTGGTATTATTTACAAAGAGTACTTGGGGAAGATCCTTACTTACACATCCATAGAAATGACATTCTTTCTCCTCATACTTATCTAGGAGAGACTCATCTTCAGCTATCAACTTACATAACCCATTTCCCTAATTAGATTACATGGCCTTATCTCCATGTCATAATCTAAAATCATCAACATTTACTTTCCTCTTTTTGCTCCAAGATCTTGTTGTATCAAGATAGATTTTATAGATGATCCAAGAACCATTATAATGGTGTGAGAGTGTAGGATGTAGAATCTAAAATTCTTGACTACCTTGACCACTGCATAAGCATTATTTTCAATGGAGGAGTATTTGAGATCATGATTCTTCAATGAGAATCTCATGAAGGCAATATGAGACTCAAGCCCTTCCTCATTCTTCTGAACTAAAATAGCTGAAATATTACTCTCAGATGCATAACAATACAAAATGAAATCTTTACTATAATTAGGACATACTAGGGTCGTAGCTTTATCTATGGACTTTTTAATATCATCAAATGCTTATGTTCCCTCCTTGATCAACTTGAAACTCTCTCAAGGCTTCATCATTTTAGTAATATGTTTTGTTAACTCAAGCAAAATATGGAACAAAGTGGCGGAGGAAGTTGACCTTACCAAAGAATGAATGGAATCCTTTCTTTCTTGTGGGTAAGGAGAGGTTTTGAATGGCTTGTAATTTTTAGGATCAATCCATGTTCCCTCCTTGTTCACAATATGTCGTAATATCTTTCCTTTAGTCACTCCAACGATTGAATTTTGCAGATTCATCGATGTGTCATGTTCTCAAAACCTTAGAAAACCTTGTTCATGGTGTATCAAATGTTCTTTCCTCTTATTAGAGAAGACTGTGAGATCATCTAGATAAATGACAATACATTTTTCTTCAAATCCTTGAAATCCAAGTGCATTGATTTTTGAAATGTAGCCCCAACATTGATGAGACAAAATGGCATTCACATTAAAGAAAAGGTTCCCCATGGAGTTCTAAATGTAGTCTTATATTGATATTCTTGAGAAAATTCAATTGGATTGTAGCAAAGAATCCTTCCAAAGCATTGAAACCATTTCTCGAACCTATGACTTCTTGTAAAATATAATTGATGACTGGAAGTGGGTAATTGTCCTTTAGAGAAGCTTGGTTCAGATTTTGAAAGTCTACACAAATCCTTATTTCTCCATTTTTCTTCCAGACATGGACAATATTTTCCACCCATGTAGAGTGATGAATTGGAAAAATGATCCTTGCATTCAACATTTTCAACACCTCCTTTCATATTATTCTAGCGATCTCTGGCTTATATTGTCTTTTCTTTTTCATAATGACTTTTCTTTAGACCTAAGTGGTATTGTGTGTTGCATTTATTTTGGTTTGAAATATTTCAATCCATCATAGGAGTATGCCAATAGATCAAAATGTTTCTTCCAAAATGAAACAAAATTCCTCTTTTCCTCTGGTGAGAAGCATTTTCCTATATTCGCAAGCTGAGGTTGCTTTTCTATCCCAATGTTATTTTCTCAAAATCCATTGTGATCTTAGGATACTCCTTAGCTTTTTTTTCACATATCTATCATGCATATCAAATAATTCTTCAAGTGAGACTAGGCCCTTAGGAATCTTATTACCTTTTAGCTTGAGTACACCCTCTTCATCAAACACTTCGATTCCTTCTTTATCTTCTTTAGGAATTGAATCTCTATGTGGGTTTTCACTTCCTTCAAATAAGAGGATGTTAAAATCATCCCTCTCTTCTAAGAATGCTAAAAGTTGATTGTCATTTTTGAAAACCTACCAGTGATTCACATTATCTGGCACACTAGGTCTAAAAACCATCTTTATGGAATACTTATCTTTATCAAAAGAGGGGAGTGATATCATTAAAGAAAATAACACAGTAAGAGGATCAACATTTTAATTTTGTTCACGAGAAACAACTGTTATCCCAATTTTTACCCCTGCTAAAATTAGTCAAACACGACCCGCATAGAAGAAAACCTAGCGGTCGACTCTTTCCGAGAACTCACATTCAAATCCAATAGTTAGGTACCAATGGGACTTGATAGTTGAGGAGAAGGGGTCTACGAAGGATCAAACGATGCCAAAAGGAACCCAAATCTCGACAGAAATGAAAATAGGAAAGGCTCAAGGTTTGCAGACTTAGCTGCGCATACGAGTCAACTCGGGGATAAAAATAGACTCACAGAAGGTGCCATGTGTCAACTCAAGAAAATTCCAACAAGGCGCATCAAAAGGGTAGGTCCAAAACAAGTGTTGAGCCTCCACACATCCAATTAGCACAACTTCAGGAGTCAAACCCAACGGACAATCCTTAAATGAGCGCAAAGATTTCACATATCCCAAGTCCAAAAAGGGACAGAGTCGGGGGTTGAATAGTCAAAATGGGGTAAAGCTAGCAGAAGGTACCACGTGTCAACTCCGTGCAACTTCAAAGACCAACTCCAAAGGTGGATCCTCAAACAATTGCCAAGCCTCCATATCTCCCAAGTCTGAAGAGGGGCAAAGTCAATAGCTGAAAAAGTCAATAGGGGGGGCAGAGAAGGCCTAAAATGACTAAGTATAAAGGTGTCGATCGAAGGAGCCACATGTCGACTTGGCACTACTTCAAAGGAAAAATCCTGAAAGTATTTCCAAATAACTGTGAGGCTTCCATGTGTCTAGGGTTCAACAAAGTTAAAAAAGGCTCCGAGAAAGGCACCGACTTGAATTGGCCAAGTATAGAGAGCCAGCGGATGGCACCACATGTTACATTAGCATAAATACAAAGGCACAACCCAAATCGGGAGACTCAAATGAGCGTTGGCCTTCAATGTGTCCCAGGCCTAAAAAGGGTGTAGGCTTCAATCGGCTAAGTACAAAATGTAAGCGGAAGCCTCCACATGCCTCATCGGTGTAATTTCAAAAGGGAAATATTGAGGCGGTCCCCAAATGAGTTTGACCTTCCACATGTTCCAGAGCCCGAAAAGGTAGAAGCGGTCATTGAATTAACTAAGTATAGAAGGGCTAGTAGATAGAACCAAAGTGTCCACCTAGCGTAACTCTAAAGATTAAAACTCAAGGGGTAAACACTAATGTGCGCTGAGCTCGCACGTGTCCAAGGTCAGACTTATGGCCCCACCAAACAAGGTGAATTATCTAAAACACAAAGAAATGGGGAAGAGCTGTAGAAGCCACCACGTGTATCTTTGGCACAATTTCTAAGGCGTGGCCCAAAAGGCAATTCCCAAACAAGTGTCAACCTACCACGTGTCCTAGAGTCTGAAGAGGTGAAGTCGGCCATTGAAAAGTCCAAGATCCAACAGAGGCCTCAACGTATCTCGATCGTACAACATCAAAGGTAAAAGCTGGGGGATGTTTCCAAACAAGCATGAAGCCTCCACATGTCTCAGTCAAGCACATTGTCTCCGCCAACAAGAGGAACTCAGGCATAATATAAAGGAAACCGAGGAGCCCGTGGAAGCTGCCACATGTCAATCTAGTGCATTTTCAAGAGAAAAAGGAAGGATCTCGAATCTTCAAGATGTGTGAGGCTGCCATGTGGACCCGGTAGACGGACAGACTCTTTTAAATATTGCGCGCCCACAACCCTAATCTTTAGACAACCATATCTTTCGACTGGAAACTTAGATTTAGGCAGGAGAATAATTATTGGAAAGATCTCGACACCGGCTTGTCACCTACCTCAATTAATGATTCAGCCCACTAATATCAGGGGCTGTCAAGTCTCCCACCTACCACCATGATTAAGAATGGGGATATTTCTTGTTCAGTAAGGGACATTGACATGGCATGGGTGTTGTAGTGAGACTCTTTATTATGGTATGTGGATTCAATACATATCTTAAGGTGGTTGAAGTAGGATTTGAATTTTCCTCTCTCCTTCTCTCTTTTTAGTAGACAGAATTCAATGCATTACGGGGTGGTTGGAGCAGAGTTATATTTTCCCTCTCTTTTTCTCTCTCATTCTTGTGTATATTGTATAAGAGGGGCATTTTCAAAGGGTTGTTCATCCTTTCTTTCTTTCCCCATTCTCTCTTTCTTCCTTAGGGTAGAATGTGGAGTCTAATCCTTCTTTCATGGCTCTATAATGGAATTTCCTTGCCCCTTTCCCACTAATGATGTACCATGTAACTTTTTAGAGCAATAGAATTTGTTTCGTGATGCATCTATCCATCATTGGCTCATTTTATTGTCTCTTCTTACCTCTCATTGTTGTAGGGTATACTATACATATTCTAATGTTTGTTGTAGGTCATGGGAGTTGTTTTTAATGGGTTTTTCAAGTAGTGTTTTGTGTGAAATATATCACTGGTCTGTGGTGCATCTTGTCCACCCTCTCCTCTGCTAACCCATCTCCAATTCAGGTAGTTTGGGTATGTGATCAGCCACTTTCTTTTCTGGTGTATCACCACTTAGTGTAGGCTCTCTTTTAACCTCTCTATCTCTCCTCGTATCCCTAGAATGGTTAGATTAGGATAGATTAGATAGTTTCATCCTATACAAGAGTAGCTTGTGGTAGGTAGATTAGGAAGCAAGAACTAGCTTTCTCTCGAAGGTCCATCTCAAGTTTTACAAGTCCCACAACTTGAGAGATGGTCCAATGTTGTGCTATAAAACCTGAATGCCCCACTTCAACTCAAGGCCATTAGGGGTTGTTGTGATTACGCATCAACAACAACTTGTATAGATAAAGCATCAAAGGATTCAATGCAATCCCATACTCTATTCCTATAATTTTTAGCCGTGAATTATTCACTTGGTACTGATTCTAAACTTGTTTCACAATTACCTCTGCATATCCTAGGCATCTCAATTTTTTTATTCCCATTGACTCAGCTATATCCATGCCTAAGAGAAGGGCTTCATATTCTGTAGTATTGTTTTTATTTTCAAATTGGAGCTTGAAAGAAAAAGGAAACAACTCACCTGATGGGAAATCAAAACCACACCAACTCTGGATCCTGAACTGCAATGGCTTCCATCAAACTCCATAGTCCATAGTCTATCTTCATATTCTTCTGAAATAAGAGGTACATCATCATTTCCTCTAGAATTCATGAAGTAATTCCCATGTCCGTTATCTTGATAAAACATATCTACCCGCAAATATTCTAACTTTTACATTATACATTTCATTTTTCTCATTGGAAGCAACTTTTTTATTTGGCTCTTAAATGGAATATTCATTGAAGACTAGTCCATTTAAATTTCTTCTCTCGAATATCTATAGAAATTTTTCTGGACAACATCCAAAGTATGAGGATAGAATGCTTGCTTCTAGGATATTCAATAACTCCTTGGTAAAATCGGCTAAAGAAAATTTAGCATCCTTTATTCTCCCCACAAGAAGGAATTCTTTAGTTTCCATAGAATAACACCAAACTTTATCCCATGTTAGATTTAGACCAAGGGCATTAGCTACTTTTATTGGCATCACATTATTAGAATCACCTGAGTCTATGATACAATTGTTCAGCTAGTAGCCTCCAATAAGAAGAGAAAGGTAGAATGGTTCGACCTTATTAGTCTTGGATGCACTTAGGGCTAACATGTTTTGAGATGATGGGGAAGGAGGATTCAGTAGTAACCATTTAGAAGAGGGTGTGAAAGAATTGGGATTTTGGTTACTACCTTTGATAAACCAGACTAATTTATCAAACTGTTCTAGATGGGTTTGTAAATATCCAGACTTATTGGACTTTAGACCATTTGACATGATCTATGATAATAAACGAGGATGGAACAGACATGTCTGATGTGCTGAAAGCATTGGAAAAAGATACTACTTTGGGGGAAAGGATTATTTTGGTAGTAGATGTAGATTAGGAGGCTACTTGTAGGCTTATTAGGAACTTCAGAAGTTTTTCTAGACACATTTACTATTTTAGAAGTAACATTAGAAACATTAGAAGAAGACTCTTTAATAGATGTAGAATTATGAAACTTACTTGTTTCATTGGTGGTCTTCTTGGTTGCCACAAGGTTTAGTTTTTCTTTAGCAGAGTCCATACAAGGAGGAAGTACAACTCCTCTGTTGATTATTTTATCGATGGAGTCACCATGGGAGAATCTACATTTTTCTTCTTCTTCGGAGTATTAGTAAAAGAAATTTGATATTTTGATTGGGAATGAGTGAACACAACGTAAGAGAAACTTTTTGCATCTCATTCTTCAGTTTCATCTCTAAATGAGTACTCAAAATACCAAATCTCAAAATCATCAACTTCTTTAATTCCAAGTCCATATTCTCCTTCGTCATCATCATCTTGTTCAACAATCTCATCCTCATTATCATTTTTTGTATCACAGATACATAGATAGGTAGAGCCTCTAGAGAAAGTCTTTAAGGTAGTGTGAAAATCCTTTATCTATTTATAAATTTATTTTTAGGTTCCTATGTACTCATTAAAACTTGAGCTAGTTGCTTCTTGAGAGATAAGACATCATTATCCAATTTATGAACTAATGAATCTGTGGTACTTGCATTTGAGATTTGGCTTTTCTCCTTACCAAGATATTTCTTTATCTTCCCTGACATGATCAAATCATCCTCCACTTTAATTAAATAATTTTTTTCTTCATCCAAATTCATTGGCTAAGTCCTTAGCATACAAATCACGTCAAGAATTTATGCATTTGTGAAAACTTAGCTTGTTATCTTTAGTAGTTCAGGTCGCTTTAGGAATCTTGTAAATAAAATTATAAAATTTCCCCACGAACTCACTCATAGGTTCAAAGGGTTATTTAATCAATTGACACCACTCCACCAATAGTGTATGAGAATATTCAGTAGGTTTGAATATCTTTTCAAAATTGGTCTTCATATCATTCCAATTAGTTATATACCTAGGAGGAAAGTCATATAACCATTTGTTGTTGAATCTTGCAAAGATTCTACAAAATGCCGGACGATACATCTTCATATCCAACTCTTAGTACTCTACAAGATGTGATGAAGGATGTGATATGGTCATTTGGATGTTGCTTCCCATCACCATGGAACTTAGGAAAATTCTTTCTTGACCCCTAGGAAGGTCATGCAGAGGTGGGGTGAGAGCTAAGGGAAGCGTATTTTGTCCCTAGGGAAGTGTTTCTGTTAAGCCATTGGTAGTTATTTTTGGCATCTTCCTCTTCTTGTTCAACTATTTCATGAAGAAATTCAATTCTTCCAAGTTCTTCCTCAAAAATATCCTCTTGTGGATGAACGTAGTTTAGAGCTTTAACCGTAACTCCCTCATTAGGTGGCTTAAAAAAAGAAGTGGGATCAAATTGTGGGGAATACTATCAACCCATCCTTCTTGCAATATGACCAATAGGAAGTCTGAAATCAGCTTGAAAGTGTTCCTCAAAGTTATGATTAGACACACTATTATCTCTTGAAGATCTTGAATATCTTTTATCGGTCGGCTTGAATGTGAAACTCAGACAAAAATCCTCTACACTCTCCTCTGTTGGTTCTGAACTTATCTCGCTCTTTCCAATGCTTTTGCATGTTCTTCTTCATAATCCAGAACTCTTGTAGCAACAAAGTAATGAGTGAAGTTTTTCTATTTTTACAAATAATTTCCCTCAAATCTGATGCAATATCTTCTTGTATATGAAACAGAAGCTTGAGCCTCAAGATTGGGGGATTACCAGGAATAGCCATCAGTGGAGGACATAAGGCTCAATGAATTTTCAAATTATATATTTTTATTTTTTGGAATTAAGATTGGGTGTAGATATGCTAAATCTGCCCCATGATGGGTGCCATGATAGTTGGTGAAATAATTTTTCGAATGGGAAACCTAGTGAGTTCTCACAAACAATGCATGTGAATGGTTCCCTTTGTTTGTATGGGGCAGCTCCATTTATTGAAAATACGGAAATGAAAACAATCTAAACTAATTTTCAAGGTGGCTTGAAGACTGGGAGATCACACAGAATCCTTCCTAATCCTGTGGAAATTGTTTGTATTCAATAAAAGAGAAGAGAGTTGTTTAGTGAGGAGATAGGAAAGGAAACATAGAAATAGATTTCAATCAACCAATATCATAGTAGAGTTTGTTGAATCAAATTATAAACATTTCACTTGTAATGAATCAGATGAAACCATTTACAAATATAGAGTAATAATAAACAAGAAACACATAGTCTTATTACATCATGTTGCACAATTTATGATGCTCTGGAGTGCATCTTGAGATGGAGAGAGAATGGTAATAGATAGGGAACAAAATAAATGGATACGCTTACTTCTAGAAAGACAAGTACGAGCTAGAAAACAAGAATTATCCTCATTTTTAAATGAGGGCACCATTCATATTTATAGGTCCATGACTATATTTTCATCTCTCTTGTATGACCTTTCACCTTCCTTCATGACTGTTGACCTTCCAGGTTCCTATCGTGACATTTGGTGTTCCTTCGTCACCTATGACCTTTCTTCTTCCTAAATATCTTGATCACACCATCTCAAGGTCACTAAAAATCTTCTTGATGGATGACATCATTTTATATGCCACCTAAAAATCTACTTGATGCACGAAATATTTTTCCTTTCGCCCAAAAATTCCCTCTATACATGACATCATCCTTCGATGCGTGAAATTTGAATGGGTTGTAAACATTCGCTTGAAAATGTGACCTCATTTTCCATGTCTCACAACAAAATCTTTACTCTCTTATCACATGTTAGTATTTCCCTTCCTATCGCCCTTCAACCATCTTTATTGTTGGGTGTCATGCTTCCTCGATGATATGCATCAACCAATCTCACTTAATCATGTCAACCATCCTCACCGACGCGCATCTCGAGCCTTCCGAATGCCTAACATTCATTTACGGGCATAAAAGTGGTTATGGGGCATCAAATTTTTTTTTTACGTGTCAACAAATTTTTTTTTGATGCATGTCAACAATTTGGTTGTCGTGGTGTCAATAATCGACGCTTTCTTTGTGAAATTACTTTTACCATTTTGGGAGCAATATTCAACGAAAAATAGGTCAAATAATATATGAATCTTTATGTAAAATGTCCAATTAATCTAATCAGAATATGTAGAAGTCTTAAAATTGAATTCTTCATCATTTTTTACCCAAATGTTTACTTTTACATCTAGGTGTGTGCAATTAAACTAAGTGATAGGAAGAGTTTATGATATAAAAAAACTAACACACCATATGAGTCATGTAAAGAATCAAATATATTTCATTTGAGATTTGGTTAGGCTCTCAAATATTCACGATATTTCTGAAGCATTTTTGGCAAGTTACAATGATACCGGGACCATTATGTCAAAGTTTCAGGCAAGTCTTCACCTCTCGATGTTCCCAAAACCTTTCCTTGATGATTTCAACATTAAGTATGATATTTTTTCTCTCCAATTCCTATGGTATGAGATTTTGAATCTTCACTGAGCTCTTGAAACTCTTTGAACAAGGTTACTATATTTTTAAGACTTGCATTTCCTAATACCCCGCTCCTAATGACCTAGTTTGAAAAACTTGTTCTTAAACAATTATTTTCTTCCAGAACTTTCATAAACTACCTTGTATAATTAAACAACTCAGTCACACACTTTTTGGAGGCATCATATCTTCTTGGGACATCTCTAAGGTGGCACGTAGGTGTAAGAAGCATTAAAATTAGCTCTTTTAAGTTCTATGAGAGAAACTCCTTCCGGATGAATCATAATTAATTCATGACTTATTTCTCGTAAACCTACCTACACATGAAAAAACATTTAAAAATCTAGTTAGCACATCCCTCTCAGCCATGATGGGCTTTGTATAGTTGGATATTTGCAAGAGGGAAGGTTCACATTACTCAAAGTCGGGTTTTTTTTTAAGAGTGGGCTTGATTTTCATTAAAAAAATAAAAAAATTAATGATTGAAATTTAGAATGGAAACAAATCAATATTACATATTATTCCATTTGATAAAAACAAACTTTGACAACTATACATATTATTTATCGTTGAGGCACATATTCCTTTTGATAAACCACCTTGAGAGCTAGACATGACACATTTGATGACAAAATAGTAGTTTATAGAATTTAGATGATTGAATGAACCACCTTGTATACTAAGACACCTAAAATTCAACCTTAGTAATCCTCATGATACAAATACAGCTCAAAATACTCAAATAGATAAGTCAACTTGAGACTCGGACACTGCATACTCTATATAACAACCGTAGATTTCTTTAAGAAGAGATACATGTCCTTACAGACTTACTTGAGGAATAATGAAGACGGGAACCATGATATGCAACCTATAAATACACACTCTTGCATTGGAAAACATAACATACTTTTTACACCATGATCCCAACTCACGGACCTTTTTAAAATATCAAGACAATATATTTCAAGCCTTCAACATTCAAGATACACTCATATTGAGTTTTCGAAGAAGGATATCGAGACTCATACGCAATCGTGTTAAATAAATTGGAAACCTACTAACCTATAAGATCTTGAAACTTATGAAACGATCATTTCCCATACCTTATTACCCTTAAGGTATCCCAAAGAAATAATTTCTTCAACTTGTGTTGCACATGAGCTTAAAAGCAATTCAAATACATATGGTCTTCAACAAGTGAAAACATGCTTTCTTGACTTTTTTGGGGCTTGTTGACTATGATTCCAACCTTGATAGCACTATAATTTTCCTTGATAACCTTCATATGCTACATAGTGGGCTGATAATAAGTTTTCACGACCTTGGTGACCTGAGAAACCTCCCTCTTGACTATAGAAGGAAAACTCACAGTAAAATTATTCTTTCTTTTGAAAAATATTGCTATCTCGAGTAGGTCTTTGGAAATTGAATGAAACAACACTCCTTTTCATTCTACGATCGAGACACACTTAATTTCCATCCACAATCCTTAGCTCTATTCCTATACTCACAAAATGAGTAACACTCACCCATGGAAACACATGCTTCATTCCAAATGACCTTCTCTTGCAATCATTAGCTCTATGATGAAAATGATGACAAATAAAGAAATATCCATTAAAGGTATTACCATACTTCATACCATTAGGTTGTCTAATAGGATTACACATTCTCAAATCACTCCTCCTAATCATATTCTCATATGGTTTTAAACTAGGACCAACTTCATCATCAATCTCCTTTTTCTTTCCATAAAACCCTCGGACTATTTTTTCATATATGGTCCTTTGAGATTCTAAAACCCCCTTAAGATCTTTGGATCTCTTCTTAAACTTCTCATACATACTCAATATAATATATGCACACTACAAATATTATTCTAGGTCTTTCAACCTTTTCTCATATCTACAACAAGATTCTTCTTTTTCTTTTATGACTTTAGATAAACATTCCACTTGATATTTAAAACTCTTGATAACTTGATCATGATCATTATCCTTTTCCTTCAAATTATTTTTATAGGAATTAATACATGACTGAGTTATTTCATTCCCTCTCCTCAATATATCATCAATATCTAAGGATATATGCATTGTTTGTGCTTCTAAGATATCCCTTAAGATATTAGAGAACTTTCTCAAGGACCTTCTCTAATACCGATTGTTGGAAGAAAAATGGATTGAGAGGGAGGGGTGTATCAATCCTAAAATTTATTTAGTTCATTTACCATGAATTGAATCATACATTAACATCCATCGATTAACATACATTCAACAATAACTTATTAAGTGTGCACAATACATTCAACTAACAATAACACATATAACAAAGATCATAGACACAAGAAGTAATTGGGAACCATTGTGGGGAAGAAAATCCATTGAAACCTAAACATTATATTACCATGCTTCATATTTAGTGAGCTAGCAACCCTTATTTTATTAGAGCACCAACCCTACAAGGAGGACTAGCCCCTAATTTAGTGAAGAACCCACTCCACAAGGAGGATAAAACCCCCTAGGATGAAAAAGAAAAAAATGAAAGAGAGCTATGGAATGAGAAATAGAAGAGATAGATTTATCTCATATTATTCTGCCAAATACAAAGCATGCGTACAGTATTTATAGGACCAAAAACTGTACTGGACTCCCTAACTAAATGGAGAAGATCCACAATAGTTGCAGAGAATGATGGAAGAAGAGATAATGTGATAAGAAAGACACCTATGACACATCTAATAATCAACGTATCCTAACATTCCCCCCCTTATTACATTATTCTTGCAAATGTGACCTCTGAAAGATTCAAATTTCACTTTTCCAAGAGATTTAGTGAGAATGTCAGCAACTTGTGCTTTAGTAGGACAGTACTGGAGCTGAATTTGATGGTTCAAGACGTGCTCTCGAATGAAATGGCAGTCAATTTCAATATGCTTTGTTTGTTCATGAAAGATTGGATTCTGCACGAGCTTCAACACACTCTGATTGTCGCAATAGAGAATAGGTGACTGTTTTTCAGGAATTCCTAGGTCATCCATAATGCAACGTATCCATATCACTTCACACACAGCTCCTCGTGCGGCACGATATTCTACCTCTGTGGATGAGATAGAAATAACATTCTGCTTCTTGCTTATCCACGAGATAGGTCCAGATTCGAGATGAAATATGTATCCTGTAGTTGACTTCCTATCATCAACAGATCCAACATGGTCTCGAGTCGACATATCCCTGTAGGAAGAATTGATCATTCTTTTTATATTCCAGACCATAATTAGTTGTTCCTTGGACATATCTCAAAACATGCTTTGCTGCATTCCAGTGACATTTCTTTGGCTCTGCATGAACCTAGAAAGATAGCTGATAAAGCATAGCAGAGATCTGGTCTGGTATATGTCAAATAGATGAGCCCTCCAACAAATTTCTGTAGAGAGTAGCATCTACTTGAGGTGAGTCCTGGAATCTTGAAAGTTGCAAGCCTTTTCCATGGGAGTGGATATAGGTTTACAAATGTACATTCTATACTTTTCCAGGAGTGTCTTGGCGTACTTTTTCTGGGAGACAAAAATGTGATGCTCCTTTTGCCATATTTCCAAGCCAAGACAATAATGTAGTAGCCCCAAATCTGTCATGTCGAAGGTTCTTTTGAGATCATTCTTTACAATATCAACCTGATCTTCGAACTACCAAAGTGATCACAAGATCATCTACATAAACAACTTGAGAATGATAATTTCTTTGCCTACCTTCTTTATATAAAAATTTTAATCGAGGGACTACGAGTGAACCCATGCTGCAAAAAGGTGATCGTTCATCTTGATATACCATGCCCTGGGAGCTTGTTTCAGTCCGTAAAGAGATTTGATGAGACGACATACCTTTTTAGGCTGATTTTCATCAACAAATCCTTCAGGTTGGGTCATGTATACTTCTTCTTTCAGATCACCATTTAGGAAAGCACTCTTGACATCCATCTGCTGAAGTCTCCATCCTTTCTGTGCTACAAGTGTGCAAACTACTCTGATGGTCTTCATCTTCGCAGTTGGTGCAAAGGTTTCTTCATAGTCGATACCTTCTTTTTGAGCATATCCTTTGGCTACAAGTCGTGCTTTATGTTTTTCGATGGATCCATCTGCCTTATATTTTGTCTTGAAGACCCATTTGCAGCCTATGGGTTTCTTTCCTATAGGCAGATCGACAAGTTCCCATGTCCGATTTTTCATGAGTGAGTCATATTCTGTTTCCATAGCTTCCTTCCACTGAGTTTGACTGAGTGCTTCACGAACATTATCTGGCTCGGAGCTATTCATCAGTGAACTCATGAGTGCAAAGTTTACCTCATTTCTTGTTTGACTCCTTGTTTTGACTCGGATGATGTATCTGGGAGTTGTTGCAAATTTGAGTCCTTGATAGTTCTTTGTACCCACTTCGGATGATAACTTGACTACTTTTGAGAAGAACTGTGTCATTGCCGTGAGGATTGATGTGGAGTCACATTCTCGCAGTTCTCCAAGGTCAACAAATAGTTCTCCTGGTAGCATTTCTTTTCTTTGAGTAGTCTCCTCTGGCTCATCATCTGATTCAGAGACTAATCGGTGAGATGTGGTTGGAAGTGGATCTTCTGTTGATACTATTGAGTCAAAGGATGACTCGTCACAAACCACATCCCGAGTCTTGTATAATTTCTTTGTCTCGGGATCCATGAGACGATACGCCTTTGAGGTAGTAATCAGTAGCAAGAAGGATACGGGAGTGTTTTTGGCTCTACCTTCTTTCTCTTCCGATTTGGGACATGCATGTATTCTGTGCTGACCAAATACTCGCAAATGAGAAATTGATGGATTTTTACCACTCCATACCTCTTCTGGCGTCTTGTTCTATAGAATCTTTGTTGGTGCCCTGTTGAGAAGATATACAGCCATTTGTACTGCTTCAGCCCAATAGCGTTCTCCTAGCTTTGCAGTTGATAGCATGCAGCGAGCCATCTCCATCACTGTGTGATTGCGACGCTCAACAATGCCATTTTGTTGGGGCGTGTAGGGAGCAGTCAGGTTTTGCTTAATGCCATGATGGTTTAGGAAGGCCAAGAACTTCTTTGATGTGAATTCCCCCTCGATCTGAGTGGAGTAGAAGAAGTGGTTATCCAGACTCTTTGACAACACGATGATAGAAGTTCTGAAAGTGTTGAAGAGCCTCACTTTTCTGCTTTAGGAAATATACCCACATCTTGCGAGAGTGGTCATCCACGAACAACTGGAAGTATTTGTATCCACGAAAGCGAAGCGGTGCAATGGACTATTCAGATCGGTATGAACTACCTCCAGGACACTTCTTGGCATGGAAGGTGCTCGCTTGAAACGGATATCTGTGTTGTTTTCCCGCAAGACAACAAAGGGGGCAAATAGGCAAGGAAGCTGGACAATTTGGGTAGTCCACGGACCATTTCTTTTGAACTCATCTGCAGTGCAAAGTGAACCGACCGACAAGTGTCCATATCTAAAATGCCATAAGGCAGTTGATTCTATTGTTGAAGTAGATAAAGCTACTGCGAGAAGATGAAACAAAGGTATCTAAAGCAAATAACTTATCTTTTACAAAAGATTTAGGAAGAACCATACCTTGTCTAGAGATTAAGCAACAAGAAATTCAACCTTAAGGTGATGATTCAAGAGCCGAGTAATCGACAAAACATTGCTAGTCAAGCCAGGAACATATAGTACCTTTGTAAGTGTACATTTTCATGGCCCCAGAGGAATGGTCACATTCCCTATTCCTTCTGCAATGTACTCTTTGTCATCCGCTATCCGAACTCGATCTCCAGTTGGCTCTTCGTGTAGTGAATCAAACAGCTTCTTGTCACCTGACATATGCTTGCTTGCACCAGAGTCTATCAACCAGACTTTCTTCGTGGGCTGAGAAGTTTGAGAGACGAGTACAAGATTCTTACTACAATGGGCTCCTTCTGATGTCTCCTCATCAGAGTCATCATCTTCTTGTTGGGCTGCAAGATGTCCTTTTTGCTTTCTCCAATGGGACGTCGTTTGGACTTTTGAAAATCTTCGTGCCCGGATGTGCTTGTATGGCTTGAAGGCCCTTGTTTCAGGCTGTTGTGCCAGTAGTGATCAGTGTCATGAGTATTGGTTCTGCAAATGTGACACCATCTCTTTGACTTTTGATCTTTCTGTTTGGATTGCGCTGGATTTGGCTTCTCTGGGGGACCTTTCCGATTCTTCTGGCCATGATTAGGCTTTGAGAACAAGGCTTTGTCCTGAGACTCCCATGCGATGAAGTGATAGCTTCTTCCTGCTGCAGCAAATTCACAAGCTCTTCGAATGTCACTGTTTGTTTAGACACATTCAGTGTTGTAACAAACACTCGAAATTGAGAAGGGAGTGCTCTCAAGGTGATTGGGACGAGTAGTTTATCATCTACCGTTTCACCGAGCACCAATAACTCTGATCTCAACTCAGCCACGCGACGCAGGAATTCCTCCACCTTCTTGTCAGACCCCATAGAGAGGGTGTGCAGCTTCGACTGAAGACGAAGAATCTTTGTCTGATTTTTGGCTTCATAAATGGTTACCAACTTGTCCCAGGCCTCCTTGGGTTTCTCCACATTCCGGGCATGCGGTTGCACATCATCATTGATACTGAGCATTATCAACATCAAGGCTTTAGCACTAGCCATGTCATATTTTATTAGTTCATCGGGGGCTATGGGAGCAGGCACAGACCCTATGACAATTCCCCATAATCCTTCAAACTGAAGGATTGTCTTCATTTTTGTCTTCCAAGCCACAAAATTAGGCCCTTTGAGCAACTGAGCATCAGACAGAAGTAACTTCGGAGCAGACATTGTAATAAAAAAATATTTATTTATTTGAAAAAGTTATTACAATTTGGACTCACTGTCGAGAATGATTGGCTCGTAGATGCTCGCGATATTCGCGTGCTGTGAGATGGTGACGCTTTGCAGGGCGTTCTTCTTTGTCGTCACAATCTATGTTGTATCCGGCTTCTAATTCTTCCCGTACTTGCTTTGCTAAGCAGCTAACGTCAAAAAGAAAGTACTCAAGGAGTCCTTCTCGAACAAGTTTGTCGAATGCAAGATTGCCACAATTTCGAAGCTCGTTCAACAAAGCAAAGTAGAACCGAAGCTCTCAGGAGCTTCTCCACGGTGTTCTCTGGCTAGCGAGTTGATGTTGTGGCTTTCAGCTGTGGCGACCGTGTTGTTGACGCTTTCAATCGAGTTGTCTACACTCGACATTCGATGTAGTGTAGAAGAGACTGTTGTAGACTCAAAACTACCTCGACAGCGTTTGAAGGTCTCCGCGTAAATGTAATACCAGATAAACACAGAAGTGAAGCGGAGCAGTCAAAGATAGAAATGTGTAGCAAGCGTGATGTTTTATGGTTTCAGGGCCTCGCCATCTCACAAATATAGACTGGCATGAAAACAAACAGCAATCTGTTCATGTCTATATTCTACATGCATGTAATTCACTCCTTAAATTTCAAGCATTTCTCACCCAAGCATTGTTTTTTACTTTTTTTTTTTTTTTTTTTTGAGGGGCGATCCAAATCACAAGAGATGCATAGCAGCTAGCCTGGTGCAGGGCGTGTACATTCAAGAATGAATCCGGCAAGAGAGCAGAAATGACGTGGACATCCAGGTGGAGATTCTTCAGCCTCGACCTCCTTTGAACAAATCAGAGCTTCCCGTAGCTATCCGTGATCCGATAGGAAGTGCCTTCACAAGGTTGCCGTATCCACACACTGGATCTGGGCCTCCGACACTCCCTTCTCCTCTATGCTACAGCCTGAGTCGTTGAGCTACTGGCACTGTATTTGCTACGCTATTTTTATCCTCTTCCTCATGCAGGCTAAAAAGAGACTCCACATGCAGCAATAGATCTCCACGCAGCAGCAGATCTCCACATAGTGCTTGATTCTCCTCTAATCTCCACGCAAGACAATAGAAGACAAACGACCCTGACCACACTTTTCCACGCTCAGGCAGAAAGAGAAACAATCTCTCCTTTCCAACGCACAGGAAGAGATCTAGTTCGCTCTGATACCAAACTGAAAGAGAGCTACGGAATGAGAAATATAAGAGATAGATTTATCTTATATTATTCTGCCAAATACAAAGCATGCGTATAGTATTTATAGGACCAAAAACTGTACTGAACTCCCTAACTAAATGGAGAAGATCCACAATAGTTGCAAAGAAGGATGGAAGAAGAGATAATGTGATAAGAAAGACACCTATGACACATCTAATAATCAACGTATCCTAACAAAAAATTAGAAACCATATGATGTTTTATCTCTCATGTTTATGTTTCCACAACTGATGGAGATCATAATTTAAACTAACAAACCTTTACTCAAAACCTAGGTCTTAAATCTTGCTTTATCTTCATCTTGTTCGGCTTGTCTTCACTCTAAAATATTTCAAAAATGTTCTCAATCTTATCAAAATCTTCCATTCTCTTCCTCTTCCTTCAAATCATTCTCTCATACCTACAAAACACTCTCATCTTGGTCACAATTTTCCCTCCAAGAGTACTCGTTCAAAAATGAACCAAAAATCATGGTTTTATATGATTTTTAGTATTATAACACAAAGGAGGTTGATAATACACTTTTTTTTTTACCAATAAATCATTAAAATTTTCCCATATATTTATCACAATATTCACATCTGACCTAGGAAGGTTGGCCTATCTAAAAACAACTTATCATGTATGAAAAATTGTCAAATCCCCATAGGTCGAATGAGAAAAATACACTCATACCAAAAACATAAATTTTTAAGATCCCCAAATCATCATACATGAATAAAATAACATATATTAATAAAATATAGTCATGATTTTATTTTAACTAATAATTTTTTCATTTAATGGTAAAATCAGCTCATATCCTTCTCAAAACAACTATTTCCGACACCCTGTTTAATATTTGGGCCTCATGAGCATGCAATAACAAATCAAATATTCTATATGATCACTCTATGGAATTTTTAGGACCTTTACATCACCTCTAAACATGTTATATATCAGGAAACAACCTTTGTTTCAAACAAAAACAACTTTACCCTTTTCCAAATCAAGCTTACCAAAACATAGTTTTATAAATGTAATTGGTTTGAAACTTTCGTGATGCATTTAAGACCTAAAATGGATTAATTTTGTGTGAAATACACCCCTTTTCAGATTATAGGTGATTTAAAGAGTCAACCAATCCATTTAAGGAACTCACAAACACAATATTTTAGAAAACATATTCAAGAACCACAAAACTAGAAACCTTCTTATCAAAAACTATCTAGGAAATACATATTAATTATCTTTCTAGAAAAACTTGAATCACCTTTTAACTCCTCTTGTAGCTCTGTAATATAAAATTTATTGAAGACTACTACAAACTACCCAAAAATGTCTATTTATCAATCAACACAAATAGGGAAAACTTTTAAATTTTTCATCAAAACCAAGATCTCAAACGTTCATTTACATCAAAGAGAATTCTTGGGATAGCATAAGTTTCAATTTTGGCATTTCCTAATTTGGAAAACTTTACCACAAAATATAATTCTTTATAAACAATCATATTCATGTGGGGCCCACACATAACAACATTCTCTAACATACCTTTCTAGAAATATGAATGCATCCTATACAACATACAATCATAAATTTAGTAATAGCAATAAAAATAGGTTTAGTATACTCACTTTTCTTCAAGTTACACCTAGCTAGGGTTTCAAACCACTTTGAGTTCTTAATGATTTTTAATAAAATTGTGACAATAAAACCACCTAATTATTTTTGTGAAACCTTAATAACTTACCTTAGAAGATATTCCAAATATATTAGGTCCCCATGCAAATAACACACCTCATAACTATCATAGAAAGGTCCACAATTTCTCTAAAAGACACGTAACTTACCCAATTTCATCAAAACTTTCATGTCTTGAAATTTGTTCTTTAGAATGACCTGAAACTTGTCATAAAGCATTAAAAACCTGATATACCTTTCCATTATAACCACATATCATAAATATTCCTCTAACTCTCTAGCCACATTTACTTACCTATGCTTAATTCCCCTGTTTCTCAATGATTGTATCCCAAGGACCTAATATAAGTACCAAAACTCTTATTTCTGAACTAAAACACACAATACATGCCTTTTATTCCATCAAAATTTTGAAACCATGCTTAACAATGGCTCACCATCTCCAAATATCACGCCTCTACTTCACTCTAGATGCTCCATGGATAGAAACAAGCATGGAAATACGAATCAACACATATGACTCATGAACTAACCATCAACTCAATGCAATAATTTAGAAATATGTAACACACCATACCAACCAAACAAGATCTCATTACAATCTTCACGCAACTTGGGAGGCCTTAAACAATGAGTAGACATAATCAACCATGCATGAGGACACCATATAACTTAACAAACCACTCACTCATCATGTTTAACACTTGACTAGCATGACATGGGGAATCATATAGTGTCATAAAACCATTTTTCATAAATGGAGTTGACAAAAACGACAACGCTAACACACAATTCTCAACAAAAGTGGCTAAGAGATTGTCACTCCTCTAAATGTTAATTTTCACTGAATAATTTTATTGAATTTCACGTCTAGGAAGATATGAACTTCAAGTTGATGGTGTCATGGATGAGTGGAAATGTGTTCATAATAAAAATTGATATTATAGAAAGACCATCTATAAATGAATTTTAGGTCCTATTTATCCATTTTATCCTCTTTTATTTTTATTGCAGCAGGCAAAAACCTTTTTTAACTTAGGTAGATTCCTAGTAAAAAAAAAACCCATTTACCCCCTTTTTTTTTTAAAAGGTGGAAAAGGGTAAATGACTACATGAGATCTTGGTTTATAATACTATATAGAATCAATTATTTGGATGTATATGGAAGCATGATAAGTTCACTTATGAAAAGGTTAAATAAAATAAACGAATTCCTTATGAAATTAAAAATGGCTTTCAAAATTCATGATTGCCCCTAATACAATAGATTCCTGCCATATAAATCATGTCCTAGAAATACTTTTAGAAGTGTCTTACTACATGTCTAATATACAAATAAATCATATAAAGGGCTGAGCTAAGCTTTTTCATATAATGTTTTTGTCTATTTTGAAATGAGTCCTTCATTTGTAATCCACCGGGGTAAGTTAAGTTAATAATGTACTCTACCTCATTATGTTATATGTATAATTTATGGCTATTTGATGACATAATTTCTCCAACTAGTAGTCAAAGGAGAAAAATGAGAATAATTGGTTTTGAAGTTTTCACGAGTTCTTCATCCTTTGGTTGTCTGAAAGACAAGGTAATTTTGTAGGGTTCCTTAATAACTAAATTATAATAGTATAAATGTGGGCCACACATTTAAGAAATAAAATACCATAGGTTGTAAGAATCCACACATCTAAAGAACTATGTTTCATAGGTAAGATTGAATAAATTTGTTATACAATAGACATGCGACTTTTTCATTGGAGATAATAAATACAAATAATAAAAGATGATAATTGTGGTATATGTGTGATAGAAGAGAGTGCATGTAAGGAGTAGATTTTAAGTATGTATGCATGTTATTTATGTAGAGTGGAAGAGAGGTATGCATGTGAGAAGATAATTCAGTAGAACAAAGTAGTATGATTGATAGTGCTTATGTTCTGGTATTTCTAACATGAGAATTATATTATTTATTTAATTAAGAACTATAAAATTTTATTTCCTCTTACAATAACGATAGGATATTACAAAAATCCTTCCCTAAAAGCCTCAAATATAATGTATGGTACTGGTTTAATCATATCCATAGTTAATTTTTAAAAACATATTTAGAACTTAATAGAATCCTTTCTTATAGGTTTTATTTATAAAAACAACCTTTGTTTTTTTTATGATTTCTTTCGGTACATACATAAAGGAATTTCTGATATGTTTTATGATTATGTTTTAAATAATAATGGTAGTTTGGAATCCTTAATCTAAAATTTTATTGATATAGAATTACAATATGTTGTACCTTCATTTTTCCTATTAAAGAGAATTTTCTTTATGATAAATGGGATTATTTCACACACCTTTTCCATTGTGTTATTCATTTGGAAAGAGAAATTGCTAATCTGGATCCAATGTTTATATTTTTAATGATTCATCCTTTACTTCAGTAAATCATAAAAATACATCATATGATATTACGCCTACACAAAAAACACCTATGATATTTCTTGATAGTTTACGCGATATTTTCTCACCCTAATTGCTATGTATTTTATTCGATTACCATCTAATGATCATAACCATTTACATCATCTTGAACATAAAAAGGATTCCCTTTTTGTAATTTACATCACATTAATGGACATCTTAATAAAAATTATTATACATTGAATAAGGGTAAGTGCAGGAAGTTGATGGACAAATATAGGGTCATCCGTGGATGTCATATTGCAAAAAATAGTAAAATCTCAACTTGTAGGGATTATTAGCTATACACGCACTCTAAATTAGAAAAATTTATATAAATATGAATCGTAGCATTCAGAATCTAGTTTCTAAAATACTAATTTTTGTAAAAAATGGACAAGTTTAGCTATATTAAACACTTAAAATTATATGACTTAGTTTTTTTTTTTGAAAAAACTTATAAGATTGTAGTTTGTTTGCCCGCATTTTAGATGACCAAATCTTGTTATTATTTTTTTCCTTTGGTGAAACGTTAGATGTACTTGTCTATCTTGGGATGGATTTTATTTTGTATTTTTTTTAGCAATTTTTTTTTTTGATTTTTTCCGTGAAAGTGGTCTGAAAATATTTAGAAAATGGAGCGCTTTCCGTTTGCCCGCCATAACTATATCAAAAAATATTGATATCATATTTTATTTTATTTTTAACGTGTATAGAATTTTTCCACGCTTGGGATGGTATAAGTTTTATCATATTTTGATAAGTGAAACAAAATTTACACTCTTAAACGTAGACATGAACATTAATGGGAAAAATGTCTTAAAGACCTATTGTTAGTAAGAAATTATAAAATGATATTTATCTTATTCTATTCACTTTAAAAACAATATTTAAATGAAGCTAAGAGTCTCCCCTACGCGATGACACCATTTTTGTGAAATGTTTTCAGATTTTTTAGCATGGTTCAAGTCTTTGGAAGAGCATATTTGAGGTTTTTTGACCTTTTACACTTCATAATGACCTTCCATAGCTTTGGTTGGGGAAAAACAAAGATTTTCCAAGGCTTAGGTTAAGAAGATAGATCCGCGATCGTGGTTTTTTTTAACAATACCATGAGCACCCTTTATAAACCACAAGTGTGGTTTATAAAGCGTGCTCGAGGTTCATAAAGCGCACTCGCAGTTCAAAAATCATATTTACACACATTCCAATGTTTGAATTACCATGTGATTTTTACTCTCTGACCTTACCGTATGAATTCTTTGCAAAATTTTATTTTTTTCTTCACGTTTTTCTTATCATAGGAAGCAAAACATCATGGGAGATGAAAACGAAGTCAAATAAGGAAGTCATTAAGTAAAAAAACACCAAATGAATTAGAGGCCAACAAAATTCAAAATGTTGAGAGAATGCAGAAACTTCGTGAGTCTAGAAGAGGTTCATCTTCAATCCCAACTATTGTAAGCAACGAAGAACTAGGTAATGTTTCTCTTTGTCAATCTTGAAGTTGAATTAAATACTCGTGATGAAGAAGTTTTTACCGTCAATGTTGAAGAAGAATTAAATACTCATGATGTAGAAAATGTTGAAATTGAAGGAGACAATGAAAATGTGAATAAGGAAATTCATGTTGAAACTGTAGACAAGCAAAATTTGACAAAAACACCTCCTAGGATTTTACGTAAGAAACCTAATTTTTTATTGAAATTGATGAAAACATTTTGAAATCAATGTCGAAAAACTTTTACGAACGAAAATCGAAGAAAAGCCACTCGAAATTTGGGATAATCATTTTGAAATTTTAAATAATTCCCAAAGATGTCGGTTGTTGGTTAGTTTGATGAAATTGATTAAAATGAGATCTACATTAAACACCTTAGAATTGATAACATCTAACATACGTGGTCAAACCTCTACAATTGTTGAAAACCTTCATGATGCATATCACACTATTGGTGTCAAGAGACACACTAGGGATAGTAATATTGTGCGTCATGTACTTGCTACTAGTGTTGTAAGTGAATCAATAAAAAAACAATGTTTGATTACGCAAATAAGTTGAATGTTTCAAGTTAATCGAAAAACACTAATGAAAGCAATTGAAAGATGTAATATCCTTCAATCACTCAATAATGTCGATTTTTGGGCATTTTCGCTAGAGCACCGCATAAGGACAAAAATATTTCTGATGCTATAAGAGAAGTTGTTATTAAATTTTGGTAGTCGGTTCGATTACCATGACCCACCGTTTGTAAAATATAGCATTTGTGACCTTACACTGCGGCTCCAACTCCACTATTTCACACGTTCAAAAATTTTTTTAGTAGGACAGCGAGAGCACATAAATGAGAAGGAAAAAAATGAGAGAGGCTATTGTAGATGGTCAGTATGCCAGGTGCCGGATCAAACGAGGCCTCTCTAGGTGCCATGGAGTCTAAGTAGTCACCAATATCGAAGTTGAACGATATTTTGGTCTCAGGACTCTTAAGGGACTACGCCCGAACGAAGTAGCCCGGAAGCAACGAACCTTTTGCACACTGAAAAACCACCTCCTCTAGTGTTCCCCTGGCCACCTGTTGACGTGCCGGGCATAAATCGGTTTGGTGCATGACCCACCATTTGCAAAATATAGCATTTGACAACCTTAGACTAGCTCCAACTGCACTATTTCACACGTTTGCAAATAATAGGACAGCGAGAGCACCGAAATGAGAAGGAAAAAAATGAGAGAGGATATTGTAGAGGGTCCATACGCAGAGGTTACGGATAAGACGAGGTCTCTCTAGGTGCCACGGAGTTCGAGTAGTCACCTGTCAAAGTTGAATGATATTTTGGTCTTAGGGCTCTTAAGGGACTATGCCCAAACTAAGTAGCCTGGAAGCAACGACCCTTTCATGCACCAAAAACCACCTCCTCTAGTGTTCACCGGCCACTGGATGTTTCAGGCAGTAATCGGTTCGGTGCCACGACCCACCGTTTACAAAATATAGCGTTTGACAACCTTACACTGGCTCCAACTGCACTATTTCACACGTTTGCAAATAGTAGGATAGCGAGAGCACCGAAATGAGAAGGAAAAAACTGAGAGAGGCTATTGTAGAGGGTCCATACGCCAAGGTTTCAGATTAGACGAGGCCTCTCTAGGTGCCATGGAGTCTCGAGTAGTCACCGTCGAAGTTGAATGATATTTTTGTCTCAGGGCTCTTAAGGGACTACGCCCGAACGAAGTAGCCTAGAAGCAATGACCCTTTCGCGCCTTGAAACACCGCATCCTCTAGCATTCACCTTGCCACCCAGATTTTCTAGAATAGTCGGTTTGGTGCCATGACCCACCGTTCACAAAATATAGCGTTTGACAACCTTACACTGGCTCTAACTGCACTATTTCACACGTTTACAAACAGTAGGATAGCGAGAGCACCGAAATGAGAAGGAAAAAACCAAGAGAGGCTATTTTATAGGCTCACTACACCGAGGTTCGGATCAGACAAGGCCTTCTAGGTGCCTCGGAGTCTGAGTAGTCACCCGTCGAAGTTGAACAATATTTTGGTCTTAGGGCTCTTAACGGACTATGCCCAAACGAAGTAGCCGGAAGCAACGACCCTTTCACGCATCGAAACACCACCTCCTGTAGTGTTCACCTAGCCACCCGGATGTGCCGGCGTAGTCGGTTTGGTGCCACGACCCACCGTTTGTAAAATATAGCATTTGACAACGTTACACTGGCTCCAACTGCACTATTTCACGTGTTTGCAAATAGTAGGACAATGAGAGCACCAAAATGAGAAGGAAAAAACCAAGACAGGCTATTGTTGAGGGTCCTTATGCCTTCATTTAGTCACATGTTTGTAGCCTTCATGTATTGGGAAGAAATAATGCATTCATGACTCATACCTTACTTGTTCTTGGAGAATACACTCATCACAGACCTCAAAAGCCTTTAAATAAACAATGTCCCCCTGAGTGTTTTGTATCATACACATCATCATATAGCTCTATAGAATCTCCTTTTCATATCATTGTAAACTGATTATCATAAAATCATCAACCTTCCCTCCAAATCTAGCTTCATCTTGTCGAAAAAATGCCTTTCTAGCACACGAAATCACCTAGAGTACCTTCAAGAATCTATCATATATGTACTCCTATCAAGATTAGGCATTGAGCATTTTTTTCAAGCACTTTAAGTAACACCTACAGGCATGTAGGTTACAAAATTAGAGAAAATTTGAAAATTTCAAGTCATGTAGCACAATGGACACTAGACAGATACTTGTATTTTGGAATGTACACATTTCACCTGTGAAATATTCTTTACAGACGCATAAGAAAATTATATGTATATACTGATTCAAGAAACCTCAAGTCATAGACCAAACTAGCTACCTGCCTCACTAGCTTATTCAATTATAATCATCACAAGAACAATTCTTGGAGCATATTACCAATTTAAGAGTATACTCACCATATTCTTTAAAATAACGCATGCTCTACCTCTTGAAAACATTTTCCATAAGTTATCAGATAATCCCTATAGATCTATTGGTTTGAATATTGCACAAGTGAATGATGCGATATGTGAATTGTTCCAAGACAAAACAATGCAAGCATCCAAGATTGTAAATTATGAAAATACAATCTAGATATAATTAACTGTTTCAGTTTTACAGATCTAGCATCTTTATACCATTGCCATTCAGAAACTGATTTGGGTACAAAAACTATTATAATCACATCACTTGTATTATAATGAAGAGTGAGAATCAATAGGTACTATAGTGGTTCCAATATAAATACGGCCAACATATATCATGATCTAAAAAATTCTGTCCTTAGGGTACCATGGCATGATGTCATCATGTCATCAAGATCCATAGTATATTAAAGTCCACTGCATGGTATATGTCATGGACCTTATAATGGATTTAAGGATGCAAAATCAACGCACAAAGAAGGTTCCAGAACCTATTCCCATTCCTTATTTTAAATTGAACTTGAACATGGCCTTGGAATCAGGCCCCATAATGATCCACCTTATGAGATAGACACAACCTATTCAAAAAATGAGGATGGCTCATCTCATTTTGACAACGTGATGCATATTCCCAATGGAGGTCCTATACGAGGATCTTTACTCAAGTAACATATTTCCTAATTGAGTTCTTTTTACCTTGTCATATAATTAGATACTCCATCCAATTGAAAATTTACCCTACTATATCCTGAACCGATAGATTGGAATAAAAAATTTCACATGCCAATTTATTTCTTTGATCCAAATGCAAGAAAAAAAAACATAAGTCTCATAGTGAAATCCTCAAGTTGAGTCATTAGTAAACAAACAAGACAAAGAACATATAGAAAAATTGGTATATACCCATTCAAAGATGATGATTAACCACCTTACACTGCTTGTTAAAGAACTGAAAAAGTCATAAATATGATATAACCAACACACATGGATATATATATATATATATATATATATATATATATATATATATATATATATATATATATATATATATCAAACAAAGTGTGCTCAGACGCACGTCTCTGAAAATATATATGTACATAAGTTCATAATGTATGTGTACATCTCGAACTAAGCATTGTCATAATGTACATATGGGACCACATGTGGTTGCAAAAGGCTATATATATACAATGGACTATGAATCTACTCATGACCACATATGTACATCCAGGTGGACTATAAATATACTCATGAAACATCTTCGTTCTCTTCACCCTGCTAGAAGTAGCATGTCCACGACCTGGGGATGTAGTGGAGGGAGATGCCACCACGGATTTCATCTATGTGGTCCTAGGTGTCTCTAAGCATGCCTGCAACCTAACCTGCACATTCATAAACGAAAAGTTTTTAACACCCAAAATTTTAAAATACATTCAAAATTTAGAAACTTGTACAATTTAGTTAAAATGCATGTGAAATCTTACCGCAATGTCATGATCCCTATCAATTTGTTGTTGACACATCACAGGGACAACAATAGACTCACGAGGGGTAAGCTACATACAAATAATTAATTTTCAAATTAAATATTTCACATATATACCTACAAAATTTGATATTGTAGATTTAAGTTTAATAAGAAATAATGAACCTCCAAAATTTAACAAATTTAAAAAATTGTGTACCTCAGTTAGTGGATCTGCAGATGCTATGGCAGTATCTACAGTAGCCTCCACAGTCTGCATATATGGAGGAGTCTCTCTAGCAGTCATAAGCTATACAAAAAACATGTACAAATCAATATTAAAATCTACATGACAGAGGTCCAAAGCATGCAATCCGTGCGTGAACTTCCAGTAATTAGAAACAAAGTGTAAAGAGATTTACTAACCTGCGTAAAACTCATGTGAGGCATGCCAGTAGCCTCAGTTCCCTGAGCAGATGATGACCCGCCAGGCTCCTGTGTATAAAAGAGAAAAATATTAATACATGTACAACACACACGTGAAATAGATTATAATAATAACCTAGTGCAATTAAATGATTTATTAAAAATGTAAGCTTGTACAACTTGAAACTTACGTCGAAAAATGCCCCACCACATTAGCTAGCATGTCGACACCGGATGTTTCCTTCACCAGCTCTTGCTATTTAAAATAAAATAAAAAATTAGTTTTTACATGTATGTACATGACGTACAATCAAATATATATATATATATATATATATATATATATATATATATATCTCAAACATGTGAATTAAACTATTGTATATATATATATATTATTTAAATTTATTTAAAATTTACCTGTGAAAGACCAATATCAGTGGCTCCAGTTCCAAAAACATTCCCCAGCATCTCATCTATAGAAAAGAAATCCTGTGAACCAGCAAATGATGTCTCGCCTGCAGTGCATACGGCACCACATGATCCATAGTGGTGTGGTGCACTAGAACTGGCACCTCCACCAACATCACCAGATGCAATCTGGGTGCTATGCTAGGTGAGAGTGTCAGTGAGCTCCCTCAATGCATGCAATGTATCAATCTCCACAACCTCCTTCACTGTAGGAGGGATAACTGAAGGCAGTGGGGGTTTTGGGGCATGGGGGATCCTAGGCTGACCTACGCGTGCACCAGGTCTGCTCTGTGCAGAGCCACCTCCTTGACCAAAAAGTCTAGAAAAGTCAAAATAATTCGGGACCTCATTGAGCACAAACTCACAATATAATTTCTTCAAAAAATAAAGAGGAACCTCATTGTTGTTACATGGTGGATAATCAAAACCATCCACCATCGATTGCCAAAAATTGTTTTTGATTCTATCATCATGGCACCAATGGATTGGGAACCGTATGCAAGTAACTGCAAGGGGGGCATTGGTTCTAGAGTCGGTAAATAATGCACAAATGAGGTCTTTTCCAATTTTTTGTCTTTGACGGCCGCATGGGATAGTTTATCTGCATACCATCGCCTACAGTCACTTCTAAAGGTGTTCCATCTATGTATTTGGTTGGTAGCAAACTTGACTTCGCCAATCAATGTTTGCAATGTATTGGCTAAAGTCATGTGGGATGGATTTGTAGCATGATTTTGTCTTATATTTTGAATTAGGTTCTCAATGACAATTTTATTTTCTTGGATTCTTCCAATGATATTATCTTGCGTTCCTGTTGGCTCAGTGGGGACAGAAGGAGCCACAGGAGGCGGATCTATGTTTGGAGGAGGATTTTGAGGAATGTTTGGAGGGTTCTGAGGAATGTTCAGTGGGTTTTGAGGAATGCTTTGATGGTTTGCACAATTTCAAGCTTGTTGACCAAGTGATAAAACAAGAAAATTATATACATAAACAAACATTTCAGAAAACCCATGAAAATGCAAAAAAACCTAAAATGCAAAAAAAAAAAACCTAAAATACAAAAAAATGATTACAATCGGGGACTTACCTCCTCGTCTTCATGGCATGGTTGAATCTATCGCTATCTAGAAGTCCGATGAGTAATTTTGAGATGGTATTGAAAGCGCGAGTGAAAAACATTTAGGAAAAGTCGCAGTTCGAAACGAAAAATGAGGAAAATAACAAGTTGCGGGACTGTTAAATTTTTTCTCAGAGTTCCACGATCATGGTTCTAAACTGCGATCGCGGTTTTAGGTTCGGTAATTACCGAACTTAGAATTCAGGAACCGTGATCGCAGTTTTAGAACCGCGATCATGGTTTCTTTATTTCGGGTTTGTATGTCCACAGAATTGTCCACCAACTTCATGCACTTACCCATAAGAAAGTTATGTTTTTAAAATGCTGTGGAATTATAAATTTTGATCCATAATATTCTAATGTATCCCATTCTCCTCTTCTAAAGCATCAATCTAAGGAGGATTTCATCACCCAAGATGCCTCCCACTTAGAAGTACTAGGTTATCAGTATTTACGAGTAGAGCTCTTATAAGTAAGGAATTAGAAAGGGATAAATACAAGTGGATCACAAAAGAGATTATTACTTTTAGAATATAATCATGTTAATAGTATTTTATGTTTCATTGCTAAATAATCCATTTACATAATCTATTAATAATACACTTGATAATTAGAAAGAATTCAATGACATCTTAAACTAATGTACACATTTCACATGTGAAATATTCTTTACAGACACATAAGAAAATTATATTTATATACTGATTCAAGAAACCTCAAGTCATAGACCAAACTAGCTACCTGCCTCACTAGCTTATTCAATTATAATCATCACAAGAACAATTCTTGGAGCATATTACCAATTTAAGAGTATACTCACCATATTCTTTAAAATAATGCATGCTCTACCTCTTAAAAAAATTTCCATAAGTTATCAAATAATCCCTATAGATCTATTGGTTTGAATATTGCACAAGTGAATGATGCGATATGTGAATTGTTCCAAGACAAAACAATGCAAGCATCCAAGATTGTAAATTATGAAAATACAATCTAGATATAATTAACTATTTCAGTTTTACAGATCTAGCATCTTTATACCATTGCCATTCAGAAACTGATTTGGGTACAAAAACTATTATAATCACATCACTTGTATTATAATGAAGAGTGAGAATCAATAGGTACTATAGTGGTTCCAATATAAATAGGGCCAACATATATCATGATCTAAAAAATTCCCTGTCCTTAGGGTACCATGGCATGATGTCATCATGTCATCAAGATCCACAGTATATTAAAGTCCACTGCATGGTATATGTCATGGACCTTATAATGGATTCAAGGATGCAAAATCAACGCACAAAGAAGGTTCCAGAACCTATTCCCATTCCTTATTTTAAATTGAACTTGAACATGGCCTTGGAATCAGGCCCCATAATGATCCACCTTATGAGATAGACACAACCTATTCAAAAAATGAGGATGGCTCATCTCATTTTGACAACGTGATGCATATTCCCAATGGAGGTCCTATACGAGGATCTTTACTCAAGTAACATATTTCCTAATTGAGTTCTTTTTACCTTGTCATATAATTAGATACTCCATCCAATTGAAAATTTACCCTACTATATCCTGAACCGATAGATTGGAATAAAAAATTTCACATGCCAATTTATTTCTTTGATCCAAGTGCAAGAAAAACAAACATAAGTCTCATAGTGAAATCCTCAAGTTGAGTCATTAGTAAACAAACAAGACAAAGAACATATAGAAAAATTGGTATATACCCATTCAAAGATGATGATTAACCATGTTACACTGCTTGTTAAAGAACTGAAAAAGTCATAAATATGATTTAACCAACACACATGGATATATATATAAGAATCAAACAAAGTGTGCTCCAGACGCACGTCTCTGAAAATATATATGTACATAAGTTCATAATGTATGTGTACATCTCGAACTAAGCACGTGTCATAATGTACATATGGGACCACATGCGGTTGCAAAAGGCTATATATACAATGGAATGTGAATCTACTCTTGACCACATATGTACATCCAGGTGGACTATAAATATACTCATGAAACATCTTCCTTCTCTTCGCCCTGCTAGAAGTAGCACGTCAACGACACTCGGGGATGTAGTGGAGGGAGATGCCACCACGGATTTCATCCGTGTGGTCTAGGTGTCTCTAAGCATGCCTGCAACCTAACCTCCTGCACATTCATAAATGACAATTTTTAACACCCAAAATTTTAAAATACATTCAAAATTTAGAAACTTGTACAATTTAGTTAAAATGCATGTGAAATCTTACCGCAATGTCATGATCCCTATCAATTTGTTGTTGACACATCACAGGGACAACAATAGACTCATGAGGGGTAAGCTACATACAAATAATTAATTTTCAAATTAAATATTTCACATATATACCTACAAAATTTGATATTGTAGATTTAAGTTTAATAAGAAATAATGAACCTCCAAAATGTAACCAATTTAAAAAATTGTGTACCTCAATTAGTGGATCTGCGAGATCTATGGCAAAAGTATCTACAACATGACCTCCACAATCTGCATATATGGAGGAGTCTCTCTAGCGATCATAAGCTATACAAAAACGTGTACAAATAAACATTAAAATCTACATGACAGAGGTCCAAAGCATGCAATCCGTGCGTGAACTTCCAGTAATTAGAAACAAAGTGTAAAGAGATTTACTAACTGCGTAAAACTCATGTGAGGCGTGCCAATAGCCTCAGTTCCCCGAGCCAGATGATGACCCGCCAGGCTCCTGTATATAAAAGAGAAAAATATTAATACATGTACAACATACACGTGAAACAAATTATAATAATAATCTAGTGCAATTAAATGATTTATTAAAAATGTAAGTTTGTACAACTTGAAACTTACGTTTGAAACACGCCCAGCCACAGTAGCTAGCATGTCGACACCGGATGTTTCCTTCACCAGCTCTTGCTATTTAAAATAAAATAAAAAATTTGTTTTTTACATGTACATGTACATGATGTACAATCAAATATATATATATATATATATATATATATATATATATATATATATATATCTCAAACATGTGAATTAAACTATTGTATATATATATTATTTAAATTTATTTGAAATTTACCTGTGAAAGACCAATATCAGTGGCTCCAGTTCCAAAAACATTCCCCAACATCTCATCTATAGAAAAGAAATCCGTGTGAACCAAAAATGATGTCTCGCTGCGGTGCATACAAAGCACCACATGATCCACGGTGGTGTGGTGCATTAGAAGCCCAGCACCTCCACAAACATCACCGGATGTAATCAAGGTCTTATCTTTGGGTGAGAGTGTTAATGAACTCTCTCAATGCATGTAATGTATCAATCTCCACAACCTCCTTCATTGTAGGAGGGATAAGC
Source organism: Taxus wallichiana var. yunnanensis (assembly GCA_018340775.1). NCBI lineage: Eukaryota > Viridiplantae > Streptophyta > Pinopsida > Cupressales > Taxaceae > Taxus > Taxus wallichiana. The sequence goes on along the minus strand of CM031242.1, from coordinate 838,280,574 downwards.
TGAAGGAAGTGGGTGTTTTGGGGCATGGGGGATCCTAGGGTGATCTACGCGTGCACCAGGTCTACTCTGTGCAGAGCCACCTCCTTGACCAAAAAGTCAAAAAAGTCAAAATAATTCGGGACCTCCTTGAGCACGAACTCACAATATAATTTCTTCAAAAAATAAAGAGGAACCTCATTGTTGTTGCATGGTGGATAATCAAAAACCATCCACCATCAGTCCCAAAAATTGTTTTTGATTCTATCATCATGGCACCAATGGATTGGGAACCGTATACAAGTAACTGCAGGGGGGCATTAGTTCTAGGGTCGGTAAATAATGCACAAATGAGGTCTTTTCCAATTTATTTTATCTTTGATGGCCGCATGGGATAGTTTATCCGCATACCACCGCCTACAGTCACTTCTAAAGGTGTTCCATCTATGTATTTGGTTGGTTGCAGACTCGACTTCGCCAATCAATGTTTGCAATGTATTGGCTAAAGTCATGTGGGATGGATTTGTAGCATGATTTTGTCTTATAGTTTGAATTAGGTTCTCAATGACAATTTTATTTTCTTGGATTCTTCCAATGATATTATCTTGCGTTCCTGCTGGCTCAGTGGGGACAGAAGGAGCCACAGGAGGCGGATCTATGTTTGGAGGAGGGTTTTGAGGAATGTTTTGATGGTTTGCATGATTTCGAGCTTGCCAACCAACTGATAAAACAAGAAAATTGTATACATAAACAAACATTTCAAAAAACCCATGAAAATGCAAAAAAAAAACCTAAAATGCAAAAAAATGATTACAATCGGGGACTTACCTCCTCGTCTTCATGGCATGGTTGAATCTATCGCTATCCAGAAGTCCGATGAGCAATTTTGCAATGGTATTGAAAGTGCGAGTGAAAAACATTTAGGAAAAGTCGCGATTCGAAATAAAAATGAGGAAAATAACGAGTCGCGGGATGTTAAATTTTTCTCAAAGTTCCACGATCATGGTTCTAAACCGCGATCGCGGTTTTAGGTTCGGTAATTACCGAACCTAGAATTCAGGAACCGCGATCGCGGTTTCTTTATTTCGGGTTTTTATGTCCACGGAATTGTCCACCAACTTCATGTACTTACCCATAAGAAAGTTATATTTTTAAAAGGTGTGGAATTATAAATTTTGATCCATATATTCTAATGTATCCCATTCTCGTCTTCTAAAGCATCAATCTAAGGAGGATTTCATCACCCAAGATGCCTCCCACTCAAAAGTACTAGGTTATCGGTATTTCGAGTAGAGCTCTTATAAGTAAGGAATTAGAAAGGGATAAATACAAGTGGATCACAAAAGAGATTATTACTTTTAGAATATAATCATATTAATAGTATTTTATGTTTCTGTTTCTAAATAATCCATTTACATAATCTATTAATAATACACTTGATAATTAGAAAGAATTCAAATTTGGACATTCCAATGATCACACATTTTATTTTAAGTTAATGTCCCCATATAAAACATATAATTTAGGATTAATCCCAAAATTTTATCTATTTTCATTGATATTAAACTAATCTAGTCTCGTCACATATTAAAAAACATCATATACAACGTAGAAATAAATATTAATACTACACTAATTCAATGACATCTTAAACTAATTTTATGTATATGTGTATACACACACATTTTTGTATATACATATATAAATTGATAAAATGATTCAATGAAAACTATATATATATATATATATAACACACCAAAAAAAAAAAAGACACATACAAACAAAATCAAAAATCATATACAATTCGAGTCATGCCCTCTACAATCTAATATTCCTTATCACTGGTAATGGTGGCCGAAAATTTCTATAATGAAGAATTAAATAACATAATACATCCTTTTCAGTTCAAGAGTCATGCCCTCTACAATCTAATATTCCTTATCACTGGTAATGGTGGCCGAAAGTTTCTATAATGAAGAATTAAATAACATAATGTATCCTTTTCAGTTCAAACCTCGTAGTGGCAACTTCACAACCTTCTAGTTTATCAATGAAAATGGGAAATTTAAAATTTAAATGTTAATTGAGGGGCTAATTTTAAAAGGCACTTCCGTGACACGTTTGAAGTGGGTTCGATTTTGATGAATGTGCAGCCCGACAATTCCTATACAATCTTATATTCCTTATCACTGGTAATGGTGGCGGAAAGTTTCTAGTGGTCCAGGGAAAAGAACAATTGCATCCTAGGTAGTGGCAACATCACACCACCAACATTTTTTTAATACCACCCTTCTTTCCTCATTTGATGTAAAAATACAGACTTCTAGTTTATCCGTGACAGGTTTGAAGCGGCCTCGATTTGTATCAAGGCTCTTCCTTATTTTTAGGGAATCTCATACTTCACAAGGTCTTAAATGACGTGTTGCCCCAGCTTGGGATTTCACACGGTCTTAGTGCTTTCACACGGTATTAATGACGCAAGTTGCAGAAGAGCATATTTTACCCAATTTTAAAACACATTCACTTGTTGTCGCTCTTCTATATAAATCTGCTGCAAGCCTCTCTTATATATAATCTACAAATCTGTTCTGTAATAACCTGCTGCAAACCTCTCTTCTATATGCATCTGCAAATCTGTCAAGTTAGATATCTGCATTGCAATTAATGGAAGCTCTTGCGAGTGGAAGCGCGGTGTGTTTTGAGTTGGCCGTTAGATTAATGCTACAGCTGATGAATGTTATTTAATATTTCACTAATATTTTTTGATGCAGCTTCTTCTATATTTCATCACTATTATTTACTAATGGCATCGCTGCTGCTCTTGCTTGTTTCGTTTAGATACCTCCATGCAACTATGAAGTGGAGGGACCATGGGGTGGAAATGAAGGAAGTATATGGACAGATGGGATATACCCCAAAATAAAAGGCATCACAATAAGACATGGACATTGTATTGATGCCATAGCGGTTCGTTATAGTCTTTGTGATGAATCCAACGAGTACGCTAACTTCGGCAACACCACACATGGAGGAACTGGAGGTTTAGAAACCATGGTATATATACCTATTAATTTATCAGGCGAATCACATGTTTTTATTCAAATCTATATCTATATGTACTTATGGTTTGAATGCAGATCGACTTTGCGACTGATGAATATTTTTATACGAATCACTGGACACTACGGGGATTTCTAGGGATCAAATGTCATCACATGTTCGAAGTTCACCACTAATGTTAAAGATTATGGTCCTTATGGCAAACAAACGGGAACTGCATTTGCATCTGGCAAAGGAACGATTGTAGGCTTCTATGGATACGCAGAAAAATACTTGGACAAGCTAGGAGTTTTACTTATTCAATAGCTAAATGTATTAAATGGGTAATACCACATGGCGAAGTTCTTTCTATGACCATGTCTGATTAAATAAATGAAAATAAGTGTCCTTCCCATGCTAACAATTTATCTCTTTAAAACTTTGTTTTCGTTAAATGACATTTGTGCATAAATGAAGAGTTTTCAAATCTATAAATGAGCAGTTCAAAATGATAATTTTTTTCATAATTTTAAATTAATAAAAAATATTTTATTCTGTTCTAGAAACCATATCCCTGATATGATTTTTAGTACAATCTTGAAGTGCATTTTTTATATTATAAATGGAATTTTTAGTTATTTTTCCATTACAATTTTACAAGGATTTTATTGAATTTAGGATTACACAAAAGAATTCAGCTATAAAAGATAGGTTGTGCTAAAATTACTATCATATCTGTGGAAAATATTTGGGTCTCTAGCAACACTACTAGCTCAACTTTGTATATATCCGACAAACTTAGTTCAACTTTGCATACATCTAACAAAACTACTATTGTGAACTCCTAGTAGGGTTTTGGCTTCAACAATAGAGAACCACAAACATGTCGATTATGTTACACATTTCAAAATCTTGTGAGCTCCTCATGAAAGATAACCTAGAAATATACCCTTGGGCAAAGGGTTTTTTCATTGTGCTATTTGATTTAATTTGAGATATGATTTTTTTCCTCCATTATCAAATTTAAGGCTGATGGCAACATTTTTTAATGATTAAATGTTCATATCCTTCGTTTGACCCAACTACACTACAAAACCTTTTAGGATAAAACCAATGTGATTGAGGATACTACATTTTCGATGAATTCTTATGACCATTTGTAATTTGTGATCAATTCTGCAATGATAATATTCACCAATATTGATTTTTCTCAACTCATGTTGGATATGGTTAGTTACAAAGTTATTCTAGCTAATATGGACCTAAATGTTGTTCGCCTCTCTTGATCATAATTTTATTTTATATGAATTTCCTTTTAAGTGGCATATATGTTTTAAGACCGGTGCTTTTACAAATTCTAAATAGATCAATTAAACATTTGTATTGGGCATTCACCATACAATAATAATGAGGCATTTAATACTTTTCAATATTAATGGGAGGATATATAAGATTTGGATTATGATCCTAATATATAGTATTGGTAAATTATTTCAAGAAAATACTTTTGGAACTAATATTATCAATGTAAGTAAGTTGAATTATAAGGTTTTGGCACATATTCTCTCAACTTAACTCTTTTCTCTTTGTCCTCTGTTTGTTTGCAATTTTTTGGGTTGTTATGTATTAAAGAGGCTTTCATTTATTGAAAATATATATCTAAATTGATTTTCGTTTTCAATTTCATAAATATTTGATTACATTTGCAATTAAAAAAATAATTAAATATAAAGTAAACAACAAATACGAGTAGTTTTTCTACTTAATAATTTATTGAAATATTTTAATTGTTAATTTTTAGTTTTACTCATTATGTCGATAAGTCTATTTATACTTTAATACAAGGAGTAGGAAGGAGATATCATTTTTATTTATGGTAAATGAGGGTTAAGGGGACTGTACATATTAAAATCAACACATGATCTTAAGCGTATGTGACCTCCCGAGGTCGTTTCGGGAAAGCCATTGTGGAATGGATAAATGGATATGTGGTAGCAGACTAAGATGAATATATGGAATACTCGAATATGAGTGAAGATGGTAAATACATTATCAAGGAAGCCTAATTTCCTCTCAGGTGCACTAAAGGGATCTGCTCATCTAGGAAAATAAAAGCCTCTCTCGATTTGGATGGGTGTGATGCAACGATCAAGAAGAATACACAAACATAAGAGTCTGTTGATATCAGTGTGAGATACTCAGTAAAAGGGGTTGTGGAATTCATTGAAACTACCCTTTGTTTGACTCGTAAAAATATTTAGGCAAGGTCATGGAGGTGCGAGAGGAAACAGGTGGATAGGGAAAATGGGTGGATGTCGAAATCTAATTATGACCAGTTGACTTAAGATTTTGTAATCTTTGTTTTCTTCAATGTTCAATGCAATCAATTTTGCAGTGATAGCAAGTGATTCTAGGGTGATTTGGAAAATATGAATTCGAAGGCCTTCTTCAATGTCCGACAACAACGCAAATAGGTTTGGTTGTGGTACTATCGGATCACAAACATATTCTCTAGGTTCCCTAGGCCCTAAATGGTCATGTGTATTCTTGAACAACTAAAATAATAAAGAAAAAAATTCACAAAGTATTCGCTAGAGACGAGGTTGATGTTTAAACATAAGCCAACTAAGAGCATGTGGGGAATTGTGTTACTTTCCACCTAATTAATAAATAGAAGGAAATTCAAATCAACCCAGTTTAATTACTTTATTGAATTAATTTAATCTACATGTAGTTAAACAATTAACTAATTAAAAAAGCAAAAAGTTAAACTGTTCTATTTATTTTTGGATTTTTTAAATATTTTGAATAAAACAAGTAATACAAAAAAAACAAAACAATTAAACCAATTTTTTTCTGTTTTTTACACTTTCGGAAAAATACAAGAAATGCACAAACAAGCTAACTTCTTCTAATGTAAATAAATTATTTCTACAACAAATCTAAACAATTAAATAATTGGATGTAGTTATTTACTTATGCTGATTAGATCTAATCTATTCTAAATAAAACAAAGCTTTTTCCAATTTATACTTGTGGATTTACAACTCCCTTTGTTCTTTGCTTGAATTCATGGGAAGAAAGAAAATATTCTCGAAGCTTTTCTTCCCGAAACTTCCTCGATAGAAATAAAAAAACTATGGAAGCTAAAAAAATGAAGGAAATTTCTAGCACTAAACAAATGTAGAATCTCCTCCGACAAATTTCCCATGCAAATTTATAAGGATTGGAAGGGAAGTAGATTTCATTAGAAGCTCTATGTAAATAAAGAAAGCTACAATGATGATGTTTCCTTCAACTAAATGAACTCGAAAATTTAAAGAATAAGATCTAATCAACCAAAGAAAGCTTCATGAATTAAAATACACCCGAACCTGGAAGTTGTAATACTATGAAAAATTCAATGCTTGTTTTGATTTGTTTCCCCATCTTCTTTCCAATTTGGTTCTCAAACAAGTCTAGGGAAATATGCTGGCTTGTGTAGAAGAAATGATGAACAAGAATTCATGGAGTTGGAATGGATTACAAGAAGTCTAGTGGCAATACAGAAAGAGAATTGAGCTTTCTTGGAAGGATTTTGGGCAACATAACAATGCAAATCAAAGAAATAATTTCCATCCAATACTCCAGTAGAATCTTGGCTCTTATAGAACAATGTCTAGGAAATGGTCTAAGTAGTTTGACAACCAAATAATGCCACATCACTCATATAAGGGGTAGTTAACTCACAATTAGTAGCAGGAAAGGAATGAAAAGTTGGTACGCATTTATCAAGCCCAAGAAAAACCAATTTGAATAAGAAATGTGCACTGAAAATGAATTTAAAGAAGGTGACACGTGTTCAAAACACACAAAAATTGTTTAAGTTAAAAGCACATGAAACCACCAATTTGCACAAATACCTTAGGAAATGTGTTATTCTCATATGGGAAGGATTTTTATGCATAGGTTTATGGGACAATTTTCGCCCATGGTTTTGGTACCCATGGTATTGTAAAATTTCTTTATCAATTTCCTTTTATGTGAATTTTTGCATATGGTAGTGTTAATGTAACATTATATATCCGTGTGAGTTCGATGTAACTTAAAAGAGTTTTTGAGCCTAGCTCTAAACCGATATGGGTATTGTATTCAAAAGAAAGAGGTGGCTTGTAATAAAATATGAGCAAGTGATTCTTGGTGGATGTAGCCCAAATTGGATGAACCACGTTAAATAGTTTCTCTATGTTGTGTTCTCTTATTTTGAGAAATTTCATTTCAAATAAGTTTTATTATTACGTGTATCAGTTTTCTACTATTGCGATTCTATGTGGGATTGTTCCGTATAATTTATCCCTTATTTCTTAAAAATTGGTATCGATCTTGGTTCGGTTTTCTAAAGTGTTGAATCATAGGGAAAGTTTTAGATCAAAGTGGGATCTATGTCGGATGATGGAAGATAAAAGGTTGATAAATTCAATGGGTAGAATTTTAGTCTTTAGAACATGCAGATGGAAGATTATCTTTATTAGAAGGATCTTTATATTCCATTATCGAGAAAGGGAACAAACCCTTGAGCATGACAAATGTGAAGTGGGATTTGCTAGATAGAAAGGAACTTGGGACAATCAGGCTATGTCTTACATCTTGGGTATTATTTAATTATTCAAAATAAATTACTACAAAAAAACTTATGGGTGCATTAGGAAAGTTGTATGAAAAACCCTCTGCCTCTAACAAGATATTTTTAGGGAAAAATTTGTTTAATATGAGGATGTGAGAAAGGTTTAGTAGAAGAACATTTAAATTATTTTACTACGGTTGGGAATATGATAGCTTTGGTTACTAAAGAATTTGATCACGAAGTTAGGTATTTATTAATTCTATGCTCTTTACCTTAGAGTTGTAATAGCCGATAATGGTAATAAGCAACTCAATTCCAACCAACTCAAAGTTAAAGTTTGAGGGTGTTGTAGGGAAATGCAAAGAAAAATATCTATGTTATATTCTACTTCAGGGAATGATTTGATGATGAAAACTAGAGGGAGGAAGAAGAATAGACGAATCCTTGAAAAATCGAAAGATCGGGAAAGGTCAAAATGAAAGAAAGATGGTATATTGGCAATGCGAGAAAGTTTGGGCATGGAAAGAAGGATTATTAGGAACTTCGGGATAAGAAGAAAAAATAATAAGAGAACAAGGAGGTAAACATGGCACCAAGTAATGTATGTCAAGATGCTTTGATTATTTATTTACATAATATTTTTGAATCTTGGGTTTTATAATCGGGGACTTCTTTCCATGTTACTCCACATAGGAATTATTTTATTGATTATATTGAAGGGGATTTTGGGCATGTTTTTCTTGGTGATCATGAGCCTTACAACATTCTTGGAAAAGGTTATGTTCAGGTTAAGATGTAGAACTAGAATACATGGCTATTGAAAGATGTCATACATGTTCCTCCATTAAGATAAAAAATTGGCATCGGCCAGGGCGGTTGGGAAATGATTGTTGTACTCTGATATTTATAGCAGACTCTTGGAAGGTTACCAAAGGTTCTCTTTCGTAACAAGAGGTAAGAAGGTTGGAACCTTGTATTTAAAAAATGATATCACTAATTCCTGTAATCTTGTGGCTTCATACGTAAATACAACATTGTGGCAGTATAGGCTCGGTCATATGAGCCATAAGGGCATTCATATCATAAAGAAAAAAATTTCCAGACTTACAGAAATAGGTTTGGATTTCTATGAGAACTTTGTATATGGGAAAGAGAAGCGTTTAAAGTTTCTCAAAGTCAGACCTATGAATAAACAAATTATGTTAGATTTGGTACATTCTTATGTGTGAAATTTGGTTCGGGTATCGTCTCTTGGGGTTCAAATTGTTATGTCACTTTTATTGATGATGCAACAAGGAAAGTTTGGATATATTGCATTAGAAATAAATATGATGTATTCGAAACTTTTGTTAAATGGAAATCCTTGGTAGAGAATGAAACAAGTCTTAAAGTAAAATTTCTCAGTCGGATAATAGAGGGGAGTATTGCAGCAATGGCTTTGATAATTATGTTTCTAAGAATGGAATCCATAGGAACAATATAGTTTATAGAATTCCATAGCTGAATGGGGTGTCGAAAGGATGAACAAGACAATAATGGACTAAGCTAGGAGCATGAGATTACATGTACGATTGTCTCTTTCTTATTGGGATGAAGTAGTGAACACATATATGTACATGGAAAACTTAGGACACTTAAGTTCCTCGATGGAGGCATACACGAGGAGGTTTGATTTGAAAATAAATTTGATTACTCATTTCCTAGAGTTTTTAGATATGAGGTGTTTTTTTCATATTTACAAGGATGATAGGACCAAGATAGAGGCTAAATCATAAAAATGTACTTTCATTTGTTATGGTGGTGATGAATTTGAATATAAATGTTGGAGTATTAAGGAAAAGAAAATCATTCCATCCGGGGATCTAATATTTATTGAGAAAGTTATGTATAAGAAACATAATTAAGGAAAATAGAGAAAAATCCAAGAAAGAATATGCGGTGGTAGAGGAGCTTCTAGTTGGGAATGTGGTACATGAATCAATTTAGGATCCTACTCAACAAGATCCCCAAACTCCTATATTGAGGAGGTATTCTAGGGTAGGAAGAGAACCTAAACATTTTTCCTTATCTTTAATATTTACAACTCACTAAACGGTGGAGATACATATATATTTTTTGAAACATTGTAGGTAGATACTAGGAAGAAGTGGGAGAAAGCCGCGAATGAGGAGCATTAGTCTCTCATGGAGAGATAGACATGGGTTTTGGTGAACCTACCTATAGGAAAAAGAGCATTGCATAACAAGTGGGTGTATAAAGTTAAAGAGTTAGAAGGAGAAAAGAAAAATTATAAGTATCGGTTAGTGGTCAAGGGGTTTGCATAGAAAAATGTTATATATTTTGATGATATTTTTTCTCCCTGTAGTAAAAATTAATTCTATTAGAACTGTTACGAGAATAGTGGCGGTGGAAGACTCACACTTTGAGAAGCTAGATATAAAAACTAAATTTCTCTATGGTGATTTAGAGGAGGAGCTATATACGTAGCAACCCGAGGGCTACAAGTTCAAAGGTAAGGAGGAGATGGTGTGCAAGGCGAAGAAGAGCTTGTTTGGCCCTAAACAAGCTCAATGTCAATGGTATGATAACCTTTATAACTTCATGATGGAGAAAGGATATATTAGATTCCATTCTAACTAGTGCATATATAAAAACAAATTTAAGGATTGTATTTATATTATTGTTGACAATTTTTTGAACTTGTGCAAAAATGGGCAACTCGAAACATCATCGTTCAATGAAAGTCATGGGTGAAGTATACCTAAGCTAAGGAATTTTTATGTTACTAATTCTTGTTGAATTAATTAATGATTAAGTGAAATCTGCAATTATATGTGCTGTTACAAAATGTAACAGATCACATAGTTTGTAATTTCATGATACCTTGAAAAAAGAACAGAGGCCTTGAAGGAAAGAAGTGTTGTCTTGATGAAGATGACATTACTGAGTAGGTGAAGTGTTGATTTTTGAAGAAGCAAACAGAAAAACAAATATCAGAAAATCGGGTTTCATTCTTTGAATGTTACACGTTCTCATTAATGCTCTTTCCTTCATGATGAAGACATACAATTAAATGACTAATTTGTTTAGTTCGTAATACAATCCATACGAGAAAGATGAAATGCGGGAAGAAATATACAAGTCATTTATAGAATTCAATGTTTTATTCACGAGGAAGGTCAAATATTTCCCACACAATCTATGGGATGTGACTAAAAAGAAATGTACATCTACTGAAGAAAGAGGTACACATGTATGAAATAGAAAGCAAAGGAGTATGAGTGAACCCATCATTACCTTTGTATATTCTTCATTCTGTAGATCATATCCTTGCCAGCTCCTTTCATCCTCAAGGCATGGTACGAAAAGTAAAAGAAAGGAATCATCAATAAAGAGCTCAAGGTTAATCCATATTCCTACACTTCCTAATTTGTGCATATGGATCTCTAAGAAATAGGAGATATAGATTACTTGAAGATAAAACTACATATCTCACTTAGAAAGAAGAAATAGAAAAGAGAATAAGAAACATGGACATAAGAGAGGCCAAAAGCCTAATTTTTCTAACTATTTTCTTAAAGTGTGCTAGATACAGGTTGCAACCAAGAAGAAAGAATCATATACATGCTGAAAAAGGAGGACCAATGTAACTGAAACTCAGATATTGTCTACAAATGGAAGAGGTTATAGTACAGAACAAAGAAGATGCTTGCAGACAAGTTACATTTTCCAGATTTCAGTCAAAGGAAAGGAATTCTAGGAAAATTTTGATAGGGCTTCGCCATGTAAAATGGATATTTACAACTTTTCCAATATCTATATCAAACTGAAATCAAAGAAATGCAGTAAAAGTAATAAAAAAAAGTATCTGAATCAAGGCTTATGCCTGATAATGGCATCAAAACAGATCAAGAATTGCTTAAAATTACTATAGGTATCAAAGAGTATAAGTGCAACTACAGGTTACAAACAGGCATTTCAAAAAGTGAACTGAAGGAAGAGATGTACAAGCAACCACTTCATTTATAGATTTTATCAACATCATTCAACCTTGCAAACTCACACATACCCAAGTCAAAGAAATGTTACAGTATTTCAGAGATTTTCATTTCCATTAAAATCAGATTCAAGTTACATTATCAGAGTGTGTACAGATCCGGACCAAAGAAATTCAAACATTAATAGGAATCATCAAGTTCAAAACTCCTAGCCATGATCAAATAGTGGAAATGAAATATGTAAAGCCCAGATTTAGCTCAGGATGATGAACCCGAGGATGAGAAATCACAGAAACAGAAGATGAGAAATAAAATAAATCTTGAGCTCAAACATGAACAGCCAACAAAAATGAGAATGAACTTATTGCTTTGAAGTGTTTTCTTCAAACCTTTGAATCTCAAAGAATCAGATTATAGAAAAGCTCGAGAATGATCAAGTCCGAGTCATAAAAACTAGAAAATGTAAAGAGAAACTCATTATCGGTATTTATTATTCTGAATAAAATGAAGTAATTTTCACGTTTGAGGAAAAAGAAGCTCACCTTTTCCAAGCATTTATGAAAACCCTCAAAGTTGCAGAGAACTCAAAGCTTTCAAACCATGACGGCCTTCAGAAAGAAATAACATAGAACCGAGTTTCAGGGTTCAACAATGGTATTCAATACAGAAGGTGAGCTCGAATCTTGCTCAAAAAGAATAAATCAATCTTGGAAATGGAAAACAGGTCTTCTTGAAATATTGCTACCTTCACAACCATATCCTCAGAAAAAGATAGAGGAAGAACTACAAAATACATGTGTGGCCAAGCTCGAGTATAGAACACAACAATGGCGTTGAGAAAAAAATTTGCCAGGGCTTCGCCCACGAACCAGAAAACCAAATGAAATGATCATTAGACCCAAGCTTTCCTTTACCACCTAAATCCAAGTATGGGTTAGGTTCGAACTCAACCACGGTTTGAGATCAACGATCAAGCTTCATCAAGGACAAAGATCAAAGGCTGAGAATCATGCTCAGAGCTCGAAACAAATAACCATGGTTAGTTCCCACCGACCACATTCAATGCACAATCAGAAACCCTAATCATGATTTTGAGATCAATGATCAAAAATCAATAAGTACAGAGATCAACGCTCATAAATCGATCATCAAGATCGAGGAAAAAGTTGTCAAGTTGAAGCGGCGGTCGAATTTGGTCAAAATTCAAATTTTTAAGTTGTAAAACTTTCACCCACAGGCCTAAAATTCCACAGAGGACATGTGTCATCACTAGAACGTTGGGCTCCTTTTATGTTTTGAAACCTTTTGCAAAAATTTAAAATTTCCAAGCTTTGGTCCATGAGCAGGCCCGAGAAGTATATGTGTCATCACCACAACAAAAGTGGAGGCTGGGGTATTTTTTTAAGTTTGAAACTTTTGCAAAAACGTTAAAAGTTCCACAAATCCCGAAAGCTAGAGCCTCCCAGCTGAAACCCTAAACCGTAAGTTCAAAATCGACAGCCGAAGATGCAAAGGACATAGATCGATGGCCCAAAACAATCAACAAATATCAACGCAAACTCAATTTGAGTTACATATGCCACCAAAAAAGTTACCAAGGGGTGAGTCACCATGGGAAAGGGGGCCAACCCACGTCACCAATCAAATTATCATTGCATTGAATTTCAAAGTCCAAACTATAGTCATTTCTAAATAATGCAAAATTCCATCGTACATGCTTATCACCGAAAAGGTGAATTTTGAAATATGCCAAGGCCGACAACTATGGGGTGGCAACTATATACTATAGTACTCATTACAAAGGTGGCAGACTATGTAGTATGGTCATGGTAAATAATCAAAGGTGGCCAAGTATGGTAAAGTGAAGGTGGTCCCCACTTCAAGGACTAGAGTTGATTTGCAGAGTGTCACTCATGTGACCTTTTGAAGGAGATGTCAACATCAGAGACAAGGGTGGTTCCCACCAAATGGATATTTGGATGAATTATTTTGCAAAGTATTGCAATTAATGTAATTTATTTTTGCTCAATACTCAGGAGTATTTTTGCATGCCTTCATAAGAGGACAAAATAGAGAAGAAGATAGAGTTGCATGTTCATGGAGAGAAAACTTGCCTAGCAAGAAATCTTATTTTTAGCAAGTTATTCATCCTTCTCTTCTTAAAAATAGAATAGTCAACTTCAGTTTGACTTATTGTAATTAAGGCTAATAATGCCTATTTGTAATTACATGTTCTATTTTTATTCCTTATCTATTATTAAATAAAGGATAAAAATAGAATGCATGGGCGAGTACAAGCCTTAAGCTATTTTTAGGAAGAGGGTGAATTTTATTTTTGCTATATATTGTGTGCCTTTGCAAAGCAAAAATGGGAACTTCTAGAGGAATTTTTGGATATAGAGTACTGAAGTAATTTTTGTCAGGTTTTGCCTTCTGTGTGTGAAGTATTTTCTGCCTTTCCAATTATTTGCAGTCTTGTGTATGTTTCTATTAGTCTTGTGAATGCAAATTCCTTGATCAATCATCTTACCCTACTACAAATTTAGTATTTTCTGCTTAATTTTAATGTGCATGTTAACTTATTAGTATTGTTGTGATTTTACCTCAGTACTCACCAATTTTTTTCCCTTAAATATTTTGTTGTAAATTGTTGGCTCGTGCATTAATAATCCTTCCCATAACAATTGTGCATATACTCAGTCAAAGCCCTCACATAAATTTGGTGTATCACCTCAGTTTTATTTATTTTATAGTCATCTTTTACTCTCAAACTCCCATAAATCAGTTTAGGATACACCAATAAGGAACCAACCTTTTAATCCCGGAGACTCATCTCAAAATAGGTATACCCATAGACCTGAGGTGTTTCCATTGTATCTACGAAAGACGAGAGATGAGTTTTGCAAGCTTAGAAAACTTGTAGCCATCTCTCTACAGGGTGCACTTTTGAGAGATAACAGTTTTTGGCATCCGGTGGGACAACGAATCAGATCTGCATGCAAGTTACAAATTCTACAAACAGATCTACAATAGATTTACAATAGTTACAAAGTCATTTTACGAGCAAGTTGCAGCAATTTATTTTAAAGATTTGAAGATCTTTTGGTGACTCCAGTAACTGATTTCATACCAGTATTGCAACATGTTCCATGCCTAAAGTGACTACAAGATCATCGGTAAGAGGAATTCCTCCTAAGTTTATTTCTTTACCCTTGAATTATTCTAGAAGGAGAAGAGTTGGTAATACTTTACCTTATAATAGACCTAGTTTTGATAACCCTCCTCCTAATATTCCTTCACCACGTATCAATTTATGTATTAACATCCTTGTTTTTCAAATGGCTATTCAACCACCAAGGAAATTTTTGACCTTTACTAATAACAGTCCATTAGTAATCCCAGTTTATCATGACATTCCTAATGCTGCCATGAAAAGTTTGCCATCATTCACGGGTGAAAATCAGGTTACACCTATTGAACATATTAAAGATCTTGCAACCTTATGTCCAGTCCATAATATCACTCATGATGACGTAGCTGTAAGACTTTTAGCTACATCTTTTAAAGGGTAGGCCTTGTAATGGTATAGAAACCTAGAAATTGGAAGCATAAGAACTTGGGATAACTTAGGTGAAAAATTGTTGAAATTGTTCCAGGATAATTTAGATCATTTGTCTCTCATTGAACAATTGTCTACTATTAAAATAAATCCCAATGAGTTTATGTCCAATTTCAGTATCCATTTTTCAAGAAATTGGGAAAGAATTCTAGCAAGTGTCAAGCCTCAAGCTGATCATGCTTTTTTTTATTATCTTAGGGCATTAAATAGTGATATCTCAATTATGATTCAGTCAATGGGGGGAGAGACACTCCCAGCAGCCTACGATATCGCTATTCGAGCTGAAAATAGTCTTCTTCAAGTGGAAAATTAGCACTAACGCCTTCAATTTGATTTTTATAGATTTAGCACCTATTCCTCAGCCTATTACAATCATATAACCTACTGTTGTAGCTCCATCAGATGATGTATTTAAATATTTGCAAACTATGGGAAATGAATTGACTTTAATTGAGCAAATAATTATATTACCTAGTAGACCCTATCAAGCTCCTTATCAGCAAAATGAACAGAATCAACAAAATAGGTAGCCCTATCAACATAATCAAAATTATAGGCAGCCTTACTAGAAAAATGAGTTCAACTTAAAGGTTCCTATTTCCTCTAACGCTTTAGTCCCAGTTAATATGGCTACGGAAGAGTGGTGTCAACCTTGCAATCAACATCATTTAGATATTGTTATCCAAAATTCACCCCTCAAGGTAATTTTGATAACATGCATCAAATTATTCAGTCCCGAGCAAGTAGATTGATTCAAGGCCCAAAATCGTGTTTTGGGGACCCCCTCGGCTTCTCTCTAACTCTCCCATCCAAGAAGAAATCCCAACGAGTTAGAAAAGTGGAAAAAATGTTAAAAATAAGGTTTTAGGATTGTTTTGAAACATTTGGTCACGAAGGGCATGGGTCATACCAAAGTGTGGGTCATGCTTGAGGTTCGTGCCATACTAGGTTTGGGGTCGAAATACAAAGAAAATTGGCTAAGTAGGACATTTTTGTCCCAGGCAGTCCGCGGGACAGTTGGGACAAAAGTATGTGGGAGACACGAAAAGCTAAAGTGGTGAAGGTAATAAAAATTGTCAAGTTTTTTTGTTTCACGTGGTTTGGGATAGTTGGGACAAAAGTACGCGAGGGACGCGGTTTGAAGCTGCTTAGAAGGTAATAAAAATCGTCAAGTTTTTTTGTTTCACGCAGTTTGGGACTGCTGGGACAAAAGTACACATGGGACATGAATTGGCCAATTTTCCGAAAGACGGTCTATTTTGGGTAGTTCGGAGATTTTCGTTTGGGACAACCGGGACAAAAGTATGCGCGGGACACGAAAAGGTGAAAAAGCCACAAAGAGAGACAAGGGAGCCCGAATCTGGATTGAGCACAACATCCTCTACGCCAAAAAAACTAGATTTCTTATTTTTAATGAGGGTAGATATATTTAAATAAAATAAACATATTGGGCTCTAGTCAGTTAATGCTCATTCCCGTCGAAAATGACAGAAAACACCTGCCAGACCCAAAATAGCTGCCCGCACTCAAAAGGCCATAACTTTTGCGCTTTTCTTAGCGAAATCACACAAAATTGGTTGTTGGAATTGCGGCTCAGAGAATGATGTATAAGAATCAAGAAATTCTATATTTGATAATATATCAATGGATATTTTTATAAAATGTGGCCTGGTTCATAATGAGTGTTTTATTTGGTGGTTGGGAGTACAATTAAGAGGCATGGTCATCACTCTTTCTCTTTCTACACACAGGAAAGTATGGGGAGCCTTTTGTAAGTAATATATAATCATTTAACTCCATTTAATGCCTCTTATAAGTGGTTGAAGGATAGATTTTGGGATTTCCATTTTCCCCTCTCTTTCTCTTCTCATTTTTCTATAAATTGGAGTGTTGGGATCATTGTAAAGGAGAGGTATTTTTATATAGCAAAGCTCTACCAAAATTGCTTTGTGAATTTGATGTGTTGCGAGGCCCTTGTTGTGGACTCCTTGGATGGTGATCCAAGACCTTTTCTTGTAACCGATTGAACTGCATGCGTATCGGGAAGCAATAAAATATAAGTTTGTGGATGCATCTTCCCCTGCTATGTTTTCTTACATTCTTCTTGCCCCTTCCAACTTGGTTTACTGAGAAATATTTTGTCTATTATTATGTTCATGCAGGATCAATTATCATTGTGTATGTTTAAAATATTGTTGTGAATGCGTTTTCTAGATTATGGAGAACTGTCATCACCTCTTCTAGTGTGCACTTTGCTTCTATATTTCACGCATTTGAAGACTACTCTCACACCCTCCTTTTCTGGTGTATCACTGCTTTAGTGTAGGATTTCATTTTATGCATTCTCTCTCCCTGGTCCCTTGGAAATTAAAATTAAAATAGTTATTTTCCCTTGCATTAGAGCAGAATGTGGCGGAGTAGTTTAGGAGCAAGAACTAACTTTCTCTCGGAGATCTATCTCAAGTAGCAAGTCCACAACTTGGAGATAGTACCCATGTTATCCAATCACACCGTGAGTTCAAGTATATGCACTTGTATAAATTATAGGGGTATGTTATTCGCGATAACATTGCTGACTTGCCCAAATGCTTTTACGAATTTGAATCCGATTGCACAACCTCAATTTGAAACATTATTCTGCCTCAAATGGAGGGTGGGCACCAAGAAACTCATATTTAGAAAGCACACGAACATAATTGAGTTAGTTTTAATGAAAATTATTCCATTCCGAGTCACTACTGGGGATCAAGGAAAGGCGATGAAAGTCAAAAACAACAAAATAGGCCCATCCTACCTACTTGTCACCGATAAGACATCACCTATAGTACCAAAGTCAACCAACAATCCTGTTATTCCTTAAAAAAAAAAAAAGTGTTCCATTTGATAGAGGCCATCAAAGACAACTACAACCTAATCCAAGGAGACTGTTTATACCTCGGATATAGCTAAGGCGGTGTTTTGCAAGAATCGAGTCTTGATAAGGCCTACTCTTAAAAAGTTGAATCTGTCTCTAAAATAGTTGCTTCTTTCAACATTGTTGATTTAATGATAAATCATAATGTTAACATCTCAATGTGGGATGCTCTAAGTATTCCTGGATAACAAGATTTACTTTCTCATGAACTAGCCAAGCTGCAGATTTCTTTAAATACAATAGAAAAGGGAGTTCTTAAGGCAAACATGGTCCTTGGAACATTTGAACAAGATCACATTAAAGAAGTTAAGTGGATAGTTTAGAATGTTCTAAATGCTCATGACATCAAGAAACCACCACCATTTTATTTATCATTGATTATTGGTGAATATCTAGTTCATAATTACATGGTGGATAGTGGTGCAAATAGAACGATTATGCCAAAAGTGATTGTAGAAAAATTATGTTTGCACAGTATGAGCCTACGAGAAAGGAGTGTCTTATAGCTTGATGGGCGCAGCTAATACGGTTGGAATAATCAAACATTTAGAAGTGACGTTACATGCTTGCCCAAGTGTTTCTATTCTGCAAGATGTTATTGTTGTGGATTTATCTCCATACTTTGCCTTATGATTATTTAGAGACTTCACGAAAAAAATAGGAGGTTATCTCTCTTCAAACTGGTCCTTCTTTTTCACTACTCATTATGGTACTAAATTTACTATCAATTCAGAGCCATTGGCCAGATTTCACATTGAGCCTCATTCTTCAAATGTAGTGGCTAATTTTTCAACCCTAGATTAGTCTGATTTTGATGAGGTAGCTCATGTTTCAACATTAGATGGTGTTTCTAACATGTTAATGGATGAAAATAAAGTGGAAGAACATAATCATGATCCTTTTAAGAAAGTCGAAGAACACCTATTTGGTGTGTATTATATGCATGAAGAAAATACACCACTTCCCTTACTGTCCAAAACAAAAGATTCAACGAGAAGGGATTTGGAAGCTTCATTTTTATGGAGCTAAGAAAAAGAAAGGACAGGGAGTAGGTCTGATGCTCACTTCCCCAACGAACGAAAGGTATTTCTTATCTTTGAATCTCTAATTTTCATGTACTTACAATTTAGTTTGATATGAAGCATTAATTCATGGCTTACTTTGGGCTAGAAAGAAAGGTATCAGCATGCTATAGATTTTTGGTGACTTTGAGTTGATTATTAATCAAGTAATAAATTTCAATTTTTGTAAGAATCCATTAATGAAGTCTTACATACATAGAGTTTTAGACTTAATGAAAGTTTTTGATGCTATTAATATTGAGTCTATTCCTAGAGCTGAAAACAAGCATGCGCAGACAAACTTTAAAGTAGTTGGGGCTAGTTTTGAAGTGGTGGACCAGATTGAAAATAACAAAATCGAACCTCATATAAAGTTAATTATCAGGGCCTCAATACCTGATAATGATTCAAATTGGCATGTTTTTGAAGGTGTTGGTCAAATCTGCAGGTTTTTACAGCAAGAAGCTAAGTTTTCTATAGTTAATCAGGATAAATTACATCATTTATATGGTGATCAAATTGTTCAACTAAAGATAAATAAATTACCTCAAGGTCTGGTCACATTGGAAGACATCTTCAGCACTGATGATCAATTAAGAAAGGTCAAGACTAAAATGTCAACCCACACTAATAATTATGAAGAGATCTTGGTTGATGAAGGGAAAAAGCTATTTCTTGGAAAGGTATGTTCCTTAACCGAAAAGTAGTCATTTATTAATCTTTGCAAAGAGTTTAAAGATGTTTTTCTTAGAAATACCAAGATCTGAAAGGGTTTGATCCCAGTTTAGCACAACATACAATTGAGTTGCAACCAAATTCTAAACCTGTTAGATAGAAACAGAGGCTGTAAATCCCAAAATAGATCCTCTGATGAGGAAAGAATTATCTAAGTTGATTAAATCAGGTATTATCTTTCCGAGTTAAGAATTCAAGTTGGGTATCCAATCTTGTTCCTATTAGGAAGAAGAATGGTGAAATTAGACTATATGTAGATTTCGGATATCTTAATAAGACTTCATTAAAATATCATTATCCACTCCCAAACATGGATTAGATTCTAAGAATAGTCTCAAGTTCAAATAGACTATCTCTTCTAGATGGTTATGGTGGATATAATTAGATTTTAGTTTGAGAAGAAGATAGATATAAAACAACCTTTATCACCAAGTGGGGTACCTATGCTTACAAAAAGAATGCCCTTTGGTCTTTCAAATTCCAGTCTGCAACGTTTCAACATGTAATGGACATGGCTCTTAGCAGCTTGTTAAATAAATGCATCCTTGTTTATTTATATGATGTTAACGTCTTTTCAAAAGATTAGAAGAACATCTAATGCATTTAAGGAAGAATTTTTAGTTGTGCGGAGCAATTTAGAATATCTTTGAATCCATTGAAGTCTATCTTTTCAAGTACATCAAAGTAAGCTACTTCACAACTATCATTTCCCCATCATAAGAAGGCATTAAAGAGTTTTCTTGGAAAAATCAACTTTTTAAAAAGATTTGTTCTAGATTTTCTAGCATTGGTTAAACCACTCACAACTATGCTAAAGAAAGAGAAAACATTCTCTTGGACCAGCGAAGGAAGAGAAGGTTTTGAAGCAATCAAAACAACCATTCTCTTGGATTTTCATTCTATTGACCCTCTACATTGAGTTTAATACTTGAAATTAAAAGCAAATGATACTTAGAACACAAGATACACAGATCTACAATTCATGACTGCAGGTTGAATCCCCAAAATGAGCTCAAAGGTTTCAGTATAGAGGAACAATGATCCATTTCTTAAGGAAACCCAAGGTTGCGTAGTATTCTAACAAGTGACAAGCATCATCTTCAGAATACAAAGTAAATATCACACACAATTGACTCTCAAATCAAGCCCAAAGGCGTGAAGATACAAGAAAAACAGAGATCTGCGGGTACCCATGTCATAAAAGCACAAATTAGGGCAATGAATGAAGACCCATTAATGGTAGCGAGAAATCACAGAGGATCTTGTACAAACAAGGAGCTTATTATTAGTGTCCCAAAATCAAATGGCAAAATGACAAAGATTCAGATCTAAGAAAGCTCAGTCGAAGGTTATAACAGAGATGCCAACAAAAAGGAGAAGTCTCAAGCTTAAACATGAATAACCAAAAAAATGAGCAATAAATTACCACTTTGAAGTGTTTTCTTCAAACCTTTGAATCATAGAGAATCAGATTATAGAAAAGCTCAAGAATGATCAAGTTTGAGCCACAAAAACTAGAAAATGCAAAGAGAAACTCAGTATCAGTATGCATGGTCTCAATAAAATGAAGTAATTTTCACATTCGAGGAAAAAGAAGCTCACCTTTTCTAGGAATTTGTGGAAACCCTCAAAGTTACAGAGAACTCAAAGATTTCAAACCATGGCAGCCTTCAAAAAGAAATAACACATAACTGAGTTTCAGGGAGCACCAATGGTATTAAATAGAGAAGGCGAGATCGAATCTTGCTCAAAAAGAATAAACTGAGCTCGGCAATGGAAAATAGGTATTATTCAGAAATATTTCCACCTTCACAACCATCTCCTCAAAAAAAGACATAGGAAGAACTACAAAATACAGCTGTGGCTGAGCTCGAGTATAGAACACAACAATGTCATTGAGTAAAAAATTTACAGGGCTTTTCCCATGGACCAGAAAAGCCCTGAATGAAATGATCATTAGACCAAATCTTTCCTTCACCACCAGAATCCAAGTATGGGTTAGGTTCGACCTCAACCACGGTTCGAGATCAACGATCAAGCATCATTAAGGACAAAGATCAAAAGACGAGAATCATGCTCAGAGCTTGAAACAAATAAACATGGTTAGTTCCCACCGACCACATTTAGTGAACATTCAGAAACCATAATCATGATTTTGATATCAATGATAAAAAATCAATAAGTACAGAGATCAACGATCATCAAGATCGAGGTAAAAGTTGTCAAGTTGAAGTGGTGGTCGAATTTGGTCAAAATTTGAATCTTTAATTTGTAAAACTTTCACTCGCTGGCCCGAAAGTCCATAGAGGACATGTGTCATCACTAGAACAGCAGAAAAGTGGGGTTGGGCCCCTTTTAAGTTTTGAAACCTTTTATGAAAAGTTAAAATTTCCAAGCTTTGGTCCACAGGCCCCATGAGGCCAGAAGTATACATGTCATCACCACAAGAAAAGTAGAGGTCAGGGTATTTTTTTTAGGTTTGAAACTTTTTGAAAAGGTTAAAAGTTCCAAAAATTCCCACAAGCCGAGCCTCCACAGCCGAAACCCTAAACCGTAGGTTCAAAATTGATAGCCAAAGATAAAAAGGACACAGATCGATGGCCCAGAACGATCAACAAATATCAAAGAAAACTCAATTTGAGTTACATATGCCACTGACAAAGTTACCAAGGGTTGAGTCACCGTGGGAAAGGGGGCTAGCCCACATCACCAATAAAATTATCATTGCGTTGAATTTCAAAGTCCAAACTATAGTCATTTCCAAATAATGGAAAATGCCATCGTACACACTTATCACTGAAAAGGTGAATTTTGAAATATGCCAAGGTCAACAACTATGGGATGGCAACTATATACTATGGTACTCGTTAAAAAGGTGGAAAACTATGTAGTATGGTCATGGTAAATAATCAAAGGTGGAAAAGTATGGTAAAGTGAAGGTGGTCCCCACTCCAAGGGACTAGAGTTGATTTGCAGAGTGTCACTCATGTGATCTTTTTGAAGGAGATGTCAACATTGGAGACAAGGGTGATTCCCACCAAATGGATATTTGGATGAATTATTTTGCAATGTATTGCAATTAATGTAATTTATTTTTTTCTCAATACTCAGGAGAATTTTTACATGCCTTCACAACAGGACAAAATAGAGAAGAAGACAGAGTTGAATGTTCATGAAGAGAAAACTTTCCGAGCAAGCAATCTTATTTATTACAAGTTATTCATCCTTCTCTTCTTAAAAATAGAATACTCAACTTTAGTTTGAGTTATTGTAATCAATGCTAATAATGCCTATTTGTAATTACATGTTCTATTTTTATTCCTTATGTAATATTAAATAAAGGATAAAAATAGAATGCATGCGTGAGTACAAGCCTTAGGCTATTTTTAGCAAGAGGGTGAATTTTATTTTGCTATATATGTGTGCCTTAGCAAAGAAAGAAAAAAAGGGGAACTTCTAGAGGAATTTTTGGGTATAGGAATCTTTGAAGCAATTTTTGTCTATTTTGCCTTTTGTGTGTGAAGTATTTTCTTCCCTTCCAATTATTTGCAGTCTTGTGAATGTAAATTCCCGATCAATCATCTTACCCTGCTGGAAATTTAGTATTTTATACTTATGTTTTGTGTGCATGTTAACTTATTAAGTACTTGTTGTGATTTTCCCTCAATATCACCAAGTGTTTGCCCTTAAATATTATGCAATAAACTGTTGGCTTGTGCATTAAGAATCCTTCCCATAACAATTGTGCATATACTAAGTCAAATCCCTCACATAAATTTGGTGTATCACCACAGTTTTATTTATTTTACACTCATCTTTTACTCTGAAACTCCCAGAAATCAGTTTAGCATACACCAATAAGGAGCCGACCTTTTCATCCCGGAGACTTACCTTAAAATCGGTATACCCATAGACTGAGGTGTTTTATTGTATCTACGAAAGAGAGAGATCAATTTTGCAAGCTTAGAAAACCTGAAGCCATCTCTCTATAGGGTGCACTTTTGAGAGATTACAATTATCATGTGGATGACATGTTGGTTGTAGGAGAAAATACAAATGTAATAAAAGTACTCAAGAAGTAGCTTAGTAAATCTTTTGATATGAATGATTTAGGGGAAGCCAGAAAAATCCTTGGTATGAAGATATTTAGGGATAGGAAAGAATGAAAGATGAATTTATGTCGGGGAAGAGTACATTACGAATTTATTAGATAGGTTTAATATGCAAGATGCTAAACCATTTGGGACTCCTTTGGTAGGCCATTTAAAGTTAACAAAGGAGTTGTGTCCTAAGATAGAGTAGGAGAGAATGTAGATATACAAAGTACCTTACTCATTAACAATTTGTAGTTTAATGTATGTCATGGTGTGTACTAGGCCGATATTTCACGGGAAGTGGGAGAAGTGTGTAGATTAATAAGTGATCTTGGTAAAGATCATTAATAGGTAGTAAATTGTATTCTTCGGTACTTTAGAGGGACCATGCGAATAATTTTATTCTATAGTGGATCGAAACAAATTTTTGTGGTTATGTAGATTGAGACATCACTCGAGATGTAGATAGCAAGAGAATCATGACATGTTATTTTTTAGCTGGAGGTGGGACTGTAATGACATGAATTTCACAAATAGATAAGCTTGCAGATTTATCAACCACAATCATTGATTACGTTGTTGCCATAAAGGCAATTAGAGAAATAATTTAGTTATAGAAATTGCTTAAGGAGTTGGGGCATAAGTAGGAGGGAGGTAAGTTACATAGTGATAGTCTTAGTGTTATACACCTAGATAAGAACTATGCTTTCAACTCTAGGATGAAACATATATATTTAGGGTATCATTTCATTAGGAAAAATTTAGAGGAAGAGAAGTTGAAGATGGAGAAGATTCATACCAGTCGGAATCTTACATACATGATGAACAAGGTGGTCACATGGGAGAAATTGAAGTAGTGTTGAAATTTGGTCTTCACGAACAACACCTTTGAATGATTGAGAAGCTTTCTCAAAGGAAAACTAGTATCCAAGTGTGAGATTGTTATGTTTTGGATCATGTTTGTAGACACTTGTAGTCTTATCAAAGCACTATTATCTTTAATATTGCACTAATTATTCTCTTCCTCACAAATTGATGACACATCATCGAGTTACATATATCTAGACCCCCTTTTACAACACTCTTCCGGTCTTATTCCTCTTATAAGTCAATTAAATAGGATATTATAGCCTATTGTTGGCTAAAATCCTCTTCTTCACCACTTCTATTAGCTTCCTAGACTATTAATCAATTTCATCTTGATTGATTAGGCCTTTGAGAACCCTCCCAACCCTAATTACTCTCTAAACTAGATTAAATAGTCTACCCAAGGTTAATCACCCCAAATCATGATCAACCTATTCTAAACTTAGTGAAATATTGATTTGACTTGCTGATTAGCTTGTTGACTCCTTTTTAGTCCTACATGCACCAAAAAGCCTTTCATTTCCCAAATAGAAAACTATAAATATCCCACTACCCCCCTCTCATTTTCAAGAACACTTCTTCCCTCTAACATAAACTATAGTATTATTGCTAGGATTAGGAGTTTTATTTCATCTTATTGAGCTATCTTTCTTTGTCTTTTGCATTTCACCACACAACATGGAGTAAATGGGAAGAACCATTGGCCTTGAAGCCATTAATAGTGAGATCACATTCTCTTAAAGCATAAATTGATTGCTTATATCCTTATTAGGCTCATTTAATTAAGCTTTCAAGAATAGAGGTTAATTACATTTGTTAAGTTTGCTTGTTTGCTTTAAACTAATGCATGCAAAGTAGGAATCCTTGTTTATTTCTTAACTGAAGGTCCATTGATTGGTTTTACACAAAAATTGTGGTTATTGAGTGTTCTTACCCCATTCCATAGCTTTTGTAACCTTTCTTTGAACACATTTGGCATGCCCAATGGGACACTTATGTCCATCCTCCATTAATGGAGGTATTTTAAGTTTTTCAAAGTTCACTTATAGGTTTCTTATAGGAAAAAACTTTTTATTTGCTTATTTGCATTTCTAAAACTAGTTAAATCACCCTTGTTTGCATATAGTTTGTGGCTTTGAACTAGAAATAGGATTCTTTAACTAACAAATAACCTGTTTTCTTTTGAAATTTTCAAATTTTGTGAATTTTATAGGTTTTTCAAAGGTGGGTATGCATAGGTGTCTTGACTAGGCGTGTCTCCATTAAAACCCTAGTGTTGGCGTTGAGTTGGGCATGCACCTATTTGAGAATACTACATAGTTGACAGCTCATTTAGAATGAGCCGCGTCTCCATCGAGAGGTGGGTGTCTTCGTCGGTTGGTGAGCATACTGTCACTCACTACTGGACACGGTTGTGTATATCGGCTTACAATGTAAACTCTATCATTTTGATCCACGCCATGTCTCTGTTGAAATATCGGTGTCTCCGTTGATTAATGATTGTCCTGTTTCTCTAGACATGTTGGTGTCTTACGCCATATTGTGTTTTCTAACATTTTTATTGTAGGCATACTGTTCAATAGAGATCACATGCATTGAAACACTAGTGTACATGTCTTGTGCCCATATCGGTGTTATACCATAGTTTTTCCTACCATGCGTCGGTGTCGGTTCGTGCCCGTATCCGTCGGTGGGCCTCGCTGCTAGTGTCATTCTCGGGCACACATGTGACTTTGTTAACATTTGAAAAAGAATCTCTAGGTTATAAAATCATTTTGCTAAACTTTTCTAAGTTTTTTAAAATACTAACAAGGTATATTCAGGGTTTTGTTTTTTTATTTCAATCTTTTATAACTTAAGTGTCTTCATTTCTTAGCTTGCACAAATCTTGTAAAGTGTGTATGCTCTCTCCTCGTGCATTCTAGGTGATCTTAAAGATCAAAAGCACTTGTATCTATTTATGTCACACTTTAAAAACAATTGTTCTATGATTCTAAAGA
The DNA here is from genome assembly GCA_018340775.1 of Taxus wallichiana var. yunnanensis. Classification (NCBI taxonomy): domain Eukaryota; kingdom Viridiplantae; phylum Streptophyta; class Pinopsida; order Cupressales; family Taxaceae; genus Taxus; species Taxus wallichiana. The sequence goes on along the minus strand of CM031242.1, from coordinate 838,253,668 downwards.
GTAAAATAATTTCCATATGATTTGTCTTAGTAGAATTTTCACATCGTGTATGCTCTTCCTTCGCGCCATTTGGGGATCTTAGGAATCAAAAGTGAAGTTTCATTTCTCTTTCTTGATATCAACTTGCAAAATGGAAAATTACTAAACTTTTTTGTCCGAAGGACCTAATGCTTGCTAAAGAGAGGAGTCAAAACAAAAAAAAAACTTCTAATACAAGTGTTTACATGAAGATTTCCAAATGGTGTGCTACTTGAAACAAAATTAAGTTAAGAAAGATAAAAACACCACTTCACTTCACACTATATTGCAGGTTTAAGAAAAGAGTACGTCCTATCCGATCAACGTAACATAACCCCTTTGGCATAACACCTTAAGCTATAACAATGGGGGTGGTTCCAAGAACCCTAAATTAATCCACCGTTGTGTAACCTCGTCCATGAAATAGGATGCACTCCTCTTACCCGCTTGACTAGTACGCCTTGTGAGTTAGAGTCAAATATTTTCTCTATCATTACTCCGGTGATAGTACAAATAAATGTACTATTTTCTCATTGTATCAAAGGGGCTACCCTAGAGTAAAGATACTCCCAAATCATTCATTACGACTCTTTGGGCAAATCGCACTCACATGGAGATAATCTTCTAACACCTAGTTGAGAGAACTTATTAAGGAGGCCATTCTATCTTAGAGCCCACTTTGTTAGTTCGTTTTCACATCAAGACCTCATGAAGTGATGACTCACTTGCAGTCTAAACCTTGTTCCTCGAACAATGCAAATAACCCATGTAAGTTTGAGCTAAGTTTCTTTCATCATGAAAATTAGACGATGTCTCACTTAGCTTAGCTTCTTTCTCACATTCGGACGAGGAAAACCTCTGCACAAGTGGAACTTAGTTTATTTTTCATCTTTTCGATCTATACCCATGCATTCTCACTTTCCACTTTTGGGGTGAGAAGGAGGCATACCTTACGTAGCTTATCAAAGACATTATTCACCACTTTTTGTCCATTTATGCCTGTCCATGTTTCGAGATGGGTTGTTAACGCGTCTAAAGTGCATAGGTATGTTTTCATATCTTTGATATTCCTTTTATCTCAATTTTAAGGTAATCTTCATTATTGTGAGTTTGATTCATCATTTTTCTCTTTTTGAGTTGATAGTTTTACTCGCATTCTAGTCACACAATCTTGGTACTTACATCGTGTTTTCATTTTTTTTAAGAACGTGATATAAGCCCATTTATTGTGTGGTTAAGTTTCTCACGCAATTAAAAATTTCTTGTCATACTTATTACTTGGTTTCAGTTTCAACATCATCTGAGTCTTTTAATAAAGTGTCAATATCGCCTTATATATATCGCAATAAAATTGTATTGATAATAACACCTTTCTTGCTTGGTTAATGTATCAAGATAGCATTGTTACGCTATATCTAGTGACGACTTCAAATTTTTTTCGAAGACTTAGCTTTCATTAGCATTCAAGCTAGTTTTAGTATACCTTGTTGGGAGACTGCATCAATACCGCTTCGATATTTAGGCCTTGTTAGAATTCTAACTTGACCTACACATTGATACAATATTGTCACTATTTTTTGTAGGGTATAGGCTTGGTAATGACAAAATTGAGTGATCATTACATTTAGGTGTGCATATGAGTGTTCTTTGATAAAAATGACTGCATAACATTACATCTAGGACACACTGTGGCATATTTCAAAAATCACCTCGAATAACTTGAAAAATCACACATTTAGGAGCCATGCTAGCTTCATACAAACATCATCTAGTAATGCCTAAAATCGCGAAGATGGCAACCAAATCAAACGATCATGACTTAGGAGAAAACCCTTTCACAACCTTCCATTTAGCAAGAATAACTTAGCACCTCTCTTTTCTCAACTCAAGGAAGTAGATCCATTAATTTCCATAGTGGAGAAGAGTTGGAATCTTCTAGAGAGCAACAGAGATTAGACCTAGAAAAATTTGATGAACTCCTATATTATAGTAGAGATAAACTAATCGCAAGAGTATAAAATTACGAGCTAAAATAACGCACGAACGTGAAGTAGAAACGAAGTTCATTAATCACAAAATAGGAGAATGAGTATGAATCTTAGACATAGATAACCCCTTTGAGATAGGGTATGCTTCTACTTCTGGGCAACATCATGCCATTGTCAAAGGAGACCCATCATGATGGCCTCACTACAAAGCTTCACGTAAAGTGAAAATTGAGCGTAAAGCTTCACCTCCTCCCAAATTCGATGAAGAAGAGGACCCTCTAGTTGAAGAGGAGATCCTTCAAAAAAAGATCTTGAAATTGAACCAAAAATTAGAAAACCTAGGCTCTTCAAGAAGAAACATATACATACAAAGACAAAGCAAAAATAAAATCTAGTGAGTTTCAATTTGATCCATACACTAACACTACCTTTAAGGTGGCTCAGACACAAAGACCAATGTCACCTACTAAATAAAAACTTATTCGTAAAGAATTAGAATGAATGAAAGATACACTTTTACACTACAAGAAGCAAATGTAGGTCATAATAGGAAATATTCGTATGAAGAACTATGCCCTTACCCCTTCGATCGGGACATGTCATGGCAACCCTTCCTAAAACACTTTACCATTACCAGGTTTGATAAGTATAATTGAAAGAGTGATCCTCGCGATCATATAAAATAATTTTACATGGCTTGTCAAGAGGTCACATATAGTGATAACTTCTTAATGTGAATTTTCACTCGCACCTTAGAGCACCGGGATTGGAATGGTTCTATAGCATACCCAAAGGCTCCATTACAACATGGCTGTATTAGCAAATAAACATTGTATGACATTATTCCTATAACATGGAAAATGATATCATAATGAACGATCTATGTAATACAAAGAAAAAAACCCAATGAGACCTTTATAGGATTTTTACAATGATGGCAAGGGTTGGCAAGTCATTTCCCTTGTGCATTACCAGAAAAACAGCTAGTGAGCATATTTGTTCCTAACTTAAACCCAGAAATAGCCTTCCATTTATAGATGCACTATGGCTCAAACTTTGAAGAGGTCATAGATAAAGGTAGTCAAATCAAGAAATCCCTCATTGCAAAGGGGATACTTAAGTTTGTCATTAAAGACAAACATGAAGCCAAATCCATAGACAAACCAAAATTCTTCAATAAAAATAAACATGTTGTTGGTGATGGCATTACGGACTCCAAGAGAGTCCAAGCCATGCAAATGGCCCCACTTTTAAAGCTCTCATAAGGACCTCATTCCAAGGTGATAACTAAACCTACGTTCACGTCATTATATGAATCCCTATCTATCATACTAAAGCGGTTAGATAATGTAAAATTTTTTGAATATCCAACTTTGATGGTACCATACCCGGAAATGCTCCAAAATCATGTTGGTTCAAGGACCATGAGGATTGTGACTTCCATCATGTTAAAGGACACAAGACAGATAGGTGCTTAATATTTCTTCATTACATACAAGACCTCATTGAAGAAGGTAAGATCGTCATAGATTCTTCCCTAATTTAGGAAAAATTCCAAAGGAGAAAATGAGTATCTTTAAAGATCCTTTCCATAATCATTCATATAAAAAAAAAAGGAATCCAGATCACGGACAAACCTCCAATGATTATAGGACTGATTCTTATATATACTCCACTAATGATAGTCCGTTTGATTCTCTCATAGGATGTATTTGCTCATCTAACGAACAATTCAACACTATCCAGATCTTAGAAAAGAGTTACACAAGAGGGATGAGACATTCTCGTTTAATCATACCAGATCCCCGACCATCCCTCGGGAAGGTTAGTACCATTTGATAGACTAGTTAGAGAAAACACTGCTAGGATATCATTAGTGTAGAATCACAACACCCCCAAATTTCACGGGTGTGAAGTGGGGAATTCGGTGTGATTTCACAACATGGGACCATATGGGACTTACAAAAATTGAGATGGACCTCTGGAGAAAGTTGGTTCTTGCTTCCTAATCTACTCGCCATATAAGCTACTCTAGTGCAGGCAGAACCTATTCTATCCGAATCTAACCATTTCAAGGGGAAAAATATATAGAGAGAGACGGGATGAAATAGCCTACACTAGTTGGTGATACACCATAAAATAAAGTGGTTGAAACACCGATCCGACTTCTGAAGTGGAGAGAGGTGAGCAAAGGAGAGGGTGGAAAAAATGCACCATGGACCAAAGATAGATTTCACAGAACAACACTTCAAAACCAATTAAGCACACTGACTCAAAAACCTATAAAAACATCATGGTATGCACAGTATACCCTACAACAATGATAGGTAAGAAGAGACAATAAAATGAGCCAATGTTGGATAGATGCATCACGAAACATATTCTATTGCTCCAAAAAGTTACACGGTACATCATCTGTGGGTAAGAGGCAAGAAAATCCATTACAGAGTCATGGGAGGAGGCTTAGACTCCATATTCTACCCTAAGGAAGAAAGAGAGAGGGGGCAGAGGAGAAACAACAACAAACCATTTGAATATGCCCCTCCTTTACAATATATAGGAAGAATAAGAGAGAGAAGAGGGAAAATTTTGAATCCTACTTCAACCACCTTGAGATATGAGTTAAATCCCGATTTGAAAGCTCAAACAAAATTAATCAATGACCCTCTCAAATCCACCCCAAATCTATCATGTCTACATCAATTACTTGTTTAGCGTTCAAGGAGGAAGAACGGTTGATTAGATCAAATCTACTACGGTAGTTAAAGCAATCGATTCTGTCTTAATGGCCTAGAAGATGATTTCCCAATTTTCACCCACTAAAGCTTGTTAAAAATTATATTTTATGTCTCCATGGTGTAGAGGTTGTCAATATGTTTCCAAAAAGTATTCTCCCAACCAAATCTAAGTTTCTAGTCAAAAGATATGGCCATCGAAGTTTAGGATCATGGGCGCTCAATATTTGAAAGAGTCCATTTTATACCAGTCCATGTGGTAGCCTCCCGCACCATGAAGATTCAGCCCCTACCTTTTGTTTTTGTAATTGTGTTAGATTGAAACATGGAGGATTCTGCGGACTCCATGGTGTTCCTTTGTTTTTTTGGCTAAGTCCTTAAAGCTTGGTGGCGCCATAAGTTTGACCACGGACACGTGGAGGCTTAGTGCTCATTTGAAATCCCGCTCCAAATTTTACTTTTGAAATAGCAGCGTGTTGACACTTGGCACCTTCTACCAGCCTATCACTACTTTGAGTATTCAACCCCCGACTGTCCCTTTTTTTGGACACTGGGATGCGTGGCGAGCCCGCGCTCATTTGAAAACCTGCTCAAGATTTAATCTTTGAAGGAGAATCGTTAAGAAACATGGCAGCCTTCCTCCTACACTCTTATACTTAACCAATTTAGGCCCACTTTTGAATTTGACCTCTATTGACCATTGGCCACATGGAGGGCTAGCACAAGTTTGAGTCTCCACCTTGGGCTCCCATCTTGAAATTACGTTGAGCCGACACTTGGCACCTTCCGCTAAGTCAAAGACTTTTCAACGACCGGTGAAAATTTTGGGGTGCTTGATACGTGGAAGCTTGACGCTTGTTTGGGTCTGTGGCTTGGGATTTAATCTTTAGAGGTGCGTCATTTGGAAACTTGGTAGCTTCCATTGTTTGATCCATACTTAGTCATTTTTGGTGCTCATTCTGAATCATTTACAGAGCCCGAAGACTTGAACCTTCTCCGTTTCTTTTCCTTTGAGCCTTTGGTTTCTTTGACACTGTTCTCTTCCTTCCCCGATCATGCTCCTCTATACTATAACCTTCCTATAACCTGTTCATTGGATTTGAAGCATGGGTTCATTCGACGGAACCATTTCTTGAATTTCATCCTGCATGGGGTCGAATTTGATCAATTTTTTTCTGGGGAAAAATTGGGATAACAATATCCATTCTTAATCTCCTCAAAATATCTACTTCCCATAAGAACATACTTTATAAAGCATTGCAAAATTTAGGAGTCTTTACGCATGTAGATCCCACGCGCCTCCAAGCTATGATTGCACACCTTGACTCTAATGATCATATTACTTTGATCGCACCACAATCTCATGTAATAACCTAGAACATAACTTACCCTTATACCTAGAAGTGGTGGTTACCCGTCGCAAAATCAAGAGGGTACTTGTGGATGGTGGATTTGGTCTAAATATTTGCACTTTGAAGCTAGTTAAGTAGCTAGGCCATTTAGAAACAGATCTAGGAGCCAAGACTATTACGATCACAACATATAACAATGAAGAATGAGAATCGAGGGTACTATAGTAGTTCCCATGGAAGTAGGCCCAACTTTTCATGACACGACATTTCATGTCCTTGACTTAGACCTTCCATATAACATGCTCTTGGGGTGCCCATGGATCCATGCCATGCAAGCCATTCCATCAAATTTCCATCAGTGTATCAAAATATGTCATGAGGGACAAGTGGTTACCATTCTGGGTGACCTGGAACCATTCACACATTGTAGGGCATTACATAGTTTTTCTCGTGTAACTTATGAATGTCCTTTGGCGGATATTGTTATCCCCCTAAAAACAAAAGCTATTAAGAAATGGGTAGATTCAGAGTCACTCACACCTTATAATCAATATTTTCCTTCATTAGTTAACCCGTTCTCTTCACGAGAGGAAACTTGAGAAAAATATGGCGGAGTGAACCATTTAGTCTTAAACAACCTTTCCTAATATTATGTTTATCAAGATCTCCCAAGACACGGCGTAAACCTTATTTTTAGATCAAGAGTACATGGGAGAAGTGTTGTAAACCATTGCAAATGTTTTTCCATAGCAGTCTCCTATCTGAGGAGAATATATTAGAAGATCTTAATTGAAGAGTACGAGAAGGTACCATGGCTTCATGCCATCAAGCACCCCAGTATATCAAAGGTCACCGCATGATTTTTTTCATGGGTTATAGTGGGTTTGGATGTGGAATCAATGCACAAGGCTAGCTAGATCCTATTCACATCCCCCATTTCAATTCTGATAAGCATGGTCTGGGGATAAGGCATCATAATGCTCTACCCTTTGAGATTGATGCCACCTCTTCTGAACGTGAGGATGTTTCATCTCATTCTAATAACGACGTAGATTCCCAATGTAGCCTCTATGAGGATCTTGCTTCCACTAACCTATTCCCAGATTCAGTCATCCTTACCTTATCTGAATCCAACCCCTTAACCAATTATCAAATAGTCCTTATGTATCCTGAACTTATAGATTGGGATCAACAACTTCACATGCTACTAGACTTCTTTGAAAATGATGAGGCATCTGCAGAGTTCATGGGACTCAGGGATTATATTCCATCTGGGAATCATAAGAAAGGATTTACAATTCATCTAGACAGTTATGCATACTTCGGAGAAGAGGCAGAGATGTGTGGACATTTTAATAAGAAGGTGGGAAAAAGAGTACAAACACTTCAGAGAAACCTTGCAGAAAAGATAAATGGAAGTCTCACAGTGAAAAAATCTTTGAAATACTTGTAGATAAATAGAACGAAGAGTCTCTGGATGAAGTGGTTTATCCATTTAAAGATGATTATGAGCTAACGAAATAGGTTGATCTTACCCTTCCCCCTTATCCTACATGGATGGAATATGCTTCTAAGATTTTTGCTGAGGAAACAATTAATTTCAACATTAGCTCAGAAGAGAAACCTAGAATGATAAAGTTGGGAGCTTCACTCTCAACTAAGGAACTAAAGCTATTCATAGAGATCTTAAGAGAATGTGGATATATTTACATGGACATATAGAACTATTCCTAGTTTGGACCCAGAGCTAGTTGTGCATAACCTCATTTTACACCTTGACGCCAAACCCATCAAGAAAAAGTTGAGAAAGATGCACCCTAAGGTGGTGCTCCTTGTCAAAGAAGAATTGGAAAAATTGTTAGTTGCTAATTTAATTAAACCCATTAACTACTCAAATTAGATCTCTAACATAGTCCCTATATAGAAGAATCATGTCGGCATATGAATCTGCACTGATTTCCATGACATCAATAAATCATACCCTAAGGATGACTTCCCCTTACCTAACATTGACATGATAGTTGATTCCACCGCTAGTTATGAAATGTTTGTCTTTAATGGATGGGTTTTCGGTTATAATCAGATACGGATTGCAGAAGAAGATCAACATAAAATAACCTTCATTACCCCTTGGGGACATTTTTCTACAAGGTCAAGCCTTTCGGACTCAATAATGGCGGGAGCACTTATTAGCAGGACATGATTGTTATCTTCAAGATATGTTGAATGACATCATGGAATATTATGTTGATGACTTCTAGCTAAATTCAAGAGTAAAGGAGAGCACCCGAAGTCTTTGAGACGTATTTTTCAGTGTCTCTAGGATTATAAGGTTTGTTTGAACACCGAGAGATGTGTCTTTGCTATTTTATTAGGAAAGATCCTAGGGTTCATTATTTCACAAAGAGGGATAGAAGTGGACCTGTAAATTTTATCGCTATCCCATAAATGCCACCACCTATCACTCTCAAACAATCGAGGAATTTACAAGGGAAAATTCAGCAATCCATCGCTTTATTTCACATCTTGCAGATAAGTGCCACCCGTTTACCCATTTATTGAAGAAGGATGTTTCATTCAACTAGGGACCAGATTGCCAAAATCCCTTTGCACTAGTAAAACATTACTTGGTCAACCCACCTGTACTCATGCCACCTACCCTAGGTGAACCTCTATTCTGTACATTTTCGCTACTGAGTTCTATTAGTGCAATGCTTTCCCAGTATGACCTAGACCATAAAGAAAGGGTAGTTTAATATCTTAGTCACACTTTGATTGCTTATGAGTTGAGTTACCCGAAAATTTAAAAGGATTTCTTGGTAGTTGCGTTTACTTTCCAAAAGCTTCACCATTATCTCCTAAACAATAAAACCAAACTCATATCTAAAGTTGACCCTCTCAAGTACCTTTTATCCAAAACCACCCCTGACGGAGTTAAATGGGTAATTGGATCATTCTCCTAAGTAAATTTGATATTGATTTCATGAATCAGAAATCCTTGAAAGGACATGTATTGATTGATCAATTGGTAGAAGCTCCTCTCTTAGGGATGGAACCCTTGTGCCTTGATCTTCCGGATGTGTATGTGATTTACATTGAAAAGTTTGTAGAATGGAAGGTCCATTTTGATGGATCTTTCACCTTCCATGAATCTGAAGCAGGAGTGGTGCTCATCACTTCCACAGGGGAGTTCATTCTAAGAGAATTCCAGTTAGGATTGCTGTGCACTAATAACATTGCAGATTATGATTGCGTATTATGAGGCACTCATCATTAGCCTCAAGCTAGCTATTACTTGGAATATTAGGCAACTACGTGTCATTGGAGACTCCCAACTTATCATTATCCAAATTAATGATGTGTATAAAGTTAAAGATGAGAAGCTCATTCCATATAAGAAAATGGTCAAAACATATTTGAGCAAAATCCAAGGTCACGTAATAGATCCACAGATGTTATGGCTACAATTATATCTCACATTACGCATTCCACCTCAACAAAGTAAAATGCCTTTCTTTGTAGATAATTTACAAGTGCCACATATGATATGCGAGTCATGTTTGGCCTCGAAGTTGTTGGTCCGTTATTCCCCTAGTATGACCCTATGTTTGATACCTACAAGATGGCATTTTTCACCGGACATCACCCATTCGAAAAGAAATCCCTTATCCAACGTATAGCCTGTTATACCCTCCTACGAGGTACCCTTTATCATCGTGGCTATGATGGGAATCTTCTTTGTTGTTTGGATGTTACTGACTCAATCCATGTTATTAAGGAAGTACACGGTGGTATTTGTGGAGAGAAAACTAGCACTATGGTCTTAGCTAAAAAACTATTAAGATTAGGCTATTATTTTCCTACCATGGAATCGATCACACAATTTTGTAAAGAAATGTGAACTATGGAAGAAGTATGGAAACTTAATACATACACCATCCTAGAATTTGTAGCCTATCACGTCACCTTGGCCATTTTCTAAATGGGTCTAGATCTCATAGGGAAGCTCCATTGTTCTTCTTCGGATGGCCACACCCACATTATCACTACCACCAAGTATTTTACCAAATGGGTAGAGGTTGCACCCTTACTTACGTCACCGATGCACAAATTTCTAAATTCATTATGAACCATCTCATTTATTGTTATGGTATCCTCTCCACTATTGTCATTGATAATGGTAAGTCCTTCAAAAATAATATGGTTAAGACATTGTGTCAATGTTTCCATATTCAACTCAAGTGGTCTACCCCTATTATCCCCAAGGTAATGGACAAGAAGAGGCTACTAATAAAACCTTGTAAAAATACATCCCACCCTCTAGGCCTATCGAACCTCCATCTGCACTCCTACTGGTGCGACCCTATATTCACTAGTCTATGTAATCAAGCCATCATACCTCCATAAGTGGAACTTCCTTCCCTAAGAATATATATCGGGAATATTTTGATAAAGACGAGGACTATTGAGTTGCTCGACTGGCAGAGTTGGAACTATTAGATGAAAAGTGTATCAAAGCACTCAATCACCTGAAATTCTATCAGAATAGAGTATCTAGGGATATAACAAATGCATCATTCATCGGGAATTTGATGTAGGTGATCTAGTCCTAAAATTAAATCACAAGAATACCGTCAAAGATAGGGAAAAGACGGGTAATTTGAAACTAATTGGCTACGTCCTTATGTGTTGGTTTTTAAGTGTGGATTAGGAGCCTATAAAATTATAAACTCAAATGGCAAAGAGCTTATAGAACCTATGAATGCCATGTACCTCAAGTAGTTCTACACTTAAGCATGATGAGAATTTAGATAACAACTAAAAAATAGAAAAAAAAAAAGGAAAAAATAGAAATTTTGAGAAAATGGTAAAGAAAAACCAGGTCATCCACATGTGAAAACCATGCAATTGTGGCACAGTGGGTAGGTATTTGAGTGAAAACTAGTCTTCGGTGCTCAAAGAAGATTTTTCGGTCAAAATTCACTCTTGAAGAAAAACAGGTAACCCTTAGTGATTTCTAGATATAACTTCCTTTGCTAGGTCTATGAACCCTACCGAATCCATGTTCATTTGAGTCATGATCTAGCTTATTTGCTCTTATATCTACATGAACAATGTTTCCTTTGGATATTCCCATCTAACGTTGGGGACACATTCACATTCCACTTTCTCGAATTATATAGGATATCGAACATATTCTCTTTTCCTTCAATGGTTACAACAAAGGCCACAACGTAGTGTTAAATTTGATACCTATTTAGATGTCTTTTATCATTTTTATACAGGCTAGCAACCGCTAGTTTAATGAATTTCAAGAGATGTGAGACACTTCCAGGTTAATTTACTATGATGTGATTGAACCTCACTATAACTAGAGAATGATTGAAGATATTATGAAGAAACTAGCAGAGGGCATCGATCTAGACTATGAGAATATAATTAAATGTATGTATTTGCTACATATTTTGGTATGACTTAATTTTATAGTGCATCTATGTATATATGTATTTGCTACATATTTTGGTACGACTTAATTTTATCTGCTGCATATTTTGGTACGACTTAATTTTAAAATCCAGTTCTTTTATTATGGAATCATTATTATTGGGGGAACCATAATATAACTCATATAATAGGTAAATATCTTTTCATGTCACATTCCTTTAAGAATCATATATCTAAAACCTGCATTGCTCACCATAGAGAGAAAATCAAATAATAATTGACTTTATAATACTTGTTGCTTTCACATGATTTGATAAGAAGCATGTTAGAGCCAAAGTGATTTTGGTCTACATTGAAGAAATATTAAAATAAATGTGAGATAAACTCTTTATGTTAAGCATAAATAAGTAAAAGACTCCATAGAAAGAAGGAAAGATGCCTTCTTTTAAGTCTTCCTTGATTCAATTTTTTTTCAAAAGATTTTTTTTTCCTTGGAGTGGACCATTCCACTTAGAGAGTAAGACTTTTTTGACAATAGGTAAACAAGGGTGGAGGGGACCCTACACCATACATAACAAAGCTCCCAAATAGAGAAGATATTTAATACCGAACCATACAACAATATAGTCATATCAAAAATAATCAAAACTAACGGTGAGTATGATAAACTATCAATAAATCACATAACTAATAGCACTAAACAACAACCTAACATCAACACAAACATTTTCATTTTCTCCAAGTTAGCCACTAGAGTGGCCCATTCCTTAGCTAGTGATTCAATGTTAGTTCCCATAGTGGTTACATCAGCTTTAAATAGTTCCATTTTCCTCTTCTTCGATGTCCCCTACTCTTCACATTTTTGTAGGCATTATCCAATTGTCTGAGATTTTGAAGGTGTTGTAAAGTGCACTTGACAGGAGAATACTCCACTCATTGAAGTTCTGAAGCATAGCCTTAAGCTGATCCACATCACTGTTTAAATTATTACATTTTTCTTGCAGAACCTCCATACTACCACCCTTTATGACTTAAGCCACATCCTCATATTAAAACATAAAATGTGACACTTATCTTATGAAAATCATTATCCATTTTATTCTCAATGACTGACATGCAATTAAGATCAAATATGTCTCTCACACCACTTTTTCCAAGCACTTCCATTTGGCTCTTTTCTCCGGGTGTCAATCGAAACTTGCCTCGTCTGTTGACTTAGTTCATCTATTTTAGCCTTTTTAACATCCACCACCTTCACATCATATACTTTTAGGTGTTGGAGGCCCTGTACTACTTCAACTTCAGCCATATTTTGTTCATCCCCTTCACTCAACTCAAGTTATTTGCTAGACTCCTCAATCTCATAATAAGTTTCATCTTCCATAGCATAATCTTCAAGGACTTTTGACATGACACTATCCCCATTAACGTTCTTATCTATATATTTTTCTTTTCACAATGGTCATACTAAAACCCTAATGCATGGTAATAATTAGTTTTCCATTTTGTAATGGTCCATGGTAGCACATAGAGAACAAAGTATATAGTATGGAAAACTAAAACTATGCCCATGTCTGAGGAAAAATAGCATGGGAAGATGGTAAGAATAGATACATTTGTGGCATCCCTCAAGAGTGAAAAAATGGATTAGGTTAAGGGTCAACTTGTTGAATGGGGGAGGTAAGAAATTCCTAAGAAATCTCGTAAAATGAGGGGATATTATTTCCTTACCTCACAAAAATATATTCATTTCATCTCGCTAAATATGTTTTTGGGTTTGTAGACTTAGAATCCTTCTATGGGAATTCCAATAACATAATCCACCATGTTGATTGAAAAATTCAATCTTTACTCCCCACAACACCACATTTACCCTTGTACATTTCCTATTTGGCTTCCATGCCGATCAGAAATCCTTACTGAGATGCTCATTGTACCCCTTAAAAATCTTTAATAAAGGGGAAATCACATTCAATTGAACACCTCCATAGCATTGGATTTAACATCATGGCAATTCTAAGGCTTAGTGTGAACAAAATATTCCCTATATTCCTATTAATAGAAAAACTATCATGAATAAAAACTCATTGTTCAATGTTACACAAACTTTATTATGAAACTGCAATACCAATACATGAATTAGCAACATAAATCCCAATTTCCTAGAGAGAGCGAGTAAATGTGAATTAACACCCCTTAGCCCTAATAAACTAATAAACCCAAATTCCAAGAGAGGAATAAACCCATATTACAAGAAGATTAACATCTCCTTAATAAACTACACGCATTGCATTACACTTGTAAGGAATTACAAGAGAAGAACAAAACTATAGAAGCACTCACATTACAAGAACATTAACCTCCCCTTAATAAATATACACCCCGGAGGCACTTGGGTTACGAGAACATTAACATCCCCTTAGTATTTATAAAACCCGATTATAAGAACATTAGCATTCCCTTAATAATTTACAAATGATAGACATCATTCATCATTAACACCCCGCATCACCTTCCGCCATCCTTGTGTACCTCGAAAGAAGGGACATGAAATCATTGTGAACATTTTCCTCCCACACTTGAAATTTTAAATGATGATTACATTTGTCCTACTCCCCTTGTCAGGAGGATATATTTTCGTAATTAAATATAGATATGAAATAAATTAAAACTCATTTTCTAAAGGTAGAATTATGGTAAATCATTTTAAGAAGAATTTGAATTTCATTGTAATACTATTTGTCATGCTAGAATCCCAAATTCACAAAATAATTCATTGCAAATTAAACTATTTTCATGATATCTATGAACACACTAATTGTTGAAGAGCTTTACAATTTTTAATTCTATATATACCTTAAACCGATGTGAACAATGTTTTCACAAGATAGTTTGAAGTCATGAGGATAATATGACCTAAAAAAATCAAAAGTAAGAGAGTTAATTGTTGACGCAAAATCACAGCACCCCTGGACGCACATCAGGCTTCTAGGTTGATGTTCAGGCATCCAGTGTGATTGCACAACATGGAAACCTCTCTCAAGCGTGGGACTTGTAAAACCGAGAGAGGAATCTCGAGAGAAGGCTGGTTCTGCTCCTAAACTACCCGCCACAAGCTATTCCGGTGCGAGCAAGCTAATCTAATCCTAATCTAACCATGCCAAGGAGAGAGAGAGAGAGAGAGAAAGGAAAAACAGAAAAGCCTACACTAAAACGGTGATACACCGAGAAGGAGAATGTTGGACATCTATCAAAAGCGCCATGGGACAAAGAGAGGTGAGCAATGGGAAGGATGGACAGATGCATCACGAGGCCCAAGGATAGATTTCACACAAAAATGTCCCAAAACTCCATGAACACGGCTCGGAATCTGCAATGAACATTCAAACATGCACTGAATACCTGCAGTGAAGAAGAGAGGCAAGAAGAAAACAAGCAAAAACGAGAAAGGATGGACAGATGCATCACAAAACACGTTTTGTTGCTTCAGAAGTTTGCACAGAACATCATTCCATTAGTAAAAGGCAAAAAACGCCATTACAGAGCAGGGAGGAGGCTCGAACTCCATTTTCAACCCTAGAGAAGAAAAGAAGGGAGGGCAGAGCAGAAAGAATGAACAACTCTTTCTTTTTTAAAATGAGCCAAAACTGGCTTTTACATTGCATGGGTCGAACCCAGGGGACAGAAACGTAGGAAAACGTGCAAGCCCATTCCTCATTGACTGCAGATGCATTAAAATGGCATGGGATACCTTCCCAACCCATACCCTGCCATCTTTGACCGATTTGGGAGGAGAATGCGACCCATTTGTATTAATTTGGCCGCTAAAATGTCACTTCTGGCCGTGCAGAAGAAGAATGCGACCCATTAGCATTAAAGCGGGTTGTTGAAAGGTAAACGGCCATTACCACACGTCGAGCCGTTTCTCGATTTTCTCTCTTCAGACTGCATCAAAACTCGAGATTGATCCCAGAATCATGTAGAGCATCTCAAGAGCTTTCCGTTGATATAAGGAACATGGAAATCGAGCTCGGATCAAAAGATATGGCGATCCCCGAAGATTTAGGGCACGGAGAAGCGGACCAAGACAGATTTTAAAATGTTTTCCGCTCTTCACCGTCGGGCGACACGTGGCACGTGCTGATTGGACGAGCAATTCTCTGTCCTCCGTCTTTCGCGGGCCTTCCTTTTGAAATTGCTTGCGGGCCCCTTAAACTTGGACACGTGGCGCCATTTCATTGGTTCGGTTCAGCGCTCGATAACTCGCCCCTTTGACCTTTTGACTTTTTCTCCTGTGAGGACACGTGGCAGCTTCTGATTGGTCCTCGGCTCCTTCGGCTCCTTCGCGTACTTCGCCTCCATTTTTCCGGATGTCCCATTTGATTTTGGGCCCTTTGTGCTCATTTCGGCCGGTTCGGGCATTTCGCGTCCATTTGTCCCAGACGTCCCATTTGATTTTGGACCCTCTGGACTCATTTCGGCCGGTTCGGGCATTTCGCGTCCATTTGTCCCGGATGTCCCATTTGATTTTGGCCCCTTTGGACTCATTTCGGCCGGTTCGGGCATTTCGCGTCCATTTGTCCCGGATGTCCCATTTGATTTTGGCCCCTTTGGACTCATTTCGGCCGATTCGGCCGGTTCGGGCATTTTTGGCCCGCTTGTCCCACTTTGTTTCGGACTGCTTGTGCTCATTTCGCCCGGTTCGGCCGCTTCGCGCCTTTTTGTCCCAAATGTCCCAAAGGCGACCCTCTCGTGATTAGCCCATTTTTCTCTCGGTCGAACCGGCATTTCGCGTCCACCGCGTACTTTTGTCCCGAGATGTCCCTGTTGCTTTCACATTTATTTGGGCTTACTTGCCGAGCCGGCCGTTCGGCCTTTTGTCCCAAATGTCCCGACTGCTCCTAGGACTAGGACTTAGCCGATTTTCACCATTTTTCTGGATCAACCTACTTGCCTTTCTGCAACTTTTTTTGCATTTTCTCAGAGCTTGCTCCCTGTTTCTTCGGCCAGGGGAGTTAGAAAAATACCTGAAGGGACCCTAGAAACCTGATTTTGCTCTGAATCAATCAATTTGCTTGGGATTTGAATCTTCTGATGCATGTTATCAAAATTTACCCTAGGGGGGTGAATTTTGGATAACAATTTGGCGACTCAGCGGGGTCATCTGCCTGCTAGATGAAAAGACCAGTTGCCTGAAGCAATCCATTGGGCATGGAGTCATAAGCAAGCCTGAAAACTGATCTGAACCTTGAAAATCTCCCTCTGAGCCACTTGAAACCCACCGGACATGGAGTTGTTCTCACCAAAAACCACTGGAACGAACTGTGCAAGAGCAAAACCAGCAACACCAAAAACTATGTACAAAACTGAAAATCATACATGCCCCAAATGGAACATGCAGAGTGTGCACAAGCACTTCTTCTGCTGAAAGCAAACCTACCTACTCTATTCTAACTGGAAGCAAAGGCAAGCTAAACAAACCCTGCAACTGGTTGTGCAAAATAGCTTCCTTTCTTCAAAATTGGCAGCCATGCAATTGATTTGGCACTGATCATGGCTGTTTGGATGGATGGAAAATCAACAAGAAGCTGGTCTTCTATCCAAATCATCAAGGTATCAATTGAAAAATCCAATACCTCTTTTAGTTGCTCTGCATTTGGATTGGAGAGGTATGGCAGCTGATCCTTGGTACTTTGTAGCTCATCCTCATGCTCAGAAACAAGCATGACTGGTTGTGGCTTCTCCTTTGGCTCTAATGAAGCCAAATACCTGATTGGGCAAGGTCTGATCAGTTTGATATGCCCATAGCTCTGATTTTCAACTCCAAGAATGGAGTTTTCTTGTAGACCTTCTTGAATGGATGGTGTGGAAGAAAAGGTGGAATTCTTCTGTCCTTTCTCTTCCTCCGATGAAGAACATGGAAGATAAAAATCTTCCAATCTTGATCCCAAAGAGCTGCTGTAAGATGCAGGCTGCTGCAAATGAAAGCTCTCCTTCATGGCAGCAGGCTCTTGTGTTTGGAATGTGGATGATGAAAGAGAGAAAGGTGAAAGCTCAACCGGCTCTTCTCCATCAAAACAGTCCTCCAAATCTGACAGGTAAACTGCCTCATTGCTGTCCTGCTGCTCGTTTTCAACTTCCTCCATGGTGTCCTCTTGATCTGCAACTTGACCACCATGGTTTCCTTCACTCTCCAATATTGAATTTGAGAGATCAAACTCCTTTTCAGTATTAGAACTTGAGAGAGGTGAAGTAGAAAGAAGAACTGAAGGTTCTCCTGTAGCCTGCTTTGTGCTCAAAGCCCTTGGATCTACACTTTTCTCCTCCATAGCTAGATTGTGCTCCTCTTCTTTTGGATTTGGAGCAGCTTCTCCTTCCTCCAATGTTTGAAGACAATCTTGCTCTTGATTGAACTCCTCCTCCAGCATGAAGTTTGTCAAGTCAAACTCTTCAATTTGTTGCTCTAGAGGACAAGTTGGGACTGCAAGATCTTCTTCTCCAACAAAATCAGTCCTCACCACCATTTGTTCAACCTTAGCCTCTTCTGTAGGCTTAACCATCAAGGGGATCTTTGTCATCCCAAATCTAAGAGCCCAACTCTTCAGATTTTGAATTTCTTCATCTTTGTTGGCACTCTCTTTTTCTTTGTTGTTTTCCTTGGTGGCATTCTGATTTTCATCCTCCCAACATGGATTTGGGAATGCAAGAGGAGGGATGGGTTGAAACTCAACTGATTTGACATTTTTTTGTGGTGGTGGAGGAGGTGAAACCTCTTGTTTCTTTGGAGGAGGGGGTATTTCTGTTAGCTCTTGTGGAGGGAATGACTGTTTGGAAGGGAAAATGAAAGAAGAATCGAGATGAAATGGAAGACTGAGAGGTGGAGACATGGATTCCACATTTGGGACAGCAGATGGAGAGTTTGAAACTTGACACTGCTGAACTGAAATAGATTGGGAAAGAGGAAAAGAAAAGGCATGAGATGGTGTGCTTACCCATTGACAAGGTTGCTGAATACTTCTCTCATACACCTCTATTTCTTCAATCCACTTTGCAAGTTGGGGCAGCGTCTCTATCATGAAGTCCGGCTTCTCCGAGGGCTGAAGTGTCTTGGAAAAGGGCCTCCCCATGGACAAGGAGTCCTGCAACCAATTCTCAAAGCTCTCATTTGAGCTGTTGCTCTGCACTGCACCATCCCCACCTCCATCTTTTGAATTTTCTCCAACAGACCAGCATCTTGGATCTGATGGTCTTCATTGTATGCATACTCTTGCTCTTGGAAAGCTCCATAGCCAAACTGACTTTGGCACTGCTGCTCATATGGGTATGCATACTGATCTTGAATCTGCTCAAAATGCTGATTTGGAGGATTTGTAAAATGTGTTGGAGGTGTGATATACTGCTGTTGGAAATGTGAGTTCCATGATGGAAATGAAGTCATGATTGCACAACTTCATAGAACGAAAGAATGATGGAAGAGATGGAAGGAAGAATGGATGAAAATGGATGGAAACGAATGGAAAGGAAGGTCTGCAACTTCAGAGATGGGTTGTTGACCAGATGGAGTCGCCAGATGTGTTTGCAAGTGCCTCCAAAGGCTGAAATCTTCACAGGAACACATCAACCTGCAAAAGATGAAGTGAAAGACCTCTAAGGTCCCACCGGGCGTGCCAAAACTGTTGATGCAAAATCACAGCACCCCTGGACGCACATCAGGCTTCTAGGTTGATGTTCAGGCATCCAGTGTGATTGCACAACATGGAAACCTCTCTCCAAGCGTGGGACTTGTAAAACCAAGAGAGGAATCTCCGAGAGAAGGTGGTTCTGCTCCTAAACTACCTGCCACAAGCTATTCCAGTGCAGGCAAGCTAATCTAATCCTAATCTAACCATGCCAAGGAGACAGAGAGAGAGAGAAAGGAAAAACAACAAAAGCCTACACTAAAACGGTGATACACCAGAGAAGGAGAATGTTGGACATCTATCAAAACTGCCATGGGACAAAGAGAGGTGAGCAATGGGAAGGATGGGACGGATGCATCACGAGGCCCAAGGATAGATTTCACACGAGAAAATGTCCCAAAACTCCATGAACACAGCTCCAAGACCTGCAATGAACATTCAAACATGCACAAATACCTGCAATGAAGAGAGGCAAGAAGAAAACAAGCAAAAACGAGAAAGGATGGACAGATGCATCACAAAACACGTTTTTGTTGCTTCAGAAGTTTGCTGAACATCATTCCATTAGTAAAGGCAAAAACGCCATTACGGGGCGGGGAGGAGGCTCGAACTCCATTTTCAACCCTAGAGAAGAAAAGAAGGGAGGGCAGAGCAGAAAGAATGAACAACTCTTTTTTTTTTTAAAATGAGCCAAAACTGGCTTTTACATTGCATGGGTCGAACCCAGGGGACAGAAACGTAGGAAAACGTGCAAGCCCATTCCTCATTGACTGCAGATGCATAAAAACGGCATGGGATACCTTTCCAACCCATACCCTGCCATCTTTGACCGATTTTGGAGGAGAATGCGACCCATTTGTATTAATTTGGCCGCTAAAATGTCACTTCTGGCCGTGCAGAAGAAGAATGCGACCCATTAGCATTAAAACGGGTTGTTGAAAGGTCGCTTCTGGCCATTACCACACGTCAGAGCCGTTTCTCGATTTTCTCTCTTCAGACTGCACCAAAACTCGAGATTGATCCCAGAATCATGTAGAGCATCTCAACAGCTTTCCGTTGATATAAAGAACGTGGAAATCCGAGCTCTGGATCAAAAGATATGGCGATCTGAAGATTTAGGGCACGGAGCAGACCAAGACAGATTTTAAAATGTTTTCCCGCTCTTCACCGTCTGGACGACACGTGGCACGTGCTGATTGGACGAGCAATTCTCTGTCCTCCGTCTTTCGCGGGCCTTCCTTTTGAAATTGCTTGCGGGCCCCTTAAACTTGGACACGTGGCGCCATTTCATTGGTTCGGTTCAGCGCTCGATAACTCGCCCCTTTGACCTTTTGACTTTTTCTCCTGTGAGGACACGTGGCAGCTTCTGATTGGTCCTCGGCTCCTTCGGCTCCTTCGCGTACTTCGCCTCCATTTGTCCCGGATGTCCCATTTGATTTTGGGCCCTTTGTGCTCATTTCGGCCGGTTCGGGCATTTCGCGTCCATTTGTCCCAGACGTCCCATTTGATTTTGGACCCTCTGGACTCATTTCGGCCGGTTCGGGCATTTCGCGTCCATTTGTCCCGGATGTCCCATTTGATTTTGGCCCCTTTGGACTCATTTCGGCGGTTCGGGCATTTCGCGTCCATTTGTCCCGGATGTCCCATTTGATTTTGGCCCCTTTGGACTCATTTCGGCCGATTCGGCCGGTTCGGGCATTTCTGGCCCGCTTGTCCCACTTTGTTTCGGACTGCTTGTGCTCATTTCGCCCGGTTCGGCCGCTTCGCGCCTTTTTGTCCCAAATGTCCCAAAGGCGACCCTCTCAGCAGTTAGCCAATTTTTTCTCTCGGTCGAACCGGCATTTCGCGTCCACCGCGTACTTTTGTCCCAGATGTCCCTGTTGCTTTGCAGGCTGTTTGTGCTTACTTCGGCCGAGCTGGCCGGTCCGGGCCTTTTTGTCCCAAATGTCCCAACTGCCCCTAGGGCTAGGACTTAGCGATTTTCACCATTTTTTCTGGATCAACCTACTTGCCTTTCTGCAACCTTTTTTTGCATTTTCTTAGAGCTTGCTCCCTGTTTCTTCGGCCAGGGGAGTTAGAAAAATACCTGAAGGGACCCTAGAAACCTGATTTTGCTCTGAATCAATCAATTTTCTTGGGATTTGAATCTTCTGATGCATGTTATCAAAATTTACCCTAGGGGGGTGAATTTTGGATAACATTAATACTTAACGCTCGCTAGGTAATGTTAGTGTAGTGTATTGAGGCAAATTAACATCAATCAAATAAGAATTCACCAGAAATAAAAATGTTTTTTTTATAATTGATAAGGCAGGAGTTGATGGGGCCCATTCCCATTAACAAAGTTGGGCCTGAATACCTAAAGCATATCCAAACAAAGTTGGGTAATAATCCTCCCAGAAAATCCAAACCAAACCTACATACACAAAGCAATGCAAACAAACAAATGTAAAACATAACAAAGGTGTCTGACCGAAGTTATTTCCCACCCTGGGATGGAAAATTGTCTTCAATACTACACATCCAGCCTTTTTTACTTTTCCTCTTCTTCACTTTGTTCCAATTGCCAGCGTTGGACTGAAAAATTATCATAAGATCACTCGGATTTCCTAGGTCTTCCATATTATCAGGAAAATATTTTTTATCGAATCTGATTTTTCAGGTGAATGTTCTCTTTTGTTCCTCCAACTAACTCTTCATTCTCACGTTTTCCCATTTTTGAATCCCATTGTTCATTTTTGTTGCTTTTGTTGTTTTTCGTTGGGTTGCAAATCAAAATTCACAAATCCCCATCTACTAGAAGTGGTTGAGCTACTCTTTTTAGCACTGTTTTTATTTAAAGGACAAGAAGCTTGTAGATGTCCTGGATTATTGCAAGATCTGCATCTAAAAGTGGTATTTTCATAATCCACCGCCTCTAAATGATGAATTTTTCTAAATTTTAAAAGGATACGATCGGTATTCCTTTACTCAAATTAATTTCATCAAAAATGGGAGCATAACGCAAAACATAGAGTGAGATCTTTGTAAATCTTCTTTAATAAGCTTGCCTAAGACATTGCCAATATCATCTAGAGCATACCATAAATGCATAAAAAGGTTAAGAAGCCTTACCCAAACCAAAGTGTTTTCGTAACCGAATGGGTATGCGAATAAAATTATGGAAATCATGGAGTAAAATATAAACCAATGTTACCCTAGAACCAAGGTCCTTTAGATAGGAAATGCTCATAATATTTTGTTTCTCTAAAATGTCCAATAAAAAACGTTTACAACAAAGAGATATTTTACACCTATTGGATCAGTTTTCAAATATCCACTAGTATAAGGTAGTATAATAATGCGAGAGGCCATTGAAGTGCCCATAACATCATCACGAGAAAGAGTTTGATAGTATTCCTCTACCTCGGGGTTTTTAATTTCTAACTTTAGGATTTCTTCTGCTAGATCCATCACATATGTGGTATCCGAAACATTTCCACCTTTGTGATTTCCTAGAATATCCTGAACAAGGTAGGATTAGAAGGATGAGATGGATCCCGATTTCTAGAAGCCCAGGCCCACGCTTTCCAGAGAAACTTGTTGTTTTTCCCTCTAGCTTTAGGACAATTCACATCATTAGATGAGATTCTTTGTGGATATAGATTAGGGTAAGAAACCTACTCCTTCTTCTCCCTATCCTATCCCCCTTGCACTCTAACGTAATCCCTTTGATCCCCAGGAAATATGGTGAGGCCAACCTAAATATTTTATCTTTCCCTAGATGTGGAATATTTTAGCTCGCTAGACCTAATTTATTTTTCTCCTCTCTTCACAAATTTTATGTTTTTCTCCATCACCTTCTCCTCCAAAAATAAAAATGTTATGTACGCTTTTTTAATATTTTAAGATATCTATTATTATTTAAATCCTTTATTGTATTATAAATTTGCTAAAGATAATCACACATATTATACATACAAACATTATTAAGATAGTTAGGCATATTATACGAAGCTTGTGAAATAAATTTAGGGAAAAATTACATACAAGTAATATCCCACATTTTGATCAATGAAAGGATACAAATGAAAACTTAAAAAAGTACAAAATATAACACAACCAACATGTAACATGAATAATCAGGCCTAGAAAAACATAGAGTGTGAATAGTATAAAAAGAGTTGGAATGATAGAGAAACCCTAGGGTTCTACCAATCCTAGTATTGGAATAATCTTGACAAAGGAAAAGAACATACCAATGCAATAGACTTGAATTACTCCACATGATGAGGAATGTGCGGGATAATTTTGCATGTGTGACAAGGTCGAGGGATGGCATGTTGGAGATTGATGCCCCATTGGATCAATAGATGCTTTGAAACGAGTTAAAAAATCTATGTAAGACCAGAATTTTAAATTCCGGGCATCAAAAATCCTATTGTTAACCAACTAAAAGTGACGGAAAGGTATTTAGATTTGCAAAGATAAAGGGAAGGCATACTTCTTCCGAGCTTTTGAGAACCCACACGATGTTCTAGGTAAATGAAATGGGATGTGACAACCATGACCACTACTTTATCTACACACAACACTATGAAATTCAACATAAAGATGCTTGCAATCTCATAATTCATATGATCTCTCATGGTTCTCTTGAGATAATCCACATCCAAGAAGTTCGATATCATAGTCATAATATCTTCAGAGTCTATGCGGAAGACATTGCGAAGATGACAATAAGACACAGTAGAGATGAAAATTCCTTCCCACTTGTTGTTTTGCAAGATGATGAAAGGAACATAGGTATATTCCATGAGAGGGATGGGGAAAACAACAGAAAAAAACATGATAAAATTAGTGAGGACATGAGAAAATAGAACCTAATTAAATAGTACCTCGACTCGTGTGACGAAGGTCAACACAATAAAAATAGATGACATCATCAACATTTTCCCATGCATTTCCTAGATTATTTGATGAAAAGGATCTTAGATTATGTTAAATGCAAGATGATACAATATTGTATAAAAAAACCTAAGTGGGCGGTATAAGAGAAATCCCCAAAGCCACAAGCACACAAGGCCATGCCTAGCAAAAGAACAAAGAAATAACTATAAGGGGGTTTGAGGAACACCAAAAAAAAAGACTAGATTATGAATAAAGGCTACCCCTGATTAATAAGCACACACCATAAAAAATAGGATTACTAGAGACAATCACACACATTATACATAAAGGTGTTACCAATAAAACATACCACACCACCTTTGAAGCCGGCTAGGATGGAAAACGCATCTCCACTAGATTTTGAATCATCGGCCTTGGATCCCGATAGGTGGTGGTGCTCCAACAGGATTTCTTATAAGGAGATGCATTTAAATTTCACTAAGTTTTCTTGGTTAGCGGCAGCGCCAAACATGTGCCACTCGTGGCACTATAGAGTGCAATTTTTAAGGTGCACTTTTGTCACTTTGTGGATGCACAATGTACTAGTGTGAATGATCTTCTAGCCATGCTCATTGAACTTTTATTCCATCATCTTCTTCACGATATTTTTGTAGGCTAATGATATCCTCCTCATTAATCTCCTCCTATCAAACTCTTTCATACGCCATCACTATTTCTATTTTATATTGGCTAGTGGTAGCTAGGATTTATTTATTTTTGGAATAACATTTTTACATTTTTCAAACTTCATTAATAGTATGTTTTAAAATATATGACCCATTCTGTAAGAGTGCAATATGTAATGCTTTTCTAATTCCCCTTAATCATAATCCATCACATGTGTGGGGCATGTGTTTGTATCATTATTCTCCTATTCAAGCTTTGACATCTCACTCTGTTAGATGTAATCACTATAATCCCTAGCTCAACAAAAGGTAAAAGATGTGAAATCCTCACACATCCGGAGAAAAGTAATCATTGGTTTACAAACACTCAAATAAGCTGGTTATTGTAGTAAAATCCTATAGATAAAAATAATAATACTTACACTCACGTAAACTACTTGTTAAGGGTGGACAATGCATCTCTGCCATATTTAAGCTTAAGTTTTTTTCCAATCAATTTTTTTTTTTTAAAATTTTTTTAATCCACGTAGATCTACCAAATCATCGGTTATCGAACAACATAGAATAACACTTGATAGAAAAAGATACTCTATTATGAGAACATGTTTCTTAGAAGAACAAAAAAACCCAATCAAATTATTTGCATCATCATTTATGTTAAAGTGAGTGGAAGAAATCTAACACTATAGAAATTCAACATATTTCGTTGTCTAAAGGGGTAAAAAAAAGTAGAATATAAATCATCTAAGAAAATACCATAGGAATGGCCCATGTGACTATGAGAATAAGATCATCATAACCATAACCTTTGAGCTTATTGATAGATCTTTTTGTTTCGTCCTGTTGACAAAATTAACAAAACTAAACCCCCTCTTAACCCCCATATTATGATACACGACCATGTAGATATGCGTGATGTGTCCAAACAACTTGAAAAGATTGTGTAGATAAACATCTATCATGTCCTCGAATAAATTGGTAATTTGATCAAAATTTTCATCAATTTTGTGGTGCATGGTGTCACCAGAGCGGTCCATGACACCCCTCAGACTAGGACGAATGTAAGTTGATTATCCAGCAATGGAAAAAGTGGTAGTATAGCCAGTGCTTCTTCCTCCTATAGTGAAGCCCTTAGTAGCCTTATCCATTATTAAGGTGTCTTTGGCACCAACAGAGGTGAGATCCTTGTAAGTCCATTTTGATGTCCATTGATCGCCCTTCTTACCCTAGATACGGAAAAATGTGAGCACCGCACTACCCTTGGATCCAACTAGGATGAAAGCGTATCTCCACCAGTTTTAAATCATCAACCTTAGATCCCGACAAGCGGGGGTGCTCTAGCAGGATTTCTTCTAAGGAGACTCCTATAAAGATCATAGTCGTGTGAACCACCTTTTGTCCACGCTCATTAAACTTTTATTCAAGGATCTTCTTCACGCCATTTTCATCTTGCCCAACAATATTTGGCGGTGGCTGATTAAAATCCATGTCTTTGGTACCCTCCTATTTAAGCTCCCCCTTACACTCTATCAGACGTCATCACTGTTTCTATCTTATATTAGCTAGGATCTCCTAGGCTTTATATATTTCTTTCGAATAACATTTTTAACAGTTTTTAAATGTCATTCCAAACCTTACTAAGAGTTTTTGATAAATCTATTTTCATTCCTTGATCATCAATAATCAGTTTGTTTGGTCACTGTTATCCTTTTTGCCCACTTGGGCAAAAATGGACAGCCATGGTAAATTACATGTTGGGTCCAGAAATGTTCTTCATGAAGTAATTTGTGAATTCGGCTCATCAAATAAGGTTGTAATTTTTAAGTCCATGTTGACCTATGAGTTGCTGAAGAAATCAAATTCACACAATAAGTATTCATTCACAACATCAGCCAATTCAAAGGGTGATTCGATGGAGAAAAAAATAAAGAATTTGTGTAAAGCTCTCCATACTTTTACTTCAAAACTGTGTATAGTATGCCAAAGGGTGTTTGGACTACCATATCTTGTTTTCTTTATGATATTGAGCCTGAGTTGTGGATTCGAAGTAATTTTCAGTTTCAAGTAGAAAGCGAGGTTATGTGCATAACCTTCCCATTGAGAATCATTTTCAGCATCATTCGTGACATTGAACAAGCATTTTCTAAGAAAAAGAAGTATTGGCCATCATGGGATTATAGAACAAAGCTTAACTACATAAACACTATGTCAACAAGTGTTCCTTTAGGTGATAGACTCAGGGCTATGGTTAAGCACTCTCATGGGAAACCCTCCATTAGAGATCAACCTCTAGCACTTTTACAATGTAAAAAGAGGAACTTGCTATGGTTTTTTTAGCCAAGGAGGAAATGGGAGTTCAAGGTATTTGATCTACAGCTGGAAACAGTGGCAATAGCTTGGGTCATCGAGTCGTGGAATGTACATGGTGTGGATATGGAGTAGTTTGATTTGAGTTAAAGAACCATTGAGCTATACAGTGTTGACGAGGAGATTACATAGGTCGGCGAGCTCATGGCCGAGGTTCTTGGCCCACGAGGAGGATGTTGCAGGTGAGATTTGTTGTAGATCGAGCTCTGTAGGCTTGTCTTGGGACAACTCCGAAGCTTGAGCCTCAGTTTAATAGGGTGGGAAACGTCAAGCTAACGGTGAATTTGGTGTAGGTTTGTTAAGAATCGTCTTGGCGACGAAGGCACAAAAAATTGAGCTCGCTGTGAAGGATGACTCGAGATGGGTCTCGTAGAAGGAAAAATTAGGTGATGTCTCGGGTCTAACATTGGTAGAATCAAAATATTCTCGGTTAGGTAACCAATGAGGTTAGACACAGAGATGATGACAAACAAGCTCGTGAGATTTCTAGGTTTGAGCTCAAGAAAGC
This sequence comes from Taxus wallichiana var. yunnanensis, assembly GCA_018340775.1. NCBI lineage: Eukaryota > Viridiplantae > Streptophyta > Pinopsida > Cupressales > Taxaceae > Taxus > Taxus wallichiana. The sequence goes on along the minus strand of CM031242.1, from coordinate 838,226,021 downwards.
CTTAGAAATCTATTGAGTGAGAGGCTCAAGCAAGACGTGGAACCTGGCTTGGTCTCAGTTGTGATCACGACATGAAGAAATATAACTGGTGATTGGCTAAGCATCAAGATCACGATTATCATGACAGAGTGGAGAGGTCGATTCATCCATGAGAGCATCAAATGAAATTAGAGGAGTTTGAAAAAGGAAGTCCAGCGTGTTGGCCAAGCTATTTCAGAAATATACAATCGCGTTACTCATTCGTCGTGTCCTCCACAAAAAGTGGCTCATCATGTAAAATTTATCTCTCTAATCAAGATGGGGTCCCAAGGCGTTTCGAATTAGCAAGGGTGGGACTTTTCGTTGTGTCGTGGAAGGAAGCCATGATGATTCAGAGTGGCTAGGATCATCGAACCATGGCAGAGTCGCAACTGGGGAGTCTTGAAAAGCTGAATCAACGTGGAAAGGCATAAACAGTGAAGAGTTCGGGAGACACATGAAGTCATCTCGTCTGAGTTGAGATCGATGTGTCTAAGGCAAGTTAACGAGGTTTTATCCCATTTCCCGTCAAGTGGGCAGAAACGATGCATAAATCTCATGCTAAGACATGAACATGGGAATTCGGGGAATCCATTCCTAGGTGAAGATGTTAAGATGGCAAGCCGACGTAAAAAATCCACATTTGGAAGATTGTCAGTTCTCCGTCCGGGGAAGTGGGAAAAATTGCGGTCGAGCGCCAACGCATGGCAGTTTGGGAAAGCAGGTGATGACGGCCAATTCACCAAGATAAGGCATTCTAAGTTGAGCGGGGAACGTGGTATACACATGACTAAGTCATTACAAAGTGATCTTGTTAGAGTGAAAGGCGAGACCGCACTTTTAAAATTTAGCTCGAATATTTTAGGTAAGAAATAGTAGGCCATGCATGGCACGCAGGTGAGATGCTTGGTCAAATTCAGAGACGCGATTGTTGGAGGTCGGCGTTGAAGACGGAGGCATCTCATTTAGTGATACGTCATGGCAAGTTGGGGAACTGCAAGGGAGTTCGGTAAAATCATGGAGAGTATCTCGGTCCGAATAATAATGAGCTAAGTTTTGTCGATCCCTTGGCTTAATGAAAAGATCAGACTCAACCTTAAAATCTCAGGTTCTAGTCACTCGTAGTGCAAAGAATTAACTCAGTCAGTAGAGTTTATTGGTAGAGGGAATAGGTAGGGGCTAGACACTCATCGGTGAAAGAATGAAATATTATAAGACCGAGCCGAAAACGGCTTGTTATCTCTCGAAAGTGCACCTTATAGAGAGATTATTGCAGGTTTTCTAAGCTTGCACAATTGATCTCTCTCTTTCGTAGATACAATGGAAACACCTCAGGTTTGTGGGTATACCTATTTTGAGGTGAGTCTCCGGGATTAAAAGGCCGGTTCCTTATTGGTGTATCCTAAACTGATTTATGGGAGTTTGAGAGTAAAAGATGACTATAAAGTAATTAAAACTAAGGTGATACACCAAATTTTTATGAGGGCTTTGATTGAGTATATGCACAATTGATATGTGAAGGATTTTGGTGCACGAACCAACAGTTTTCTATAGAATTTAAGGGAAAACACTTGGTTGTATTGAGGAAAAATATCACAATAGCATTGATAAGTTAACATGCACATTAAAATTATGCAGAAAATACTGAATTTGCAGCAGGGTAAGATGATTGATCAAAGAATTTGCATTCACAAGACTAATAGAAACATTACACAAGGCGTAAATAATTTGGAAGGCATAAATTCTTCACACTCGGAAGGCAAAATTGACAAAAATTGCTTTAGTACTCCCATATCCAAAAAAGTCCTCCTTTGTGCCTTGCCAAGGCACACAATATATAGCAAAATAAATTATCCCCACCCTTCCTTAAAATAGATTAAAATTTGTACTCGCCCATGCATCCTATTTTTATCTTGTATTTAATAATAAATAAATGGATAAAATAATACAAACTAGTACATGAGGCATTAATAGCCTTTGATTACATCTCAGTCAACTGAGGTTGACTATTCTATTTTTGATAAGGCTAGGTGAATAATTTGCTAAAAATAAGATTGCTTTGCAAGCAAGCCTCTCTCCATGGACATGCTTGACCTTGTCTCCTTCCAAATGGTCACATGAGTGACACTCTACAAATCAACTCTAAGTCCTTGAAATGGGGACCACCTTCACTTTACCAGGTTTGGCCACCTTTGTGGATTTTAACAAATTTGCCATGGTTTTAGATACACATGGGGCACTTTGTAATAGTTACCACCATACTCGGCCACCTTTGATTATATAAAATAATCATACTACACTTATCGACTTTGCATGTTTGAATGGTATATAGTTTTAAAGAAATTCACCTTTTTTGGTGATCATTGTGGCATAATATGATCGGCACTTGTATTATTCAAGTTGGACTATAGTTTAGACTTTGAAATTCATTCAATGATTTGTTTAAATCTAATGACATGGGCTGGCACCTTACGCACAATGACTCACCCCTTGGTAACTTTGTTGGTGGCATATGTAACTCAAGTTGAGTTTTCTTTGATATTTGTTGATCGTTCTGGGCCATCGATTTGTGTCCTTTTTCATCTTTGGTCATCGATCTTGAACCTGCGGTTTAGGGTTTCGGCTTGGCGTTTAATGTGGTTAGTGGGCATGACCATGGTTAATTGCTTTGAGCCTAGAGCTCGATCCTTGGCCTTTGATCTTCGTACTCGGTTGAAGCTTAATCGTTGATGCTTGACCCTCGGTTAGGGTTTCATTGACTCTCCTCTCGAGTCGGTATGGTAAAGGTAACTCGAACATTATGATCATTTCATTTGGTTTCCTAGTTCGTGGGCGAAGCCTTGGAATATTTTTGCTCAACGCCATTGTTAGAGCTCGTTGAGCATTTATGGGAGTGCCATTGTTGATTATTCTATACTCGGCTCTTTGCAAAAATGGTTCTCTACATTTTGTGCTTCTTCTGAGTGAGTTTTCTGTAATAATGTCGCCATTGTTTAGTGTTTTCAAGCTCAGTTTTGTATTGGCCACCATGGTTTTTCTCTTGGAGCTCGGCCTTTCGAAGATTTGTTGGCCGTTCATTTTAACTCAAGCTCTCTACAACTTCTTTGGGTGTTTGAGTTTTCTACTCTGAATCCGAGCTCTGTGAGGATTCTGTAACATGGCTACTATTAAGCTGTTTGATGAAGTCGGTAAGTTTTGACCCTGAGTTTTCGCTGTTACTTGGTCTTGACATTTCGACCTCGAAACTGATACTCATTTTATTTTGCATTTCTTTGTGATATGTGGAAATTTCGAACTAGAAATCATCCTGGATGTTTATTTTTCCTCTACACTTCGTTGATATTTTGAGGGTTTTCCTCAACTCGGCTCAAACTGGTGAGTTCTCTAGTTCTGAACTATAATATTTTGCAAAATATTGATGGCTCTTGAAACGATCATAATCTGTGATGACATATAATTAACTGTAGCTCAAAAACTTGTTTTGATAACCCAGGTGTAGGTATTCTTGTCGATATAAAAGCACGTTGAATATTATCTACTCCCATTGCTCTGTAATTGAGTATTTCGGTTTTGTTGCTCAAAAATTCAAACTGTAACTTACTCTGATCTTTTCCTCAAAGAATTTTTCCCTTCCATCTTATTATGGGCCTTCACTAGGAATTTCTGCTTCTTTCTATTGGACTGAATCTACATCTTCTTCTTTAATAGATCTATTTCCTTCATCCTGTGCATATTTAGATCCAAAATATACTTTGTGCTTTGAAGATTGAAAACTCCTTTCTGTATTGAATATTCAAACTTGAAGTAATTGATGATGTTCATAGCAAGGTAGAGGTGTGGATATTGTTGCATCATGCTTATTTATTTGTGAGCTTCAAATGACACAACTGTACTTTGATCCTCATTTGTAAAAATGGATTATGCTTTGGTCTCTTGTAACCTGTAGTGGCATTTTCTGAGTTGAAAAGTCTCAATCATGTTCTTTCAAAGCAACAGAGGTTTTTGCAAAGTATTATAGCTTGGATTCTTGTGTGAAGTAGTCTTTCTCACCTTGACTACCTGAAAATGATGTACATTTTATTCTAAAAATAGTACCACATGATGGTTGTCATTTTGTAAAATTATGTGCTTGATATTGATTTCTCCATTTTCTATAACTTTGTACTGGACATCATTCTTATTTCTGTTGTGAATAACTTTGAAACATTTGATTCGAGAAATGAAAACTGTAGAAGTTAATCATTTATTTTGTTTGAGAACCTGGAAGGGACACATTATTTCTAGAATTTCTGTTTCACAAATTCCTGTATGCTGAACTTTGAAGTTTTGTTGGAATGTTGTAGTTTATTTTCCTTTTCTACTTAAATATTGTATTTGAGCTTCATTACAGCTTTACATGCATGCTGGAAAATTTGAAATGTTGATTTTTCATGGCGAAGCCCTAGCAAAATTTTCTCAGAATTCCTTATTCATTCTGTTTCAGCAGCAATTTTTATCTCCCTTCAGTTAACTTCAACCTCTTGAAATTCTGATTCTTCTGCTTCACCTTTGTTACACTTTTCAATGCATGAATTTATGAAGTTGGAAGTATAAAGAGTTAAACTAAACCCTGAGCTCAGTATTGATGATCATTTGTTTCTCCCTTTTCAGGTACCATGATGCAGTTGCAGTGGATAGCTGGAACAACAGTTCAGAAAGAGAAGAACACTCCCTCGAGGCAATGATGGGTTTCTTTTACCTCTTTACATTTTCAGCTTCATAAATATATGCATTGTTTTTCCTTTCAGTTATTTCTCATGACTTGTGTGAGAAAAATATGTACTATTATTCCTCATGAATAAATGAAAATATTTTCATGTTATGAGATGTATGTCCTTCCTTTCTATACAGTATTTCATTTGTATGGATAATGAATGAAATTATAAAAATCAAAACACTTAAATAATTCACTTAATCATAGAAATAAATTAACAATCAAGTTTACCTTATTGTTAATCATTGAAAATGCAAGTGGCTTCTAAAAGTGTAAATTTTCCTTCAAAGCGCCATTTATCGTAGCTTCAGAACATCATGTCTGATACATGCTTCCCTTCCTACCTTCCTCGGGGCCTGCATGATAGTTTCTTATAGTTGTTTTAGAGTTCGATGAGGGTTTCAAATGGAAAGGCAACATCTATGAGGCATGTCATTCTTAAACTGTACTCAAGTTGTAGTTTTGATCCCAAATGACTTCCAAGACTGTCCAGAACCAAACAATTAAAAACTACATCTAAATCCAAGGTGGCTGTCCCAAACATAACCAAACTTGTAACTAACCAATCTGAGAAACTTTAAAAGTTTCGAGTTGACCTTTTCACATCCGGTAAAAAAATGTCAACATGGCTCACATAGAGATCAAAGTTGAATTGAATAATCATGCGAGAATAGTGAGATTATTTTGTAAGGTTGAGTTCAATGGTTTAGTGATCACGGGAGAAGTATTTGAGTATTTTGGGCCACAAAATATCTTGAATTTAATGTGAAAGACCATTCGTGAAGGACAAGCTCATACTCGGGAAAAGTTCAACATCGAGTGATCCTACAAATGGTATGGTCATGGTAAGTCAAATGGATATGGATTCATGCGCGAGGATGACTCATTTTTAGGTAAAGCCAAATCGACCCATAGAATGGGTGAGAGCATGGTGGTTAGCTTGGTGAAGAGTCAACGTGAAGAAAGTTTCAAGAACTCGGCCAAGCAATAATGATTGAGTTGCTCGCTTAGAAATGAGCTCATGAAGAGAGCATAGACAACTGAATTGTAGGTGTTTGAGCCAAGTCACTATGATTTTTAAGATCTCAAAATAGGCCCAACTCGGTGTTGAGTTCATGTTTAGAAAGCTAGTGGCTGAGTCGTTCTTGGAAGTTTTCAAACCGGTGGGTGATGGTGAAATAATGGGTGAAAACATGTGTGTGATAGCTGGGCAACACATAGGATCTCGACTAAGCAAGTAAAATGATGAGGTGGCCAATGTGGGGAGTACGCCGGGTTCAAATGAAGGAACTCATCTACCTGACTTGGTGGGTTGGCGGGCGAGCCAACAACCTAGTTAGTCCTTCTTACAAACGTTAGGCTCCTTCAAGCATAAACCAACCAAAGGGGGGTCTCACCAAAGAATATTTAATTCTATTTTTATTAATATATTTTAATAAAATAATATTTTTAAAAATATTATTTCAACTAATGATGGATAAGTCCAAACTTTGCATTTATGAGACATGATGGAATGTTCTTAAGTGGTTCAACCAAATCTATAATTAATATCGATTATCATTTGCCTTCATTTTTGGGAGGAATTTATGACTTCTCCTCTCTTATCTCATGAAGTTCATCTATAAATGTAAGTTGGAAGATCATTCCAAGGGGTTACACACTAGTTACAAATGTTAGACATGTGACACAAGAATTAGACATCTTAGACAATTGCATATTTTTCAAGAATCCTCTCTCTTTTGCAAGTTAGCTTTATGGATTAGGGAATTTTCAAGCCTCTTTTCCAAGACTGTAATGGAAACCATTTCCTCTTCTGAATGTAATGATGTATTGTGAACAATGTTGAAGTACTAAACATGTGTGTTTTGTGACTACTATTAATCCTTTCATCATCCTATATACTTCTTTATGCCTTTCTCATGCTTGCACGTATACTATTCTAGTTCAATTTTACATTGCGGTTGTGGGATTTTTACTTATGAAGTGGTGGATTTTTATTTGTGATTAAGTTCTAGTGCTTGTTTACCCTTCTCAATCTCACTCTTCTTCACTAGAAGACCAAAACATTGTTTGTCTGGTTGAGTTTAACAAAGGGAACCCTTGCTTCTTAGTCTTTGGTATTATTTTTACCATTTTGAATTTATAGTAGGTGAGGTTGTCTTGTGGCGCAAAACACTCTCTTCAAATACACCCTTCTCAAATTCTAGTAACACCCTTTATATGGTGCATCAACATCCCTAGTATATTTTTATATCTTGCAAATGTATTTCCCTAAACCCATGAAAATGTTATCATAGGTATAGATAACCATTTTTATTGCACTAACAATAATACAACACTTAGTTTAGGAATAGGAATTTGGCCTTCTCCGAAGGTTCACCTCGAGCGCAAGTCCCACAACTTGAGAGGCGATCCCATATTGCCCAATCATACCAAACGTATTGATCACATTTTTCCCATTCAGAGGGTGCTTTTATTTGGCGATAATGGATTTCGGCATGCCTAGTGGGACCAAGAGTTGGTACTTCTATTTTCACTTGCACAAATTAATGTATGTGGAGACTCTATATCTTTGGATTTCAAATCCTAGTGTGTTAACTTATGAGAAGAATTCAGACAAGAGATTCTTCAAAGAAATAAAATTATCAGCATATCGAACCATCCTTTTCTCCTCTAAAGAGGAGGATAGGCATGCCAACGTCAGTCATTGCAGTATCACCTCATAGAGGTCATTCAACTCCTCCTACAGAAGGTTTCCTCCACCCAGGAATAATCAAGCTCTAATTGCTATGACAGCCCCTGGAAGGAACCAAGTTTTTCCTCATTTCAATGAAATTAGTCCTCTTCAGTTGGCTCATCGTGCTCCTATACTTGGTACGATAGTCAAAAATTTTACCTTTTATACAGAGGAAACTCATATTACTCTGGTGGAACATATTCTTGATGTAGCCAACATTTACGCAATACATAATATTATAGAAGACAATGTTGCGGTCAGAATCCTTGCCACTTTCTTCAAGGGAAAATCACTTTAGTGGTTTCGTGGGTTAGAAGATGGTACTATAACCACTTGGGACATGTTGGGAGAAAATATCTGTAAAAAGTTTGAAGACAAGAGTGATCACCTATCACTCTTGGAACAACTCATTACCATCAAGAGAGCTCCCCAACAATACATGGGTGATTTCAACTTCTGATTCCAAAGGAATTGGAATAGGATTCCGGCACTCATAAATCCTTCTCCAAATAATACATTATTATACTATTTTTTATCCTTGAATAGTGATGTAGCAGTTATGATCTTGTCTATGGGAGGTACTACACTACCTGATGCCTACGAAGTTACCAAAAGAATGGAAAATTCCTTGATTCAAACTTGAAAGATATCTCCACGACCACCAATTCCATTGTCTCTAGATCTTAAAAAGACTTATCCTACCATTTCTTCTATTCCAACAGTTTCCAAAATAGTTTAGTCTACCCCCACCCCTTCAAACGATCTATTTGAAGTCAATTCACTACTACAAACTTTTGGGAACAAGCTCATTGCACTCAAGAGGAAACAATTTCAATATAACCATCCATACCAGCCACAAAATCAGCAATATCAGGCTAACATCCTCCTTTTCAAGGGAATAATCAACCTCAAAATCAAACTGCAAGTCAAGTTGTGAATGTCAGGCCTTTGAACTTTCGAACCCTCTTGCTGCTAGCTCATCTAGAGCCATAGTACCTATCCAGAATAATCTAGTTCAAGACTACAAATGGTGTTATCCTTGTGCTCAACCTCACAAAAAAATATCTTTCCTAAAGGATTTCTTAGCCAGACCCTTATGGTTCAAATCATATCTACCCCTCCAAATCCAACAAAAATCTATCTACGCAGCAATAGCGAGATCAACCGTAGGTAGCTGAAGAAGCCACCTTGCTAAATTGGAAAAATGAATATTATTGTGGATTAAATAATGATTCCTCATTAGTTTGAGATAATACTCATTCTAAAGAAAGGGAAATGGATCTCAATCTTCTAAATCCAATCAAGTGTCCACTTCATAGCGTAGGCCATAAGTGACGTTTGACAAAGATGCGGGAAAGAAACCACTAGAAGAGAAGCCTACTCAAGACACAAGAAAAGAAGGTGTTTCGGGCATTATGGTGCCTAACAAATATTTTCCAAAGGAGGATCCAAATGTGTAGAAAAAATTGGGAAAGTAGGTGGAATTCCTTTAGCATCATCAAAAACATGAAAAAAACTAATCGAATGTCACAATGAGGAAGCACTTTCAATTCCTTCACAAAGGAATTTGTTGCAATAAGCTTTGAAAGCAATTAGTACAACCAATGTAGCATCAGGACATGGCACGCATTTTGCAACTATTTTGTGTCAACAAAAAGGTAAAATTTCTCCTAAGAGTAATAAATATCCACCATTTGACATTTCTTTGATCATTGGAAACCACACGGTATATAATTGAATGATTGATTCTTGTTTTAGTAACTTGGTAATGCCCAATAAAATTGCAGATGTACTAGGCATACAATATATGTCGAGTTATAAGAGGATTTTTCTATTTGGATGTCTCAATTGCTCAAACTGTTAGAGTTATCAAGGTACTTCAACTTACCATCCATGTATGCTTGAGTTTTCATTCACTCAATACATATCTTTCATTGATCTCCCTCTTCTCTTTGTGATCCACTTATCACAAGATTTTACTGCCAAGAAGGGTGGTTATCTATCGGTTTATTGATCACATATGATTCCAAGGACTCGATACGGAACTAAAGTGACTATAAGGGATAAACCAATTTTCCATAACCATGTGGAGCCCTACACTACTCATCATATAAATGGGAATCATACCATCCATGATCGAGAGGAAGAAGTTTTTGATCACGAACCAAACACTCTATGATCGAGAGGAAGAAGTTGTTAATCTTGCTAATTTCTCCAGAAGGGGATACGTACTTCTCATCTTTTCTGGTTTAAATTCAGTTGCACTAATAATGTCACTTTGAATATGAAGCCCTTGTGCTGCAAGGAATTCAACTATCTCAAAAGAAGAGAATCAAAGCCCGGACTAATTTTAGAAATAGTATTTGGTTGTTCATTAAGTGATGACATGAGGTGCTTCCAAAAATGATCTTTTGAGATCATATAAGAACCAAATTTGGGATTCATGTTTTCTCTAGAAATATAAATCAAGATGTTGATAGGCTTGTTATAATTGGTTCACAAGCGACATACTGTTGATGTCAAGAAATCGGGTGGCAATATGTCAAAATAGTGTTTTGACGTATAGTTCCCGATAATGTGAGTTCTTTATCAAGTGTTCAATAGTGAAAAACAAATTGGTATTTTCCTACAAGAAGAGGTAGAGTTTACTATGAAGGATCAAGTGAGGTTGTAAGAAGCATACGGTGACCAAATCATATAATTGAAAATCAACAACTTACCAAAATTCTTAGTTACTTTGGAATCCAAAACACAAATCTCCAACATGGTGGTCAAAGAAGATGATTTTGAGGAAGTCGAGGTAGTAAATGAAAATGTTATAAATATGGGCAAAGTATGCACTCTCGAATAAAAATATTTCATAAAATGTTTCTAAGAGTATTGTTGACAATTTTTGCACTTATGCTAAAATGGGAAACTCAAAAATTAAATTACAATGGATGGCATTGGTGAACTATACCTAACTAGGGGAATACATTCTCGATTCAACAATTGATGGTTACATGTAATTTATAGCTATGTGTGATATTACGAAATGTAATAAAACACATAGTCCGTAATTCCATGTTGATCTTAGGAAAAACAATACAAAAGCCCAAAGGATAGATGTTTTAGTTTGATGAATACCAGAATTACGAGAATAGGTGGAGTGTTAAATTTTGTAAAGCAGTCAGAGTTGCAAATTACAGTAATTGGGAGTTCATTATTAAAGTTGCAGATATTTTAAATTTCTTTCTTCATGATTAAGTATCCAATTCTGTTATTGAGTTTTTTAGTTCGTTATACAATCCATACATAAAAAATAAAAGAAGAAAAAAACTAAACAACTCAGTTCCAGAATTTAATGTTTTATTCATAAGGAATTTCAATGTTTCCCACACAATCTATGGGATGTAACTCACAAATAAATTCATAATTACTGGGGTAGAAGGTACATATGCATGAAAATAAATGTAAAGGAGTATGAAAAAACCCATCATTGCCTTGAGTTTCTTTCATCTCCGTTTCTCCACTTGTAGCTCCATATTTACTTCATCTTCATACTTGCTTATCCACATCCACATTGGCATTGTGCACGAGAAACAAAAAAGGAAAGAATTTCAGTCATGAGAGGAACGTTAATCAATATTCTTGTACTATCTAATTTTGTGTAAATGGACTTCCCGACATCCATAGGTATGAGTTATAGGCATAAGATACATCAGAGATAGATACAAAGTTGTTAAGAGCAGTATTCTACATCAGCACATATGATTCTCACAATCATTTCAGAGAAGAAAGATGAAAGAAGAAAAACTATGGAACATGAGAGAGGCCAAAAATCCTAATGTTTTCTAACTAGTTTATCTAAATGTGCAGGTACATGTAAGAAGAAGGATGAATACACAAATATATAGTTGTACTAATCCATAAAAGAATGCAAGTTTAGTGTTACAATTCTCTAAACAAATGGAATGCATATACAAAGTGCAAAGTCAAGGAAATAAATCCAAGATATCATCAAAAGTGTGTTACAGAAACAAAGTACACTTGTTTAATTTCAGCTGATAGTAAAAGAAGAAGCCAAAAATTTCAAGATAGTTAAAAAACTTCAACGAATAAATCCTCGCTAATCAACTAAAATTATGTCATATTGATCATGATACGTAGGAAAAAGATATCAGATCTTGATCAAATTAAAGTCAAGTCCAAAGAATCTATCAAAGCACAATTGGTAAGTTACAAATGATAAAAGTACAGTCTGATTAATAAAGCTACAAATGAATTATACAACAAGCATCAATAAAGCATTAATGGAGTTTTTCTTCATATGAGATCGGATAACTCTTCAAGAAATAACAATTGAATCGGCGCATGTAGTACAAGTAAAAATTACTTCAGATACTAGTTTGCAACAACATTAACTACATCTTCAAATTCAAAGGTCATGAATTACCATGCACCAATGTGAGATTAGTTATGAAATAGAGAATGAAACTTTTAGCCATTCTTGTATCAGTGCACATAACATGTGAGAAGAAATTTGTTGAGTTAAAATTCACAAGTAACAAATATTATCATTCATATTATCAATATAGTTTGTAACTTCTTTCCAAGAACATATTTCAGTTCCCATGGAAAATATTATCATCAATGAATGGGGAATAGTTAGCATGAAAATAATCTTTTCAAAACAATTACAAATTCTTCAAATGAAGGTACAAGTTTTAGATCATTTACATATACATCTTGAAGTGACATTTCCAGAAATTCTTGTCAATCACAAACATCTAGCACAAGTCAGGCACTGACAAAGAGAAACCACCACTTGTTCAACTTATGGAGGTTCATCATAATGAATAAATTATACCTTTGAAGCTAGGATCAAACAATGCAAACTCATCAACAAGATCACAAATATCAACTGTAGAAAAGAGTGATCATTTCCAGCTTCAACATCTAAGTGCAAAGGCATCAGAAGGAATGAAGATATAAAATTCACAGGAAATTAAAGAAGATTATTATCAAGTACAGATTAGGAGAGTTTTGAATCCCAGTTCCATTAGAACATCAGTTTATCAACTTGAGATAATGGAACATATTATTTATGTTGCAAACAATGAACAACCATAATAAAGAGATCAAACTCATGTATCTCCAAAACATCTTTACAAAGAATGGATCAAAGAAAGATTTATTTTCAAGTGTTGCAATAACACAAAACAATATGCACAAATCAAAGTGGTTCAAAGGATGTTCTACAATGTTGACATACTCATCAAAAGAATGCAGAGATTCATAAATGAATGGACATTAAAAAATATCAATTTCCATCCACCACTGAACTGAATCACTCAAGTTTCTTTACAAAGGACTTAATGAAATGATGAGGAAAATATTTGTCAGTAAGGTTGTTGCAAGTGTTTAGTCAGGAGGCATAATCCAGGTATGCTTTGTAAGGGTACATGATTAAAATCTGAAGTAGCCATGCATAGAATATCAAGATAAAACCATGGAATAGGCTGCATTTTTAGAAGCAAAAGACTAGATCAATAGTTCCTTAAATTCCATACAAGATGATAAGAGTAACTAGAAAATAACATTCAAAGATGGAAGAGGAATATAACTTACAATCATAATTCCTTAAGTTGTTCGAGAAAATATTAACAAAATTACTTCTCAAGGACAACGTTATATTCTTTGATTCCTCAAATGAAAAGATGAAGATCTATAAAATAGCTTTGATGAAATTAAAGTAGTTTCATAAGTAACGTAAAATCATTTTTAGATCAAGCAATGGATGTCATTTTAGAAGAAGAGTATGTGAGCTACATTTGAGCTTAATCAATAATAGAAACATGAATAAATATATATCTACAAATTCCACCAAGTGAGAATTATGAATTCAAGTATATCATAAACAAAGAGAGAATGATGATAGTGTAGACACATAAAATATGCTTACACTTAGCATTTCATCCAATACAATCGATTGATGACTCTTTGTTAATCAACCCATATTCACTCCGCTCTCGGATGCCCATTTACGACACCTTCTTGGTCATATTCCTCCTATAATCAGCTTATTTAGTTAATATCTCTCTTATTAGCTAAACATTCCTCCTTTGACCATTCAAAACCTCCTAGTTCTCTCTAGACCACTTCTATTGGATTCATAAGCTATCTATCGGTCAATTTTGGTTATCCAGACCCCTCCCAACTCTCAATGAGTCTCTAATCACTTGTTAATCAAGTTTAACTAGCCTAATCCTAGCTTAACTAAGCCTAAAGCATGTTTATCCTAATCTAATCTAAAAGTGCTTTTTGAGCTTTAGTCCCACATGCACCCAAATTCCAAATTCTCCCAAGTGGAAAACTATAAATACAAGGCTAAGCCTACCCATTCAAACTACAACTTCACTCACAAGTCCTTCTCTCTCACATTTGGATATATTGGCATTAGACCTCATTTGCATTAGCCAAGCTAATAGGCATTTGATCTTGGCTATCCTCCATTGGTGAAGCTCTTCCATCTTGCATCCATAACTTCATAGTAGGTTAGTAGGAGGGTATCTAACTTGGTCTTGTAGCCATTTTAGAGAGACCTCTTCACCTCCATTGAAGTAAACAACACATCTAATTTGATTGCTTAGAATCTAACTAGGTTCATTTTTATTAAGCTTTCATGGAGTAGAGAGTAGTATATATGCTAGGGTTTGAATATTTGTTTCAAATTTATATATGCATAGATAGTTTCTTGTTTAGCTCTTATCTCATGGTGCATGGATGAGTAAAGCAAAGCTTTGAGGTTCTTTTGCCTCATTCCATAGCTTGTGCAACTTTCCATTGCATATAGATAGATCTTGACCAAAGTCAGGGGAATCAAAGGATAATCAAGTTCCAGGTTTCAAAAAAATTCACGCTACGAGGTCAAATCAAAAGGGACTAATACGGTGAGCATGTTTCAGCAAATCCATGAGACATCGAGTAATAGAACACAAGATTTTCCAATTTTCGAAGATACATGATGCTCTTACAATCAAAACAAATAGGAAAGTTTTACTTTTCTCATCGAACTGTCATTTCGGATCTAGGATATTTTCAATAAACAATTTAAGTAGAGTGGCCCCCTAGACGCCAAAGATAGAAAAATGATATGCATTTACAGCTATGAACATTGAAGAAAAAGTAAAGAATTTCTCATAACAACATCATCAAGTTACATAGAATAGGTAATACAAGAGTATCAAGTTTTAATGAGAAATCTAACGTTTACAGCTACAAACATCTTCTCATTTATACTTCATAGAACTCCAAATCTCTTCTATCGGATACCAAATTTGCAATAAAATAAAGAACAAAGCGAGGGAATGCAATTCAAAGTTACTAGTTCTTCAAAATTCAAGTCTATAATAGAGAAAATCATGAAACAACTTGTAGAAATGTAATGATGGCACAAATTTGAGATCATATTTTGGGTCATCCTCATTAATGGAAGTTTTAGAGGAATGAATAGTGAAAATCATAATTTAACAAAGACACGGGATAAAAACCCAGAAGCATATTTAGAAAGTAGAACTTTGACTTACAAAGAATGGGTTTGAGCCATTTTCAAGTTCCCAGTCAAATACCAAACATACAACAAAATTTCGAATAGCGACCAACAAACAAAGCCATCAAAAGGAGCTCTCATATATAAGCACCGATCCTGAATGTAGTAGAGAGTATCAAAAAATGCATTAAAACCAAAGATGATATAGTTTTAGAGAAAAGAAAATTCACCCTTTGGGGTTGAAATATTTAAACCTTCTAAAAATATTTAAGTGTAGGGAAAAAAAGGAAAAGAAAAATGTGGTGGGTTTGGCGGAATGGGATCAAATCAAGGCAAAAAAACTCCCGCAAACATAAACAATAGTGGCTATGAGCTCAACCAAGTTCAAATAATAATGACATCCATAAACACAAAAATCAAAAGCATTGTAGCTGTGATTTCTACAAGGTAAAGCTAGACTTTGAATCTATAAATGCACAAAAAATGGTGAAATACACATAGACATGATACCTGAATATTAAATAAAATCTTACAGTTTTTGCATAACACGAGCTCCAAAATAGTCCCAACACTTTCATCATGTGCATAGTACAAAGCTATAGAATGCACGAAACCCTACTATATGAGATCAGAGTTTTGAGCTTCAAGAAAGAGTTTCATTGAAGAATCCATAGCAAAGTTTTTACAGATCAACTAGTAATGTAGAAAATGCACAAGATTCGAGCCATATTTGGCTTCTCAGTAGCAAAAGGGAGCTAAATAAACTCCAATAATTCCTACAATGGTCACTGTATGAAAGTCTTTACATCTAATAGAGAGCTCTAACTTCACTAAAAGCCTTCATTCTAGCTCGAAAGATTCAACAAAATGAGATTTTTAGTACAAAACATAAGGGAATATGCCTCTATCGGTGACATAAATATAGAGCTCTCCACCGAAACTTAGAAACCGAGGCCCACAAAATGAAGCGGAGCTCAAAAGAACATCAATGCCACTATGGTCACAAAAATATCAATGCATATAGTAGCTAAGAATGCAAAAAGAAAACATTACAATTATTCTCGAACATCAAGAACTAACCATCTTTTCATTTACAATGACTCAGAGAGAGCGAGAATGAAATAATACATGCCCAAAATCTTAGAAATGAAACGAATCAAACTCGAATAGATGGATAATGGCCACCAAGTTATCACAGTGAAGTTTAAAGGAGTAAAATGATAGTGAGAATCCAGAGATACACTTTCAAAGCATCAGAGAGCCATTTTACAGAGTTTTTGAGCTCAAAATAAGATATAATTGGCATCCCAGAAAAAAAATTCTAGGGTTTTTCCCTAAAATTTCCAAATATGAATAAATAATATTGACAGGGTTCAAGTATTTTTACTCACCCAACTAACCTCAATAAAACCCAACTCAATAGGTGAAAAGAATCGATTACACATATCAAACAAGGACATAGATCAATGGTGTACAAGGAAAACCCTAGGTTAACGATAGTTTCTAGAAGATTAACGATGAAGATCAAGATGTACAAGATCTAACAATGAATAGTGAAAATTGTCAACTTCACCTCAGATTAATTCAATTCAACCACAATTTCAAGAAAATCAACGATCACAAATAATGGGTACAATATCAAATGGGTAAAAATGCAAACCACCGTCCAACCCTAGAGTTTATATCAATCATTCAGATCACGAAGTATAGAGATCTATGGTGAAAAAATAAACCATAGTTCTTGAGGGTACATACGTGGCTAACACAGAGAAAACCCTAATTAGGGTTGAGTAATCCATCACCGACA
Organism: Taxus wallichiana var. yunnanensis; assembly: GCA_018340775.1. Taxonomy (NCBI): domain Eukaryota; kingdom Viridiplantae; phylum Streptophyta; class Pinopsida; order Cupressales; family Taxaceae; genus Taxus; species Taxus wallichiana. The sequence goes on along the minus strand of CM031242.1, from coordinate 838,209,175 downwards.
AACCTAAGGGTTGAGCATCATGAGGATGGTGACCAAGTCACAAATAATAATCATTGCATTTACCTGTCCAAGGTCTAAATCAAAACTATAGTATATACCGTGAAAATCCAAAGTGGAAGACTAATCAAATAATCAATATTTGATTCTAATTTTTTTTTCAATGATGATCAAAGAATGCCGACAACCATTGTATTGCATGAAGGGCCTAAAGACTATCTTTTAGAGCATCATGATTAATCAAAAGGTGGCCAAGTGTGTATGGTCAAAAAATATTTCCTAAGTGCCAAGGTTGAGGAGAGGGTAATACATTAGCTTAAAGTTTACAAGATACCTTAAACTCTTCTAAGGTGATCTCGTACAAAGGGAGGAGTTTCTATTACCACATGTTTAAACGTGGCCCCAAAATCTATAGAGAAAAGTGTGCACTCATCACACGTGGTCCTCAGAAAAGGAGGGTTTTAAAGTGAATAAATTATACTTGCAAAAGATAATTTTTTATGTAACCACAAGAAGACAAATAGGTGCCATAATCAGAACTTGCAGGTGGTCCCCACATAGGATGAATGTATGGGTGTATTATTTTGCAAAGTATTGCAAATAAAGAAATTATTTTACTCACACACAGAGGATTTTTTCATGCATGTACATCGAGGGCAAGATTAAAGTGCTAAATTTATCATAAGAAAGTGCATCAAGTTACAAATGTCACATCATCGCCTAGACAAAGAGATTGCATGCATTGGAGAAAACTTACTCATCAACCAAAGATTATTATTAGATAAGTTATTCACCCAACCTTGTTAAATATAGAATAGTCAACTACAATTTGACTTACTTGTATTTTGTAACCAAGGCTATTAATGCCTCATTCTATTATCACGTTTATTTTTATTCCTTTTTTTTTCATGATAAAGGATAAAAATAAAATGCATGGGAGAGTAAAAAATTTAGTCTATTTTTAGGAAAGGGTGGGATGAATAAAATTGCTATATATTGTGTGCAATCGATTGCAAAACACAAGGAGGAATTTTGGACACAAGAGTGTTGAAACAATTTTTCCCTCCGAATGAGAATTTATTTCTTCCTTTCCAATTATTTTGCAGTGTTTTTATACCTTATTATTTCTTGTGAATGTCAAATTCTCTAATTAACCATCTTACCTTGTTACAAATTTAGTATTTTTGCATAATATTAGTGTGCATGTCTTATCTTAACAGTATTGTTGTGAATCATTCCCTCAATACATCAAGTGTTTTGCCTTAATATTCTATTGAAAACTATTGGTTAGTGCATTTCATAATCCATTTTCAAATATTTGTGAAAATACTCATTCAAATCCCTCAACAAGTTTCTTTGTATCACCCCATTTGTTTTTCTAATTCATTTACAGTCATCTTTTACACTCAAAACACCAAAAAAATTAGTTTAGGGTACATAAAAAGGAATAGGCCTTGATACTCAAGACTCACCTCAACAATAGGTGTTTCCATTGTATCTACGAAATAAGGAGATCTAGAGAAAGCTTAGAAACCCTGTAGTCATCTCTCTATAGGGTGAACTTTTGTGAGATAACATTTTTGGCAAGTCATTTGTGACCACGCATTAGATCTGCATGAAAATTACAAAAATCTACATTAGATTCAAAACAAAGAATATTTACTTTTGGAGCAACAAGCTGCAACATTTATTCTAAAGATCGAAAGATTTATTTGGCGATTCTGCAAGGCTGATTTCAGACCAGTTTTGCAGCATGTTCCATTTCTAAAGTGACTACATGATCATCAGTAAGAGGAATTCCTTCTGAGTTTATTTCTTTACCTTTTAATTATGCAAGAAGAAGAAGATTTAGTAACACCCTACCTTATAATAGGCCCTTTTTTAACAACCCTCCTCCTAATCTTCCTTCACCACGTATTAATTTCTTTGTTCAGATCCCAGTTTTTTCCAATGGCTATTCAACCACCTATGAATATTGTGACCTTTACTAATGACATCTGATTAGTAATTCCATTTTATCATGATATCCCTAATGTTGCCATGAAAATTTTACCTTCATTCACTTGTGAAAATCAGGTTACACCTACAGATCACATCAAAGAGGTTGCAGCCCTATGTGCATTCCATAATATAGCACATCAAGATATAGCTTTAAGACTTTTAGCTACATCATTTAAAGGAAAAGCCTTACAATGATACAGAACCTTAGAAATTGGAAGCATATGAACTTGGGATGAGTTAGGTGAGAAATTGCTGAAATAATTTCATGATTATTTAGATCATTTATCCCTCATAGAAAATTTATCTACAATTAACATAACTCCTCATGTGTTTATGGCTAGTTTTAATATCCATTTTGCTATAACTTGTGAAATAATTCGAGCAAGTTTCAAGCCTCAAGATGACCATGATTTTATTTATCATCTTAGAGCCCTAAACAATGATATTTCAACTAGGATTTAGTCTATGAGAAGAGATACTCTCTCGAAAACTTATGATATTGGTATCCAAGTTGAAAACAAAATTATTCAAGATGGTAAATTGGCCTTCAATGACTCTTATAGAATATTTTCACCTATTTTGTAGCCTATTACCATTATAGAGCCTATTGTTTTAGCTCCTTCCGAAGATGTATTTAAATCTCTGCAGACTATAGGTTATAAATTAACATCAATTGAAAACAAACTAGCCTAGCCTAACAGACCATATCAAGCTCCTTACCGGTAAAACTAGCAAAATCAATAGAATAGGAAGTCATATCAAAATAATAAGAATTATAGACAACCATATTAGCCAAGGCAATTCAACCCAAAGACTCCTAGTTCATCTAGCACTCTTCTTGTAGTAAACATGGTTTCGAGGAATGGTGTCAACCTTGTAATCAACCTCATTCAGCTACCAACTGCCCAAATGCATTCTTGAATATAAGCCTTGTTGCACAACCTCAGTCTGAAGCATTATACATGCCTCAAATGGAGGGTGGGCAATAAGAAAATCATTTTAAGAAAGCACCTAAACAAAACTGGTCAATTCTAGTGAAGATGATTTTATTTCCCTTACTACTAGGGCCCAAGAAAAGGCCCAGAGAGAGAGAAAAACAACAAAATAGGTCTGTTCTTCCCACAGACACTAATAAAACAACAACTACAAACCAAAAATCAACTAACAGTTATGTTGTTCCTCGAGAAAAAAGTATATTTTTTTCGCTAGTAAAGAACATAAAAATAGTTACAACATGATCCAAGAAGATTATTTATACCTCATATATCAAGAGTAGCTGAAGCAAAGTCAATTTTCACCAAATCCTATGCTAAAACAAAGTAGAATCTGTTTCCAAAACTATTGCTTCTTTTAACATTTTTGATGTAATGAAAAAACATAATGTTAATATCTCAATGTGGGATGCTCTAAGTATTCCAGGACAACAGGAGTTACTTTCTCATGAACTTGCTAAGCTACATATTTCTTCAAAACTGGCAGAAAAGGAAGTCCAGAAAGTAGACATGGTCCTTGGAATAGTGGAACATGACCACATTAAATAAGTTAAATGGATGGTTCAAAAGGTCTTAAATGCTCATGATATCAAGAAGCCACCACAATTTTATTTATCTCTAATTATTGGAGAACATTTAGTTCATCAAGTAGTACAATTATGCCAAAATCAATTGCGGAAAAGTTGGGCATGCAGTATGAGCCTACAGAGAAAAGCGTGTTATAGCTAGATGAGACAACAACCAATACGGTTGGTGGTACTACAAGAAACATGGAAGTAAATTTACATTCTTGTCCCAACGTTACAATTCTACAAGATGTGATTGTTGTAGATTTGCCTCCCTATTTTGCCTTATGTTTATCACAAGATTTTATAGCAAAGATAGGACGTTATCTTTCTTTAGATTGGTCATTTTTGTTCTTTACTACATGATATGGAACTAAGGTTAAATTCTAAATTCAGAGCCTTTGGCTAGGTTTCATATTGAGCCTCATGCTTCAAATGCTGCAACAAATTACTCAATTTTAGATCAGTCTGATTTCAATGTTACAGCTCATGTTTCGCACTAGATGGTGTTTCTAATATGTTCATGGATGAAAATACTCAAGAAGAACATGCTTATGACCCTTTCAAGGAAGTAGAAGAAGATTTTTTGGTGTTTATTGCTTGCATGAAGAAAATGCACCAATTCCCTTGTTGTCCAAGACAAAAGAAGCAACATAAGGGCTATGGAAGCTTCACTTTGATGGAGCTAAAAATAAGAAAGGATAAGGTGCAGGTTTAATGCTTACTTCCCCTTAAAATGAAAGGTATTTTTCAGCTTTAAGTTTGCAGTTTTCTTGTACTTGTAATGTAGCTAAATACAAAGCATTAACTCATGGCTTATAATGGGCTAGAAAGAGAGGTATCAGTAGTTTACAAGTTTTTGGTATCAATTCAAAATTAGTTATTAATCAAGTAAAAAACTTTAATGTGTGTAAGAATTCATTGTTGAAGTCCTACAGACATAGAGTTTCAGACTTAATGAATGATTTTTATGCTATTAACATTTAATTTGTCCCAAGAGATGAAAATAAGCATGTAGACAGACTTGCAATAGTTGGTGCCAATTTTTATGTACTAGAAAAAATCAAAAATAAAAAGGTACTACAACATATTAAATTAATTATTAGACCTTCAGTTCCTGACAATGGAGATAATTTCTAGGTTTTCAAAGACAATAAACAAAGTTGTAGATTTTTGTAGCAAGAAGCTGAATTCTCTGCAGTAAATCAAGAAAATATGCAACACTTTTATGGTGATCAGATTGTTCAGTTAAAAACAACTAGGTTGCCTCATGGATTGGTCACTCTAGAAGACATTTTTAGTTTTGATGATCAGTTAAGAATGGAAAAGGCAATATTTCAACTCACATAGATAACTATGAAGAAATCTTCATGGATGACAACAAGAAGCTACTTATTGGAAATGTATGTTATTTAGCGAAAAAAATTATTTATCAAATTATGTAAAGAATTAAGAGATGTTTTTCCCTGAAATTACTAAGATTTGAGAGGGTTTGATCCAATTTTAGCTCAGCATAAAATAGAGTTACAACAAAATTCCAAGCCAGATTAAGAAGAAACAAAGGCACTGTAAATCTGGAAATTGAGCTATTAATGAGAAAAGAGTTATTTAAGTTAATCGAATCAGGTATTATTTTTCTAGTTAAACATTCAAGTTGGGTAGCTAATCTTGTTCCTGTTTGGAAAAAGAATGGAGAAATTAGGCTATGTGTGGATTTCAGGGACCTTAATAAAGCTTCATTAAAACATCATTATCCATTGCCAAATATGGATCAAATTTTGAGAACAGTTTTTGGTTCTGACAAATTATCTCTTTTAGATGGATACAGTGGATACAATTAGATCCTTGTGCATGAGGAAGACAAATAAAAAACAACCTTTATAACTAAATGGGGAACTTATGCTTATAAAAGAATGCCTTTCGGTCTTTCAAATGTCGGTGCAACGTTTCAACGTGTAATGGATATGGATTTTTGTATCTTGTTAAATAAATGCATATTGGTTTATTTAGATGATGTCACCATGTTTTCAAAAGATTCTCGATGAACATATAATGCATTTAAAACAGACTTTTCAACTTTGCAGATAGTTTAGAATATCCTTGAACCCCAAAATTCCATTTTTAGTTCATCAGGGTAAACTGCTTAGTCATATTGTCTCTAAATAAGGTTTAGCTATTGATCCTTTCAGAATTGAAGCTATTTCACAGTTATCCTTACCTCATCATAAGAAGGCACTACAGAGTTTTCTTGGAAAAATCAACTTTGTTAGAAGATTTGTTCTAGATTTTGTAGCATTAGTCAAACCTTTGACAACCATGTTAAAGAAAGAGAAGACTTTCTCTTGGACAATGAAGGGAGAAAAGGTTTTGAAGTAATTAAAACAGCCATTTCATAGGCTCCTACTCTTACAAATCCAAATTTTGATAAATATTTTACAATGTATGCACTTTTAGGAGCTAAGACTATTTCAGCTATTTTAACTCAAATTAATGCAGAAAATATCGAGCATCTCATTGCTTTCTTTGGACAGAGTCTACATGACTATGAGACAAGGTACACCTTATTGGAGAAACATGTACTTTTAGTAGTTACAGGATTGAAAATTTTAAATTAAATGCTTTCCAATAACAAGATACATGTCTTAGTCTCTCATCCAAGTGTGAAAGCGTTATTATTGAATAAAGAGTTAAATGAGAAGTGAGTAGACTGGATTATGAAAGTTATGGAATACGATGTTGATATCCATGTTGCAAAAATAGTCGGGGAAAAGGTTTATATGAATATTTGATTTCCAATCAGAAAAAAACATCATGATCTTGAATTAGAAGATCTAGAACAATGTATTGAAGTTACGTATCAGCGATCGAGATAGCATGGTAAAACAAGAAAATCAGCAACCTAAGCTTATTCAAGAGGTTCGAGGAGTCAAGATGGATGACTTATTTATTTATCTACCTACAACATGGCACTTATCCAGGAAGGTATGGAAAAGAACAAATGAAGGTACTTGAGGTTACAAGTTGTACCTTATGTTTTCATTTATGGGGCGTTATTTAAGAGAGATATAAATGAAATCTTACTGCAATGTGTTTATTATGATAGAATTTAGAAATTATTATCTAAATTCCATGAAGGAGCTATAGGAGGTTACTTTTCAGCAAATACTACTGACTTTAAAAATTATAAAATTTGGTTACTATTGGCCCAACATTTTAAAAACTACTTCAAATGGGTGAGAAAATGTAATAAATGTGCTTTATTTGTTAGAAAGAAATGCTTAGCTTCACTACCCTTGCAGCCAATTTTAGTGAATCAGTCATCCATGCAGTGGGGTCTTGACTTTATGGGCATGATAAATCCACCTTCGTCACAAGGACACAAGTGGAATTTGTCTGCTACAAATTACTTTACACACTGGACTGAAGCAATAGCCTTAAAAGAGGCCAATGAGACTTTGATAATCTCTTTTTATGAAGGTATAGTTTGTAGATTTGGCATTCCAAAACTATCATTTCAAATAATTCCTTAGTGTTTCTTGGTGCAAAGGTAATAGATTAGGCTATTAAGCACAAAATTTAGCTAAGTACATCATCTAATTATTACGCACAAGGTAATGGGCTAGCTGAAAGTACTAATAAGAATATTTTAAGGATCATCAAAAGAACACTCAAAGATAACCAAAGAGCTTGACATCTAATGTTGAATTCAACACTTTGGGTTGACAGAGTTACTCCTAAAATATTAGTTGGCAATTCACCATACAAGCTTGTTTATGGAAGAGAGGAAAGAATTTCCATCTCGGTTGAGTTACACACGCATTAGATTTGTTGCATCAGATGGAATTGATCGAGAATGAACCACTACAAATTCATTATGCAGAGTTAATGGAGTTAAAGGAAATGAGAGATCAAGCTCATTTTAACATGGAAAAGAATCAAAAATAGATAAAGAAAACCTTTGATAAGAAATCTAAGTTCAGAATCTTTAATGAAGGAGATATTGTGTTGAAATGGGATGTTGATCATGCAAAGCGAGGAAACCACAAAAAGTCGATATAATCTAGAGTGGTTCTTACATGATTTAAGCTTGCAAAGAACACAATGCATTTCAGCTTTCAAGGCTGAATGGATAAGAAATCTCATACCTATGAATGGTATGTTTCTTAAACACCATTTTTGAAAATCCTACGATTGTCTGTTTAGAGTAGGATTTCCTTTCAATAAGTGCTTCATTAACATTCCAATTTTTTTCAATTCAATAAGTGCATTCATGCACTTGATCAGTTTACAGATCCTCTCCCTATTTTAGTTTGTTTTATTAGGGTTGTACCTTCGAGGGTGGGAGTTTTTGTTATATGATTTAACTCCATTCCTAATAGACAAGAGCAAGGCACTAGTCTACAATCTAGCAGAGCAACTTTCCTCGTAAAATCACTAGAAATGTTGACAATTTTTTCACTTGTGCAAAAATGGGCAACTTGAAACTTCATTACAATGGATGGCATTGGTGAAGTGAACCTAACTAGGGGAATACATTTTTAGTTGCAACAATTGATGGTTACATGTAATTTGCAGCTATGTGTGCTGTTACAAAATGTAACAAACCACATAGTCTACAATTCCATGTTGATTTCCAAAAAAAGAATACAAAATCCCTAAGGACAGATGTATTAGTTTGATGAAGACCAGAATTACAGAATAGGCTGGAGTGTTAAAGTTTTGAAAGTAGACAAAGTTGAGATTACAAAGAATTGGGAGTTCATTATTAAAGTTCTGAGATATTTTAAAGTTATTTACTTCATGATTAAGTGCATCCAATTATGTTATTGAGTTGATTAGTTTGTTATATAATCCATACATAAAACTAAAATGCGAAAGCAATTACATAACTCAATTCCATAATTTAATGTTTTATTCATAAGGAATTTCAATGTTTCCCACACAAGCCGTGGGATGTAACTCAAAAAATCAATTCATAATTACTGAAGTAGAAGGTACATATGCATGAAAATAAAATTAAAGGAGTATGAAAAAACCCATCATTTCCTTGAGTTTATTTCATCTTTGTTGCTCCACTTCTAGCTCCATCTTTACTTCATCTTCATCCTTGCTATCCACATTGGCATTGTACCTGAGAAATAGAAAAGGTAAATATCGTCAGAACAAGTTAAAGGTTAATCCATATTCTGTACTATCTAATTTTGTGTAAATGGATCTCCTAACATCAGGAGGTATGAGTTATAGGCATAAGATACATCAGAGATAGATACAAAGTTGATAAGAGTAGTATTCTACATCAGCACATATGATTCTCACAATCATTTTCAGAGAAGAAAGATGAAAGAATAAAAACTATGGAACATTAGAGAGGCAAAAATCCTAATGTTTTCTAACTAGTTTATCTAAATGTGTAGGTACAGGTAAGAAGAAGGATGAATACACAAAGATATAGTTGTACTAATCCATAAAAGAATGCAAGTTTAGTGTTGCAGTTCTCTAAACAAATGGAATACATATACAAATTGTGGATTCAAGGATATAGATCAAATATATCATTAAAAAGGTGTTACGAAACAAAGTACACTTGTTCAATTTCAGCTGATAGCAAAAGAAGAAGCCAAGAATTTCTAGATATTTAAAAACATCAAGGAATACATCCTGTGTTGATCAACTAAAATTATGTCATATTGATAAAGATACAGAAGGAAAAAGATATCAGATCTTGATCAAATTACAGTCAAGTCCAAAGTATCTATCAAAGTACAGTTGGCAAGTTACAAATGATAAAAGTACAGTCTGATTGATAAAGCTAGAAATGAATTATCCAACAAGCATCAATCAAGCATTAATGGAGTTATGCTTCATATGAGATCTGGATAACTTTTCAAGAAATAACAAGTTGAAGAAGAGCATGTAGTACAAGAAAAAATTACTTCAGATACCAGTTTGCAACAACATTAACTACATATTCAGATTCAGAGGTCATGAATTACCATGCACTAATGTGAGATTAGTTATGAAATAGAGAATGAAATTGTTAGTCATTCTTGTATCAGTGCACATAAGGTGTGAGAAGAAATTTGTTGAGTTAAAATCCATAAGTATCAAATATTATCATTCAGATTATCAATACAGATTGTAACTTCTTTCCAAGAAGATATTTCAGTTCCTATGGACAAGAGGATGATCAATGAATGGGGAATAGTTAGCATGACAGTAATCTTTTCAAAACAATTACAAATGCTTCAGATGAAGGTACAAGTTTTAGATCATTTACATATACATCTTGAAGTGACATTTCCAAAAATTCTTGTCAATCACAAACATCTAGCACAAGTTAGGTACAGACAAAGAGAAACCACCACTTTTTCAGCTTATGGAGGTTCATCATAATGAATAAATTATACCTTTAAATCTAGGATCAAAAATGCAAACTCATCAACAAGATCACAAATATAAACTTTAGAAAAGAGTGATCATTTCAAGATTCAACATCTAAGTGCAAAGGCATCAAAAGGAATGAAGATATAAAATTCACAGGAAATTAAAGAAGATTATTATCAAGTACAGATTAGGACAATTTTTTAATCCCAGTTCCATAATAACATCAATTTACCAACTTAAGATAATGGAACAGATTATTTATGTTGCAAACAATGAACAACCATAATAAAGAGATCAAACTCATGTATCTCCAAAACATCAAATAAAGAGAATGTATCAAAGAAAGAGTTATTTTCAAGTGTTGCATTAACACAGAACAATATGCATAAATCAAAGTGGTTCAAAGGATGTTCTACAATTTTGACATACTCATCAAAAGAATGCAGAGATTCATAAATGAATGGACATTAAAATAGATCAATTTCCAGCCACCACTGAACTGAATCACTCAAGTTTCTTTACAAAGGACTTAATGAAATGATGAGGCAAATCTTTTTCAGTAAGGTTGTTGCAAGTGTTCAATCAGGAAGCATAATCGGGTATGCTTTGTAAGGCTACAGGATTAAAATATGAAGTCACCATGCACAGAATATCAAGATAAAAGGATGGAATGGGCTAAAGTATTTGATTTCATTAAATATTTTGTTAGCTACATATGAGCTTAATCAATAATACAGAGGTGAATAAATCTATATCTACAAATCCCACCAAGTGGGAAGTATGAATTAAAGTATATCATAAATAAAGAGAGAATGATGATGAGATCTTGAGAAATGTCAAGGGAATCAAAGGATAATCAAGTTCTAGGTTTCAAAAATTCATGCTACGAGGTCCAATAAAAAGGGACCAATACATGTGACCATGGCTCATCAAATCCACGAGCAATCAATAAAAGAACACAATATTTTCCAATTTTCTAAGACACATGATGCTCCCTAAAATAAAAACAAATAGGAAAGTTTTACTTTTCTCATCGAGCTCTCATTTTAGATCCAGGATATTTTCATTAAACAATTTAAGTAGAGTGCCCCCTAGACATCAAAGATAGAACAAGGATATGCATTTATAGCTATGAACATTGAATAAAAAAGTAAAGAATTTCTCGAACAACGTCATCAAGTTGCACATAATAGGTAATACAAGAGTATCAAGTTTTAATGAGAAATTTGACATTTACAACTACAAACATCTTCTCAGTTATACTTCATAGAACTCCAAATATCTTCTATCAGATACCAAATTTGCAATAAAATAAACAACAAAACTCAGGGAATGAAGTTGACCTTACTAGTTCTTCAAAATTCAAGTCTATAATGGAGCAAATCATGAAACGACTTGCATAAATGTAATGATGGCACAAATTTGAGATCATATTTTGGGTCATCCTCATTAATGGTAGTTTCAGAGGAATGAATATCGAAAGCACACTTTAACAAAGACAGAGGATGAAAACCTGAAGCATATTTAGAAAGTATAACTTTGATGTACAAATAATGGGTCTAAGGCATTTTCAAGCTCGCAACCAAAGACACAACATACAACAGAATCTTGAATAGTGGCCAACCAACAAACCCAAAAAATCAAGCTCTTGTATACAAGTAAAAAGCTTGAATGTAGAAGAGAGTATCATCAAAATGCATTAAAACTAGAGATGATACAATTTTAGAGGCAAGAAAATTCACCCTTTGGGTTGAAATCTTCAAACCTTCGAAAAATATTTAAGTGTAGGGAAGGAAAAAAAAGTAAAATGGTGGTGGGTTTTGTGGAATGGGATCGAATAAAGGAAAATGGTAACTCCTGCAAATAGAAATAATGGTGGCTATGAGCCTAACCAAGTTCAAATAATAAGGACATCCATAAACAAAAAAATCAAAAGCATTTTAGCTGTGATTTCAAGGTAAAGCTAGAGTTCGAATCTCTAAATGCACATAAAATGGTGAAATACACTGAGCAATGATACCCGAATATTAAATAAAAGCCTACCAATTTTTTCATAATATAGAGCTCTAAAATGTATCCAAAGCACTTTCATCGTGTGCATAAGTACAAAGGTATAGAATGCACAAAACCCTATTGACGAGATCGAGTTTTTTGAGCTTGAAGGTAGAGTTTCAATGAAGAATCCATAGCAAATTTTTTATAGATTATCTAATAATGAAGAAAATACACAAGATTCAAGCCATTTTGACTTCTTAGTAGCGAAAGGGAGCTAAAGGAACTCCAAAATACCTCCAATAGCCACTTTGTAGGAAAGTCTTGACATCTCACGAGAGCTTGAAATTCACTTGAAAGCCTTCATTCGAGCTCGAAAGATTCCATAAAATGACATTTTAAGTACAAAATATCGTGGAATATGTCTCTATCGGTGAAAATAAATATAGAGCTCTCTACTGAAACTCGAAATCGGGACCATAAAAAGAAGCGGAGCTCGAAAGAACATCAATGGCATTATGGTCACAAAATGATCAGTGCATATAGTAGCCAAGAAAACAAAAACAAAACATTACAAAGTGCTCGAACATCAAGAACTCACTATCTTTTCATTTACAAGAACTCAGAGAGTAGAATGAAATAAAATATGCCCGAGAAACTTACGAATGAAACATTATCATTAGATTAAATTTTACAAGATACCTTAAACTATGTTAAGTTGATCTCGTCCAAAGGGAGGAGTTTCTATTACCACATGTGTAAACATGGCCCCAAACTCTATAGAGAAAAGTGTACACTCATCACATGTGGTCCCCACAAAAGGAGGGTTTGAAAGAGAATAAATTATACTTACAAAAGAATTTTTTATGTAACCACAAGAAGACAAATAGGTTCTAACATCATAACTTTCAGGTGGTCCCCACAGAGGATGAATGCATGGGTGAATTATTTTGTAAAGTATTGCAAATAAATAAATTATTTTACTCACACACAGGGATTTATTCTTGCATGTACATCCAAGGGGAAAGATTAAAGTGCTAAATTTATCATAAGCAAGTGGGTCAAGTTAAACATTTCACATCATCAGCCTAGAAGATAGAAATTGCATGCATTGAGAAAACTTAAATTGCATGCATTGGAGAAAACTTACTCATCAAGCAAAGCTTATTATTAGCTAAGTTATTCATCTAACCTTGTTAAAAATAGAACAATCAACTATAGTATGACTCTGAGTTGTATTTTTGTAACCAAGGCTATTAATGCCTCATTGTATTAGCATGTTTATTTTTATTCCTTTATTTATTCATGATAAAGGATAAAAATAGGATGCATGGGTGAGTACAAATTTTAGCCTATTTTTAGGAAGGGTGGGATGAATAAACTTGCTATATATTGTGTGCAATTGCAAGGCATAAGAGGAATTTTGGACACATGAGTGCTGAAGTAGTTTTTCCAGTTTTTCCATCTGAATGAGAATTGATTTCTACATTTAAAATTATTTTGCAGTGTTGTGTATACCTTATTATTTCTTGTGAATTTCAAATTCCCTAATTAACCATCTTACCTTGCTGCAATTTTAGTATTTTCTACATAATTTTAGTGTGCACATGTCTTATCTTAGCAATATTGTTGTGAATCATTCCCTCAATACATCAAGTGTCTTGCCTTAATATTCTGCTAAAAACTATTGGTTTGTGCATCCATAATCCATTATCAAATATTTTTACATGTACTCAGTAAAAGCCCTCAACAAGTTTGGTGTATCACCCCATTTTTTTCAAATTCATTTACAGTAATCTTTTTAGCCTCAAAACCCCAAAAATTAGTTTAGGATACATCAAAAAGGAACCGCCTGATACTCGAGAGACTCACCTCAACAATAGGTATACCCACAGACTTGAGGTGTTTCCATTGTATCTATGAAAGAGAGAGATCCAATGCAAGATTAGAAACCCTGCAATCATCTCTCTACAGGGTGCACTTTCAAGAGATAACATGTATCACGACATTTTTGTGTGGAGCTACAAAGACGTGCATAGTTTTGATCTAGGTCTAGCATAACATACCATCGGGTGGATCCTAATTCCAAGACAGTTCATCGAAACAAAGGCTAATTAATCCCCAAATTGAGCCACTAATGAGGAAGGAGCTAACAAAACTCATCGATGCTTGTATAATTTTTCCTATTAAGAATCCCTTTTGGGTAACAAATCTAGTCCTGTAAGGAAGAAGAATGGAGAAATTATTTTATGCATGGACTTGAGGATTTGAACTATGGCTCATTGAAAGATCAATATGCTCTTCCATAAATGGATCAAATTATTCAGATGTGGTAGGAGCTCAAATATTTTCTCTTCTCGATGGATATTCAGTTTAAAATTAAATTCTTGCCCAAGAATCAGCTCAATTCAAAATGATTTTCACTACCAAGTGGGGCACTGACGCTTACACTAAAATGCCATTCAGATTGTTCAATGTTGGGGCTACTTTCCAAAGATCCATGGACATGGAATTTAAGGGACTAATCATTGACATCATATTAGTTTACCTTGATGATATAATTGTATACTCTAAGCATGCAGAAGACCACATCACACATCTAAGGAAGGTTTTCTAAAGATGTAGAGAGTTTGAAGTTTCACTTAATTCCTAGAAATGTATTTTTGTACTACATGAAGGAAATTTGTTGGGGAATGTTGTTTTCGGAAGGACTATGAATCGATCTAGCTAGGATTCGTTCGATTATGACCTTATCTCTCCTAAGTCACAAAAAGGGTCTTGAGTTTTCCGGAAACCATAAATTTCGTGTGGAGATACATCCTCGAGTTCACATCCTTGGTTAAACCATTAACATACATGTTGAATAAGAATATACCATTCTCATGGATGAAGGAAGGGTAGGAGAGCTTTGAGGCCATCAAGATGGCCATTTCTCAAGCACCTACATTTGGTGAACCCCATGTTGTACAAATATTTAATTATTTATAATTTTGCAGTTGAAGATAGCATTTCATGGATTGTCACCTAGCAAAATGAAGATCTAATGGAGAAACTAATTGATTTATTTAGTCAATCCCTCAAAGACTATGAGCTCAAATATTCATTCGTTGAATAACAAGTCTTTGCGGTTATTTGAGCTTTGAATAAAGTCAAGCACATATTGTCCAACAACAAAGTTCATCTGATGCATGTGGTGTCTCGATTAGGTGTCAAGGATTTTTGTTAAAAAAATAGATGAACAAAAAGCGTGCTTTGGATAGATCACGAAGGCGATGGATTATGATGTACAAATCAAAGTTGCATAGCTTTTTAGAGATAAAGGTTTGTGTCAACAACTTGTTGCAAACGTAGAATCTAAAGGTGATCAGGACGTGACACTCCTAAACACTAATGAAGGTGATGATCAAGTTAATTGGTTATCCAAAATGAAGAGTTTCCTTTCCTCGGGAGCATATCTTGTTAACATGTACAAAAATCAAAGGTAGAATTTACGTCTTGATTTATTCCATATGTTCGATAGATAATGTTCTCTTTCGAAGAGATTTTAATGGTGTTATCCTTCGGTGGGTGGGTCCGTAATAGGTAAGGAATATACTAGAAGAGTTTCATAATGGCCTATCTAGAGGACATTACTTGGCATGAACAACTTCCATGAAGATTATGTAGGCCGATACTATTGGTCGGATTTATTCAAAGATTCCCATCTTTGGGTAAAGAATTGTAAGGAATGTGCCTTTTCACCTGGAAAATAGAAGTTGGCAGCCTTTCCACTACATCCAATTCAAGTGGAGCAACCCTTTGTTCAATGGGTACCTTAGATTTCATTGAAATCATTAATCCTCCATCTAATGACAAACATAAATGGGTCCTTACTTTAACAATATATTTTACTTGATGGAAAAGGCAAGAGTATTGTAGGCGAGCAATGAGAAGGAAGTTATTTATTTCTTACAAGGTATAATGACAATGTTTGGTGTTCCATTTATAGTTATTTCATAAAATGCAATGTCTTTTCTTGGTCTAAAGTTGAGTGGATGTGATTTTAAGAATGAATTTTATCTCAAAACTTCTTCCAATTACTATCTGCATGGAAATGGATTGGTGGAGTCTAGCAACAAAAACCTCACAAGGATTATCAAACACACTATGGAAACCAACAAGAGGACTTGACACACACACTTGAACTATCAATCATTGTGTAAGCTGTTCCTTGGTCTCATGCATCCTCGAAAGATATTTGTATTGCCCCTAGTCTCGTGCATACATGAAAGACCATTGTGCTAAGGAACCCACTATGATTATGAGCCATGTCTCAAACTGAATTTTTTTGTACATGTATCATGATGTGTATAACATTTTATGGGGTGAATGATTTAGACAAACTATGCCTCCCTCATTTCAGTGCATTTGATGTCGTTGAAGGAGTATGTGGCCCAAAAGAGGACTAACCATTGTGTTAAATTTGTGCCCCACGGGGAGGGAATTTGCATGGTAGAACTAAAGCACACACAAACAAGTGGCTAGGAAAAACAAGTGTTAGTATAAGCAAAGACAAGCACTCATGTAAAAGACAAAATTTAAGCTACACAGACAACATATAAGCTAAGAGACAAGAAGAAGACAATGTAGACCACGAAAAATAGGTTGAAAATATGGGACATCACTCATGATGTCACAAAAATCAAGGCCGTAGTGGCTGCAAGAAATTAGAGAACAAAAAAAAATGGAAAAGCCTGTAAATAATGACAAACAAAAGAAATAGTGTATCCGAAAACCATATAAGAATATAGTATTGTAAAACAAATGTTGCACATGAAGCACCGATTGACACATTAGAAAGATAAACATTATGTCAAAGCGTGTATAATTTAATAAAGTAGTGTGCTACAAAACAAAATTAAGCAATATCATCCGTAGTGTACAAAAATAGATTCCCTCATGAGCCATAATGGGATTGGTAATAGGTACTACCCCAAGCATCCATGTTGTATGTATAGATCTTTAAAGTCTGCGATCACAACTAGAAAGGCATGTGAACGCACATGTGTATATGATAAATATAATGACATATAATATATCTATCTAGCGTGTGTAATAAGTTGAACATGTAATAAGAAAAGGTAAGCAAGAGTAAATGCAGCCAAGATATGTAATATGTTGTGGATGACACGGAATGAAATGTAGAGTGAATGATAGGAATAGTGTTCCCCCGAATGGATGTGCATGTATGCAATGAGCTTAATTTATTAATGCCCCCTCAAAGATCCTGAATGAAATGTAAACGAGACCGCATTATCAAGAAATTGCTTGAGTAGTGTGTTTTATATAGAAAGGTTTTGTGAATAGATCATGGTATGTTGATTGTAAAATGATTATGAATAGATGATATTGAATGTGACATATGTAGGAGTGATGTAGAATGCATGATGATTTAGTGCAAAGCGTATATCACTAGATGGGTAAGTAAAATGCCAGTAGACATGATGATATAGCACAAGGCGTATTTCATTAAATATATGAATAGGATGGTAGAAAACTTGATGATGTATCACAATGCGTGTATCATGAAAGGCATGGGAATCTTTGGAAAAGGTGATGATGTAAAAAAAAAAAACGTATATCAAGAAATGAATGAATAGGAAAACTTGACGGGGTCATGATTTAGCTTAAAGCATATATCACAATATGTGTGAAGAAGGTAATGGCTAAAAATGTCACATGATATGATAAAAGGGTTAATTGATTGATTGATTGTGAAGATCAAAGTGTAGAATGATATAGGTGTGATGAGGGGATGTTCAATTTTTATTTAGACCCTCAACAATTGAGTATGAACCATTGGACTAGAATATATCGTCGGGTAGTAAGTACAATGCATAAAAGTGGATGATTAAAATGTGTAATAGGTATTAGATGTAACGATGAGAAGATGTCATAAGTATGAGATATGTAAATCATGTAATTTTTAATTATGTGTAATGTGTATTGTCTACCATACAATGTGTGAGGTTAATGTGTATTATGCCCTCAAGAGATAAGTGTGAACCAAAGAACAAGAGTGCATTATAGGGTAATGATGATGCTAGCACATCTCAAAATACGTATGTGAGAATTTACATGTGTGATGTGTCAAATATAAGACACGTGTCGATGCTATGAGGGTGGGTATAAGTGCAATGCCCTCCGAGTGGGTGTTGATTAGGGTGGGTTCCGTAGCTGGTGTCACATGCCCTCGAATCTCAAGAAGTAGATGAAGATGCATTTTTACTGTTGCTAATCATAAATGCAAAGCTCGAAACTATTCTCAGGGATTGGAACACTGCAACGTTGTTTATGAAAAGAATCCTCGGCGGCACAAAGAATCCTGCGAGATTGATCTTCACTACAGAAAACACGATCCCTCGAAAAATAAGGAATTGGCATTGATCAAGTATTCAGCTGATATCTCCCTCAAAGACTTCAATCTCGGACTTGATGACGTGAACGAAAATATGGCGAAGTTAGTTTTGGATAAATTAAAACCCGAGTCCTAAAACATTCATCTCACGGATTTGAAGGCAATGATATATTGCAAAGAAAATTTCTATTTCTTTTTTCAGAATTCATTTTGGAGGGGACCAAATATTAAAAGGGTGTTTATTATCATGGGGCGAGAATGTTTTTTTTTTTTTTTAAATACTTAAGGGGCGCTCATAAATAGAAATATTTATTTTTGGAAAAGGGGATAGGTAGATATTTTTAAAAAAATTATAAGGGAAATAATTTTTGATGCTTTATTGGTGGAAACCAACATCTAAAAGGTTTGTTATTTGCTGGGTGGCAATACAAAACAAATGGACATTAATCAACTGTAGCATCTTAGAAGATGAAGGTAATGACCGACCAAGGCCAACCATCATCAAAGGAGTTCGAGAGAGTTCCTTACCCCATGTTAGAACTAAGGGGGGGATGTTAGGAATTAGTCCTAACATGGATTCATTTAGGTTAGCAATATTAGATTGAATTATAATATTGTGAGTGGAGAATAATAATGTAAGTGAGTAAACAACTCACGTAGGAGTTAGGTGTGAGAGATTTTAGGAATAGGAGAGAATATAGGTTGTTAGAACAACCTATCTAAATTGAAGCTAGTGGTTATATGTATGGTTATAGGAGAAGTCCTATAAACATGTAAGTCATATTATTATTTATCAATATAATATGATTGTGAATCATGCTGTGCACAATTTAGTAGTAAAGGATTAAGGTCCTCTACTTCTTGTTGGTAGTAATGAAGGCATGTTACCATGCTCTAAGAGTTGTGGTATATGAGATAGACAATGTGTAGGTGATTTCTATATGAATGTGACATACGAGTATAGTGTGGGAACCTTGGTGTAACAAAGTGTGTAGGTGATGAAGACCTAAGTGAAGTGGAATGTGATGATGGTGGACACCAACTTGGAATGAAACGAGGTGGTGAAGTACATCTAGATGTAATAACTTTCTTAGAAATGTACCTAGACTCATGTATTATCCTAGCAGAGTGATAACACTTTGTGTAGGTTGTGTGCAAATAGGTGAGCTAGGACTATATGGTGCTTTATGTTCGATGAGATGTAGGGTGTAACGCCCACAATTTCGACGTTGTAAAACCACATTAATCCTTAAATAATTATCTAGGAAGTTACGAAAAATTTTGTTTTTATTTTTTTTAATAGGTAGTAAGGTGTCAAACCCTATGAAGCGTTAAAATAATTTCCACCAATAATTTCTACATTACAAAGGATAGATTGAGTCTATATTATTAATTAAATATTTTTAATCCTTTTCTAATGTCAATTTAATTATCATCACTAGATAAGTTTCCATTAATTTCTCTTACTAGGGTAATTAGTTTCCCTCTTGGAAATTAACATTCATCCCATGTTTAAATAAACCCTTATTCTTAGTTACCTTAGTTCTCTTAAATTATTTTCTTTAAATTCCATTGAATTAATCACTAAAATCTACTAGAAGGGTTACATTTTTAACTTAATACACTAGAGCCCTAAGTGGCCCCATTCACCCATTTACACATACATTTGATTTATTTAAAATTTACAACCATAATATGAATATTCTCACCTAACAATTGTAGGGTTGATTCTTAACCCTTGGATCAAATCAATAGGGACCACAAGATTAGATCTACCCAAAATAATCCCTAATCATCCTTAAGGGAGTCTTCTTAAGCATTTTTTACCCCAGCTCATTCATTTGTTTCTCTTTGGTTTGTAGGTTGAAGGAGTGGATGCCATGGATCATGGGAAAATCATGAAAGATTCTTCTTGGATCCAATGTGCAAGAAGAGGAGATTCCATCCATTTGGATCCTCCTTTAGAATAGTTGAATCTTAGATTTAATCATGTATTCTTAGTTATTTATTGCAATGTAAGAATCTATCCTAGATCTGGTTTGAGATATATTGTTGATTTCTTCTTCTTCTTCTTCTTTTTCATTGATGGGAAAGACCCCATTTTGTAGATCAAGAATCTTATACATTTAAATCCCTATATGTAGGTTGGAGTATGGTCCAAACAAGCATACATGGGCCTCATATGTTGGATCTACATTTATGTGATGTCCGGAGCCATAAGAGCCAATGGTTTGGTCAAAAATATGTTTTCTAAAAAATAATCCACGCACAGGTGACCAATGGTGGTCTCTTGACCGACCAAGGTAACCACTGTGCTACTGACATTGGTTCCACTACCGGTGTCGGTTCCTATGTTAATGATAAGTTTTTAGAATATTGTTTTAAATGTAGGGGTAAGAGATTAATTCCATGAGAAACTTCTTATTCAATTTTAAGAAAGTATAACAGTCTTAGAAGCATCTGATATAAACAAGGGCACAAAAATGACTTCCAAGTTTGTATAAATGAAATTGGTGCAATATCTATTGACCGTTTTTAGTCACGGGAATACCGACGACGGTTGATCCGCCAACACCGATTCTTGTCGGATGAGTCCATTTTATAAATTTTGACATATCTTCAATATTTTGTGCTTCACACTTATCTAAATGAATTTTCCACAATTATTCATTGAATTTAAGGTTGTTGTGCAAGCCATGACATCAATTAAGTTGATTACTAAGCTTGAATTTAACATTGTATATACTTTGCAATATGGAGCAAGTGACCGATGTTGATATTGATTACACCGACGCCGATTAAGACCGACCGGTGTCGATCACTGTGTAGGCTAGAGAACTCTAAAAATGAATGTATAAAAGAACATAGATATCAAAGGATAAATTTAACTTTAAATATATCAAAACCAAAGATTTTCTAACTGTTTCAACCTAGAATAAGGCTATGACAACCTCCTAATTCACATTGTAATCAAAACATTAAGATTTGCAACTTTCTTTCCTTTCAACACAAGATAAAATTTAAACATGATATCCATTTAATTCATTCCTTTACATACAACTAATTTGAAGAGAAAGGAAAGACACAATCTCTAATGAACTTCCTTCAATGATAATATTACAACTTGGTAATTAAAACTTGCAAAGCATCTTTTCTTTTAAATACAAGTCTACTAGTCTTCCACCTTAAGTGGGAGTTACAAGAAAATTTCTATAATGAAGGGTTGTTTTTTACTTCAACAAATGCTCCAAATCCCAAATTCTTCAACAAGATCTCCACCATTTCTTCACTTTAATCAGAACAACCAAAAATGGGGAGAGTAACACTCTCCACCCAACCAATAATCCAATGAGGAGAAGAAGTTATCCTCCTCATTAGCCCCCGAGCCCCAACCAAAATGCAATAAAGGATGGATCCAACTCATGGAAACTATCACAAAGCTTCCACATCACAATAAAAAATTTCAAAACTATTTCAAAACACATTCAACACAAGATACACTCACAAACATGAAACTATCAAAATACACAAGGCTTGAAAAGGCAAAGCCAATGGAGCAAGGATCTATGGGGAGATCACTTATGCCTCACAATGGGTTTAGGTTCCCACTTTAAAACTCTCCAATATACATCTTATTGACAATTTTTTCACTTGTGCAAAAATGGGCAACTCGAAACTTCATCATTACGATGAAAGGCATTGGTGAAGTATACCTAAGCTAAGGGAGTTTTGATATTATTGGTTACTGCTGAATTAGTTAATGATTAAATGAAATCTGTAGCTATGTGTGTTGTTACAAAATGTAATAGATCACATAGTCTACAATTTCATGATATCTTTAGCAAAAGAACACAAGGGCCCTGAAGGATAGCTGTGTTGTCTTGATGAAGACACCGAATTATAGAATAGGTGAAATGTTGAGTTTTGGGACAACAAACATAAGTGCAGATTATAGAAATCAGAGTTCATTACTGAATGTTACAAGTTCTCATTAATGTTATTTCCTTCATGATTAAGACATTCAATTATATTACTGAGTTGTTTAGTTCATCATACAATCCATACAGAAAGCTAAAATGTAGAAAGAAATATACAACTCATTTACAGAATTCAATGTTTTATTCATAAGGAATTTCAAATGTTCCCACACAAGATGTGGGATGTAACTAGAAAGTAAAGTACAACTACTGAAATAAGAGGTACACATGCATGAAAAAGAAAGTAAGGAGTATGAGTGAACCCATCATTTCCTTAGGGTTTTCTTCGTTGTTGAAGTAGCTCCATTCCAGTCTTTTGTTCCTTCTTCATCTTCGTTGTAGAAGTCACTGTACCTAAAAAGAAGAAAATATGAACTATCAGTTACGAGCTCAGAGATCAATTCATATTCCTTACTGTCCTAGTTCGTGCATATGAATCTCTTGAAAATAGGAGATATAAATTTCTTGAAGATCAAACTGCATACGTGCCTTACTCACTCAAAAAGAGGAAAGAGAAAATAAAATAAGAAACATGGATACAAGAGAGGCCAAAAAGCCTAAGTATTTTCTAACATTTTTCTTAAGTGTGTGTACAAAGTTACATTCAAGAAGAAATAGACAAGTCATAAGTACATGTTGGAAAGAAGCATTGTTGTAACTCAAACTCAATATTTTCTACAAATGGAAGAAATTACAATACATAAGAGGGACTGGAAAATAGAAGTACATGTTTCATTTTGTAACTAAAGAAGAAGAATCATATTTCAAGAAGTTGAAGTTAAGCTGGAAACAAAGGGTTACAACGAAACAAAATGAAAAGAAGGTTCTGGGAAAATTTTGATGGGGCTTCGCCATGTAAAATGGACATTTATGACTTTATCATCATATTTTTTTATCTACTACATACTTTAAAATAATTATTTAAATCAATTAATTGATACAGAAAACTAGAAAAGCATGCCATGATCAAGATAAACAGTTATTATGTTTCATTTCAAACTACCAAATCAGCTTCAATAGAAGAGTGTTATATTCTGTATTCTAAATCAGAAAATACAACTACGATAGATGGAAATGGAAAGAGGAAATAATTTTGGGAAAAAATTTCCAGGGCTTCCCATGAAAAATCAACATTTTAAATTTTCCAGCATGCCAGAAATATTACTTTCAAGGAAATAAAGCATCTAAGTAAAAGAAACAAGATTACAATGTACCAACAAGTCACAGAATCATCATCAGAATCAAATTATGCAACCACCATGGTTACAAAGGATCATTACTGAAGGTGAACTAAAGAAATACAAAAGAATGCAAGTTTAGACTTTTCATTTTACAGTTTTATCAAACTCAGAGCTTTTTTTTGTATCAAAAGAAAGCAAGTATTTCAGACTATCAAGGGTAAGCAAAGTGAAACATTCATTCTTCACCCATCCTTGAGTTACATAACCAAGTTTAGAGTTTAAAGAATATGCAATTACAGGTTGCAAAAACCTAAATTCATTATTCACCCATCCTCGAGTTACATAACCAAGTTTAGAGTTCAAAGAATATGCAATTATCAGGTTACAAAAACCCAAAAGTGAACTTCTTTAGTTCACAAGAAAGAGAAAATAGAAAGGAAAGTGAAGGCAACTATCAAGTGTAACCACTCTTCTAGTTCTAAAGGATAAGTAAAGGAAAGTTTTACATTAGAACAAAGCTCCAGAATAGAGGAATTGCAAGATGATATCTGCCAGTTACTCAAAGAAAACATGAGATTGCAGAACTACAAGAAGATAACATGCAAACTGGAAATCCTATTTATGAATAAAATAGTGAAAATGAAATATGTAAAGTCCAGTTTAGCTTAAGAGAATGAATCTAGAAATGAGAAATTACAAAAATAGAAAAACAGAGATCCACATCTCCTCATTTCAGAACATTAGAATTTGGTTAAGCATTGAAAATAAGTAGAGATCACAAATCTCGAACACAAGATTCAAACTCAGTGATTACATGGCCGAATAGAAGGAAGTACAGAGCTCTAAAAGAAACTATGTGAAGTGGTTTTCAACCCAAGTTATCTAAGTTAAGCTTTTGGAATTCAAATTTGAGATCATATAGGTACAGATGAAGGAAATCATTCAGTTCTTTCCACACATTATTGAGAATATTTGTTACAGGGTTTCCAAAACTTCAAAATGAGCACAAGGTTTGATTAAGAACTTACCAGTTGGAGCCGAAGTGAGTGAACCCACCAACAATGGTCAGATCAAGACTAAAACAAAGGACCCAGAACGAATTTTGGCTCAGAGACCAAGGTTGCCTCAGAAATCACATGGAAAATGAAAGAAAAGAAATGATCATCAGTGTTTTGAAGCCGAAATAGTAGTGATAAATCAATATTGATACTCAGGAGGTCCAGACTTACCTTGTCTCATCAAACAAGTGATACTAGTGGCACATTTTGAGCTTAAAGGACTTCAACGATGGCGGCCAAGAAAAAGAAAGATACCTTTTTGAAGAAAATCTGAGCTCTAAGACAAAGAAAATTGGTGAAGAATTGACCAAATCTTGCTCAGAAAGTTCAAATAGAGTGAAAGACAAAGATATATGCATAACGGCTTCACAAAGCTGTTTAACTAAGCTCGAACCCATAAAACATCGATTTCCTTAAGGAGAATCAGAAGGAGCTCTCATAACTTCCAAGAAATATTCTAACAGAGAGAGATCACAACGAAGAAGAAACTCGGACCACATAAAATTTTCTATAGAGGCTAGAATGGTGAAATAACTCCGAGATCGAAACAAATAGAGATGGCCGCCATAAAAGTGGTACAGAGACCAGACCTCGGAACCAAGGCACAAAAACTATAGAAATCTTGAACTCATGATGGCAGAATATTCCAAAGAGCTCGCATAAGAACTCAAAAAATGTGAAGATTTCAACACTTCTAGAACTCTCAAGCAAGAGATACTAGGTTACAAACTTACAGATACCAAATATGCAAGAGCTGAGATTCACAGATCAAACTGATAGTCTACAAAAAAATTTCCATGGCTGTTCCACTCTCATGAGAAAGCCAAAAATAGACCAAAAGTGATAGATCTTAGGAATTTTAAAACACACCCACCTTCGCTAATTTAACCTAACTCATACAGAGTTAGTGATCAACATTTAGAGATTAATCTGTGTGGGAATCAAAGGCCAAGAAAATTTCAACAAATTTTAATGCAAACCTGAAAACCCTAACAACATGTTCAAAATCAATGGTTTGTGATCAGATATGAAAGATATCGAATGGTCAAGGGTAAACCAAAACTTCCCAATTAATGCAAGGGAGATGCCCAAAAACCAACGGCTAAAGATCACACCATGCAAAAGATCAAAGGCTCATAATCTGGTTCACAATTCAATGTAGTTAAAGCTCGAAGTTATTGTCACTAATCACATCAAAAGCCAAATCGAAACCCTAAACTTCAAGTTACAGAATCGACAATCAGAAATCTAAAAGTACAGAGATCGACGACATCTATCAACGAGCCTAACTCAACCAGAGTTGAAATGCATATATGTGGCGAGCCCACAGAAAACCCTAATTAGGGTTGAATTTAAAATATCATCTATCAATGTGCCAAGGGTAAACTCATTATGGATAAGGGGATAGCCCATATATCAATCAATTAATCATTGAAATATTGACCAAAGTCCAGACTATAGTGCATACTCCAACATCCAAGTGCCGACCAAATCATGTCAACAATGATCACCGAAAAGGTGGATTTTTAAACTATATGCAAAAGACAACCAATATACCATGCATGTTTTTCATTAATCAAAAGGTGGTAAGTATTATAGTATGGCATGCACATTGTAAAAAGAAAAATGGTCGACCTTATATATTGTTAAGTCCACCAAGGTGGCCAAACCAAGTAGATTGGAGATGGTCCCCACTTCAAGGAGGTTGAAGTTGATTTGTAGTATGTCACCCTTGTGACCATTAGAAGCCAAGATATGTCAACATCAAAACATGTGCACATGGACAGGTGGTCCCCACATTGGATGTTAATATTGCAAGTATTGTAATTATTTTACTAAAAAATAAAGAGTTTATTTTTGCATGCTTCACAAAAAGACGAACCGACATAGATAAGGAAAGAGACTTGCCAAGCAAGCAAGCCTATTATTAAAAAATTATTCACCTTTGTTTTCTTAAAAATAGGATACAAATTCGGTTTGATCAGTATTGTAATCAAGGCTATTAACGCCTATTTTTAATTGCATGCTCTATTTGTATTCTTTTATCTATTATTAAATAAAGGATAAAAATAAGATGCATGAGTGAGTACAAGCATTAGACTATTCTTAGGAAGGGGGTGAAACTTATTTTTCTATATATTGTGTGCTTTGGCAAAGCAAGAGTAAGGAATTTTTGGATATAGGAGTATCGAAGAAATTTTTGCCAATTTTTCCTTCTGAGTGTGAAATATTTTCTACCTTCCCAATCATTTGTAGTCTTGTGCATGTTTCTATTAGTCTTGTGAATGTAAATTCCCTAATTAATCATCTTACCCTGTTGTAAAATTTAGTAATTTCTGCATGATATTAATGTGCATGTTAATGAAAGCAAAGTATTGTTGTGATACTCTCCCTCAATAACTTGAAGTGTTTTTCCCTTAACATTATGTAGAAAAATTATTGGTTCGTGCATCAAGAATCCTTTCACATATCAATTGTGCATATACTCAGCCAAATCCCTCATACAAATTTGGTGTATCACCTTAGTTTTAATTATTTTACAGTCATCTTTTCCCCTTAAACCCTAGAAATCAAATTTTAGATACATCAACAAGGAACCAACCTTGATACCAGAGACTCACCTCAAAATAGGTATACCCATAGACCTAAGTTTGTTTCCATTGTATCTACGAAAAGAGAGATCAAATTTTGTAAGCTTAGAAAACCTACAGCCATCTCTCTATAGGGTGCACTTTTGAGAGATAATAGTTTTTGACACGCCCGGTGGGAGCATGAATCAGATCTGCATGCAAGTTACAAATTGTACATCATATCTACAACAGATTTACAGCAAATCAAAAGTTACTTTTGGGAGAAAGCTGCAGCAATTTATTCTAAAGATTTTAAGATCTTTTCGCAGCTCCGTAAAGTTGATTTCAGACCAGTATTGCAGCATTGTCCATGCCTAAAGTGACTATTAGATCATCAATAAGAGGAATTCCTCATGAATTTGTTTCTTTACCTTTAAATTCTATTAGAAGGAGAAGAGTTTGTAATACTTTACCTTATAATACACCTAGTTTTGACAACCCTCCTCCAGATATTCCTTCACCAAGTATCAATTTCTCTATTAACATTCCATTTTTTCAAAAGGCTATTCAACCACCAAGGAACTTTTGTGACCTTTACTAATGGAAGCCCATTAGTAATCCCATTTTACCATGACATCCCTAATATTGCCATGAAAATTTTGCCATCATTCACCGGTGAAAATCGGGTGACACCTATAGAGCACATTAAAGATGTTGCATCCTTAGGTGCGAGTTCATAATATTACTCATGAAGATGTAGCCTTAAGACTTTTAATCGCATCTCTTAAAGGACAATCCCTGCAATGGTATAGAAATCTAGAGATTGGATGCATAAGAACTTGTGATGACTTAGGTGATAAATTACTAAAACAATTTCAAGATAATTCACATCATTAATCTCTCATAGAACAATTGTCTACCATTAAAAGAGATCGCAATGAATTTATGTCTAGTTTCAATATCTGTTTTTCGAACATGGGAAAGAATTCCAGCAAGTGTCAAGCCCCTAGATGATCACACTTTTATTTATTATCTTAGGGTAGTAAACAATGATATCTCAACTATGATCTAGTCAATGGCGGAGAGACACTCCCAAAGAACCTATGATATCACCATCCGAGATTAAAATAGTATTATTCAAGCTAGAAAATTAGCACCAAGGCCTTCAATGCTTTTTTGGCAAATTTATCACCTATTCCTCATCCTATTAAAATCATATAACCTATTGTTATAGCCCCATCATATGATGTATTTAAAGTTTTACACACTATGGGAAATAAGTTGACTTCAATTGAGAATAGGCTTGCATTACCTATTAGACCCTATTAGGCTCCTTATCAACAAAATCAACTAAATCACCAAAATAGGTAGCCTTACTAGTAAAGGAAATTTGACCCAAAGGCTTTTAGTTCATCTAACCTTTTAGTCCCAATTAACATGACTACAGAAGAGTGGTGACATCCTTGCAATCAACCTCATTCAGTAGTAAGTTGACAAAATGCTTTTATGAATCGAATATTGTTGCACAACCTTAATCTAAAGCATTTTTCATGCCTCAAATGGAGAGTGGGAAGTAAGAAACTCATGTTCAGAAAGCACCTGAATAGAATTTAGTCGGTTTAATGAGGAGGATTTCATTGCATTCATTACTAGGGCTCAAGGAAAAGCTAACGAAAGTCAAAAACAACAAAATAGACTGTTTCTACCTCATGCGCCGATAAGATGGCATCTATAGTCCCGAAATCAGCCAACAATCTTGTTGTTCCTAAAAAAATAGCAAGTGTTTTAGTTTGTAAAGGAAAACAGAGATAGCTCTGACCTAACCCAAGAAGATTTTTATACCTCGAGATATCAAAGACAGTGAAGTAGAATAATTTTTGCTAAGGCCTACGCTAAGACAGATTGAATCTATCTCTAAAATCATGTTGCTTCTTTTAACATTGTTGATGTAATGAAAAATCATAACGTTAACATCTTGTTGTGGGACACTCTAAGTATTATAGGATAGCAAGATTCACTTTCTCATGAACTAGTTAAGCTATAGATTTCTTCAAAAACAGAGAAAAGGAAGTTCGAAAGCGAGACATGGTCCTTGAAAAATTTGAGCAAGACCAAATTAAGGAATTTAAGTGGATGGTTAAGAAATTTTTGAATGCTCATGACATCAAGAATCCACCACCATTTTATTTATCACTGATTATTGGAGAAAATTTAGTTCATAATTGCATGGTGGACAGTGGTGCAAGTAGCACAGTTATGCCAAAAAAAATTACAGAAATTTTTTGTCTTAAGTATGAGCCTATAGAAAAGAGGGTTTTAAATATTGATGGAACTGCAACTAATACATTTGGTGTAGTAAAAAATTTAGAGGTAACTTTACATCCTTAGCCAAATGTTTCTACTCTTCAAGATGTTATTGTTGTAGATTTACCTCCATACTTTTCTTTATGTTTATCTAGAGACTTAATAGAAAAGATAGGATGTTATCTCTATTCAGATTGATCCTTCTTATTTTTTAGCACACGCTACGACACAAAAGTTACAATCAATTCAGAACCATTGGTTAGATTTCACATTTAGCCTCACTTTCCAAATGCGGTGGCTAATTATTCATCCTTAGATGAGTCTGACTTTGATGAGGTAGCTCAGGTTTCAGCATTAGATTATGTTTCTAACATGTTTATGGATGAAAATACAATGGAATAACATGCTCATGATCCTTTTAAGGAAGTTGAAGAACACTTGTTTGGTGTGTATTGTATGCATGAAGAAAATACACCACTTCCCTTGCTATCCAAAACAAAAGATTCCACAGAAGGGATTTGGAAGCTTCATTTCGATGGAGCTAAGAACAAGAAAGGATAGGGAGCAAGTTTGATACTTACTTCCCTAACAAATGAAAGGTATTTCTCAGCTTTGAGTCTCCAATTCTCATGCACTTGTAATGTAGCTGAGTACAAAGCATTAATTCATGGCTTTCTTTAGGCTAGAAAGAGAGGTATTAGCATGTTATAGGTTTTTGGTGATTCTGAAGTTGTTATCGATCAAGTAAGAAATTTCAATGTTTGTAAGAATATATTAATGAAGTCTTAAAGACATAGAATTTCAGACCTAATGGAATATTTCGATGCTATTAATATTCGAGTCCATTCCTAGAGATGAAAACAAGCATGCGAGATAGACTTGTAGCAATTGGTGTTAGTTTTAAAATGTTGGAACATATTAAAAATAGAAAAATTCAGCCTAATATAAAGCTAATTGTAAGGCCCTCGATACACGATAATGACTCAAATTGGCAAGTTTTGAAAGTGATGATCAAATCAGAGGTTTTTGCAGCAGAAGAAGTGAGTTTTCTGTAGTTAATCAAGATAAATTATAGCATTTATATGGTGACCAAATTGTTCGTTAAATACAAATAAACTACCTCGAGGTCTCATTACATTAGAAGACATTCAATACTAACGATCGAGTTAAGGAAGGTCAAGACTAAGATGTCAACCCATGCTTGATAATTACGAAAAGATCTCGGTTGGTGAAGGGAAAAAGTTGTTTCTTGAAAGTTATGTTCCTTAGTAGAAAAACTATCATTTATTAATCTTTTGCAACGAATTTAAAGATGTTTTTTCTTGGAAATACCAAGACACGAAAGGGTTTGATCCTAGTTTAGCACAATATACTATCGAATTGCAGCCAAATTTTAAATCGTTAGATAGAAGAAGAGTCTTGTAAATCCCAAAATACAACCTCTAATGAGGAAAAAAATATCTAAGTTGATTGAATCGGGTATTTTCTTTCTAGTTAATCATTCAATCTGGGTAGCCAATCTTGTTCATGTTAGGAAGAAGAATGGTGAAATCAGATTATGTGTAGATTTCAGAGATCTTAATAAAGCCTCATTAAAATATCATTACCCACTCCTAAATATGGATCACATTTTAAGAATAGTTGGTGTAGATATATTATCTCTCCTGAGACGGTTATAGTGGATACAATCGTATTTTAGTCTAAGAAGAGGATAGGTATAAAACAAATTTTACCACCAAGTGGCATACTTATTCTTATAAAAGGATGTTTTTGGTCTTTCAAATGTTGGTGCAACTTTTCAATGTGCAATGGACATGGCTTTCCGTAGCTTGTTAAACAAATGCATCCTAGTTTTTTTAGATGACATTCTTTGTATTCTCAAAAAATTCATAAGAACATATAATACATCTAAGTTAGACCATTCGAGTTATGTAGACAATTTGGGATATCCTTAAATCCACTTAAGTCTATCTTTTTAGTACATCAAGGTAAATTTCCTGGTCATACTGTTTCTAAGCAAGGATTAGCAATTGATCCTTTCAGAATCAAAGAAATATCATAGCTATCATTGCCTCATCATAATAATACATTACAGTGAGTTTTCTTAGAAAAATCAAATTTGTTACAAAATTTATTTTAGATTTTGCAACATTGGTTAAACCATTGACAACTATTCTAAAGAAAGATAAAAAATTCTCTTGGACCAATGAAGGGAGAGAAGGGTTTAAATCAATCAAAACATCTATCTCTCAAGCTCTTACTCTTGCAAATCCAAATTTCAGTAAAGATTTTACAATGTATGCACTTGCAGGAGCTGAAACAATCTCGTTATATTAACTCAGTCAATGATGAAAATATTGAGTAGCCTATTGCTTTCTTTGGATGAGCTTGCATGATTACGAAACAAGGTACACATTCCTTGAAAAACAAGTACTTTCAGTAGTCAAAGGACTAAATAATTTCAAGTACATTCTTTCAAACAATAAAATCCATGTTCTTGTTTCTCATCCAAGTGTGAAAGCTTTCTTGCTAAATAAATAATTGAATGAGAAAAGAGAAAACTGGATAACAAAGGTCATGAAATATGATGTTGATATCTAGGTTCCTAAGACGGTTCGAGGGAAAGGCTTATGTGAACATCTAATTGCTGATATGGAAAAAAACAAGCTATAGAACTAGATGATTCAAAATAGCATGCTAAAATTGTGTATCAATAATTAGAAATCATGGTTCAACCAAAAAATCAGCGACTGAGCTTACTCATGAGATTCAGGAATCAAGATGGATGACTGATTTGGTTAACTATCTACATCATGACACCTATCTAGAAGGTATGGACAAAAATAAATGAAGATATTTCAGATTACAAGTTGTACTTTATATCTTTATTGATAGTGTGTAGTTCACAAGAGATATAAATGGAATATTGCTGCGGTGTGTTGACTATGATAAAATTTAGAAAATATTCTCGAGAATTCCATGAAGGACCTACGGGAGGTAATTTTTCAGCACGTACCATAGCCTTAAAAATTATGAAAGCTGGTTACTATTGGCTTAGCATATTCAAGGACTCTTTTTAATGGATCAGAAAGTGTAAAAAATGTGATTTCTTTGTTGGAAAATAACGTTTAGCATCGCTGCCCTTATAGCCTATTTCAGTTGATTAACCCTTTATGTAGTGGGGTCTTGACTTTATTGGCATGATAAACCTACCTTCGTCATAAGGACACAAATGGATCTTAAGCTGCAATAGATTATTTTACATGATGGACTAAAGCAATAGCCTTGAGCGATGCTAATGAAGCTTCAATACTATCCTTTCATGAAGGAATACTTTGCAGATTTTTGTGTTCTAACAACTATCATATCAGATAATGCTTTAGCATTTCTTGGTACAAAGATATAAGATTGGGCTATCAACCATGGAATTTACTTAAGTTCTTCATCTAATTCTTACCCACAAGGTAATGTCTTAGCTGAAAGTACTAACAAGAACTGTTAAGGATCATGGAAGAACACTCAAAGATAATCAAAGAGCTTAGCATCGATGTTGAATTTAGCACTTTGGACTGATAGGGTGACTCCTAAAAGATCAGTTGGCAATTCACCATATAAACTTGTGTACAGAAAATAAGCAAGAATGCCTATTTCAGTTGAGTTACCTACATTGGATTTGCTGCATCAAATGGAGCTGCTTGAGAATGAACCATTATAGGTTTGTTATGTAGAGTTAATGGAATTACAAGAGCTAAGAGATCAAGCCCATTTGAATATGGAAAAGAATCAGAAATAGATGAAGAAGATTTTTGATAAGAAAGCCAAATTCAAAATCTTGAATGAAAGAGATATTGTGTTAAAGTGGGATGTTGATCATGCAAATCCAGGAAGACACACGAAGTTTGATAGAATCTAGAGTGGCCCTTACATGATTTCACCTTGCAAAGAACATAATGTTTTTCAGCTTTTGAAGTTGAATGGAGAGGAACTTCCCATTCTTGTGAATGGTATGTTTCTCAAACACATTATTGAAAACCCTATAGTCATTGTTAGAGTAGTATTTCCCTTCAATAAGTGCATTTTTTGCACATTGCATTTTTTTTCAATTCAATAAGTGCATTCTTGCATGCGATCTAGTTTATCAGATCCATTCCTAGTTTCAGTTTCATTTTGGAAGGGTTGGACCTTTCGGAAAGGCATATTTTGGTTTCATTTTTGGAATCCATGGCCAATGGACAAGAGCAAAGCACTGGTCTATAAGCTAGTAGGAAGATTTCCTCACGGGATCGAGAAATGTTGACATTTTTTTATTCCTTTATCTATTATTAAATAAAGGATAAAAATAAGATGCATGGGAGAGTAAAAACTTTAGACTATTTTTAGCAAGGGGGTGAAACTTATGTTTCTATATATTGTGTGCTTTGGCTAATCACAAAGAAGGAATTTTTGGATATATGAGTACTGAAGCAATTTTTGCCAGTTTTGCCTTCTAAGTGTGAAGTATTTTCTGCCTTCCCAATCATTTTCGGTCTTGTGTATGTTTCTATTAGTCTCTTGAATGTAAATTACCTAATTAATCATCTTACCCTGTTGTAAAATTCAGTAATTTCTACATGATATTAATGTGCATATTAGCTTAGCAGTATTGTTGTGATACTCTCCCTCAATACCTCAAAGTGTTTTTCCCTTAAAATTCTACAAAAACCTATTGGTTCATGTATCAAGAATCCTTTCACATATCAATTGTGCATATACTCAGTGAAATTCCTCATACAAATTTGGTGTATCACCTTAGTTTTAATTATTTTATAGTCATCTTTTCCCCTTAAACCTCATAAATAAATTTTAGGATACATCAACAAGGAACCAACCTTGATACCAGAGACTCACCTCAAAATAGGTATACCCATAGACGTGAGGTGTTTCCATTATAACTACGAAAGAGAGAGATCAAATTTTTAAAGCTTAAAAAACCTACATGCCATCTCTCTACAAAGTTACACTTTCGAGAGATAACACATCTCAAAACCCCTACACAACTCTTATGCCTCACTCAAGATCCGCTTACGCCTCCCTCATTCTCTTATGCCTCCCTACAATATTTTATGTATCCCTCAAAAGAACCAAGTAAGAAATGTAAGAATTTTCTTATCCAAGGTGGGGCACCAAACCAACTCCCTCCCAAAACATGAAATAAACTATTATGCCTCCCTACATATAAGATCCCCATAGCCTTCTCCTACACCATACTTAGGCATTCTACCCAAGAACCCAACAAGCATACAAAACATTCACATACATGTAATACACACATATAAAAACAAACAAGTAAAAAGAGTGTAGCTCCTACCTTTCCATAGTAAGAACTTGATCAAGGAATCACACTCCAAGATCCTTCAAGCTCAATCCAACTCCAAAATCTCCAAGAATTCAAAAATCACTCCAAAAATCTCTAACTCCCAAAATACAAGAGCACAAAAATGAAATGAAGTAACCCCCAAACAAACAATTAAACTTGCATAAATAGAAAAAGGAAAGAGGAGGGTGAGGTGGCTCCATGTAGGATGCCACATCACTTATCCTCAACTCCACATCACAAGTCAAACCTCAACCCCAATGCACAATAAATTTGTGGTTGAGAGGAATGACAAGCCTCTTACACACACAATCCAAACCCACACCCCCTAAGGACATAATTTAAAACCCATGTAAGAAAAGTGCAATAAATGTCACTTTTTGTCTTACAAAACACATAATGGGGTCTATTTTTGACCCCCAAATCCATAGGTAGGGTTGGTATAAGAAATTAAGAGGTGTGGGACAAGCTTATATTGTCCCAAAAGCCTCCAAAAATGGCCCTTAAGCCGGTATATCGAAATTCCAAAGTAAGGTAGAGTGTACAACACTCAAAGTCACTTACACTCAATCAAAATCACATAGTCCAAAATACCAACAACTCTAATAAATGAATTCATTTGTCACATCCCCAAATAACTTAATAACATGATTAAATTACTTAATAAAGGCACATTAATCAACAATGATTAAATAAATTACATCACCAAATAAATCACATACTCTACAAAAAATTTTAAAAATGGAAAGAATTGTACACGATCCCATCATCACAATTGGAGGTCATCCCCCATATGGGAACCCCTACCAAAATAAAACAAAACAACAACATTACCTTCTAATCCCCCTTTTGAATTGTTGTGATATAATTACCTTCAAAATCACACAATACCTCATTCCGCCTCATGGCTGCATCAAAAACATCAAAGATAAAATATACGCACATAAATCAATAACCATCCTCATATAGCTAAATCATTATCTCAACTAAACAATGCTATCATTTGTCTAAAATTTCAACAACATCTCAATTCTATCTTTTATCAATATCAATAAGATCATGAGATTAGTTCAAAATATTAATACTAGTCAACACGACGATAATTTTGAATTTCAGTAATATATATGATAACAACACATCATCGTCATCAATATACAATGTCTCCCTATGTATCTAAGAATTCACACAAGGGTAAGTGCACCAAGTTGGGCGGCAAAAGGTGGACAAAAAAAAAAAATAGGAGAAACACGTACGCGTTTTTCTATAATGTGATAGTGTTTTATTTTTCTTTGGTTGGTAATTACCGAGCCTATAACACATACACTTTTTAGTTAAGGAAAACGCGTATGCATTTTGTTGTACAATATGTACTATATATATATATGTATCTCGTAGCTTATACTTACAAAAATAAATGTTTAAAGATATGATTTATTTTATTATTTCTTTATACTTTTATGATTTCTTATAATTTAAATTTATTTTAGTAAATATAAGAAATTAGGGTCACTCTACACCTGATGGAAGTGGTCCCGCATGACTCTAATAGTTATAATCTAGAAGATAGTTTTTCAAAAACTAATCTGGTGAGTACTTAACTCATTTTGAGGATTTTAGTGAAGGACCTAAAACTTTCAAGGCATATATATTGTAGTTGGTCTTTGTTTTGGGAAATCATATACTCATTTTGTAGGTTTTCTTACCTTCTAAATTAGATTTTGGCCCTACCACTGCTTGAATTGGTACCAAATTTTAAATTTGTTCCATAATTAACTTTAGTGACCATGAATAAACTCTATGATGCTTGTCTACTTATTACTAAAATTAGATCCTCACTTTGTAGATAAAGGATTGCTCCTTGAATGGAATTCTTGTCTTATGGCCAAAAATGAGGTGATTGTAATGTGTGTCCTCCATAATGTTTGATCACATTACTAAGAGTTGAATGATTTTTTATGAATAGTACTATGTGAATTGCATCAAGTAAACTCAGATCATTGCTAATTATTAGAAACATGGTGCTCCATATAAATATAATCATCCCCTCACCTTTCCTAGCTCTAAAATTATCCTTTCATGGAATCAAATTCACAATTCTCATACATGTTTTTGCTCATATGTCTCTCATGGAGACAAATGATGCCTTAATACTTCACACATGATGGTCCTTGATACCTCGATGACATTACTAACTCATTTTAGCTTATTCTGAAGGGTGTTCAATTATCTACAAAATTACCAAAATCACCTTTTAGGCCTTCATAGAAGTAATCTCTGATTAAATTTAAATAACTTGATCAATCATCTTAGACACTATTCCCTACAAAGTGAAACACATTGAATGATCTTATTAGGACTTTTCTTTGGGTCAGGGTTTATGATTTATGGTTTAGGGTTTAGGGTTTAGGGCTTAGGGTTCAAGGTTTAGGACTTAGGGTTTAGGGTTTAGGGTTTAGTGTTTAGGGCTCATGGTTCATATTTTAGGGTTTAGGGTTTAGAGCTCAGGGTTTAGGGTTCACGGTTTAGGTTTTATGGTTTAGGGTTTAGAGTTTAGGGTTTATGGCTCAGGGTTAAGGGTTGAGGGTTTAGGATTTAGGGTTTAGGGCCCAATATTGATGGTTTAGGTTTTAGGGTTTAGGGCTCAAGTTTTAGGGTTTATTGTTTAGGTTTTAGGGTTCAATGTTTAGGGTTTGAGCTTAGGCTTAGGGCTTAGGGCTCAAGGTTCAAGGCTTAGGGTTTAGGGTTTAGGGCTCAAGGTTTAGGGTTTAGGGTTTGAGGCTCAAGGTTTAGGTTTTAGGGTTTAGGGTTTAGGGTTTAGGGCTTAGTGTTTAGGTTTAGGGTTTAGGGCTCAGGGTTTAGAGCTTACGGTTTATGCTTTAGGTTTTAGCGGTCCAGGTTTAGGGATGATGGTTTAAGGTTTAAAGGTAAAGGTTCGGGGTTTATGGAACATGGTTTAGTGTTTAAGGTCCAAGGTTTAAGGCTTAAGTTTTAGGCTCACCCATTTACTCATTGTAATGCTTTATGTCTTACCCATTCTTTTAAGTAATGATAGAGAGTATTCAACTAAAAATGGTTCATCTAATTTGTAGGTACAACATTCAAAGGGATTCATCAAAATTTGATGCCTTTTATCTACTAATATTTTGAAGGAGGGAAATATCAGATATCCAAGAAAAAATTGGTACAAATTTATGCTACCCAATACATCTATCTTCTTTTTCCCATCGCATGGAAACTATTTCACTTAGTGTAATGTTTTTTGTCTTACCCATTCTTATTAGTATTAATGATAAGGCCAAAATATGCCTCATCAATTTGCAATAAAAGATCTCATTTAACTATCCTTTTAATCAATTTTGACTACATTTTGTGGCTTTTGTTTTATCTAGTATAAGTTAGGATGTAATTTTCCATCTTTTGTTTGATTTAGTTCTAACATCTTAAAAATCTGTAATTCCTAAAAAAGTGTGTGGAAATTTAGTTGTTGGAATAAAAATGTCACATTTGGTCAGATAAGAAAAGTATGAAGCAACCAACACCTTTTTAAGAAAATTGGATTCAATGCGGCTTAGCTTTGGAACCTTCAAGCTTAGTTCTGGAACTCCATCACTCAACTAAGGAACTATATTTTTAGTTCAGAACCTTCAAACTTAGTTCTAAAACTCCAATACTTAGCTCCATAACTCCTGTGCTTAGCTCTAAAACTTTCGTAGTTAGTTCCGAAATGTTTCCCTTTGGTTCAGAACTTCTCCAAAGTTCTAGAATCAATGGGAATATGTTTATTTTGACAAAATATGGTGATAGAGAAATTAATGGGCCCTCCAATTAGGAACAGATCAACAAATTTTTGATTCTTCATACTCCAAAAATACTTATGTAGGACCAAATAGCTATATGTCTAGCAAGGTTTCTAAATTTCACATCTACTTTGAGCACTATTTTGTTTCACTAGAACCTATAGACGGATGGACATGACTATTCAACACTTATGGTTGTAAATGCATTTTAGATGATGAAATATATATTAAGACTCGAAGATAGATTAAATAGGTATATGATGTAGACATGATATAGATATAGAGTGAAGTTTATTAAGACAACATTTGAGTAATAAGATAGCCATTTCATTTTGAGAGAATCGTACTTTTTCAACTCCGATTCACGGTGGAGTAAGGGCCCACTCCTCCAAGAAACAGGATCCTTATTTTATTGGTATTTATATTTTTAAGTAGTTCATGTAAATCTATTAAGTATTAATTATGTAAGTGTTTTTGGTTCTTTAGTTGAAATTTGTTACGTAATTGTTCCTACAGGTGTTGTAGATTAAACTCTTATTTCTTTACAAGCATTTTCAGCAGCATTTTCAAGCAGTGTGTTTAATTTTGCAACATACATTTATTTCCAACAATTTGTTTCATTATGCAAAAGTGTGTTTATTTCCAGCAATTTGTTTCATTCTGCAAGAGTGTGTTTATTTCCAGCAGTACGTTCAATTCTGAAAGATTTATTTATTTCAACAATGAGTGTTTATTTCAGCAAGTTTCTTAGAGTTTAGCTTTAATAAGGATTTGTCCAAGAAATCTTACGAAACAATAAGATCCCGCTAGAAAAAAATAATAATAAATACCTACAATCAATTACTAGATCACTAAGATTCTTCTTGTTGCATATAGCTTTAGACACACCCCTGGTTTGAATATGACATCAACCAAGAATTTATTAAATTAAGGGAATAACAACACCCATCATTTTGGAACTGTTTCCGAGGACCCACTAGTTAGAATTTTCTGATTAGGTGTCAACAAGAGCAATAATCATACATCTAGTAATTGAAAAATATTCCTTACATTATCATAAAATTTATTAGTAGAGCAAGAGATGCAAAGGGTATATTTATCCCAAAAATATGTCAACAAGAATTACCATCATCCTCTAGTACAAATAAGGAAGTTGAGAAAGAATTAGAAGCACCATTGTCCCCTGTCAGACAAGAAGCATAACTTCCACCTTTGGAATTTTTGGATCAATCATCAGAAGGAAGTGGAACTTTTAGGAGAAGGATTATATCCCAAGACACTCTTAGAGCAAGTATTGATTCTCAATTGAGTAATCAACCACCTACATTTTAATTTTCACATTCACCAAAGTAGATCACATACCACATTGATTGCGGAAAAGATCTAGAAGATACTATAAAAATGGCATGAGCGGTTGAAAGATAACCCTGATAGGACCTTTACCTATCCAATTCAGATTGAGGATGATAATACATCTTTAAATAATATTTCACCTGCACACTTTCCTACACTTAGAAGTATGCCATCTAAGGACTCTGACCAATTTTTGTTTGAATTTAAAGTATTGTGTTAGACATATGACTAGAAAATAGAAAATCAAAAAATCAACTTAATCCCATCTACTCGAAAGATGCAAGTAATGAGGTGGTTTGTGGGATTAACATCCAATTCTATTAACACCTAGGCACAAATGGAAATTTTCTTCCTAAAAATATCAAGACTACTGTCAAGGGAGAAACATGAAGGAATATTTTTTTAGGATCAAACATGAAGAGGTTGAAAATATGGAAGATTATTTAGATAGATTCCTCTTTATAAGTAAAAGTTGTGGATTTGCACTTCAAGAAGAGCTAAGAAAACACATTTTTCTTAAAGGTCTAGATGATGAATCTAGGGAAGCCCTTAATTTAATGGTAGGTAGAAACATCAATTAATTAAGAATTAATTATATTAAAGACCTTTGTAGAAGTTATTCAAGAACAAGGGGTGGACCTAGGAAGGGAAAAACTGTGAAAAGTGCAAATCAAGACATGAAAAAACTTATGGATGAACTAGAAAACTTTAAAATAGACATCCTAGTTCAATTAAATTCCACCATGGATGGATTGCAAGCCAAAGAAAATGCTAATATTGAACCATTAGCTATGTATTGTCCTAGATGCAGAAAGAAGCATGCAATAAGAGATTGTCCTTTGGATAAAACAAAAATGTGTCTTATTTGTGAATCTAGGGAACATGGAGTTAATGTTTGTTCTCTTCTTTCATTCATAAAAAATTAGCTTAAACAAACCAGTACTTCATCCACTACAGAAGAAGTAAACTTTTTCTAGAGACAAGCTAGTGACTTGCAGTTCATACCAAGATTTTTTCCTAATCCTTGGATGATGCCATGGGAAGCTCAGATAGTACCAAAAAATTGGGGACAACTACTTTGGACCCTTCAACCAACATAGAATCCCCATGATTAGGTAGGACAAGCTTGGTATGCTTAGAGACAACAATAACTATGGTCTGGTCAAAGTAACCCTTATACTTGGTCATAACCTAGGTGGAACCCTAATAAATATGCTCAAAAAAACATATCCCAACTAGAATCAATGGGCCATAATGGGTTATCTAGAACAAGGTTCATAAACTGAAAATGTGGTTCAAACAAAAATACTAGCACAACTAGTGGCTAATCCCAAAAACAAACAAACAACCCTTGTCTATGGAACAAAGCAAGAAAAACTAGTTGATCTTAATGCCATGGACTATAAGGATATTCAAACAAGATCTGGAAAAATAATTAATAGTCCACCTATTATAATTATTGAGATGATAGAAGAAACTAAAACCCCTAGTTCATCTATTCCTAAGGAGGATGAAAAAGAAAAAGAGAAGCGACAGATAACAACTCTATTGAAAATCCATTTCCAGAAAGATTTAAAGAAGTTATTGAGACCAAGGAATTTGAATTAGTGCAAGAATTAAGGAAACTAAATATTGAAATACCATTGTTGCAAGAAATCAAGGACATTCCTGAATTAAACAAATTAATAAAAAATTTATGTTTGAAAAGAATTGGAAGGAAGAAGTAGTACCCTAGGACTATTCAGGTAGATAGCAAACTTTCTGATTTATTGGCAAGAAAACTCTTACTTCACAAATATGGGGATCCTAGAAGCCTTGTTATTTCCATCTTTATAGGAAATAAACATATATATAATGGTTTGGTTGATTTGCGAGTAGCTATAAATGTGATGATAGTAGACACTTTGAAAACATTACCATTGACATGTATACAACCTACTAGCACCATATTATAGATGGTAGATCAGTCGGTAGCAAAACTAGAAGGGATCATTGAAGATGTGGCAGTTATGGTGGAGTCATGGGAGTATCTAGTGGACTTCCTTATATTACTGACCAAAAGGTAAAACACTTGGTTATCCCATTATTTTTGTAGAACATGGTTAGCTATAGTTGTTTCCTTAATTGATTGCAGATCAGGTGATATGACTATCTCAAATGGTAAGAATTCTAAGCAAATTTCCTTATATCCTTCTGCATGACCTTTTATTGATAATAAAGAACAATTATGGGTTGATTATCTTGATACTAATAAAAAAATTGTCTTCTTTGGCTATGATAACATTACAAGATCATGTCTTGGAAGTGGAGAATATTATTAAAAATCCATTGAATAATCAACAATTCTCTTTGAGTACGGTTGGGGATGGTTCCGTAACCTTCGGGCTTAGTTCGAAACCACAGAAATTTCATGTAGATGTAAATAATTCTGCTCCGGATGAATGTGATTTCTATTCGGGAGGTGTAGAAATAGCTTTGGAATTAGTAGCTTTAGTCTCAAAGATATCGGGAATAGTGAGGAATGTTTGGAAAGCAGTAGTGATGAGGATTTTGACAAATGATAAGATAAGTATCATAACTCGCCTCTTTTGTCCTTTGTCTAGTATTCTTTCTCAAGGGAACTTTAGAGACATTTTTTCATATCATATTTTCTTACCAAATTCATTTCCACTAAACACACTAATGGATCCTTTTCAACAAATCGATTAATCAAACACTAGAATCAAATTAATTGAGATTCAACAGGTAAAATTTTGAACATGAACATCTTGTTGGAAAATAATCACGAAGCTAAATTGTTTGATATCTTGAAATTTCATACTAAATATTTTTCTTGGAAATATAAAGACATGAAAGGAATCCATACAAGTATTTGTACACATCATATTTATATTGAAAATGTTAAGCCGATTACAAAACCTTAGAGAAGGATCAACCCCGGCTTGAGGGACATAGTCAAGTAGGAAATTGAAAACCTATTGCAAGTAGCCTTTATATACCCTATCTCGAGAAGAAGTGGGTGTCTCCTCTTTTGATTATTCCTAAAAAGAATTGGAAATGGAGAATTTTTGTTTATTAGAGGGAATTTAACAAAGCTGCACTTAGAGATTATTTTCCCTTACCATTCATAGATCAATTTTTAGACAACCTTTCAGGTAAACAGTACGTTTCCTGGATGGCTTTAGTGGATATAATCAAATCAGGGTGGCTATTGAGGATCAGGAAAAAAGTACCTTTAATTTTCCATGGGGTACCTTTACCTACATGGTATTTCCATTTGGAATATGTTATGCTCTAGGAACCTTCCAAAGGGCTGTAATAGTAATTTTTGTAGATCTAACCAATGATCGTGTGGAAGTATACATGGATGATTTTACTATGCATGGATAAATATTTGATGATGCCTTGAAAATTTTGGATAGAATACTAACAAGATTTGAGTAAAACCATTTGTCTCTTAGTCATGAGAAATGATTGATGATGGTTGATGAGGGAATTTTACTTGGAAACCACATTTCAAAAAGAGGAATTCAAGTTAACCAAAAGAAAATCAAGATTATTCTTCAGACCCCCACAGATGTCAAGTCATTCTTAGGACATTTTGGATACTATAAGTGTTTTATCAAAGATTTTAGTAAAATTTATGACTCCATGTTTGGTTTGATTACCAAGGATTGTGAATTTTGTTGGGATGAAAAGTGTCAACGTGCTTTTGAAGAGATTAAAGAAACATTAATCACCGCCACAATATTAAGAAGACTTATTGGGATAAACCTTTTCACATCCAAACATATGCCTCAAATAACTCAATTAGTGTAGTTTTGGGACAAAAAGATGAATAAGGGAAAGTTAATGGTATTTATTACCCTATTAAAAATCTTAAACCCACTCAAAGAAATTAAACCACCTACGAAAAAGAATTTCTTGTTGTAATTTATGCAATTAATAAGTTTAGATATTATATTAGAGGGTAAAAAATATTTTTGCATACGAGATCACTCAACAATTAGATACTTAGTGAACAAACAAATGGTTGGAGGTAGGATAACTAGATGGTTATTACTTTTACA
This sequence comes from Taxus wallichiana var. yunnanensis, assembly GCA_018340775.1. Lineage (NCBI taxonomy): Eukaryota > Viridiplantae > Streptophyta > Pinopsida > Cupressales > Taxaceae > Taxus > Taxus wallichiana. Next base: position 838,165,183 of record CM031242.1, on the reverse strand, counting down.
AGAATTTTAGATTTCCATTGTGGATAATCTAGGAAAATATAATGTGGTAGTTGATTTATTGTCAATATTAACCACTACAAGGAGCAAGATCCATTTAAGGACAACTTTCCAAATGAACAATTGTTTGTTATTTTAGCTGATACACCATGGTTTGCTAATATGGAAAATTATCTTGCAACAGGGAAGTTTCTAACTTCTTTTACTAAGAAGCAAATGAAAATATTAATCAAAACTAGTGCATAATTTAATTAGTTAAATGGAATGTTATTTAAATGTGGTCCTTATTTGGTTTTACACAGGTCTATGAGAGAAGATGAAATATTTGACATACTTAGGGTGTGTCATGATGAACCAAGTGGAGGACACTTTTTAGTAAAAAAACCACAAAATACTTGGCATTGGCTATTAAATGCCATCTCGTATAAAGATGTGAAGAAATACATCAAGCAGTTTGATCCCTGTCAAAGGATGGGACAACCAACTTTCACTAGTGAAATTCCTCTGCAACCTCAAGTAGTGGTTGAACCATTTGAAATGTGGGGGCTGGATTTGTTTTTCCCTTTTATTCCTCCTTCACAAGGAAAATAACACATTCTTATATGTATTGATTTTGTGACAAAGTGGGAAGAGGTATAGGCTTTAACAAATGTTAATGAAGATGCAGTTGCTGATTTTATTTGCCACAAAATAATGATGAACTTTGGTGCACCAAGAAGTATAGTTTTAGACCAATGTCCAAAATTCATGTCCAATATGATGTAGGACTTCACAATGTAATATCATATCAATCATAGGAAGTCATATCCCTATCACCCAAAATCAAATGGGCAAGCATAAGTGACAAACAAGGAATTGGAAAATATTCTCACCAAAACAGTTGAAGTAGATAGAAGAGATTGGGTGAAGACGATACCTGAGGATGTCTGGGATTATAATACAAATTAGAAGACTACAACATGGTTCTCACCATATGATTTATTCTATGGGAAAAACCCTTGTTACCCATTGAATTTGAACTAAAAAAATTGAGGACAGATAACTAAATTGGGTATTGAATTGGATGCAGCACAAAAGGAAAGAATTCTACAACTCAATGAATTGGATGAGATGAGACTAGAAGCCATTCAATAGAAAAAGATAATCCGAGACTAAAGGAAGTAGTAGCATGATACACATATCAAGGAAAGTAAATTCAAGGTAGGACATTTTTGGTGTGAGTGATCCTATGTGTCCTCCACTCACATATGGAGGGTCATCTCACATGGGTGATGTCATTAGGGTAAGCTTGTGTGTCATGCACTAGGGTTACTCAACACCATATATGTATCCCTTCATTTGAAATTTATGAGCATGCCAAGGCACTCCGTTGTCTTTCCTCTATGAGCCTTTTTGCTTTTGTGCAAGTTTTTCCATTGTTGATCGATCCTTGCAATTATGTTGGAGCCATTAAGATTCCATTGTAATGCAACCGCTTCATGGTGCATTGTTTCCAATTCGATTCTTGCAAAATCTTTCATGGTATCAGACTACTCAATATCCGATGAGATGTGGGATGTGTCAACACTCTCCGGAATAGTGAGAGGAGGAGAATATTTCACATCATCGACATTCTTCTAGAAGACTTCTTAGAGTTACAAAGTTTAGATCCATCTATGGCATCTTATTCATCCCTCTCGTCTCCTCTTCTTCTTCTTCTAGGAATATGTTTTTTTGTAAATGGGTACCTTATCAGGCCTTTAGTTGTCGGGCCCTAGTGACACATCTTTCTTAGTTATTTAGGTGTGTTTTCTTGTTTTTTTTCGACTCATCATAGCCTCTACCCCATCTTCGATGAAGGGGGTGTTGGTGTGAGTGATCCTATGTGTCCTCCACTCACATATGGAGGGTCATCTCACATGGGTGATGTCATTAGGGTTAGATTGTGTGTCATGCACTAGGGTTACTCAACACCCTATATGTATCCCTTCATTTGACATTTATGAGCATGCCAAGACACTTTGTTTTCTTTCCTCTATGAGAATTGTTTTTGTTGTGAAAGTTCTTCCATTGTTGATCTATCCTTGTGATTACATTAGAGCCATTACAATTTGTTGTAATGCAACTACTTTGTGGTGCATTGTTTTGATTCGATTCTCACAAACTCTTTCGAGATTGGGCATTCTTGTTTGATTTCAAGTACCATCAATTCAAAGGAAAGTTGAGAACCAAGTGGTTAGGACATTATCGGGAGTAGATATATGAAAATGGCTCTATTCAGCTACTTCCCATGATGGCGGTGGAAGGAAACTTTTGTCAATGGAAACAGGTAAAACTCTATAGGAAGCCTCTTACAGGTGATGAAGTCTTGAATCAAATTGAAGTAGACAAGGAATTTGATCATATCGAATAACTGAGTTCTTCCAAAATAATCAATTAGTCAAATGCAAGGATTGAAAATAAAGGGAAGGGAATGAAAACCAAGAAATGGCGTTCTCTTCGCCAAAAATAAAAAAATAAAAATGAAAATGAAAAAAATAAAAATAAAAATAAAAAGGGAAGGGAATGAAAATTAGTAAATGGCATTCTCCTCCCCAAAAAAATTCTCTCAAAGGCCAATTAAAAACCAAAAATTACAGTTGGTCTCCGCAATAAATGGATAATTCAAATAAAAGGAATTTCTTTAGAATTCAAGTTGTCTTTTCTAACCATTTTTGTTTTTCACTTTTTAAAGGAATGATGAGTCATCAAGGAAGATGGATTACATCAGCAAGGATGGTAATTATGTCTTGATCTTATTAAAGGTTAAATTGAAAGTTCACATGTATGATTAGAATTGATTTAAGTAGGCGGTATAATGAGTCACTTATTACACATTATGATTAAAAGCAAGTAATCATGAGGGTGATGTCAACTAAATAAATAAAAGTGGTGGCATATTAATAATAAACTATCATTTTGGTGGAATAAATGAAAATCGAGAGAAGTTGCAGAAGAATTCAAGGAATAAATATTAGAATCATATTTTAAATTCCGTAACTAAATCCTGTAGTTCCATAGCCAAATCTAATAGTTCCGCACCAAATCCAAAGTAGTTTTGTAGCTATCTCCGACATAATAAGAATTTGACAGAATAAATAATTTGAATCATCCTCTTTTCCATGGGTATAAAAAAGAAGTCATAACCAGGAGATGATATGCAACTTCTTGCAGATGGAGAAGTAGTAACCATTTTTGAACAAGTTGGTTGGATGGAGTTTCTGAGGAAATTCTCAAAAGAACAATGACAAAATGGTAAGGAAATTTGTTGTAAATTTAGAGTAGTCCAAAACTAATTTTAAATGCATTGTAATTCCATTTACTGTTAATACAATGAGTAATGTATACGTGCTACCAATTGTACATGTTCCAAATCCTTTAAAGGGAACCCTAAAAGAACTAGTGGAAACCTTAAGATAAGAGGGTGAATATGAACCCCAATATAGTTATAATACTAAGAAAATCATCAATGGGATCAGAAGAACTAGCCTACCCAAACCCTTCAACAGAGTAGAATTTTGGGTAGTTAAGTACCTAACTCATGCGATGGCCAATATGTTATTGTGTGAAGAGGTCCTTAAAATTCTTATATATCTTAGGTATGGGGAAGCAAAACATGAGTATATACTAAACCTTCCTGGTTTCCTCTTTGACTCCATCAAGAAAATGGCTCAGAGGTATTCTGGAGAGTTGGAACAAATAGAAACCATGGATTAGTCCATCTAGTATGTCGAGAACCATTTTCTCTCAAAGAAACATGGGGAAAATGCCTTAATAATTTTAAGTAAAGCCCGATATTATCGGAAGGGGAATACCAAACCCTTTATCCCCTAAAAGTAACTTATATATTGATCCCCCTGAAGAGAAAAAGAAGGAAATAAGTGGGGTTAAAGTGCCAAAGAGGAGGAGATCTGAAAGGATGATCAAAGATGTAAAACCTGTCATGTCTTAAAAGTAAACTCCTTCCTCTACAACAATACCGAGAAGAAGCGATACGTGTCTTTGAGTGACATGATTCACCCAAGCTAGACTGTGAAGTAAAAATCAAAATAAGTTCAAGGATAAAATCCAATTCAGTACATGTTGAATCTCCTCAAAGAAAAATAGATCATAAGAAATCTAGGGAAATTATAGTGGATATTTAAGTACATGAGGGTTTAGGGAAAGAAGATGTTGATATTCTGGGAAGCATGGCGATGTATCATCCTCTACCAAGTCGACCGAGGGATTTCAGAAAGAAGATGAAAGATTTGAAGATAAGGATTTTCAAGAGATGGGTGACTCAAAGAATGTTGTCACATGAGGAAGAGGAATTGGCATCTTGGAAATAAAAGGGAAATCCCCTTTGGTGGAAGAGCAATTCTCATTCCCTAAAGAAATTTCAGAAAAAGAGGAGAAATAACAAGTTAGGTAGGATTTATTCTTGTCTAGAGAAGAACTTATCATTAGGGAGAAGGATGAGGAATTAAACTTCCTCAAAAAAAATTGGAGCATAGGGAAATGCTCATTGAACAACTAAAAACTCATCTCATAGATAGGAATGAAGAATTGACATTGGTCAAACAACAAATGGTGGAAAAAGAAAAAGAATGTCAATTGGCTAGTAAACAGAGTGCTATGACAAAGATATCTTCAATGGATCAAATTGTACAAACTAAGCTAACTTACTGGCCACTTAAGTAGTTATGGGATGATACCTATAGAAAGATTAATGAATTCAAAATATAAAATCAGGAAATAAGAAGAAAGATGGAAGAGGAGAAGAAGGCAAGGAAAGTGTGGGAAGAAAAATTCTAGAAAATGGAGGAAGAGAAGTTTAAATTTTTGGAAAAGATACAAATGGTCTGTATAATGAGTGAAAGATTACTCATATGTAGGATAGCTTCTCTTGTATAAAATGTCTTTCTAGAAGTGCAATTTATCCATTCGCAACTATCAAGGATTGTATGTAGTCCGCCACATGAAATAAAGGATGGATAAGAATTCATGATAGCATATTCCTCAACTAGTGCAAAGAAGAAAAATATTCTATGTGAATTTTATCTCTATAAAGTTTTATTATAACAGAATATGGGCTTCATGATTAATATGTATGTAGGGAAATCATGTTTAATGTATTTGTTTTTTGTACTCAAAAATCAGATAGCTATGAAAGAGAGGGATACTGAACACTTATTAAAGGCTAGTTACTTTGGTCTCTGCATAAGATATCACTATGTAAAACCATCTTCCTTTGCTATACATTTCAAATCCCATGCCTTTTGTTAGTGCTCAATTTAATTTTTCCTTGTTTATTCAAAATTTCTTAGTTCGCATGGTTTGAAGTTTTCTCTGTCTCCCTATATGGATGCGTGAAAGATTTCTCCTTCATTTGGTTTTCATTGTCAGTCCTTTCCTTGGGTCATGGATCACATTGAGTCTTGGTTTTACTTACAGTCTTCATCTCTATAGGGAAAAAATTTTTGTTGGGCATCTTCCACAACTGTGTCTCCTTTGTAAATCCTATCCCAACATCCATGGATACGTGGTCCTTTCTGATTGGACATGGCCCGACGAGTCTTTTTAGTGAAACTTGTCACTTTTGTTACATTTGTAAAAATGTGAAATTGGTCCCGGATAGTATATAATTTTCTATTCAAAAATATGAAGCGGAAAGGAAAATTTCTTACTTTGACCCCAAAGAAGGACACATGGTGGTTTGAAAGGTCAAAGGTAGAGAGGCAGATCATCGAGGATTTTGAAGATTTTTGCCTTTTTGTGAAAAGGAGAAAAGTTATAAAATGATCCGCGACTCTATGGGGGACAAATTAATGTCACATGTTTGAGTCAGCATTGAAAATTCAAAGTGGGGATGCAAGTCACTAGAGAACTTCATATTTTTTAAGCTTTATTTTGTAATGAAGAAAAAATAAAAAAATTGAGCCACGACTCACTGGGGCCCACATCAAAAGTTAGGATTGGAGAGGAGGGTCACTAGGGCATTTTGAGATTCTCGTGGCCTACACTCATTTTAGGATTCACCTCTCGAGTCTTACCTTTGAATTTTTCCAAGGAGACACATGGAGGCTTCCACTGGCTCCTCTTTATACTTAGATTTTTCAAGTTCCCAATGTAACTTTGTTAGGCCGGGGACACGCGGAGGGCCTGCGCCTTTTTGGGGACTTGCCCCTAAATTTTACTTTTGAAAGAGTGCCAAGGAGACATGTGGAGGTTTCCGTTGAATCTTCCCATACTTACTTTTCAAGTTTCTTGTGCAACTTTGTCAAACCCTAGACACGTGGCAGGCCCACACTTGTTTGGGAGTCCTTATTTTGAGATTTATACCAAAAATTGTCAAATAGACACGTGGAATATTCCACAGCTCTCGCCCATACTTAGACTTTTCAATAGCCGATGAAACATTCTTGGACCCTAGGCACGTGGCACCTTTCGTTGGTCCTTAAACTCTTTCAACAACTTTATCGGGATGAGACACGTGGAGAGCCCACACTTGTTTGGGGTCTCCACTTTGGGCACCATATCAAAAGTGCATGAAGAGACACATGGAGGATTTCATTGGATCCTCTCGTATACTAAGAATTTTTCAATGGCCGAGGCAACTTTCTTGAGCCGGGGCACATGGAGAGCTTGCGCTCATTTGGGAAACTGCCGCTCCTGGACTTCATCTTTGAATTTTCCCCAAAAAACACGTGGAAGCTTCCACTAGACCTTCCAATACTCGAATTTTCAACAACTAGTGGAACTCTAGGGTTACGAACATGTAGAGGGCCCGCACTTGTTTGGCAACCTACCTCTGAACTTCACCTTTGTATTTGCACCAAGGGGACATGTGGAGGTTTCCGCCGGCTCCTCTTTGTACTGGATGACTCGGACTCACAAGTGCAGAATATGGTATAATCCATGTGAGGACACTCATTTCTAAGAGGTACAAATGTAGGTATCCATACGATGGCAGTCATTTATTAAGGTGTATTCTCAAGGGTGAAAAGGATTGCTTGTCAAATCCTGCCATATGGAGCCGCCTGAAAATTATTAAAAAGGGGATTTCCTAAAGGACAGAATAAAAGAATGATTAAGAATACTGTCAAAATATTATTATATGGCATCTCATTCATAGTTGAGGGTCTGAGAAATGTGATTAGTTCATGATTTATCCACCTGGCAGCTTTTGGGTGTAAATTTGTTCAACATCACTTTTTGGAAAAAACTTTTAACAAAAAAAGGATTCCTCAAATATTCTTCTTTTGGGGGGAAAATTTGGGATGAGTGAGTAAGTGAAATTGTATAAATGTAATGAGAATACTCTTGCAAATGGTCGAGGGGTTAACTTTTCTAAGAAAGTTTGAGAGAAACCATTTTTTCCCGAGAGGTCATTTGAGAGACCAATTTATTTTCCTGTGTCTTTAGATTCAATCACGTTATCTTTGGTTCCAAGTGTACAACCCGTTGGTGTCCATTTTGATCATCTATTATTTTTCCCTAGTTTTCCTTTCACTGCATTTCTTGAAACATTTTCTACGGTTTTAATGGGTGAAATGAAATTGCTGCCTCTGTTCCCACACCTTAGTCCATTTGAAAATCATTTAACATGCCCCATTTTGCAAGAATACTCAAGCTTACACCGTGTTGCCCTAATTTTTCAAATCATACTTGCTCAAAAATGTTTTATTTTTTGAAATAATGGTCTGCAACTTGTCCCTTCTAGTTGAATGTTTTAAAAATTCTCACAAAGTTGTTGTTTTACCCTAGTTTGAGAGAAATATCTATGCATGCCTTGTTTGTGCCCTAATTTTTAAAATCTGAGCTATGTCATGTTTTGCCTTTAGTCCAATCGTAAAATCAAAATTGATTGATTCATAGTTGTATGTATTCAAAAATCTAATCCCAAGGATGAGAAATGCTTTAAAATCATGTTTCATCTTATTCTATTTCAAAAAAATTCCATCCTTGGTGAAAAAAATCGAATTATGGGCACAACTAGAAAACATCTATGTTTTTTATGGTCAGATGGGCATATTTTAGCTGTAAAATTATTGCTGAGAAGTCGGAGGGTATGTGGCAGCATCTAATTAGATGAGGAGAATAGGGAAGTGTTATAACTTATCATTTTTTACCTTTTTGGCTAATGGGGCATTTTCGGGCCCAGGGCTCCGCTTTTTCCAATTTTACCTATGCAACATATTTTGATTGGCTAAGGGATTGTGGGTGGTCAGATTTCCTTTGTATTTTTAGAATTTATTTCATATAAATTTAGAAGTCGAAAATCGGCTCGAAACCCCAGAGCTAATCGGGATTGGACACGTGTCCCAAAAATGAAAAGGGGCGGAGTGGTCGATGGGGGACTTAAGAGTTTTTTAGCTCTATTTTTGTAAAGTTACAAAATCAGTTTTATCCTCACTCCAATCAGAGGAGGACACGTGGCACAATTTTGGACAGAGGGGATGCGAGATGGCGGAGGTTTTTAAGTTTTCTACCTTTGGAGGTAGAAAATGTTAAAGTGAAATTTTGGAGTGCGGCCCGTGGCCAATCATAGGTGGACACGTGTCCATGAGAAGTCAGAATGGGGGGCAGATTTTTTGGTGACTTTGAAGTTTTAACTTCAAATGGATCAAAGTCAAAACTTGGGCCGAAGTACCGCAACCAATCCAAGTGTGACATGTGGCCAATTTTGAAAGTCAAAGGAGGAGCAGTGATGGAAAACTTAATGATTTTTAGCTTTGTTTTCTAAAATTTAAAAATGGGATGCATCTCCGCTCCAATCAGCAATGGACACGTGGCGAGAGCAGTGTGGGTCGGCAGAGGAAAAAGGAAATTTTTTCCCTTTTACAAAAAGAATTGGAATGGAAAATTTGAGGCGTGGCCCCGCGATGAATCATCGAGCGACATGTGGCAAGGAGAAATCGGGTGTGCGGGCCCGTGGGGCAAAAAGGTGAAAATTTTCCAATTTTCCAAAAATGGTCAAAATGTGCAGAATTGAAGCACGATCCCAATGGGACCCACCATGTACCACGTGTCTTCACCAAAATTCAAGGGCGGAGAGGCAGAGAAAATGTGAATTTTTTCCATTTTTCCAAAAATGTTAAAAAGTCAAAAGGTGAACCCGAATTCATTCCCAATCATATTTTGACACGTGGAGGGCCCAGATTGAAGGAGAAAGAGTAGATCAAGGGTAACTATACATTTTCATTTTTGGCTGCCATTTTTGCTCCAGGAAGCTTGGAGATGAAAATTTGGCATCATTTTTAATATAATTTTTATGAATTCATGTCCTTTGTGCCTGCAAAGATCAATGCAAGTGGTTTTAGGGATTAGTTTGCAGATTTGAGGTGTTTTTGAAACAAATTTTTTCCCTAATCCGTCTAAACATGTAAAATGTCAAAATTGAAAGTTGTAGAGGTAGTTTTAAAAGGTGAAAAAGTGAAATGATGAGAAGAAAGGCATCTGCATGCCTTGATGATGAAAAATGTGCCTCTGGGAAGGATAATGATCTAAATATTTGTAATGATTCAGTCTTTTTAAAACACTGGCAGCTCTTGTTTCAAATTTGTTAAATTTCATTTTCAGTGAATCATGAGAAATTGTTGTAACAAACTTGATACCTTGGCATATGCTTTTCTTGGGAAAGAAGGATCCAATGTGGAAAGTGATATATAATGCATTTTTGAGAATTACAAATGGTGTCAGGAAGTTAAAAATCACGAGAAAATTTCGAGAGAAAGCTCTTTTTATGAGAAACCTACCAAAGAACCAAGGTTAATTTATTCGTGTTGGATATTCATGTATGTGAGTTGGTTACAAGTGTATAGCCATCACACAACTCTGAGATTGTTCATGAAAATCTCCCCTGCAAATGAATCTAACAAGCTTTTGAGTTAATATGTGTTTTTTTGGGCAATATGATGTATGTTATCATTTTAAATACCTGCAAATAGTTTTCATTGTTCTTGTTACAATCTTGCATTGAAAGTCTTTAGAAATCACACAAAATATCATCCTTATTAATAATTTTGTGGCACTTGTAGTTTTGCTTTTCAGAAGAGCTTTCATCTGGCATTGAAAATAAGTAGTTTAAAATCACTCCACCTTCATTTGTTGATTGGGATTTCTTGTAAGCCTTTGGGGGTAACTTATTGGTTTGATCATGTATTTTTGTATTTAATTGAGTTCTTTACTTCAATATTTTGTGGTGAGTTCTCAAATATTGTGTGACGAGTGCAACACGGGATTCCATCTATGCATCTTGGTTGAAAGAACATCCCGATTATTTGAAGCATTTTATCCGATAGTTGTTCAAGTATTGTAGAGGTTGTCAAAGATTTTATATATCCAAGTTCGTCTAATCAATACCCCACCAAAAATCATCGAGTAAGTTACTCTTACCCATACTACCCCTGCATTGCATTATGTGTCAACAAATAATCTAACCCGTCTACAAAAATGCACAAAGAAAATCAGGATCATACCATGTCTCTAATAGCCTCAGCCTTGTTTTGAAAGCATTTCCATCATTTAGTAGTGACAACTCTATTGAGTTTGAATAATGGAAAATTGATCATGTTTTCCTAAGGCCATCTCCATACAATATACATAGTATAAGGATATCTCCACCTCCTTCACGAAAAATAAGTTGTAATATGGGTTCTCTTACCTTAGTTGAAAGGATCAAAATTATTTGAAGGTGCTACCCACTTCTTCAAAGCTTGAGTGCTAACAAGTTAGATAAATTGTTTCCCCAACTACAAAACGACATATAAATTATTTATCTACCTCTGAGTGTCTTATAAAATCCATGATACTTCTCAAGTTGTGAAGAACATTAAATCTGGGTACCACACCGAATGTCGCCATTGACACGGACTTGTTTTGAATTCCTGGGAAATAATTTACACTATTGAGATTGATTTGCTAATTCATTTTCCAGTTCCATGTCTATTTAGCCGTCAACAACACCGAATGGCATCATTGTCAGGGACATTATTTAGTATTTCATTATTTTAGATCCCTAGCAATACTTCTTGTGTGATTTATGTGTAATTACAAAATTTGAGTGTCATCTTCTGATCAGATTTTTAAGATTGGAATGAAGAGTAAAGTTCTGAGTTTGATATTCTCTTAGTTCAATATGATCCATGTGCATACATATTTGAGATATTTGAATGCATATCAAACCCTAGTAAAGTCCCTTATAAATTTTACATGCAAATACATTGTTGAAGCATCATTTTATAATCAGATTTGTAAGGATTGAGTGAAGGTATAGGTTCTACCTATAATTTTGTCAGTTCCCAGCAGTTGTTGCACTTCATTTGCATTTGTGGTTGATAATTTCAAAGAAAGAAAGGTCTGATCTATAAATTTTGGCAAGATTTTTAGTGCTGATAGATATTTGACAGAGTATTTTAGTGCATTTGCACAACTAGGGTGAAAGTCCTTAGTGGCAACTCCATGTTGTTCTAATCTTGATAAGTACCAGTGTCTTAACCTTTCTATCATTTACTTTGGTGTTGCTAATCTCTACAAAACTAGAAGGAAGAAGATCTCTCTTCATTAGAGACTTTGCTAAGAAGTTGTTTACAGATTCAAGAAACTCAAAGTTGGAAGGGAGAAGAGTTTGGAAGGTTGTTAAAGGTCAGACATCAGGCAAAGATATATCCATTGGTGAGAGAGATCAGCCTTTGGTAGAGGATTATCACTCTTCTTCCAGTGATTCTGATTCAAGAAATCCTCTCATAAACTTGTTTACTTCAACTAGTGAAGGTCCTTCTGTTGTACCTAGTAAGTTCCTTCTTCAATCTACACCTATGTGTTTCAATCCTAGTAAAACTTTCCAAGAAAATCAGCACTTAGAGAATACCAGTCTTGTGAATCACATTCTTAAGCCCCAAAGACCTTGCACTCCTCATTAGCTTGTGTCATCCCCAAGATCACCTCCACCAAACAATATGGCTCAGCCTAGACCTCTATTTTTTTTTAACACCTTTGGTCCTATAGACTTTGGAGGAATGGATGCTTACCCAAATTTTATCCCACAAGATGTGTGAAATAGATTGCCAAAATTCCAAGGTAACAATGTGTTATCCTTTAAAATTGACAAGGGAAATTTTACAGGTAACCCTACCAAGTTTTTTTCTAGTCCCTCGTCATGGACCCCTCTGCATTGGGAACATTAAAAGGTCCCTTTCCGGGAAATCTAGTTCTCCAAACTTAGCCATTTTGGTCCCTTTTTAGGTGGGCGCACCTTTTATCTATGTTACACAGAGTATACATGCACCCCATTTCATATCCTTTGGTGCACCATTTTACGTGTCAACACATGTTTTTGTGCGCCTTCCCATGATGTGCCATTCTTGCGTGCACCAAGGTGTATGTGCCTTCATGTTGACACATTAATTGTTGCACCGTGTTTTGGTGTGCCAAAGGGCACATGAAATGGGGGTGGCAGATCTTAAACTTGTGCCAGTGGTGCAAGTATCTCTCGTGTTGACACGTCTTATCCACACCAAAGGGCGCACCATTTTACGTGTCGACACGAGTTTTGGTGCGCCACTTGAAAAAGTGGTTGGCACATTTATTGCACCTTTGCCTATATATAGGCGCATCCACCCTGTCACTTTCACCAATCAGAAAACGCATGATAACTTTTTTCCTCTACACTATCAAAGACACGCTGTCGTCCTCGTGTCGCGTTTGTGGACCCCACTTCATCTCTCACATTATATATATATTCCGGGTAAGTGGTCCTTGTTACTCTCATGTTTTGTTTTTTTTTTTTGTTGGCTGTTTTTTTTTGTGGTAGGATAGATGGATTTGTGAAACCATGAAAACCCCTCTTGCTGATCCTTGTTTTTCCCTCCCAAGCTCTTCCTCCTCTTTCCAGATTTGCTGGTAAGGAGGGCTCTGCCTCAAAATCACTTGAACCTATTTGATGTGCCCCTTCACCATCTATAACCCATGAAAAGAGGCTTAAAGGATCACAAATCTATCAGAGATAGAAGACTTTAAAAACGTTTCCAAAACTACGTTTTCTACCTTTTGGCGCAATCGCCATCCTTGCAATAGGAAGCACAGTTGTGCCAATGGTGCATTGAACTTGAGTACAACACGTTGAATCCCCGTGCCTTGTGAAAACCAAGTAAAAAACATGAATGGCGCAAGCGCACCCTACCTCTATGCAACACCAGCATTACTTGTGCCAAGTATAAAACTGCGTAAATGGCGCAAGCGCATCCCCTCTTACAGCAACACAATGTCATGCAAACCTTCCCTGCGCCGTGCCAAACTCCCCTTTTGCGCACATAAAGTCTATGTTACACACATCAACCCTGCGCCCTTCGGCGCACCGAAGTTCCATGTAACATGAAAAATATATGAGCCATTGGCGCATCCTATCCCTGTGCAACATGAAAATTATTTGCGCCTAGTATAAAACACATTTGAATGGTTCAGCACACTTCGCTACAACAACAAAAATGTCATCTGCAAGTGTCCATGTGCCCTACACCCTTTGGTGCTAATTTTTCCCTTTTACACCCTCCTTCGTGTGTCATACTATTAACACTACAACTTGTAGTGCATGCGCCCGTGCCCCGAGGCCTTAAAATTGCTGACTCCTCATTCCTTTCTATAATGCTCTAATGGAAGATCTAATGACTAACATGGCTCTTCTACATTAGGTTTCACTTCTTCTTGCAGATCAGCAACTGAATTCAGATCCACATATGTCTACATCAAGCAAGAGACCGACCAAATCAAAGGGCAAAGATAAACTTACAGAGGAAGAGATGAAGTACAAGTATCAGAGGGTCAGAATGCCCGAGTCCCAGGTGGAATGTGACTTGGATATAAGAGACTCAAAGCTTGGTCACATTGACATGGAAGATTTTTGGTCCAGAACTAGAAGAGTCACAGGAAGTCCTTGGATGGACAAACTGGTGGGCAGTGGGCTGCATTTTGCTGGGGGAATCCCCGTTAGTGCAGTAAACAATGAATTCATGATGGTGGTGGCCCGTTGTTATAACAAAGACACAAAATGTGTCGAGAATGAAAAGGGTGAGGTGATAATTAGCCTGCCCAAAACTTTGAAATCATGCTTGGCATTCCTCACCATCGGCATTTCGTGGCCGTAAGCCAAGAGGATTGCATCAAGGCATGGGAGGACAATGAAGATCGGTGCATGCGGTGATGAATGAAGTATATTTAAAGAACAAGAAGGTGGTAACAGATGGCCACAAAGTTATTCACCGTAGTGATTTTCCGAGGAACTAAGTGATAGTATCACATTCCTAAGCAAGAGTGTTTGGGCTTTCGATGCCCATTACTTTCATAAATGGATGCTCGTGTACTTTGAAACTATGAACAAGAACGTGCAGATTAGTGCTTCGAGTGGGCGGAGATCATAAGCGTACCATATCCGAGTAGCTCCAAAAAATCACCACAACAGGAGGTTCTATATGAACTCCTACGTAGTTTATGCTGCAACGTCAGAGAGAGATTATATAGCATTGAGCCAATGTGGGGTTTGGCCCCAAGTGAGAATATATGAGTACTACCCAGAGCTGAAGCTGGAGAACAGCATCTCACAGTTCACCAAAATCAACGATGCCTTCTTCTACGGCATTGTCTTCCTATTGAGGCCCAACATGACTCACGGTCAAATGACCAAGAGCATTGTCGCAGCAACGGAGAAGTGGGGGGCCTTATTCACACAATTTCCCACCTTCACCTATCTCAGGGCAGCTAACTTCCTGGGTGAGCCCACCAAATTGCCGAGATATGCCAGCCCCAAGTGATCCTGTTAGAGCTATCCAGACAGCTCGTAATGTATCATGAGAAGTGCTTGAAGAGGAAGAAGGGTGGAACTCCTTTCCCCCTCACAGTGGGAAGATACACCTGTGTTTCTCATCACAAAGCTCGGGAAATGGTTTCCAAGCTAGAACTTCTCAATCTGAAGCACAACCTCTTGGAGAGGCCCACTTTTGATCTAAGGAATTTCCTTCCCAAGGCAAAACTCGATCCTATCCACCTTCCACAGATCAAGGACATTTATATCAACATGTATCATGAGGTCAAACTCAGAAGGAAGGACCACTCCCACTTGGCCCTGGTAGAGATCATTCGATGCAAGGCGTGGCCATTGTCCCGAAAGGTTATCAAACTGCGATCAAGAAGTTGATCGGTGTATCTTGACATGGATGGAGACAACTGGCCATTTACTGCAATCGACAGAACCAAAGTGACCTAGACCATTGAAGAAAGGGTCAAAGAAACTCTGTAGCGAATAGAGCCTGCAGTGCGGGGTGAATGGCCTCATCTACCTCGGGGTAGATTTCACTACATCTCCATTGGGCAACACACCTTCCGGTGAAAACATCTAAAAAAGGGAAGAAGCAAAGACAAAGAGGGTGAATCAAGCTCGCCCAAGAAGGAACCCCTAAGAGTCCCCCTTCCGCCGCACAACAACAGGTTGTGAGCCTGTTATCTCCAGAGAAAGAAGCGACCGAAGATATTCTGATGGGCACATCCACTCAGGATGTTGCCATTACTATAACTCCCGAGGTCCCTTCGTCCTATCTCCATCTCCTCCTTCTCCTCCTCACGTGACCCAAGTGACCATTCCTTTGGTCGTATCCTCTCCCCCATCTTCTACTATTCCCCCTCCTCGTCATCCATCTTCTCTTCTCTCGCGGAGCTGTCCCCCACCATTTCTTCTCTCATCTCTCAGCTCCCTTCCTTTCCCATGTCTTCCTCCCCTACAATGTCCCTTCCTCCCTTGAGTACTTCGCTAGCCTCTCTTTCAATGCCGCCACCAAGTGTCTCAACGCACTTTCCCTCCACTACTGCAGCTGCCCCCTCTTCCACTTCCTGGCCCCACTCCCATAAGTCCAGCATGGATCTCCCAGACCTGAGCCAAAGCAAAAGAAGAAAGTTCCTATCACACCGATGGACTTCTCCATCATCCCATCAAAGGGGGCCAAGAAGCAAAATCCTAACCCACTTCTCTCATAGCACATTAGGAGAGAGGGTAATGGAGATTGCATATCCCAATCCTTTAAAGGATAAAAGGGATCTGTCTCTAATAGATTATACAGTGACCCAAGTCACAATGGGAACATCTTCGAAACCCTTCATGGAGAGGCCCTATATGCAGTTGACGCCCTTTACAAGAAGCTCCAGGAAGCAAAGGAAGAAAAGAGGCTATTAAAGGAGAAAAATAAACATCTTCTCCACGCCTTACGAGAAAATGGGCGGGCACCTCCTACAACCGCCGCTGAAACTCTTGAGCCCCTGAGCCAGGATAAGATAAATGAATACGCCAAAATTGGCGAGTAGGGTATGACAAAGATCCGCCCTGGAGAGACCAAATCCTTAAGGAAAGTGAGGGAGTAATTGTCAAGTTCACCGAGTTATATCGGAACATCAATCAGTGAACAAGGCACTCCAGTGATTCACAGGACCCATCTCGAAGAGTTGGACCATGCTAGGCTACAAAGCATGAGACCTTCTAGAAAATGCTCGACTGTTCAGTCGAAGATCTAGTCAAGTTCAGCATCTTCAATCATCCCAGAGCGCCCAACAAAATCCTTTCTACTTTGGAATATCAGTTGATCGGTTCGAGTTTGTGCTCGAAAATATAGATAAAGTCAAAGAGGAAGCCTTGGAGGCTATGCACCAGATAGAGAAAATCATCTTGAGAATGTCCCTAGGCCTACTCATTCCTTTCACCCTAAGGAAGGCAGATGAAACTATTCAGATCTTTAAGGAGATCGTCTCGTAAGGGTTAGGGCCAGAAGCTACTTTCGACACCGAATGCATCAACAACCTTCCGACTGTCGTGACTTTATAGGGTACTTGATAGAGGCCGAAAATGAATATACCAAGCTCCTAGAAAGGCTCATGGATGAACGTGAAAATTGTGAAGTTATTAGTGATCGCCATAAGGATCCTGCTCAGGACCAACTTCAGCCCATGATCAGCAAGTTCATGGAATATGGGCCGATTTAACATCACTTCTCCCGAGAAAGCAAGAGAAACAGGATACCCACTTTCAGCCATGGGACGACGATGAATAGTTTCCTTCCTCTCGATCTTCTTTTTGTAAATGTCTAAGAGTAAGTTGGCACAAATAATGACATCATCCATGTTGCACCATGGGATGATGTCATCCACCAAGTTGCCAAAAGTCAAAAGTTGAATTTTAGATATTTTGTAGATACTTTGTAATTAGGTGGTTGGTTTGCTTTTTTCTTCTTTCCTTCTCTTCTTCTATATATACTTGAATGCTTGTTGTATTCGGGGTGTGGATACTTTTAGATGAAAAATAGGAGTAAAAAGAAAAGTCTTTGATCTTTTTGTAACAGAAGGAAATATTAATACAATATTTAGACTTTGTGTTGAATACCTATGTTATACATCAGAGATTTCTTATGTTAGATCTGTATGTTTGTTCTATTGAATCTACTTCTACTTTATTTTTATTTATTCATCAGTATTGCTTTGTTTGTCTATGCGAGTAGGTTCGGCTCTATTTACTACCAGCCCAAAACATAGACCCTCTGACCTTTCTACTTTGGAATTCATTTCTTTTCTCCCTTCAGATCTTTCCTATCTCCCCGCCTCGCTTCTTCCCCTTCTTCTTACAGTTGAAAGTACCTCTACTAGGATGAGATCCCAACCCCGAAAGCAGAATATTGTGAGACTCGCATGATTCCTGCTAGTAGAATAGCAATAAGCTAATTTCTCTTTTTTGACTCAAAGAGGGCTATGCCCCCGCACTGCTACCGTTGGCTCTTCTATCCATATATTTTCCACCCAACATATTTTCAAACCAACACAATGCAATAACTAGTGATCGGCAACTCAAACTTCTTGTTAACATGATGGAAGATTTTGAAATAGAGTTTGAAGATGTGTATATTAAATTTTTCATTCATACACTAGAAGAGGATGCTAGGGATTGGTACAAGGCACTTCCTGACAATTCAATTGATTCTTGGACTGAAATGAAGAATGCATTTAGGTTACAATATGGTGACAAGACTGATCCTAGATTTCTCTTGTCTAAATTTGAGAATATCAAGAAGAACCCCAATGAATCAGTCCATGACTTCAACACAAGGTTTAACAAAACTTTGAGAAGGCTTCCAGTTAATCTGAGGCCTTGTGATGAATCTTGTTTAATCAAATATGTAAATGCATTTGATAAAAAGGTAGCCTACTACTTAAGAGACAAGAACCCTACCAATATAAGACAAGCTTTCACCATGGCACTTCAAATTGAAAATAATATCAAAGAAATTGGGAAACCTCTCAAGAGAGATGGAGTAAAGTTGATAAACCCTGAAAAACCTCAAACTAGCAAGGGTGTTGATTTAGAAGAGGTTGTGAAAAAAATTGGTAGGGGCATGAAGAAATCTCATATAAGTTGGCAAGAAGCGAGAAGGGAATTGGGAAAACTTCACAAGGTCAGCCAAGAGCACAAAACCATTATAGATTTTCCAATCATTCTAGAGGTGATCAAAGGGCAGATGATAGAGGGAAAGGACCCATGGGGTGCTGGGAATAGACATCCTCAAGCACGTGAAGGAAGAGTGTTACCCGATCCCATAAGCGCTAGGGTTTCTTGTTTTTAAAGAAGTTGTTGATATTGATTGGTGTGATAGGTGTTTTTACCCCATCCTACATGTGAAGTGGACCAGCAAAAGGTGAAGCTAATAATGATGATGGTATTGATGATGATATTTTCATGTTGGGTTGTTCTTCAAGCTCACAAGGAGGAGAAACATCTACTGAAGTGATAAGTGCAAGGACAGCTACAATTTTTTGGGATTGCATCAAACGGGTACAAGTATTTCTTCCCCCTCATACTCTTGAAGTTGATGTAGTGCAAAATTTTTAAATTCCTAATAGTGACTTTGAATACTTAAGAGCTTTGATGATTAAGAATTATGATGGTTATATCCCTTCGGAGGAAGATAGACAATTGTTGATGAATGTTGTTGTAGCTCAAGAGAAATATTATAACACTAGAAGCAAAGTTGTTAAATGATCTGGACCTCAAGCTAAACCTAAAACACCCTTGCTCACAAGCATTCAAAAAGAATCTCCTAGAATGAAACAATTTCCAAAAGCTCTGTGGTCCCAAGCAAAAATTGTAGTCCTCCTCATGCCCAAGCTGCCAACAATCTCTTGCCATCAAATGAATCTTCTTGTCTCCCTTCCAATGTTTTTATTCTAAAGAGTGTTCCCTATGACATATCACAATTATTAAGCCAAATCAAAGTGAGTGTTCCAATCATTGAGTTTCTTAGAATTCATGAGCATAAGAAGAGAGCATTTGAGTACTTGGGATTGAAGGAGGAGAAGACTACTCCGGGAAGAAATGTAAATGTTGTTGAAACTCCTCCTCAAATCATTGCTGAACTTAAAGCACCACCAGCAGTAGAAGATCTTGGAGAGACACCTAAGGTATATTTTGGGACATCCTTGGTTGATTCCCAATTGAATGTTGATCCATTCTTCACAACTTTGATCATAAATGATAGACTACTTCACAATTGTATGTTTGATTCCGGTGCATCATGTAATGTCATGCCTCTAGAAGTCATGAATGAGTTGGATATCAAAGTGACAAAGCAACCTATGGAAAATGTATTGCCATGGACTCAAGAGAAGTGTCGGTTGTTGGTTGTGTGAAGGGTTTGGTAGTGTAGCTTGCATCTTATCCTAGGAGGAATTTAAAATTGGATGTTGTGATTGTTGATTTCCCTGCCAAATGGGGTATGTTATTGTCAAGAAAGTGGGCTGCAAGTGTTGGAGGGACTGTCCAAATGGATATGTCTTTTTCCACCATTCCCATTGAGGTCAGCCTTGTCAAGCTCTATGGAGAAAAGAAAATGTTGCATCTAATTGACGACCCTAACAATCCTTCTTATGAAGTATTATTTACTAATGTTGATGCTGATAATTTTATTGGTTTTGCTGATGGAAAAGAACACAAAATGGATTACTCAAAGTGCCTTGAGTATGTACGTTCTCCTTGGACCTTGCAATTTGATGGAGCTTGCTCCAAATTTGGAAATGGTGCTGGTGTAATTCTGATTTCTCCTAGCTTGGAAGAGTTTGTTTTTTCCTTCAAGGTTAATTTTGAATGTACTAACAACATTGCTGAGTATGAAGCCTTGTTGTTAGGTCGAGAATTGCATGGAAGGACATCATTGCAAAGGGAGATTCGGACCTAGTTGTCAAACACAAGAAAATTGTATACTACAAAAATCAGCGGATGAAGCAAAGTATAAGCATGCAATTGGGGATCTAATTGAGATTTTTGATTCCTTCAATATTGTGCACCATGAAAAAAGTTTTAATGTTATGATGATAAGTTGGCAGTGATGGGGTCAAGATTTCGAGATTGCACCATTTCACCTTATTATGGGTACAATGTTGAAGTGTTAACTAGGCCGAGTTGTCCACGACAACATCAAGCATTGGTAAGTGTTTGATGATGATGCTCAAGTGCAAAGGTTCTTACGAAATCAAGGTGAGTTTTTAGATCAACATATTGATTGGGAACCAACGGTGTGTTTGACTTAAGGAAGAGAGACTTTGTAAGGAAAATATATTATCCAATTGAAAACTAACACCATTCCTAAAGGTCTTGTTACTCTTAAGTGAAATTTTAGAAATGTTGATTACATCATCAATAGAAATATATCTACCTCAAGGGAGGTGGAGGAGCATGAATTGGGAACAAAGGACAAACCAAGAAAAATTTGGTTTGGTAGCAGTTTAAACAAGGAAGAAAAACAGTCCTATCTTCAATTATTGAAACAATATCAAGACTGCCTTGCTTGGTCATATTAAGAGCTAAAAGCATATAGAGAGGACTTTTTTCAGCATGAGATCCCTCTTGAGAAAAATGCCAAACCATTCAGATAGAAGCAAAGGCCAATTAATCCACTCCTCTCGATGAAAAAGCAAGATGAATTGAATAAAGCGAAGGAGGGAGGGATCATTCAGCCCATGAGGTATTCATTTTGGGTTGTAAAACCTTGTCTTAGTTAGAAAGAAGAATGGAGATATAAGACTTTGTGTAGAATTTAGAAATTTGAATAGAGCTTCATTGAAAGAAAATTATACTTTACCAAACATGGAGAACATGCTTAAGTTAGTGACTGGATCTGAATTTTTTTCCACCTTCGATGGTTTCTCTAGCTACAATTAGGTTATTTTCAAGGAGTTAGAAAGATTTAAAACTACCTTTACCACTCCTTGGGAACATATGTTTATGTGAGAATGCCTTTTGTCTCATGAATGATGGAGCTACCTTCTAAAGAGAAATGGATGTTGCTTTTTTGGTTATATAAATGACTTCATTAAAGTTTATCGGGATGATGTGATTGTATTTTCAAGGAGCGAGAAAAGATTACTTGCAACATTTGGAAAGAATAATGATCGGACGTAGAGAATTTGGAATCTCTATCAATCTAAAGAAGTGTCACTTTTTGGTGCAAAAGTCCAAGCTGCTTGGTCATATTGTTTCAAATTCTGGTTTCATGATTGACCCTAAGAGAGTAGAAGCAATCAACAAGGTGCCAATTCCAAGAAAGAGAAGGGCATCCAATATTTCTCTAGGAAAATCAATTTCATTAGAAGGTGTATGTCTAATTTTTCGAGTTGACTCTTCCTATCACATGCAAGTTAAAGAAAGATCAAGTTATCAAATGGGAGGAGGCTGCTATTAAGGCTTTTGAAGAAATCAAGGAAGCACTTAAACATCCACCTGTCATGGCAGCTCGAATTATAATAAGCCTTTCCAAATCTTCTCCTTTGCTTCGAGAATACTATTGCATCTGTTTTGCTCCAAAAGGATGAAGATGGAGTGAGAGGCCTATTGTCTTGTTTAGAAAGGCTTTACAAGCTGATGAGTTAAAGTATACAATCATGAAAAAATAAGCATTTGCACGGTGAAAGTAACAAAGGTTTTCGGTCTTATATTTTAAGTTCAAAAGTTGTTGCTTATGTTCCCCACACCATGGTAAAAGGCATATTATCAAAGATGGATATCTCAAGTAAAAGATGTAGATGTGTGAACAAACTGCGGGAGTATGATATGGACATCCAAACCAAAAATATGGTAAGAGGTTTGGGTCTTGCTAAGCTAATGGTTGAGAGCAACTTGCAGACTATGGAAGTGAATGATGTAGATGAAGAAAGGGAAATTGTTCTTGGGAAAATGGAAACTTTTGAGTGGTACAAGGATATAATCTTATACCTCAAGCACATATGTTTTCCTGATCATTTAAATAAATATTAGAAAAGAGTCCTCAAGCTGCCTTCTCAAAAATACATCATCACTGACTTTGGGTTGGCTTGGAAGAACCCTAAAGGTTTCCTCTTGAAGTGTGTGGCGAAGATGAAACTCCCAAAGTAGTTGTTGATTTCCATGGGGGATTTTGGAGGAAACTTTGTTGGAAGGGTTACAGCACACAAGGTTTTGAGAGTTGGTTATTGGTGGCCTACTCTCTTCAAAGATGCAACCATGCTAATTAGAAAATGTGAAAGTTGTCAACATTTCTCTGGAAGAATGAAAGCTTCAGGCTCCCTTCCTTTGCAGCCTATATCAATTGAAGCTCCTTTCAAATAGTGGGGATGGACTTCATTGGTGAGATTTTAGACCCTTCTAGTGCTAGACATAAATGGATCCTTGTAGCCACAAATTACTTCACCAAATGGGTAGAGTCAATCCCCATCAAGAAAGAAACACACGAAGTTGTTATGGACTTCTTGTTGTATGATATCATATGGAGATTTGGTATACCAGTCAAGATTGTTGTTGATAATGCCGTGTGTTTCATAACTAAACCTTTGATGGCAATGTGCAAGGAGTATGGAACCAATCTGACTTACTCTTCCAACTATAACCCCCAAGGGAATGGACAAGTTGAGTCCAGCAATAAGAACTTATTGAAGATCATTAGGAGAACATTGGAGTTGAACAAGAGAAAATGGGGTGAACAACTTAATTTTGCATTTTGGGCTAATAGAATCACTACCAAAAGAGCTACTTTGGTAAGAGCCAATTTGAATTGGTGTATGGAACCCAAGCTTTGTTGCCCTTACATCTGTAGTTATCTTCATTTCAGTTTTTTCAACAACTTGAGGATCAAGAGGTCAGTCCATATGAAGCAAGAATCAATCAGATTATGGAGCTAGATGAAGAGAGAAGAGCATACCACTAGAGGCACATCAAATTTAGAGAGAAGTTGAAAAGATTTTTGACAAGAAGCTCACTCCTAGGGCCTTCAATATTGGAGATCTAGTTTTGTTATGGGACAATAGAAATGAGGATAAGGGAAAACATGGAAAATTTGATGCATTATGGATGGGCCCTTACTCCATTGATATTAGAATTGGTGAGAATACCCCTTTTCTCAAAGATTTAGATGGGGAATCGCTTTAATTGCACTGTTAATGGTAGGAATCTAAAGCATTTATTGGATTAATCCCCAAATTTGAGGTATGCACCACTTCTACAGTGTATAGTGTTTGGATTTTTGCTCTATTTTCTGGTGTTTTGTTGGTTTGTGGTTTGCCTTGGTATTTGGCAGCCATTTTTGTCGGAGTTTCTCAAAGCTAGTTTTTGGTGATTTTGTCTCATGAAACCTTTTCTCAATAGATTATTTTGGCACTTGGTATACTTATTGTTCTTTTGGCACTCACCTGGAAGTGCCCATCCCTAAGCAAGAGCCGATGTTGGTGTCCATTTTGATCCTTTATAATTTTTCCCTAATTTTCCTTTCACTCTGTATTTCCGACATGTTTTATATAGTTTTAATGGGTGAAATGAAATTGTTGCCTCTATTCCCATGCCTTAGTCAATTTGAAAATTAGTTTACATGCCCCATTTTGTAAGAATACTCAAGCTTACACCGTGTTACCCTAATTTTTCAAATCTGTACTTGCTCAAAAACGTCTTATTTTTTGAAACAATGGTCTAAAACTTGTCCCCTCTAGTCGAATGTTTTAAGAATGCTCACAAACTTGTTGTTTTACCCTAGTTTGAGAGAAAAATCCATGCATGCCTTGTTTGTGCCCTTCTTTTTCAAAATCTACGGGCTATGCCGTGTTTTCCCTTTTGATTGATCGTGAAAAATCAAAATTGATCGATTCATACTTGTATGTCTTCAAAAATCCAATCCCAAGGTCGAAATGCTTGGAAATCATGTTTCATCTGATTCTATTTCAAAAAAATTCCATCCTTGGTGAAAAAATCAGATTTTGGGCACAACTGGAAAAACTCTGTGTTTTTACGATCATAAGGGCATATTTTAGCCGTCAAATTATTGTTGAGAAGTCGAAGGGTACGTGGCAGCATCTAATTAGCTGAGGAGAAGTGGGGAAGTGTTATAACTTATCATTTTTTGCCTTTTTGGTGAATGGGGCATTTTCAGGCCCAGGGCTCCGCTTTTTCCAATTTTGTCTATGCGACATATTTTGATTGGTGAGGGATGGCGGGTGGTCGGATTTCCTTTGATTTTTTAGAATTTATTTCGTAAAAATTTTAAAAGAAGAAAACTGGCCCAAAACCCCATAGCCAATAAGGAGTGGACATGTGTCCTAAAAATAAAAAGGGGAGGAGTGGGCCGATGGGGGACTTAGAGTTTTTTAGCTCTATTTTTCTAAAGTTACAAAATCAGTTTCAGCCCTGCTCCAATCAGAGGAGGACACGTGGCACAATTTTGGGCAGAGGGGATGTGGATGGCGAGAGGTTTTGAATTTTTTTGCCTTTGGAGGCAGAAAATGTTAAAGTGAAATTTTGGAGCGCGGCCCTATGGCCAATCACAGGTGGACATGTGTCCATGAGAATTCAGAATGGGGGGTGGATTTCTTGGTGACTTTGAAGTTTTAACTTCAAATGGATCAAAGTCAAAACTTGGGCTGAAGTTCCACAACCAATCTAGGTGTGACACGTGGCCAATTTTGAAAGTCAAAGGAGGAGCGGGCCGATGGAAAACTTAATGATTTTTAGCTTTGTTTTCTAAAAGTTAAAAAATGGGATGCATCTCCGCTCCAATCAGTAATGGACACATGGTGGGCAAGAGCGGGTTGGCGGGCGGCGGAGGCAAAAGGGAAATTTTCCCTTTTGCAAAAAAGGCTTGGAATGGAAAATTCAAGGCGTGGCCCGCGAACGAATCATCAAGTGACATGTGGCAAGGAGAAATCGGTGTGCGGACGCGTGGGGCAAAAAGATGAAAATTTTAAAATTTTCCAAAAAGGTCAAAATGCGCAGAATTGAAGTGTGATCCCAATGGGACCCACCATGTGCCACGTGTCATCACCAAAATTCAAGGGTGGAGGGGCGGAGAAAAAGGTCAAATTTTTCCATTTTTCCAAAAATGTTAAAAAGTCAAAAGGTGAACCCAAATTCATTCGAACCGTACTTTGACACGTGGAGGGCCCAAATTGAAGGAGAAAGAGCAGATCAAGGGTAACTGTACATTTTCATTTTTGGCCACCATTTTTTCTCCAGGAAGCTTGGAGATGTGAATTTTGCATCATTTTTAATTGAATTTTTGATGAATTTGTGTCCTTTGTGCCTGCAAAGATCAATACAAGTGGTTTTCGGGATTAATTTGTAGATTTGTTTTATTTTTGAAACAAATTTTTTCCCTAATCCGTCCAAACACATGAAATGTCAAAATTGAAAGTTGCAGAGGTAGTTTTAAAAGGTGAAAAGGTGAAATGATGAGAGGAAAGGCATCTGCATGCCTTGATGATGAAAAATGTGCCTCTAGGAAGGATAATGATCCGAATATTTGTAATGATTCATTCTTTTTAAAACACCTGACAACTCTCGTTGCAAATTTTTAAATGTCATTTTCAGTGAATCATGAGAAATTGTTGTAACAAACTTGATCCCTTGGCATATGCTTTGCTTGGGAAAGAAGGCTCCAATGTGGCAAGAGATATATAATGCATTTTTGAGAAATGCAAATGGTGTCGGGAAGTTGAAAATCATGAGCAAATTCTGAGAGAAAGCTCATTTTTTGAGAAACCCACCAAAGAACCAGGTTAATTTCTTTTGTGTTGGATCTTCATGTATGTGATTTGGTTACAAGTGTATAGCCATCACATAGCTCTAAGATTGTTCATGAAACTCTCCCTTCTCGATGGATCTAACAAGCTTTTGAGTTTATCTACGTGTTTTCTGGGAAATATGATGTCTATTATCATTTTAAATACCTACAAAAAGTTTTCATTGTTCTTGTTGCAATATTACATTAAAAGTCTTTATAAATCACACAGAATCTCATCCTTATTGATAGTTTATTGGCACTTGTAGTTTTGTTTGTCAGAAGAGCTTTCATCTGGCATTGAAAATAAGTAGTTTAAAATCACTCCACCTTCATTTGTTGATTGGGATTGCTTATAAGCCTTTGGGGGTACCTTAGGAGTGGTTTGATCAAGGATTTTTGTGTTTAATTGAGTTATTTACTTCAATACTTTGTGGTGAGTTCTCAAATATTGTGTGAAGAGTGCAACTTGGGCTTCCATTTATGGATTTCTAGTTGAAAGAACATCCTGATTATTTGAAGCATTTTATCTGATAGTTGTTCAAGTTTTGTAGAGGTTGTCAAAGATTTGATATATCCAAGTTTGTCTTGTCAATACCCCACCAAAAATCATCTGAATAACTAATCCTACCCATACTACCCCTGTATTGCATTATGTGTCAACAAAAGAATCTAACCCATCTATAAAAATGCACAAAGCAAATCAGGATCATACCATGTCTCTAGCAACCTCAACCTTGTTTTGAAAGCATTTCCATCATTTAGTAGTGACAACTCTGTTGAGTTTGAATAATGGAAAATTGATCATGTTTTCCCAAGGCCATCTCCATACAATATGCACAGTATAAGGATATCTCCACCTCCTACAAAATGACATATAAATCATTTATCTACCTCTGAGTGTCTTGTAAAATCCATGATGTTGCTCAAGTTGTGAAGGAGATTAAATTTGGGTACCAACATAGCCATTGAAAAGCTACGAGATTGTTGAGGAAACTTTCCTCTGCTAATGAATCTAATGAACCTTGAATGACTCTATGTGGATCACGAGCATAATTGTGTTTTTTGTTAGTTGAGAATGTTTTCAAATAGTATTTCTTGTTCCTGTTGCAATCTTATGTTAAAATCTCTCTTAGTCACACATGATCTCATCCGTGTGTTAGTATTATGGAATTTGCAATTTCATTATGAGAAGAGCTTTGATCTAGTAATGAAATAAACAATTTAAAACCACTTTGCTCTCACTATGTTGTTGAAGATTACTTGTAAGCATATGAGTGTATCTTAAGTGTGATGAACCGGGGATTTCTACGTTTAATTGAGTCTTTAACATCCTTGATCGATTGATCAATTGTACTTTCTTGGTTTCCATGGAGTAGCATCTACCAAAAGGTTTGGTAAGCATGAGGCCCAAAGCATGGGTAACCTTTGCTAGCATAACATTGTCAGAAGCTCCAGAATCATTTATTCAGTTGCTTAGTTTATGACCATTGATTAGGAGAGATAGGTAAAAAGGTTCGATTTTACCTGACATGGAGGTTGAGGCAACGTTCACATGAGAAGTTGGAGGTGTGGGAAGAATTCAATTTGGTGAAACGGGAGGAAGGACAACATCTTGGTTTTGGATATACTTAGTTAATCTTACAAGCTGCTCTGGGTTGGACTGAAGGTATTCAACCTCATACATTTGGATCTTGGTCTTTTTAGCATGATCAATTATATCAAATGCGACCAAGGGTTTCTCTAACAAAGGAATGAGTCCTTCATTTCGCATCTGTTGAGGAGGATTACTGGTCTTTATGGAATTGGAGGAAGCTTGATTTGGAGGAGAAATAGGAGGAAAAATTTCTTTACAACAGGTTTAACAGGAGGTTGAGCAGGAAGGGGATTGCCTCTTTTAGCGATCATTGGCGGTGGAGCTACCACAACCTTTTCCTTTTGTTTTTCAGTAGCAACCTTTGCCTCTTTTCCTTGCGAGTGAGTGAAAACTACATATGATTGTCTGCTCGTATACCCTTGGGTACCCTGTTCTTCATCATATTCCTCATCTTCAAATTCCATATACCCGATAGTAGAGTCCCTAGTTAGTTCACTGACACTTTGATCATCTTCATCTTGCGAAAAAGATTCTTCATAATTTGTATCATCTTCTTTGATTTCAACCAAGGCATTAACTTGAGGGGCTTTAATTGCTATCCTTTGAGAAGCAGCAAGAAAATGTGGCCTTTGGGGGTGTTGTTGGGAGTGAAGTTCCTCTATGGGATATCCTGGTATGGAACAATAGATGATGCTTAAGCCAATTGATTCTTTAATGAGAACAAGTCATTTTTCATCTTCAAGAACACTAGATCGATGAGATGGCTGAGAAGAAAATGAAGTCTTTGATTTTGATGGATCTCATCTTAACTCGCCAAATATAAGGAGGTTATCCTCTATCCGAATGGCCTTAGCTTGAACAAGAACCAAGTCTGATATTTATTCTTGTAAAAGTAAGAAACTTACTCTCAAACTCATTGTGTTCACAAAGAAATAGACTTGATTCTCTAATGTTGCCAATATGGCAAAGCGGCACACAGTTGATTAGTCAATTGAATCGGGTGATAAAATCACGCATGGTTTCATTGGCCTCCTTCATGTGAGTGATTTTTGATGGTAATGCAAATGCATCTTCTGAAGGCTTGTACCTATCTTCAAATGTAGTTCATAATGTGGCCCAACTAGTGATAGATCTAGCTGGTAAATGCTGGAACCACTCTATTACAGGCCCTTGCAAAGTCTCAAGAAAGAGACACACTGATACGTCCTCATGAGTTACGTCTAGAATGTTGCATGACATAATAAATGCAGTAATATGCGCATTCATGCTTTAATTTCCGCTCCCATAAAATTTTGGGAAATTTTTGTCATTTTCGTGAGGGAGGGTGTGAACAAGATGCGGCAATGCTAGAGGACCCATGGCATTGCCCCATGGTACAGTTAGATTTATCACCATTTGAAAATTAGGAAAGAGAACATGAGCAGGGAGTGTGGTTCCACTTAGAAAAGAGCACTGCAAATTGATGTCGAGGCACCTTGTGAAATCCGGCTCTTTCATGGAGGAGAGGCACTTACAGCTAATCGATCCGCGAACCCGAGTCTTTGTAAATCATCTTTGAGTGATACTGAAATTGTGCCTTTGAATTAGATCAAAGATTAGATCAACTTCTCCACGTGCTCTTACACACAAGTAAATTGTTCACCCGCCAAAGTGTACTTTGGATCTGCAACAATTAAGAGTATATTTACAACAATTTTTGTTTGTACTTGCTGGTTTTTCGGCAAAAATTAGCAGCATGTACTTTTTAATATTTAAATTTTACCCTCTTTAATAACAACCGATTTTGGTTTTTTGACAAAGATTAACAAGGATAAAAAGTGGGTTAATTTTAGAAAGCTGATTTTCGAATCTTTGACCTGAATTTTGCAAGGTTTTGAAAATGTCAGAAAATGTTAGAATCTCAGATCTATGGAAATATACAAGTTTTTGTAAAAACTCAGTGAACTAAAAGATCCTATCTAGTCTAGATCTATGGATTTGTATAAGGAAATTTTCATTTTGATCACTTTTGCAAAAAAATTATTTTTAACAAAGAGTTAAAATTTGCAAATTGGTAGTGATTTTTACAATTTTTTAATTATTTCCTTAGTTTGATCCCCAGTGGAGTCACCAAAAACTATTGGTTTGAAAATATATTGCTTAGACAAGTCGTTAGGAAGCAGCCAACGAAAGTGTGCAAGGCATAACCCCTCTTTGAGATAGCAAAGTGAAACTGGTTTATTGTTATTCTATCAAGCAGGAATCTATGCAAATCTACACTATTCTAACTTCGGGGGTTTGGGATCTCATCCTAGTAGAGGTAGTTCCAACTACGAACAGAAAGGTAAGAGGGAAGGAGATGGAGAGAAGATAGTTATGAAGGGAGAAAAGAAATGAATTGCAAGATAGAAAGGTCGGATGGTTTATGGTTTGGGCTGGTAGTAAACATAGCCAAACTTACTTGAATAAACAAATAAAGCAATATTGATGAACATATGATGATAATAAGAATGAATCCAACAGAATAGAAACATAGATCTAACTTAAGAGAGATTTGATGTAAATAACACATATATTGAGCACAAAGTCTTAACATATATATTAATATCTCTTCTATTACAAGAAGGCACAAAGTCTTTCTCTCTTCACTTCTTTTTCATACAAAAATGTCCACGGAATACAACAAGTATTCCAATATTTATAGAAGGAGAAGGAGAAAGAAGACAAAAAGAAACCAACCACTATTTACAAAATATCTTACAAGATATTTACAAAATATCTAAAAAGTCAAAAGTTGACTTTGGGCAAGTTTGTGGATGGCAACATCCCATGGTGCAACATGGATGATGTCATCATAAATGCCAACATACTTTTTAAATATTTTTACAAAAAGATCAAAGCATACACAAGAAGAGAAACTATTTATTGTCATCTCTTTGCTTGAACGGAGTGTCTTGCTTCCGATTAGAGAGGTGATGTGACACTGAGCTTGGTACTCCATAAACTTGTTGATCATCGTCTAAAGTTGATTATGATCAGGACCCTTGAAATGGTCTCCAATAACTTTGCAAGTTTCTTTTCATTTTTGAGCTTATCGGGTATCCGGCGTATTCTTTGTTTGCCTTAATCAAGTAACCAATGAAATCGACAAGCAAGAAAGTTAAGGTTATCTCGGTCAAAAGTGACCTTGGCACCAAAAGTGACCTGAAGTGACAATCATCCTCCCTCAAGGTGAACAATTCACTGAGCATTGAGATATCTTGTTAACCAGCTCCATGTTGGATTTTGCATCCATGGCTTCATCCTTGATTTTATCTATCCTTTCAAGGATATACTCCATTTGATCAACCTGGTAATCCAATGCGATGAGAGCTTTGTTATGCACCCGTAGGTGATTAATGATGTTGACCTTTAATAGGTCATCGGCTAAGTAGTTGACCATCGATTGAAATGTTTCATTTTGTAATCTACCATTTTCCAAATCCTAGAAGAGGGATCCGACTACTACTTGTAGCTCCTTGTTTTTCCTAATACCCTAGTAGAGTCTTGTTAATTTCTTGATTATTTCCTCACTATCTCTGAGGATTCACTCTATCTAGGAGGATATTGCCACGCCTTGTTCACCAATCTTGGTGTATTCATTTATTTTCTTGACGAGAAGAACTTGAGGCTCGATGGCGATCATAGGAGGAGCATTGCCCATTCTTTGCAAAGCTTAGAGAAGATGTTTATTTTGTTCCTTTAGTATCCTCTTCTCCTCCTTTTGATTTCTTGAAGTTTCTTGTAGAGGGCATCTACTATAGACAAGGCCTCTCCTTACATGCTCTCGCATGAGGTTCCCATTATGACTGGGTCACTTTGTAAAGTTGTAGGAGACATATCTTTCTTCTCTTTGGTGGGATCAGGATATGCAATCTCCATGACACTCTCTCCGAGACACTCTTATGAAAAGTGAGTTATCACTTTCTAATTCTTTTGTCCCTTCTTTGGAATGACAGAGAAGTCCATGGGTGTTATGGGAACATTTCTCTTGAGTTGACCTAGATGGTGGAAATCCAGCTTGGACTTATGGGAGAAGGAATAGAGGGAATGGAAGAAGAAATGGGAGTGAAAGGGAAGCAACTGAAGAGGCCGTAGGGAAGAATGTTGAGACACTTGGTGGTGGCATCGACAAGGAGTCTAACGCGCTACTACTTGTAGGGCTAGAGTTACTACGGGGAGAAAAAATTCATGGAGGGAGAACGGATCAGTAATGGGATGGAGGGAACACTAGGTGAAAAATCCATGAGAGAGGAGAAGATGGAAGATGTGGGAGATGGAATGGAGGAAGGGAGAGAAGAATAAACATCCATTGGGATAGATGCTTCAATGATAGGGGAAGGAGAAGGAGTGGAAGAAGGAATGGTGGGTACCTAGTGGTTGTAGCTATGACCACATCCTAAGTGGATGTATTTGTTGGAACTTTGGTAGTCTCTTTTTCTTTACCTGGAGACACTAGGTTGACCACTTACTCTTCAGAAGTAGTAGGAGGGATTTTAGGAGTTTCTTCCTATTTTCTTGGTTCTCCCTCTTTATCTTTTCCTTTTCCTTTCAACACCTGGGCCGTTCTTGGAGGTGCATTCTATCCAAAGGGGAAGTAGTGAAATCTACCCCGAGGTAGATGAGACCATTTTGTTTGCACCAATGTTCAGTGTGCTACGACTGTGTGCTTTACCCTTTCCTAAATGGTCTTTGGTGCCTTGGCTCTATCAATCTCTGCGAATGACCAATCATCCCCATCCGTGTCAAGGTAAAATTGATCAAGTTCTTGATCAGGTTCTTGGAATCCTTTTGGAATGATGTCCATGCCATAGTGTTTGATCTCTTCCAGAGACAACTGGAGTGATCCTTTCGCCTGAGATCTATTTCATGTGTCAGGTCAATGTAGATGTCCTCGATCTTAGGGACATGGATAGGATCAATTTTTGCCTTTGGGAGGCAACCTCGGAAATCAAAGGTAGGCTTGACTAGGAATTTGTGCTTCAGATTCATAAATTAAAGCTTGACATACATTTCATGTGCTTTGCCAGTGCGGGTGTATCGGCCCATTGTAAGGGGGAATGGAGTTCCACCCTTTTTCTCTTCATGCATCTCTCATGGTATGTGATTAGTTGCCTTGACAACTCTAAGAGAATCAGCTTGGGCCCTACATATCTTGGTAGCTTGGTTAGTTCACTCTTAAAATTCACCACCCCGAGATATGTGAATGTGGGAAGCGAGGAACAATGCTCCCCACTTATTTATGACAGTGAGCACACTCGGGCTAGTTTAACCATGTCTTATATTTGGCCTCAATAGGAAAATTACCTCATAGAAGAAGGCATCATTGATTTTTGAGAACTGGGGGATGTTGTTCTCGAGCCTTAGCTCTAGGTAGAATTCATATATTTTGACCTGGGGCCATACCCCATTCATGCTAGCCTGCGTGAAATCTCTCGTTGATGTTGCAGTGTATACAATGTAGGAATTTATATAGAACTTCCCAGTTGTCATGACCATTGAAGTTCTTTAGAGAGATGGTATGCGATGATTTCTCCCAACCAAAATGTTGTTCAGGCACATTTTTACTTATGGTCTCTAAATACCTCAGCATCCATTTATGGAAGTGATGGGCATCAGGAAGCCCAAATACTCTGCTCAGGAAGATGATTGTATCACTTAGTTCCTCATTGAAGTCACTGCGGTGGATGGTCTGTGGCCATCTGCTCACCAGCTTTTTATTTTTCAGATATAGCTCATTCATCATTTGCATGCACTTATCCTCATTGTCGTCCTATGCCTTCTTGCAGTCTTCCAGGATTATGGCGATGTACTTTTGTGATGAGGAATGCCAGGGTTATTTCAAAGGGATGAGTATTGAGGTCGATGACCGTCTTGCCCTCTTTATCTTAGACACATCTTGTGTCCTTTTATAAGCATCGAGCCACCAACATGATGAAATCGTTATTCACACACTTACTTACTAGCAGACTAGATGCAAAGAGCAATCCACTGCCCACTAGTTTATTCATCAAGGGGCCACTAGTTGCCTGGTTGGTTCTCGCCCGAAGTCCTCCATATCAATGTGCCCAAGCTCGGAGTCTCTGATATCAAGATCAATCTCTACGTATGAGTCAGACATCCTAATTTTTGATATTTATACTTCATCTCTTGCTCTGTCAACTTTGCTTTTCCTTTAGACTTGGTTGGTTTTTTGCTTAACAAAGACATGTGTGAGCTTGAGGATGGCTATTGTTGTTCTACAAGGAGAATCAAGGAGGTCCAACACAGAAGAGCCATGTCAACCATCATGTTATTCATAATAAAATCTTACAGAAAGAAGAATGAGAAATTATAAGGCTTAGGGACGCAAAGTGCAAGTTCATAGCATACTTTAGAGGCTTAAAAAGTTTGGGCACACTTTTGGGGATGTCAACATACAAAAAGGTGTGCCTGTGTTGATAGGAGAAAAGTTATGCCAAAGGATTATAAAGGGCATACTTTTGAGAGTGTCGCACGGAGAGGATTTAGCGCCAAGGAAAAAGCAGAGTGTAGGTAAGCAACACACGACATGCACAGTGTTGGTGTTATAGAAATGGCACCAACACTTTAAGAAGAGTGCTTTGGTGGGGCACAGATAGGTTTGGTGTTGCACGAGTTCAAGGTATGCCAAGGTGGAGGCATGAAAGAATTAGTGTGGGAATTAGTGCGCCAAAGGTTTTAGTGCGTGCAGCGGATCAGATCACACAACATATAATGTTGTTGTTCAAAGAAGTGCACCCGCGCCTCACAAAATTTGCTAAGTGTTTTGGCTGTGCATGGAAAAGTGTGTGTTACACAAGTGTGAAGTGTGCCACGGTGTGGCAACTATGGGGAGTGCAACATGTAAAAATAGTGCATCGAAGCTTTTAAGGATTTTTGTAATTTCTAAGATTACTTCTCCTCTTTTTGGTTTTTCAAATGGTAAAGAGAGGTTTTGCAATAAGATAATTGGCAGGGAACGTGGTTTTAGGTTTTTCAGAGGCAAGGGGCCTTCTAGATTTGTAGATCTAGAAGGAGAGGAAAAGGTGTTTCTAGATGGTTATGGATTGTTAGGTTTTCATTTTTAGATTTAACCTTTTAGATTTATAACAACCCTAAAACCTAACAATAACCAAGAAACAAAAACCACAAACAATAACAAGAGTGATAAAATCCACTTACCTAGTTTTATAAAGGATGAAGGACAACGTTGGGGTCCACAAACTCAAAAAATGGCATGTGGGTGATGACAGGGATACCTGACAGTGCGTGAGAGGAATACTTTTCACAATTTTCAATTCGTGAAAATGATAGGTGTTAAGCACCTATATATAGAAAATTTAGCATTAATTATTCCAACCACTTTCTTTGGTGCACTTTTCAAAGTGTTTCATGGGTACAAGTTTGGATGCACCTTGGTGTCAACATAATACCTTATCGTGTGTAAGTTACTTCCAACGTTATCGCACATTTCGTGATGTTAACATGAGGATTTCAGCACTAATGGGTATAAAGGGGCACAATTTTTATGATGTTAACATGAGGATTTCTTACGCCTTAAGGAAAATTTACTAGGCACACATTTTGCTATGTTGACATGATTTTCAGCCTTAGGCACATTTTAGGTGCAGGTTTGATGATGTTGACATGCAACTTTTAGAGCCTTAAGGGTGAACCTTATTGATGTTTGCATGTCATTTTTTGTGATAAAGGATTTTCAAAGAGGCACACATTTTAATGTGTTGACACAACATTTCTTGCGCCCAGTTCAAAAAGTCTGAAAATGAAAAAGTTCTTTAAAACTTGATTTTTGGAAGGGAGTTCTAGGCCATTTCGAACGTTATTAGACTTCTTCTAGGGACCAAAACAGAATT
Organism: Taxus wallichiana var. yunnanensis; assembly: GCA_018340775.1. Lineage (NCBI taxonomy): Eukaryota > Viridiplantae > Streptophyta > Pinopsida > Cupressales > Taxaceae > Taxus > Taxus wallichiana. The sequence goes on along the minus strand of CM031242.1, from coordinate 838,129,607 downwards.
TTGGTATGGTTATCTGCAAAATTGCCCTTGTCAATTTTACAGGATAATAGTTGGCTCTTTCTGGGGACTATCTTTAAGTGAAACTTAAGGGTAGAGAATCCCGATTTTCATGTGCCTATCCATTGGGTTATAGAGAGTCAAAAACAAGGGTGACCAAAAAGGGAGGAAGGAACACATAACAAATAGAAAGCAAACACACGACAAAAAGAAAACATATGACAAAAGAAGAGAGCAAAAGCTCTACTTCCTAAAAATCTTGCAAAGAAGAGAGAAAGAAATACTCTTGAAGATCTTTAGGTGCTTCCTGATGTAGGGAAGCAGGAGCTTGGTTCCATCTAGATATGAGAGATAGAAAATATTCTCTCCATTGAGCTATTTGATCTTGTATGGCCCTCTCCAAAGAGAGTCAAACTTTCCATGCATACCTTTTAGTTCTCTTCATTTGTCCCACAGAAGGACAAGATCCCCTACTTGGAAATCTCTCTACCTAGCTTTCTTGTTGAATAGCCTCTTGACTTGAATCTAATGTTTGGTGATCCTATCGACCAATTTGACTCACTTTTCTTCAAGTTCTGATAGGTACATAATCCTCTTTTCAAGAGAACTCTGAAAAGTTTCATCTTCGATTACTAGAACCAAGCATAGAGTAGGAAGTTCTATAGAGATAGGGATTTTGACATCGGTCCCATACAACACCTAGAAAGGTGACATGCCGAGAGACCTCTTTGGGAGTAATACGATCCACCCAGAAAGCATCCTATGATGATTTTGCCAGACCACCTAGTTTTCATCAACTAGCTTCCGTATGATAGTTACCAGGTTCTTGTTGCTAGATTCTGCCTGACCATTTCCTTGAGGGTAATAATCAGAGGCATGAGCCAAGGTTATTCTATATCCATAGAAAAAACCAATAACTTCCCATGAAGAGAAGTTGGAAGCATTATCAGAAATGATTTTGTGTGGAATGCCAAATCTCACAATAATATTTTCTTGATGAAGTTACAAACAACTTCAAAAGTGGCATTCTTGACAGGTATGGCCTCCACCCATTTCATGAAGTAATCCATTTCTATTAGGATGTAGCTATGTCCTACACTTGATTGAGGATTGAGTGCTCCAATAAAATCAATTCCCCATTGCTGAATGGTTCATCAATAATGATCGGTATGAGGGGAAATGCAGCCAACTTTGGTTTGCCAACAAACTGTTGGCAAAGTTCACATTTCGCTACCCAGGTGGCTGCATCCTGAAATAGTGTCAGCCAATAGTACCTAGCCCAAATGATTTAATATGTTGTCACTGATGAGGAGAAGTGACCACCACAGGATGAATCATGAAAACTCTTTAACAATCTTATCTGTTGCGGCTTATTAACACATCGTAGGAAAACGCGTTATCAATTCCGCATTTGTACAATCCATCGTCCCATATGACATATCTTGTGGCTCTGAGTTTTACCGCTCACTTCACCTTTTTGGTTAGATGAGTTGGGCACTCTCCATAGGTGAGGAAGAATGCGATGTTAGAATACCATTCGTTGTTGGTTGCGAAAAATAGAACCATGGGTAAAGAATCCGCTTTCTCCAGTTCATTTTGTTCTTCATCAACGTGAGCAACTTGCTTCTCAGGTATATTTGAGTCTTTATTTTCAGCCATTAGCTGACACAGGCCCTTACCCCTTACCAACTTGGTTGGTTTGATGTCTAGATCGTATTCTTGGACCTTTGTGATCCAATTTCCTCATAAGCTCCCTAACTCATGTTGAGTCCAGAGGATCCTCACGGAGAAACACCGATCTAAGATCTTCGGAATAAGTTGCAGTCACTATTTTTAAAGTGTGGAGAAAAATTATACGATTCGGATGACATCTTGTTCATGAGGAAATGGAGCTCATTTGCAAAAGATTATATCGTTGAAATTTTTGGGCAACCGGCAAAAGTTTGGAGTTTTGTGCGGAGTGTACATGATGTGAAGTCCTTCCCAAGTGTTTTGATTATATTGTGACACGTGGGGGCATGTGTGATGTACTAAAAATGGGTTTTGGAACGCCGGTCTTGGACACTCGTTCACTCGGATGGAATGGTTTGCTAACCTTTCATCATATTAGATATATGATGAACACTTCTCGATTATGGAGGGGTGCCTTGGCCTCCTTCTCATTTAATCATTAAACCAACTTGTGTATATAAACTCCTATAATTGCCTTTGCGCCATGCATGTGGGACATTTAGGCATGCATTATTTAAATTATGGTCACGCATATTTGTTATTAACTACCATTTCACGCTTTTTATTAATTTCAACAAGCATTGGCATATTCATTATACCACTGTCCACGCATTCTCCTTATCCAATAACACATGAATTATCCTTAATTCTGAATTTTTAGCACCTAAAAATCACAACCATGCATTATCCCAAGAAATGCGCCCTCTACATAAGCATATAGGTGGCTGTTTTACGTCCTACTAATTCAAACCGCCTCCATGCATTAATAAATGCTTACCTTCATTTAACACCCCCAAAATGACTGGGATAAAACACTTAAAATGTGCAAAAGGAGAAGGAGGAGAAGTGGAGGTATTGATCCAGAGGACCTCCAAAGAAAAAGATATAAGATCTTTCTAACCATTTCAGTCATTTTTGGAAACAATAAAAAAGGAGGTGTATTATATTTGTATAGCATTCAAAAGTTATGTGTGAAAATTGTAATGCTCATAATTTGAGTGTAGAGTGGAATTTGGAGGAGATGTAAAAAGCAACCCCTATTATTTTGTGACATGAGGAAAATTTGTGAAGGTCGTACTAAAATTTTGTAGAATTATTTGTAAAGAATTATTTTCAAGATTTTAATAGATCGGTCCCATTGGCCAGGCTCCTCGGACATAGGCCTCAACACACTCGAACTCGTTATCAATTCTTACGCAAATTCTTGGTGAATCCTCTTCATTTCTTTCAATATTTACACGATACTTGCATTTTTATTTTTTATTAAAAATAAAAAAAGGATATAATGCTCAAATTTTACATAAACTATGCAATTACCATTCCCATGCATTTTATTCATTTCCATATTAAATTTGGTTTTCGATCATTGGTATCCTTGGTTTTGATGATTTTTTGGTTCGGTTTAACGTGTTTTGGATTGCAAGTTGTGTGTTGGATGTTAACATTAGGTCTCGATCTAAGAAGAGTGAAGGAGATTTATGTGCCAAGGAGATCCCAAAAATGGTACTCCTAAGACGATCTCGAAGTCCTACAATGGCGGAATGCTGAACAAAACTTTCATTATTCAATCCTTCCTACGAGATGAAGGAAATGGTGGAAGAAATGTACCAAGATAGGAAAAGGGAAAAGGGAACTAGAGGAGGTAAGAAAGCTAAGAAAGAAAATCTAGTTCGACATTCCAAAAAGAGACTCTATAAAATCTGATTTTCTTTCATTAAAGTTAGATATCAAATTTGAATTGCTCATAACTTGGAGAGCTAAATGTAGAGAATTTTGAGGAGATGTAAAAGAAATCCTGTTATTTTTATAGAGGAAGACTATGAGAAGGTCAAAATTTTGATGATGAAGCAAAGATTCATTTCGGAAACTCTTCGGATGGGTGGACCAAGACTCATTTGGTGGGAGAGTAAGCTTCGGGAAGTGGAAGAAAACAAAGGTATAGAAATCACTTCTTGGTTTAAATTTGTTTCAAATCTTGCAACAATTTTATCCTCTTGGTTATAAGTAAAAAGCTATGATGGATTGGTCAAACATTAAGACAAACTAAGGGAAAAAGTGTTCAAGAATACACACAATAATTTAGGAAAAGGGCTCTAATTTTGATTGAATTTCCTAAACACGTAAGAAACATTGCTCAAATAGTTGTGTGTGGATGTTATAGTTATCTAAGGCATATGATACTTGTTTTAGGTCCTACTAATCTTGATGCGGATGTGTTCAAGCAACCCAATGGGAAGCATGAGGAAATGACAGAAGGAGTCCTCTTTCTCTTCTTTTAATCGAAGAAAGAACAAGGAAATGGTGGAAGAAATGTTCAAAGAACAAGGAAAATGAAAGGGTAAGCATAAAACAAACTCTACTGTTAAGAAGGAAGATGAAAAACCATTTTGTAATCATTGTAAAAAAAACCATGATGAGTCTAAATGTTGGAAATTACATCCTGAAAAGAATCCTAAATGGATGGTTAAGAAAGGAAAAGAAAATAAAACAAACACCGTAGTGCATGATCTTGGTTCTGATTCAGGTGATGAAACCAAAATCACAGCTATGAGTTTTCAAGGTAAATCAACTCTTTCAATTTCCAACAATAGCACTACAGATGTTGCATCTTCTTCTAGTAAACAAACTATACCTGATGATAAGAAAAGAAATGAGCTTTTCCACATTAGAGTAATTTCAAAGCATACGAAAATTGATACTCTTTTTGATAGTGGATCTCAAGCTAATCTAATTTCTGAGGAGGTTGTTAAGAAACTAGGACTCAAAACTAAACCACATCCTAAGCCTTATCCTTTGGGCTAGGTTTGTGATGATGTAAAACTGTAGGTAACTAAAACTTGTACTTTCAGATTTGCCATTACAGACAAGTTTATTGATGAGGTTGAATTGGATGTAGTTCCTTTGGATATTTGTGGGGTGGTTTTGGGAAGTCCTTATTTGTATGATCATAAAACAATCTTCTATAGGGAAGAAAATAAATATTTGCTTGTAAAGGATGGAATTGAGTTTATTATTAGAGCTCATTGTGAAAAGAATAATCTATCCTTGGTAACTGCAAGTCAAATGAAAAGGCTTATAAACTCAAGAAAAAAATTTGTGCTCGTGGTGGTCAAAGCCAAAGAAAAAGAAAATGAGATGGATTTTGAGACTTGCGATCTGAAACATAAGGATGAATTGGTAAAAATTGTTTCTCATTTTGATGATGTTTTTCAGGATCCACAGGTCTACCTCCCAAAAGAGGGGTTCAACATGAGATACAGTTGCTTCAGGATGCACCTCTTCCCAATATTGGAATGTACAGGTTGTCAGTAGTAGAGAATGAGGAAATCAAGAGACAGGTAATGGAACTTTTGGCTCAAGGTATAATTCATCCAAGTACATCCCCATGTGGTTCACCAATTATATTGGTTCCTAAGAAGGATGGCACTTGGTGAATGTGTGTTGATTTCATGCTTTAAACAAGATTACTATAAAGAATCGTTACCCTCTTCCTAGAATAGATGATTTATTGGATCAATTAAAGAATGCAATTTATTTCACTAAGTTAGACTTAAGAAGTGGTTATCACCAAGTAAGAATTGTAGAAGGTGATGTTTGGAAAACTACTTTTAAAATGAAACAGGATTGTTTGAATGGTTAGTGATGCCTTTTGGTTTGTGCAATGCACCGGCAACATTCATGAGAGTTATGAATGAAATTTTATACCATTCATTGATAATTTCGTTATTGTCTACTTAGATGATATTCTTGTATTCAATAATTCATGGGATGAACATGTTAAACACATCTAGAAAGTCTTAGATGCACTAAGGAAAGAGAAATTGTATTTGAAGATGTCAAAATGTGAATTTGGAAAAACATCTTTAATTTACTTGGGGTATATTGTAGGAAATGGAGAATTGAGAATTGATCCTACAAAAATAGAGGTTATTGTGAAATGGCCTAGACCCACAAATGTGACGGAAGTTAGAAGTTTTCTAGGTGCAGTTCAGTACTGGAGGAAATTTATTGCTAACTTCTCATATATTGCATCTCCTTTGCATGCTTTGACAAGTATTAAACGAGTCTTTCGGTTGGGGGAAAACAACAAAAAGAATTTGATACACTGAAAGAGAAGATAAGTACCACTCCGATCTTGGCACTTCCGGATTTACAACATTCATTTGAGATTGAGACAGATGCTAGTGACTACGCAATGGGGGCAGTTTTGATGTAGAAAAAATGACCAATGTGTTACCATTAAGAAACCTTTATAAGTGCGGTAAGAAACTATCCAACTTATAATAAAGAGTTGTATGCTTTGGTTCAAAGTGTTAAAAAGTGGAAGCATTATTTAATGGGAAAAGAAACAATTATCCATACTAACCATCAACCACTTCAATACTTACAAACACAAACCAAATTGCAGTAGTCTAGACATTTCAGGTGGATGGGATTTTTGCAACAATTTCATCTTGTAATCAGGTATAAAAAAGGTATTCAAAACAAGGTTGCCGACATGTTATCCAAACCACCAGTGGTAGTAGCATCTATCCTTTTGCAGCATAGTTCTTTGGCTCATGTTAGTTACAAGGAACAATATGTAAATGATGTTGATTTTAGAGAAGTGTATGAGGATCTAGTAAGTGGGAAACAAGTAGGAGAAAAAGATTATCATTTGCATGAAGGATTGTTATATCATTCTGGAAAACTTTGTATTCTAGAAAATGAGCGTGTGCATATGATTAGGGAAGCACATACTTCTCTTATTTTAGGGCATTTTGGTGTTAGTAAGATAGTTGCACATTTACAAAAATATTGCTATTGGCCTAGAATGCATGAACATGTAAACCGGTATATTAAGGGATGTGTTCTTTGTGCCATAAGCAAGCCAAGTAATAGGAAATTAGGACTTTACACTCCTCTTCATTTTCCAACACAGGCCTTGGGAAAGTGTTTCCATGGACTTTGTAGGAGGCTTGCCCATGACACGGAAGAAACATGATTACTTATATGTGGTATGGACATATTTAGCAAAATGTGTGTGTTGGTTCCATGTACTAAACAAATAACTGGTGAGGGAGCGCACATTTATTCTTTCATTTTTTGGGTTCATTTTGGTTTACCTACTTCAATCATATCGAATCGGGATTCTAGATTTCTTGGGAATTTTGGTCAACATTGTGGGGTTAATGGACACAAAACTGAAAAAGAGCACTACTTTTCATCCATAGACCGATGGTCAAATAGAGGTTGTAAACCGCACAGTGGCACAATTACTTAGGGGCTATAGTAACAAACATCCTAAATTATGGGATGAACATCTTTATTATGTGCAACATGCTTATAATCATGCCTTACATTCTTCTACTTTGAAGTCTCCATTTGAGACTTGTTATGGATATTTGCCTAATTCTCCATTAGATATATATTATGGACATGAAAGCTGTTGTTAATGGTGCAAGTGATTACGACAAGGCTAAAAGATTTGTGCAAAGAATACAAAAGTTCATCAATATGTTAGTGAACAATTGAGAGAAGAGCCGGGCTAAGTACAAAGCTAGGCATGATAAACATAGAACTGATCACAAGTTCAAAGTTGGTGATTCAGTTTGGCTTCACATCGGAAAGGAAAGACTGACAGGTGAAGGTAAAAAATTGAAACCTATATGGTATGGTCCATTCCAAATATTGGAAAAAATTGGTAACAACGCTTTCGGTTGGATTTACCTCCATATATGCAAATCTACTCAGTTGTAAATGTTGAGAATTTAAGATTGTATGAACTACCTATGATTGTTGATCATGATGATTCTAACATTATGCCTTCCATTGATGATTTTGCTCCTGAGTATCTTGATGAGTTGCAGGAAGACATCATTTTGGACAGGAAAGTAAGAACTTCGTGAAGGGGTGATATTGAGTATCTTCGTGTTGGGTTCAAAGGCATGCATCCGAACAAGGCTAAATGGATGGAAACCGGAAAGGTGAGGGAGAAATACCCTCACCTATTCACCAATTAGGTTGACTTTTGGGGTCCAAAAGTTTCTTAGTGGGGAGGAATGATCCATAGGATCCTCACAGAGAAACATTGATCTAAGATCTTCTCAGAATAAGTTGCAGTCATTTTTAAAGTGTGGAGAAAAATTATATGATTCCGACAACATCTTGTTTGCAGGAAACAGAGCTCGTTTGCAAAAGTTATAGCCCAGCTGAAATTTTTGGGCAACTGGCAAAATTTGGAGTTTTGTGTAGGTTGGATGTGTGCACACTCGCCAAGTGTTTCAATTATATTGCAACACGTGGACGAATTTTGTGATGTACTAAAAAAATGGGTTTTGGAACGTCCTTCTTGGACACTCGTTCTCGGACAAATGGACCCCACTATTTACTAGTTGGGGGCCCTCAGCCAGGTTCGACACACTCGATTATGGAGGGGTGCCTTGGCCTCCTTCTCATTTAATCATTAAACCAACTTGTGTATATAAACTCCTATAATTTCCTTTGCACATGCATGTGGGACATTTAGGCATGCATTATTTAAATTATGCAAATTTCCCACGCCTATTTGTTATTAACTACCATTTCCACGCATTTTTTATTAATTTCCATGCATTGCATATACCACTGTCCACGCATTCTCCTTATCCAACTAACCACGCATTATCCTTGGCTGAGTTTTAGCGCCTAAAAATCACAACCATGTGCTATCCCAAGAAATGTGCCCTCTACATAAGCATATAGGTGGCTCTTAAGCCAATTCAAACCCTCCATGCATTAATAAATGCTTACCTTTTTTAACGCCCCCACAATGTGGGATAAAACACTTAAAATGTGCCTAAGGAGAAGGAGGAGAAGTGGAGGGGATTGGAACAGCTGACCTCCCAAGCAAAAGTATAGGCGCCTAACCATTGCGCCAGCTATTTGGAAACAATATAAAAGGAGGTATATTATATTTGTATAGCATTCGGGACTGTGTGAAATTATTGTAATGCTCATAACTTGAGCTAGGAGTGGAATTTGGAGGAGATGTAAAAAGCAACCCCTGTTATTTTTGATAGAGGAAGACTGTGAGAAGGTTATAATTTTGTAGAATTCTTTGTAAAGAATTATTTTCAAGATTTTAATAGATCGGTCCCATTCAACCGGACCCGGAGACGTAGGCCTCAAGCGCCGAACTCCGTTATCAATTCTTGCGTCAAATTGCTGGTGAATCCTCTTCATTTCTTTCAATATTTACACAGTACTTGTAGTTTTTATTCTTTTATTAAAAATACAAAGGATATAATGCTCAAATTTTACATCGAAAATCAATACAAAGCAAGAAAAAGTGTGTGTGCATAATTGCTAGTTAAATTTGGTTTTCGATCACTTTTGAGTCGGGATAGACTTAACGGATGTGTGCAGAACTAGCACCACTATGTAAGAATTCGAATGTAGTAGCAGAAATTTTTACCCTCTTACCATGGTGAAGGCATTCTTTTCCAGTTGTGACATCTTCATTTCATGTGGCTTAAGAGGAGAACTCATGAAAGCAATGGGGAATTCAATATCCTCGAGTTCTTTTACATTAGGATAGTCGATATAGTATACGCAGACACATAACTGTACATGATGAAATTTTTGCTAAAATCAGGACACACCTGAACAGGGGCATGAGTGATGGAAGTCTTTATGTCTTCGAATGATGCCTTTCCTTCCTCACTCCATTGAAATGTTTGGGACCCTTTCATCATATTGGATATAGACTTGAGTCTTCTCAAAGCAAAATCGGGGACAAACTACCTCGAGAAAATTTACCTTTCCAAAGAAAGAGTGACCACCAGTCTTGCTTGTAGGAAAAGTGAGGCTCTGAATAGCCCTGAGTCTTTTAGCATCTATCTTAGTTCCCTCTCTATTGACAACATGTCCTGACTTTCCTTTGTGACCCCAAAAAGTTTTTTGAATTTAGTGAAATCCCGTGTTCTCGGCATCGATCGGGACTTGTTCTAAATGATTGCAGTGATCATTTCATTTTTGGAGAACACGGTCAGGTCATCTAGGTAAACCATGATGAATTTTCCCATCATACCTTTGAATGCAAATTCCATTGCTCATTGGAAGGTGGCACTAGCATTGATTAAACCAAACGACATCCTGTTGTAGACGAAGGTACCCCAAGGGTGGTGAATGTTGTCTTGAATCTGGTCTTTAGGTGAGACTTGAATTTGATTGTAGCGAAAAACCATCCAACATGGACAACATTTCGAAACCAGTTACTACTGTAGTACTTGATCCATTATCAAGTAGTGGGTAATTATCCTTTAAGGATGACTAGTTCAAGTTGTGAAAGTCCACGCATATGTGTATTTTTCCATTCTTGTTTCATATATGTACAATATTAGTGACCCAGGTACTATGATGAATTGGAAAAATAATTCTTGCATCCAACATCTTCTGAATTTCAGCCTGGATGGTACTTGAGATCTTGGGGTTGTAATGCCTTTGCTTTTGATGAAAAGGCTTGACATCATCCTTGAGCGGGATGTCATGTTAAATGTCCTTTGGCTTGAAAGACTTGAGATCAGCATAAGACCATGCTAATACATCCATGTACTTTTTTAGCAACTTGACGAATTTTCACTTTTCCTCTAGTGTACAAGACTTCCTGATGTTTATGGAATGAGGATGTTCTACAATACCCAGATTGATGATTCATTTTCCGAGAGAAGAGGAAGAATCATCCTATCACTTTTTCTTAACAAAATGGTAATGATTATCAAATAATTGTCATCCAAGGAAACTAATCCTTTTAGAATATTATTTCCTTTAAGCTTGTATCACTGTTTCTTTTTCAGATTTGTGTGCTTGACCGTGAGAGGGACTCACGACACATGTAGAAGTTGATCCGTCGAAATGAAGCTCTTTGAAATTATCGGCTTTTCTAGAAAAGTGATAATTTGGTTGATCATCATTGAACACCCTATCAATGTTGTGAATTATCCGGCACACTCGGGTGAAAAACCACCTCAATGGTATATGTATCTATTTTTAACCCACAGGTGAGGAGCATGAGGGATGCTTGAGACGACCAATGAATTAGTCATGTCATTTTGAGCTCATAGGACGCTTTGATTGAGAAGTGTCAAATTCCTTGATGCTATCCCATACTGCATTTCGGTAGTTTCTGAGCCAATCATTCTTTACTTGGTATATCCCTTTCACCTGATTGACAATTAGCTCAACATCACCTTGTACTTTTAGATTCTTGATTCCCTTCTCTTTTGCAGCTTGCATGCCAAGTAACAAGGATTCATACTCGGTGGTATTATTCATATTGAAGAACTACAATTTGAAAGAAAGAGGGAAAATCTCCTCCTCATGAGATATTAGAACAACCCCAGCACCGCATCCACTTGTGGCATAGCTGCCATCAAACTACAATGTCCACACTTTGTTGAGATCCTCTTCTTAGACAAGAACATCCATTTTATCTGAGTCGGTGGATAAGAAGTAGTTTCCCATCCCTGACGATTCGAAAAGAATATGAGCCTTAGGGTCATCAGAGTTGGTGACTAGATATTTCTTTTGTGTCTCTGGTTCCAACGTCTACATCACTCCTTTGACAGGAATCCTGGCTTTGGACTAGTCCATGTGAATTTCTCCACCAACTTATTTGTAGAAGCTCCTCCCTAGCAGTATCCCATAGGCTACTAGAATATCAACTACGAGAATAGTCATTTTTACCCTTTTTTAGGAAATACCATAAATGCGAACTATGCATATTTAATTTGACCAATCAATGGTACTTGCTTACTTTCCATGGAGTAACATCTACCAAAAGGTTTGGTAAGTTTGAGGCCCAAAGCATGGGCAACCTTTACTTAGCATATGACATTATTAGAAGCTCGAGTAATCAATTATATGATTGCTTAGCTTATGACCATTAATAGGAGAGATAGGTAAAAAGGTTCAATTTACCCCGATGCGGAGGTGAGGTAACATTTATGTGAGACGTAGGAGGCATGGGAAGAATTCCTTTCAAGGAAACGGGAGGAAGGACGGCAACCTGGTTTTGGATATACTTAGTTAACCTTAGAAGATTGCTCTGGGTTGGGATGAAGATATTCAACTCGAGACATTTGAATCTTGGTCTTTTTAGCATGATCAATTATATCGAATGCGACCAAGGGTTGTGCTAACAAAGGAATGATTCCTTCATTTCACACTTGTGGAGGAGGATTATTGGTCTTTATAGAATTGGAGGAAGGCTAAATTGGAGGAGAAACAAGAGGAAAAGATTTATTTACAAAAATTTTAACAGGAGGTTGAGTAGGAAGGGGATTACCTCTTTTAGTAATCGTTGGTGGTGGAGCTACCATGGCCTTTTCCTTTTGTTTTTTAGTAGTAACTTTGCTTCTTTTCCTTGCGAACAAGTAAAAATGTGTATGATTTCTCTGCTCACATACCCTCTTCTTCATTAGATTTATCGTCTTCAAATTCCATATACCCGATAATAGAGTCACCATTCGGTTCACCGAAATCTTGATCATCTTTGCATTGTGATGAAGGTTCTTCGTAATTTGTATCATCTTCTTGATTTCAACCAAGGCATTAATTGGAGGGGCTTTAATTTCTAATCTTTGAGAAGGGGTAAGCAAATGCGGCCTTTGGGGGCATTATTGGGAGTGAAGTTCTCCGTGGGATATCTCGGACGGAGTAGTAGACGATTCTTGAGCCAATTGCTTCTTCAATGAGAGCAAATCATTCACCATCTTCCGGAAGTTGGATCGATGAGGTGGTGTTGAGAAGAAGTTGAAACCTTTTATTTTGATGGCTCTCATCTTAACTCACCATATATAAGAAGATTGTCTTATATCCAAATGGCCGTAGATTGAGTAAGAACCAAGGTTGGTATTTATTCTTGTAAAAGTAAGAAACTTACTCTCGAACTCATTGTGTTCATAAAGAAACACTTTTGATTCTCTAATGTTGGAAACATGGCAGGTGTCACATGGTTGATTAGTGAATTGAAAGGGTGATAAAATCACACATGGTTTCATTGGACTCTTTCTTCATGTGAGTTATCTTTGATAGTAATGCAAATGTGTCTTCTAAAGGCTTATACCTATCTTCAAATGTAGTTCGTAACGTGGCCCAACTAGTGATGGATCCGGCTGGTAAATGTTGGAACCATTCTGATGCAGGCCCTTGCAAGGTCTCAAGAAAGAGACACATAGACACATGTTCATGAGTCATATCCAGAATGTTGCATGACATAATAAAAGTAGCGATGAATGAAGATTTGTGCTTTGATTTCCACTCCCATCAATTTTTGGGAAATTCTTGTGATTTCTGTGAGGGAGGGCATGAATGGATGCGGCAGTGTTAGAGGGCCATGGCATTTCCCCATGGTACTAGCCATTTGAAAAGTAGGAAAAATAACGTGAGTAGGGAGTGTAGTTCCACTTAGTAAAAGAGTGCTACAAATTGATGTCGAGGCACCCTGTGAAATCCGGCTCCTTCGTGGAGGCGAGGCACTTCTTGCTGATCGATCCACTGAACTTAGTGATGTGAATCATGCTTTGAATAATCCTGAAATTGTTCCTTTGAAGTAGATCAAAGATTGGATCGAATTCTCCATGAGCTCTTCTACCATGAGTAAATTGTTCACCTGTTAGTGTATCCATTCAAATCTACAATAATTAAGAGAAAATTTACAACAATATTTTTGTTTCTACTTGCTGATTTTGTGATTTTTCTGGCAAAAATCAGCAGCATGTACTTTTTTAATATTTAAAATTTATCCTCTTTAATAAAAACTGATTGTGGTTTTCTGTCAAAGATTAACAAGGATAAAAGGTGAATCAATTTTAGAAAGCTGATTTTCGGATCTTTGAACTAAATTTTGCAAGTTTTTTTTTTTTTTTTGAAAATATCTAAAAAATGTCTAGAATCTCAGATCTACGGAAATATACAAGTTTCTGTAAAAACTCAGCAAACTAAAAGTCTCTATCTAGTCCAAATCTATGGATTTTACTAAGGAAATTTTTAGGTTTGATCACTTTTGCAAAAATTTAATTTTTACAAAGAGTTAAAATTTGTAGTCCGATAGTGATTTTTATAGTTTTTGATTATTTTCTTAGTTTGATCCCTAGTAGAGTCACCAAAAGCTGTTGGTTTGAAAATTTGTTAGTTAGGCAGGTTGTGGGGAAATAGGCCAACAGTGTGCAGGGCATAGCCCCTCTTTGAGACAACAAAGTGAAATTGGTTTATTGTTAATCTATCAAGCAGGAATCTATGCAAATCTACACTATTCTAACTTTAGGGGGTTTGGGATCTCATCCCAGTAGAGGTAGTTATGACGGTGAATAGAAATGTAAGAGGGAAGGAATGGAGGAAGGTAGATCTAAAGGAAGAAAAGAAAAGAATTCCAAGACAGAAAGGTCGGAAGGTTTATGCTTTGGGTAAGTAAACAGAGCCAAACTTACTTGCATAAACAAATAAAGCAATACTGATGAACATATGACAATAATAAGAATGAATCCAACAAAATAGAAACATAGATCTAACTTAAGAAAGATCTAATGTAAATAACACATATATTGAGCACAAAGTCTTAACATATATATTAATATCTCTTATGTTACAAGAAGGCACAAAGTCTTTCTCTCTTCACTTATTTTTTCATACAAAAATGTCCACTTGGAATACAACAAGTATTCCAGTATTTATAGAAGGAGAAGGAGAAAGAAGACAAAAAGAAACCAACCACTATTTACAAAATATCTTACAAGATATTTACAAAATATCTAAAAAGTCAAAAGTTGACTTTGGGCAAGTTTGTGGATGGCAACATCCCATGGTGCAACATGGATGATGTCATCATAAATGCCAACATACTTTTTAAATATTTTTACAAAAAGATCGAAGCATACACAAGAAGAGAAACTACTCATCGTCATCTCTTTGCTTGAATGGAGTGTCTTGCTTCTAATTAGGAGAGGTGATGTGATATTGAGCTTGGTATTCCATAAACTTGTTGATCATGGTCTGAATTTGATTATGATTAGGACCCTTGAAATGGTCTCCAATGACTTCGCAAGTTTCCTTTTCATTTTTGAGCTTATCTGGTAATCCGGTGTAGTTCTCTTTGTTTGCCTCAATCAAGTAACCAATGAAATCATGGAAAGCCGAGAAGGTTATTGATTGATTCTCGGTCAAAAGTGACCTCGGTGATAAACATTGTGTTGTAATATCCTTGAAGAGCTGGATGGTATCATCTACCTCCCTCAAGGTGAATGATTCACTAAGCATCCCTAGAGACATCTTGGTAACCATCTGCTCCATGTTGTATTTTGCATCCAGGGATTCATCCTTCATTTTATCTATCCTCTCTAGGATAAATTACATTTGATCAACCCAGTAATCCAATGTGATGAGAGATTTTTTATGCACCCACGGTTGATCAATGACACTGACCTTTAATAGGTCATCAGCCGAGTAGTCGACCATTACTTGAAATGTTTCATGTGTGCATGTCTAGCATTGTCCAACTCCTCGAGAGGGATCGCTACTAATTATAACTCTTTGTTTTCTTGATCTATACCTTGGTAGAGCCCCTGTGAGTTTTTGATTATTTCCTCACTATCTCTAAGGATTCACTCTATGCAGAGGAGAGACCTTGCCGCGCCTTGTTTGCTAATCTTTGCGTATTCATTTATTTTTTCCTGAATGTGAACTTCAGTAGGCTTCGGTATTCATAGGAGGTGTGTTGCCCATTCTTTGCATTGCTTGGAGAAGATGTTTATTCTGTTCCTTGAGTATTCTCTTCTCCTCTTTTGATTCTTAAAGTTTCTTACAGAGGGCATCTACTGCAGACAAGGCCTCTCCTTGCAGGCTCTCAGATGAGGTTCCCATCATGTGTCTGGGTCACCTTTGTAAAGTCTATAGGAGATAGAATATTTCTTATCTTTGGTGGGATCGGGATAATGTAATATCCATGACCTTCTCTCCGAGATGCTTTTGAAAGTGAGTTATAGCTTTCTACTTCTTTGGGTACCTTTTGAGAATGACAGAGAAGTCCATGGGTGTTATGGGAACTTTCTCTTGAGTTGACTCAAATGGTCGAGAGATCCAACTTGGACTTATGGGAGAAGGAGTAAAGGGAATGGAAGAAGAAATGGAGTTAAAGGGAAGCAATGAAGAGGACCGTAGGGAATAACGTTGAGACACTTGGTGGTGGCATCGACAAGGAGTATAACACGCTACTACTTGTAGGGCTTGGAGTTACTATGGGGAGAAAAGGTTATGGAGGTGGAATGGATCTGTAATGGGATGGAGGGAACACTCGGTGAAAAATTCATGAGAGAGGAGAAGATGGAAGAGGTGGGAGATGGAAGGGAGGAAGGGAGAGAAGAGGAAACATCCATTGGAATAGATGCTTCAACGACAGGGGGAGGAGAAGGAGTGGAAGAAGCAATGGTGGGTTCCTTAGTGGTTGTAGCTATGACCACATCTTGAGTGGATGTATCCATTGAGAATTTGGTGGTCTCTTCTTCTTTACCGGAGAGACCAAGTGGACCACTTGCTTTTTCAGAAGTAGTAGGATGGCTTTGATGAGCTTCTTATTTTCTTGATTCTCCCTCCTTATCTTTCCTTTTCCTTTTAGCACTTGGGCCGGCCTTGGAGGTGCTCTACCTGAAGGAGAAGTAGTGAAATCTACCCCGAGGTAGATGAGACCATTCTATTTGCACCAATGTTTGGTGCACTGCAATGTGTGCTTGAATCTTTCCTTAATGGTCTTTGGTGCCTTGGCTTTGTCAATCTCTGCGAATGGCCAATCATCCCCATCCATGTCAAGGTAAACTTGATCAATTTCTTGATCAGGTTCTTGGAATATTTTTGGAATGATGGCCATGTCATAGTGTTTGATCTCTTCTAGAGCCAGCCTAGAGTGATCCTTTTGCCTGAGATCTATTTCGTGTGTTAGGTCGATGTAGATGTCCTCAATCTTAGGGACATGGATAGGATCAATTTTTTCCTTTGGGAGGTAACCTCGACAATCAAAGGTAGGCCTAGTTGGGAAGTTGTGCTTTAGATTCAGAAATTCAAGCTTGGCATACATTTCCCATGCTTTGGCAGCTTGTGTGGTGTGGTGTAGTGTATCGGCCCACTATAAGGGGTAATGGAGTTCCTCCCTTATTTCTCTTCATGCATCTCTCTCATGGTATGTGATTAGTTGCCTTGACAACTCTAAAGAATCAACTTGAGCCCCTCATACCTTGGTAGCTTGGTCGGTTCACTCTCAAAATTCACCGCCACGAGATATGTGAATGTGGGAAAATGAGTGAACAATGTGCCCCACTTCTTTATGATAGTGAGCACACTAGGGCTAGTCGACCATGTCTCATATTTGGCCTTATTAGGAAGATCACCTCATAGAAAGAAGGCATCGTAGATTTTTGAGAATTGGGGGAATGTTTTTCTTGAGCCTTAGCTCTAGGTAGAATTCATATATTTTGACTTGGGGCCATACCCCATTTCGAGCTAGCCTGTGAAATATCTCGCTGATGTTGCAGCGTATACAACATAGGAATTCATATATAACTTCCTAGTTGTCATGACCTATTGAATTTCTGAGAGATGGTGTCGCTGATGATTTCTCCCCAACCAAAACATTGCTTAGGCACATTCTTGCTCATGGTATCTAAGTACCTCAGCATCCATTTATGGAAATGATGGGCATCAGGAATCCCATAATCTACTCACGAAGGTGATTGTATCACTTAGTTCCTCATTAAAGTCATGTGGTAAATGGTCCGAGGCCACGCTCACCGACTTCTAGTTCTTTAGATATAACTTATTCATCATTTGCATGCATTTTTCCTCATTTTCATCCCATTCCTTCTTGCAGTTTTCTAGGCTTATGACGACATATTGTCTGTGATGAGGAATGCCTAGTGTTATTTCAAAATGATGAGCTGTGAGGTCAATGACCATCTTTCCCTCT
Source organism: Taxus wallichiana var. yunnanensis (assembly GCA_018340775.1). NCBI lineage: Eukaryota > Viridiplantae > Streptophyta > Pinopsida > Cupressales > Taxaceae > Taxus > Taxus wallichiana. The sequence goes on along the minus strand of CM031242.1, from coordinate 838,111,909 downwards.
TTATCTTTGACACATCTTGTGTCCTTGTTATAGCATCGAGCCACCAACATGATGAACTCGTTATTATCATCACTTACTGGCAGCCCAGCTGCAAAGTGCAATCCACTACCCACTAGTTTGTTCATCCAGGGGCCACTAGTGCCTGGTTGGTTCTTGCCCAGAAGTCTTCCATATTAATGTGCCCAAGCTCAGAGTCTCTGATATCGAGATCACTCTCTGTGTATGAGTCAAGTATCTTGAATTTTTGATATTTATACTTCATCTCTTGCTTTGTCTAATTTTCTTTTCCTTTAGACTTGGTTGGCTTTTTGCTTAACGAAGACATGTGTGGGCTCGAGGATGGCTGTTGTTGTTCTACAAGGAGAATCAAGGAGGTCCAACATAGAAGAGCCATGTCAACCATCATGTTATCCATAATAAAAGCTTGTAGAAAGAAGAATGAGCAATTATAAGGCTTAGGGCACAAGGTGCAAGTTCATAACATACTACAGAGGCTTAAAAAGGTTGGGTGCACTTTTGGGGATGTCAACATGCAAAAAGGTGTTCCTATGTTGATAGGAGAAAAGACTTACACCAAAGGGTTATAAAGGGAACACTTTTGAAGAGTGTCGCATCACAGAAGGAAGCGCCAAGGAATAAGCACGGGGCACGGGTAAGCAACACACAACATGCAGTGTTGGTGTTATAGAAATGGCACTAGCACTTTAAGAAGAGTGCTTTGGTGGGGCATAGATAAGTTTGGTGTTGCATGAGTTCAAGGTGCACCAAGGCACAAGCATGGAAGATGTTGCAATGGGAATTAGTGTGCCAAAGGTTTTAGCATAATGGCATGGATCAGGATCACACAACATATAATGTTGTTGTTCAAATAAGTGTACCTACATCTCAAAAAATTTGATAAGTGTTTTATCTACACGTGGGAAAAGTGTGTGTTACGAGTGTGAAGTGTGCCACATGGCGTGACTGTGTGTGGTGCAACATGAAAAACCAGTGCGCCAAGGTTTTCAACAGTTGGGTGATTTTTGGTTCTCTCTTTTCACATGATTTCTCTCTCTTTTTTATTTTGCAAAATGACAAAGAGAGGGTTTGTGAATTTAAGATAATAAGTAGATATAAAGGATGGTTCCTTCAGAGGAAGAGCCTTCTCAGATTTATAGAACTAAGAGGAGGGATAAGGTGGTTTCCAGATGGTTATGGAATGTTAGGTTATTCATTTTAGATTTAACTTCTTAGATTTATAACAACCCTAAAACCTAACAATAACCAAGAAACACAAACCAAAAACAATAACAAGAGTGATAAAATCCACTTACCCAGTTTTATAAAGGACGAAGGATGAAGTTGAGGTCCAAAACATCAAAAAATGGCACACAGGCAATGACAGGGATAACTGACAGGTGCAGGGGAATACTTTTCACAATTTTGAATTCGTGAAAATGACATGTGTTAAGCACCTATATATAGAAAATTTAGCATTTATTATGCCACCAAATTTATTTTGCGAGGTTTTCAAAATGTTGACATGGGTTTGGATGCACCTTGGTGCAAGTTGGTTAGCATCGACATAACACTTTCAGTACCTTAAGCGCACATTTGGAGATGTCAACACAAAATTTCCTGCGCCTTAGGCGCACATTTTTTATGTTGACATGATGTTTTCAGTGCCTTAGCGCACTTTTTAGGCACATGTTTAATGATGTTGACATGTCCTTCCCTGCGCCAAAGGGGCATAACTTCTTTGATGTTGACATGACATTTAGGGTGCCAAAGGATTTTCTAGGGCGCACATTTCGTTGTGTCGACACATCATTTCTTGCGCCCATTCAAAAAGGTGAAAAATGGCTAAGTTCTTAAAACTTGATTTCCAGAAGGGAATTTTAGGCCATTTTGAACGTTAATTCAGACCTCCTCAGAGGACTAAAATAGAATTTTGGTATGGTTATATGTAAAATTACCCTTGTCAATTTTACAGGATAACAACTTCCCACTAAAAAAATTCTCAACGATGAATCCTACATGAACTAGCCTTATTTGTACTATGTATCCACAAATGAAAAAATTTCCATTCCATAGGATGCATGGAGAATCAAGATTCCATTATTGTCATTAGTAACTCAAACCTTGTCGAGGAAACATGTCCACTCGTAGTGTGATAACTCGTGAGAGTTATATTGTGATGTATTGATCATATTTTTTCAAGGTTCTCCTGAAAATTATGTAAAGAAGGATCTCTTGATATCCTTGACCAACATGGGTTACAGAACGGGTCCTCTCACCCTAGTTGAAGGCATGACCTAAAGTAGTGAGGGTATACCAAACCCTTACTAAGGTGCTATACATTTCTGTAATGCCTGAGTGACAAAGAGTCAGTTGAGTCCCCTCCCCGGCTACAAAACGACTCATATCTTGATTCATGTATCTCTAAACATCCTCCCGTTTTGTGATTTTGTTTAGCCCTCAGAAGAGAATCAATTTGGATACCAACACTGAAGTGGTGCCATTTCCTGGGATTATTTTAACACTAAGACCTATTTGTGTGGCAACAACACCAAAGTGGCGTCATTTCCGTGGATTATTTAAACTCCGAGAACCTATTTTTGCGGTAACAACATTGAAGTGACATCATTTCCAACGATTATTTGTGTTTCGGGTATTATTTGAACACCGAAACCTATTTGTGTAGAAACAACACCCAAGTGGCGTCGTTGTCGGTGATTATTTGAACACATCGTCAACAACACCCAAGTGGCTCCATTCAGAGGACTATTTTTATAAATGCATACACATATCGACCCTGGTAATTTTTCTTGCATTATTTAAGTAAAAATACGTTGTTTAAACATCATCTTTTATTGAGATCTGTAAGATTTATGCAAGATTACATGTTCATTGAGTAGTATTTGAATTTCTAGTTGTTATTGCACTAAATTTGAATCAATAGTGATAAATTAGGGTAAAGGAAGGTCAGATCTGTTAAGCTTTGTAGAAATTAAGCATTGATAGACATTTGGCAAGTTACTTATAGTGCATACGCACAACTAAGGTGAAAATCCTTAATGGCAATTTCATGTTGAATTGAAATTTTGATGATTACCAATGCCTTAACTGTTTCAACTAAATTTTTTCATCAATCTATGCAAAGCTGGATGGAATAAGATCTCTCTTCACTAGGGACCCTACTAGAAAGTTATTTCCATATTTGGGATAAGCAAATTCAGGAAGAAAACAAGTCCGGAAAGTTGTTGAAGATCAAGAATCAAAAAGGAGATATGAGTTCGAAGAGTGCTCAATCGTGGTTGAATATTACCATATGTCCTCAAGTGATTTTGAACCAAGTAATATTTATATAAATTTGAGTTCTCCAAATGGAGAGGGGCCATCATTTGTGTCTGAAAATCATGCCTCTTAGTTTTCCCCTGTTTCTTCCAAGGTTGATAGGGTTTTCCAAGAAACTGAGTCATTAGAGAATATTTACTTTGAGAGTTATACTCCTATGCCCCAAAGACCCCTCATCCCTTATCATTTTGATTCTCCTACAAGATCACCTCCTCAAGGCAATATGGCCCAACCTCCACCTAGACCTCCTTTTATTATCAACACTTTTGGACCTATAGATTTTAGAGGTATGGATGGATATCCTAATATGGTGCCACAAGATGTTAGAAATAGGTTGCCAAAATTTCAAGGGAATAATTCCATCACTGGTGACCACCATTTAAAACTCTTTGTCAATATGATGGAAGATTTTGAAATTGAGTTTGAAGATGTGTATGTAAAGTTTTTTATTCATACTCTTTAGGAGGATGCGCGTGACTACCACAATTCTTTACGAGATAATTCAATAGATTCATGGACCAAGATGAAAAATACCTTCAGATTGCAATATGGGGAAAAGATAGATCTTATATTCCTTTTATCTAAATTTGAAAATATAAAGAAAAATACAAATGAATTTTTCCATGATTTCAATACTCGATTCAATAAGACCTTGAATAGGCGACCTATGATACTAAGGTCAAGTGATGTGTCTGTTTGATAAAATATTCTAATGCTTTTGATAAAAAGGATGCTTATTACTTTAGAGATAAGAACACGGGAACATTGAGGCGAGGCCTTCACTATGGATTTACAAATTGAGAATAACATCAAAGCATTTGAAAAGCCTCCTAAGAGGGAAGGTGTTAAGTTGATCAATCCTGAAAAGCCTCAGTCAAGCAAGTTTGAGGATCGGGAAGAGGTTGTAAAAAATTTGGCTGGAGCAGTTAAAGAGATATCCTATAACCTAGATACAACATAAAAAGGATAGGACAAAGTTCCTAGGGTCAACACAAGCCACACGGTCCGGAGAGATATGGAAATCATCCTAGAGGTGACCATAGACTAGATGAAAGAGGGAAAGGGCTCGTTGGATTAGGAAATAAATAGCATCAACCCAGGGAGAATAGATTGGTTCCTGATCCTTTGACTGCCAAGGTTACTATTGTGGAGGAGGCCAATGTTATCGAGTGTTGTTATAGGTGTTTATTACCACACTCCTCATGTGATGAATATCAAGAAGTTGGAAGTAGATGATGATGAGATGGATGATGATGTGTGAATGATGGAACGCCCTGTAAACTCACGAAAGGGTGAAAACTCAATTGAATTAATAAGTGCTAGAACTGTTGAAAAATTCTAGGATTGTGTTCACTTGTTATAACCTCCTCCTCCTATTTATAATTTTGTAATTGATATGGTGCAAGAATTTGATCTACCTAATCATGATTTTGAATACCTAAGGGCTTTGATGATTTCAAAGTATGATGGAGGGATCCCTTCTGAAGAGGACAAGAAATTGTTGATGAATGCAGTAGTTTCTCAGGAGAAAGAATATAACACTAGAAGTAAGGTTGTCAAAGGAAGGGCCAAAACTACGCCAAAAGTTCCGGTTCTTACCCGGTATCCCAAAGGAACTTCCTAAAAAGATACATTTAGCAAAGGCCTAGTTTTCCCAAATAGAATTGGTTCTCTTGCCCATGCCCGAATGTGAAAACTCCTATATTATCATATCAAGTTATGACATAGCCAAAATCTTGAGTCGGATCAAGGTCTCTGTTCCCATTATTGAAATACTTAGAATTCTGAGCATGGGAAAAAGGCATTTGAATATTTGGGATTTCAAGAAGACAAAATTACCCAGGGAAAGAGTTTGAAAAATGTAGAAGTTCCATCCCCTATGATTGCAGAATTAGAAATACCACAAGAATTAGAGGAACTAGGTGAATCATCTGAGGTATATTTGGGAACTTCTATGGTTGAATCTTAGCTTAATGTGGATCCACTTTTTACCACTTTGATTATTAAAGATAGGCTGGTACATAACTACATGTTTGATTCAGGAGCCTCATGTAATGTAATTCATTTTAAGGTGATGAATGAGTTAAATATAAAGGTAACAACAAATTTCAGGAAATGTACTACTATGGATTCAAGAGAAGTGCCAGTAATTGGATATGTCAAAGGATTAGTAGTGCGATTGACATCTTTTATAGGAAAGTGATTAACCATGAATGTGGTTGTTGTGGACTATCCTACCAAATGGGGGATGTTATTATCTAAAAAGTGGGAAGCTAGTGTGGGTGGAAGCATACAAATGGACATTTCATATGCAACCATACCGATTGAGGGTAACCTTTGGAAGTTTTCCGATGAGAATAAAATCTTATATCTCATTAAGGACCCTAACAATGCTTCTTATGACGTATTTTACATATATGTTGATGTTAATAACTTTATGGGATATGTTGATTATAAGGAGCATAAAATTGATGAGTGCAAGTATCCTGAGAAGATTGGTTCTCCCTGGACTTTGATGTTTGATGGGGTTTGTTCTAGATCTGGTCAAGGCACAAAAGATAAACCTTGGAAAATTTGGCTAGGTAGCAACTTGGATAGAGAAGAAAAAGAAGCATATGTCTAGTTGTTAAAGAAGTATAAAGACTTCTTGGCTTGGTCATACTCAGATGTGAGACACTTGAAACATTTCCTTGGTGATTTCTCATAATTAGGGCATGCATCATTATCTGATATATGAGTTTTTTTTTGTTTCTACATTTTTTTGTTTCTCCGGTCCTTCGCAGATGGTTTTTTGTTGGTTTCTCAGTTTGATCTTAGGAGGATTGGTTATTGTTTTGCTAATTTTCATAGCTTCGTCTTGACTCCATTCCCCAATGGATTTTTTGGCACGTGGTCTGTTGTTCTTGTGGCACTCATAGGAGTTCCCATCCCGAGTCGAGACAATGTTGGTCCTCAATTTAATATCACCCTTTTTGTTCAAAATCTCTCAGTCCACATGGTTTGAACTTTTCTCTGTCTCCCTATATGGATGGATAAAATATTTCTCCTTCATTTGGTTGTCATTATCAGTCCTTTTATTGGGTCATGGATTGCATTGATTCTTGGTTTTAGTCACAGTATTCATCTCCACAAGGAAAAAATTTGTTGTTGGGCGTATTCCACGACTATGTCTACTTTGTAAATCTTGTCCTAACATTCTTGGATATGTGGTCCTTTCTGATTGGACGTGGTTCGATGGGTCTTTTTGGTGAAACTTTTCACTTTTGTTACATTTGTAAAAATTCCAAATTGGTCCCATGGTCGATAGTATATAATTGGCTATTCAAAAATATGAAGCGGTAGGGAAAATTTCTTACTTTGACCCCAAAGAAGGACACATGGCAGTTTGAAAGGTCAAAGGCGAAGAGGTAGATTGTCGGAGGATTTTAAATATTTTTTCCTTTTTGTGAAAAGGAGAAAAGTTATAAAATGATTTGCGACTCTGCGGGGGACAAATTAATGTCACATGTTTGAGTCAGCATTGAAAAGTAAAAGTGAGGAGGCGGGTCACCGAAGAACTTTGGAATTTTTAAGTTCTTTTTTAAATGAACAAAAAGTATAAAAGTGAGACGCGAATCTGTTGGGGAAAACATCAAAAGTTAGAAGTGGAGAGGTGGGTCATTAGGGCATTTTTAGATTCTTAAGCCTGCTTCAAGTCAAATATTTTCCACGTGGAGGGCCTGCACTCATTTGAGGATCCATCTATGAGTCTTACCTTTGGATTTGCACCAAGGAGACACATGGAGGCTTCCACTTTGGATCCTCTTCATACTTATACTTTTCAAGCACCCGATGAAACTTTCTTAGTGGGGACACGTGGGGGGCCCGTGCTATTTGGGGACTTGCCGCTGAATTTTAATTTTGAAAGAGTTCTAAGGAGACACGTGGAGGTTTCAATTGTATCTTCCCATACTTAGACTTTTCAAGTGTCTGGTGAAACTTTGTCAGACCCTAGACACATGGCAGGACCACGTTTGTTTGGGAGCCCTTCTTTTGAGCTTCTTACCAAAAATCACCGAAGAGACATGTGGAAGATTTTGTTGGCTCGGCTGTACTTAAATTTTCAACGACCGATGAAACTTTCTCAGACCCTAGGCACGTGGCACCTTCCGCTGGTCCTTAAACTCTTTCACCAACTTTGTCGGGCTGAGATACGTTGAGAGCTGCACTTGTTTGGTGTCTCCACTTTTGGGCATCATATCAAAACTACATCGAAGAGACACATGGAGGCTTCCGCTAGCTCCTCTTTATACTGAGAATTTTTCAATGGCTGAGGAAACTTTCTTGGGCCCAGGGCATGTGGAGATCCTACGCTCATTTGGGAACCTACCTCTAGACATCATCTTTGAAGTTGCAGAAAACACACTTGGAAGCTTCCACTGGACCTTCCCATACTCTGACTTTTCAGCAATAGGAAAAACTCTCTAGGGTTATGAACACATGGAGGGCCTGCAATTGTTTGGGAACCTACCTCTAGACTTCACCTTTGTAGTTGCACCAAGGACACACATGGAGGTTTTGTCGGGTCCTCTTTGCACCTACCGACTGACTCGACTCACAGTCAAGAATATGGTATAATCCATGTGAGAACACTCATTTCTAAGAGCGAAATGTCGGTATCTTCCATGCGAGGGCACTCATTTCTCAAGGTGTATTCTCAAGGGTTAAAAGGATTACTTGTCACATCCAACCATATGGAACCACTTGAAAATTATTAAAAAGGGGATTTCTGCATGACAGAATAAAAGAATGATTAAGAATACTATCAAAAATTATGATATGGCATCCCAGTCATAGTTGAGGGTCTGAGAAATGTGATCAGTTCATGATTTATCCACTTGGTAGCTTTTTTGACATTTGTTAAACATCACTTTCTGGAACAAACTTGTAACAAACAAAGGATTCCACAAATATTATTCTTTTGGGGGGAAAATTTGGGATGAGTGAGCCTATGATATTGTATAAATGCAATGAGAATAATCTTGCAAATGGTCGGGGGGTTAAATTTTCTGAGAAAGTTTGAGAGAAAGCATTTTTTAGAGAGGCACTCTGGGAGACCCATTTGTTTTCCTATGTCTTTGGATTCAATCGCGTCAAGGTGGTTACAAGTGTACTGACCATTGACAAGCTCTAAGATTATTGAGGAAAATTTTCCCTGTGATGAATCTAATGAACCTTGAATGACTTTGTGTTGATCACGAGCATAATTGTGTTTGTTGTTATTTCAGAATTTTTCAAATATTTTTTCTTATTCCTATTGCAATCTTATGCTAAAATCTCTTTGATTCACACAAGATCTTGTCCTTTTGTTAGTATTTTGGCATTTGCAATTTCATTATGAGAAGAGCTTTCATCGGTAATGAAACAAAAAATTTAAAATCACTTTCGTCTCACTATGTTTATAAATATTGTTTGTAAGCATATGAGTGTATCTTAGGCATGACAAACTAGGTATTTTTAATGTTTAATTGAGTCTTTAACATGAGCCTTTGTGTTGAATTATAGAAGAATGTGTGAAATCGTGCATCTACGGACCTCCATTGATACACACCTTCTTGTTGAAGGAATATTTCATCTTTTACGAAGCATTCATGCTGTGACTTTTTCAATTTTTGTAAAGACTCTAAAAAATCTAGTATAATCACCTCTATCTTGCTTAACTTCCCACAAAAACAATTTCTCAAACGATGAATCCTACATGAACTACCCCTGTTTGTACTATGTATCCACAAATGAACAAATTCTAGTGCCAAAGTATGCAGAGACAATCAGGATTCCATTATTGTCTTTAGTAACCCAAACCTTGTCAAGAAACATCTCCACTCTCTAGTGTGACAACTTGTGAGAGTTATATTGTGTTGTATTGATCATATTTTCTCAAGGTTCTCATGAAAATTGTCCAAGGAAGGATCTCTTGATATCCTTCACCAAACAGAGTTCTGAGAATCAGTCCTCTCACCCTGGTTGAAGGCATGACCTAAATTAGTGAGGGTAGATCAAACCCTCAGTGAAGTGCTATCCATTTATCCAACACCTAAGTGAAAAAGAGTCGCCTAAATCCCTCCCGGCTACAAAATGACTCATATCATGATTTTTCTGTCTCTAAGCATCTTGCGAGTTTTGTGATGCTACTCGGTCCTTGTAGGAGAATCAATTTGGATACCAGCACTGAAGTGGCACCATTTCTTGGGATTATTTTAACACCTTTGACAGTCAATTTAAGGCACATTATATTGCTAGTCTGTAGAAAATTTATTGATGCCTTCACCTCTTTTGAGGAGAAAAAAATTTGAAGATATTTATGATGGATGCACGAAGAGATGGGAGTTTCTCATTGTTGCATTAAGAACAAGAGAAGGGATATCTCTTACAAAATTAATATGGAGTTTGGAAATATCTAGAGCTTTGTGTACACTAATCCCTCAAGTTAGTGAAAATGGAGGGCGTGTGGATGGGGATGAGAACCATACCTTCTCTCCTTCTCACTCCCATGTATCCATGGAAAAATAGAAAGACTCGGGATCCCACTCACTTTGAGGAGTGGCTAGAAAAAGATAGAGGAAGGATCATGATACAACCCTTTTGAAGCTGAAGCACCTTTGGGATATTCGGTTTTGACCATTTGACCTTAAAAGTCAATTGGAATGCAGAATTGAGAATCCCAGTTTCAAAAATAGATTTTGTAAGAGGAATTACAAAAAAAAGTGTGGGGGAGATTATAAGGCCAAAATATGCCTCATCAATGTGCAATAAATGATCTCATTTTACTCTCCTTTTAATCAATTTTAACTATATTTTTTAACTTTTGTTTGATCTAGTATAAGTTAGGATGTAATTGTCTATTTTTTGTTTAATTTAGTTCTAACATTTAAAGACTCGTAATTCCTAACAAAGTGTGTGGAAATTTTGTTTTTGGAATAAAATAGGTCACATTTAGTCAGATAAGTAAAGTATGAAGTAACCAACACCTTTTTGAGAACATTGGCTTCAATGCGGCTTAGCTCTAGAACCTTCAGGCTTAGTTCCAAAACTCCATCATTAAGATAAGGAACTCTATCGCTTAGTTTCGAGAACCTTTAGAATTAGTTATGGAACTCAAGCACTTAGTTCGGAACTCCAGTACTTAGTTCTAGAACTCCTGCGCCTATCTTCAAAACTTTCACAGTTAGTTCTAGAATGTTTCCCTTTGGTTCCAGAACTTCTCCAAAGTTCCAGAATCAATGGGAATATATTTATTTTAAAAAATATAGTGATAGAGCAATTAATGGGCCCTTCAATCAAGAACATTTAATAGATTGTTGATTCTTCATATTCTAAAAGTACTTGTGTAGGACCAAACAGGTTTATGTCCAACAAGGTTTCTAAATTTCACATTTACTTTGAGTACTATTTTGTTTCACTAGAACTTATAGATGGATGGATATTTATTGACCACTTGTGGTGGTAAATGCATTTCAGATGATTAAATATATATAAATACCTGAAGATAGATTAAATAGATATATGATATAGAGATGATATAGATATACAGTGAAGTTTTATAAGACGGAACATTTTAGTAATAAGATAGCCATTTCATTTTGAGTTAATCATACTTTGTACACTCCCTGATTCAAGGTGGAGCAAGGGCCCACTCCTCCAAGAAACAAGATCCTTATTTTATTGGTATTTATATTTTTAAGTAGTTCGTGTAAATCTGTTAAGTATTAATTTTGTAAGTGTTTTTGGTTCTTCAGTTAAAATATGTTACATAATTGTTCCTTCAGGTGTTGTAGATTAAACATTTATTTCTTTGCAAACATTTTCAGCAACATTTCCAAATAGTGTGTTCAATTATGTAACATGCATTTATTTCCAACAATTTGTTTCATTATGAAAAAGTGTGTTTATTTCCAACAATTTGTTTCATTATGCAAGAGTTTGTTTATATCCAGCAGTACGTTCAATTCTGAAATATTTATTTATTTCAAAAATGAGTTTTTATTTCAGCAATTTTCTTAGAGTTTATATTTAATAAGGCTTTGGCCAGGAAATCTTAAAGACACCTTAAAACCCCAGAAAATGAAAATAATAAATACCTACAATCAATTACTAGATCACTAAGATTCTTCTTGTTGCATATAGCTTCAGACACACCCCTGGTTTGAATATGACATCAACCAAGAGTTGATTAAATGAAGGGAATAATGACACCCATCCATTAACAAAGAGTATTAAACTAAAAAGGGTTCATCTGCTTCCTAGGTAGAACATTTAAAGAGAGTAATCACAATTTGGTTTCTTTCATCTGTTTATATTTTGAAGAAGGGAAATGTTAGATATTTAGGAAAAATTTGGTAATAAGATATGCTTTTCATTCTCTTTTTAATAATTATTTCAATTGCAAGCTGTTATGAATGAAGGTTTCATTTGAAGAATAAATCTTGATATGTCCAGTGCTTGTGTAAGCTGGCAATTTGAGAGGATTTCTGAGGTTCAAGTTTATTTTCCAAGATGCATTACTCCAATGTTTGAAAATGTTTCTCTAGATGAAATGACATCTAGATTTAGACACTCAATGATTCGTGAATGTCCAATCCTGCCATAGACCCCAGTAGTCCTAGATCCTTGGGTTTAAAAAGACACCGCTACTTCTATTCCATTTATAACGATATAGATATTTGTAAATTCATGTTATGACCTCTAAATTTGTATGAATTTCAAGTTGTTTGGAAATCACATCACACCCTTCACTAGGATTGATGACTACCCCTATATTTTTGAAGGAACTTTTGAAAGCATCCACGGGCTTATCATAGAAGGAATTATCAATGAATGAAAGGTCACTAAGTCATAGGCCAGTTGACTCCCATTCATAACTAAACAAGAAAGATTTACTAGGGGATTGATAAATCCTTTGTGTTCTTAGTCATTCCCATTTTCTATGCTTATTTTGAACACTTCAGGAAGTTCTATCAAATTTATTATCCATTCCAATAATATAAAACCTTTCTCTTTCTATAGAGGAGAGGATATAATAGGTAATTTGATTCTGATCCTACACCTCCGCGTTGGTATATTATATGTATTTCTTCCATTTCCTTTGAGATTAATTTTTTTTGTTACGATGGTTATTTTTTCCAACTTCTAATGGGTCATCCTGGCTTGCATAATACCATACATGGAGATATGATAAATGCGAAATCTGTTTGAGTGTAAGGAAATTGACATTCAAGAATGCAAGTATACGCAGGAGAAACATGTTTGTGAGAGATGTGTAATATGCATTGCAAGGAACAAGGTAGATTTTATATCCATTTTGTTTCTTATCCCACCTCTCATAAACAAAGTAGTTGTACAAGAAGACTCAATGATGATTCTAGGCATAAAACTAGGAAATAAGGTCCTAATATTGAGATTCAAAAAGATGAACTCACTCATAAGACCTACTTGAAATATATGAGGTTTATAGGTTAAAGATTAGGGATATGGATTTAGTGTTTAGCATTCGGGACTCGTGGTTCAAGGTTTAGTTTTTAGGTCTAAGGGTTAAGGGTCCCTTAGGTTAAGGGTTTAGGTCATAGAGTTCAGAGTTTAGGGTTTATTGTTTAGGGATCAATATTTAGGGTTTAAGGCAAAGTGTTTAGAGTTTAGGTTTTATGGCTCAAGGTCTAGGGTTTAGTTTTTAGGGTTTAGGGTCGGCATTCGGGGCTCATAGTTTAGGGTTCAGGGGTTATGGTTTAGGATTTAGCATTTTTGGCTTAAGGTTTAGGGTTTATGGTTTAGGGCTCATGGTTTAGGGTTTAGGGTTTAGGGCTTATGGTACATGGTTTAGGGTTTAGGGCTCATGGATCAAGGTGTAGGGTTCAAGGCTTATGGTTTATGGTTTAGAGCTTAGGGTTTAGGGTGCATGGTTAAGGGATTATGGCTTATGTTTCAGGGTTTGGATTTATTGGTTTAAGGTTTACGGTTTAGAGCTCTGGGATCTGGATTTATGGTTTAGGGCTCAAGGTTTAAATATTAGGGTTTAGGGCTCAAGGATTAGGGTGTAGGGTTCAAGGCTTAAGGTTTAGGTTTTACGGTTTAGGGATTGTGGTTTAGGGTTTATGGCTCAAGGTTTGGAGTTTGGAGTTATGGGTTTAAGGTTTAGGGGTTAGATCTCAGGGCTCTAGAATTAGTGTTTAGGGCTTATGGCTTAAGGCTCGGGGTTTATGGTTTAGGTTTTGAGGTTTAGGGTTTAGGATTTAGTGTTTAGGGTTACGGAGTTTACTATTTGGGTTTTAGGGTTTAGTGTTTAGCATTTATAATTTAGGGTTTAGGTTTTAGGGTTAATGGTTAAGGGTTAAGGGTTTAGGTCATAGAGTTCAAGGTTTAGGGTTTAAGGCTTAGGCTTTAAGGTTTAGTATTCATTATTTAGGGTTTAGGGTTTACGGTTTGGGGTTTACGGTTTGGGATTTATGGTTTAGGGTTTAGGGTTTAGGATTTAGTTTTTAGGGTTTAAGGTTTAACATTTAGGGCTCATGGTTCATGGTTTAGGGTTTAGGGTTTAGGGATTAACACTTGGGGTTTAGGGCTCATGGGTAAGGGTTGAATGTTTAATGTTTATGGTTTAGGGATTATGGTTTAGGGTTTAGGGTTTAAGCTTTAGGGTTTTGATTGTAGAATTTAAACACTAAAATCTTTAGGTTGAATGCTGAAATCCTAAAAAATTACCTATGTACTGACCATATTATACTATAAAAATTATCTCCTAAATCGTGACTAATGGAGTTATGAGACTAGTTCCATAAGGTGCAGAGTGGCCCTAATTTCTTATATTTACTAAAATAAATTTAAAGTACAAAAAATAATATAATATAAATATAAATAATAATAATAATAATTTAAACATTTATTTTTGTAAATAAAAGCATGTTAGAAGCACATATAATGTTCATACTATAAAGAATGTGTACGTGTTATAGCGCGTACACATTTTGTGTTTTCACTTTTTCCAAGCCATGCCTCAAGGCTTGGATCTAGTTTGGATCCCCAAGCCTGAGGCATGGACCTGTATAAACATAGAAAACAACATGTTTTTGCAAGAAAATGCAAGAATTCCATTTCCACCATGATAAATCAACGTAAAACGATTGATTCGTTTAATAAAACTTATACCATGACGTAGAGGAAAGTTTCTTCTTTCTAAAAATATAATTTTTCAAATTTTTTGACTAATATAAGGTTTCCATATTATTTATTTTCTAACTATGCCTTTTAATAGCTCTTTTTTGAAGTTTAAATATGCCTATCTTTTATCATGTATCTTTTTTGGCGCATCACAATTGAAAAATATATATACTAGCACAAACTAGGCCTAATTCTATACATATTAAAAAAATCTAATTTTCAATATTTTTTGAGGTAGTTAGGGGAGGGCACGATTGGAGCTCCATTATTTTTTAAACTTCAATTTTTGTACAAGAAAATGAAAGAGGGATTCGCGAGAACCAATGTCAACAACAATGCACCACAACAAAGTTGCACTCCGATGGTATCGTCAAGCTCCAACACAATAAGATTCGAACAATGGAAAGAATATGCAAATAAGAAAACAGTCTGCTCATGCTCATAGATCGAAAAAGGAAGTAAAAATAGGGTTGTTGTGTAACCCCGATGCCTAAACCAAGAAATAACCTCAATGACACCACCGACGCATATGGCGTGATCGACATATATGACGCCATTGAAGGAGGAGTTACAATTCCAAATAAGGAATGTAACTCCTATGACACATCTTGAGCGCAAATGACAATGACAGATTCTTTGATAGAATCTGACACTTGTCATTTGACTTCCTAAGACCTATGACTCTTGCAAGGCAAGATGAATCACTAGGTGATGTGGATGATGACTAGGAATGTCACACACACTAACACCCCCCTTCATCAAATACGAGGAAGAGGTCATGGTAAGCCATAATAGAAAATAAAACTCCCCTAGACAACTAAGAAAGATGTGTCAATGGGGCCCGACAACTAAAGGCATGATAAGGTGCCCATATACAAAAATATCTTTATCAAAAGAAGAAGATGAGAAGGAGGACTAGATAGCCCAAAGATGATGGGTGGTCTGCAGTGAGACCTCACCCCAAGAAGAGACCACAAGTAAAGAAATTTCACCTCAGTGAAGGGCTTGGTGAATATGTTTGCAACCTAATCAGTTGTCTGAACATATTATATGTCGATGATGTTTTCATGTAATAGCTCCTGTATGAAGTGCATGTGAATCTCAACGTACTTCATTAAGCGATGCTGAATTAGATTTCGCAAATCGAGATAGTGCTCATGTTGTCACAATAGATAATGGCAGGCTGCCAAAAGTGGATGCCAAACTCTATCAAGATACCCTGTAACTAAATAGCTTTTGTGGCAGTGTTAACTTCTCCTTTGTACTCTACTTCTATCGATGATATGGCAATGGCGTTCTACTTCTTGCTGGACCAATTGACAAGACCCAAACCAAGAGTGAAACTATAGCCTAAGGTAGACTTCCGATGATCTAGATCACCTACCCAATATAAGTCTCTAAATCCAACCAAGTCAATCTAAGTCCCTCCTAAGTAATGAATACCATCTGTGTGAGTGCCACGAACATAGTGAAGGATCTGATTTGTTTCTTTTCAATGTAGCTCATGAGGTTCCTATATAAACCGGACACGATCTCGACAACATATGAAAGATCTAGGTGAGTGTTAGTAATATAGATCAATCTCCCACCAACTACCAATAAAGGGTACCGTCACAACTAAGGGGAAGAGCAATCGAAACCAACTTGACCCCGAGAAAGAAAAGGAGTAGGTGAGGACTTGCAATCAGACATGTGAAACCAAGCAAGCAAATCAAGAGAGTACTTAGGTGCAAGATCATAATTCTCGAGTCAGATTGTGAAATATGGATCCCAAGAAAGTAATGAAGCAATCCTAAGTCAGACATGGAGAACTTGTTGGCCAAGGAGATCTTCACATAATCAATGATAGAGGAAGAGCTACCAATGATCAACAATTCATCAACATAGAGAACAAGAATAAGCGAGGAGTCATCCTACCATAAAATATACTTTGGGTTAGAGTGACACCGAGTGAACCTTGATGAAAGTAAAAAAGGAGTCCATCTTGGCATACCAAGCCTGAGGGGCATGTTTAAGGCCGAAGAGAGACTTATTTAACATGCAAACAATGGATGGATCATGGACACAACACGGAGGTTGTTCCCTATAGATCTCTTCCTCTAGGTCCACATGAAAGAAGGCACCCTTAACGTTGATTTGGTGGAATTTCCATCTCATTAGCGGAAATGATGGCAAGGGTCGGTCAAATGGAAGTTATATTCACAATCGGAGAAAATATTTATGAGTAATCAACCCCAACTACTTGGGAGAAACCCTTAGCTACATGTCACGCTTTATACTTCTCGACTTCTCCATTTCCTCCATACTTTGTTCTATATATCCACCTACACCAAATGATTTTTCTTCCTTTCGAAAGAAGGGTAAGATCCCATGTGTCATTATTTATGAGTGAGGAATACTCCTCATCCATAGCGAGAATCCCACTCAACAATCCCGGAAGCTTTACGGAAAGATGGTGGATAAGAAGAAGAGGTGAAGGAGGAGTGGGGTCCAACGAAACTCGAGTAAGTACATCTCTCATCTGAAGTATGTCCAATAAAATATCTATTGGTTGGATATTTTGTCATGCCAAAATATGAGGTTCAACCATAGTACATGGGATTAAATCCCTCCTCAAGGACAACCGAGGCACTGTTTATTACTAATCTAAAACAAAGTAAAAATAATATGTACAGTATTAACACTAATCTAACCATTGGGGTTGGGATAGAATCCCGAAATCCATATCCACAATAGATGGAGATATTGTTGTTTTCGAAGTAAAATGGATTGGAAAGGGAATTACTATTATGGAAAAACACAATGGAAAGGAAATGAGAGGAATGTATTTTCTTTTGAGTAAACACAGAGCACGAAATAATCATACAAGCTTTAGATAACAAATGTAACATTTGAAATGATTAGAACGATCAAGATGCTAAACAAAGAATAGCTTAAGATTATGAACATAAGAACAATATCTTAAGAAAGATACATCTCACAACACAAAGTTTGCAAAATAGCACCAGCTTCTATTCCTCAAATGATTAAAAGAAAACACAAAGTCTTTCTTCTTCACAATAGATCTCAATATTCCAAAAACATCAACCCTTTAAAATGCATAAGCATCCATTATTTATAATAAAAGGAGTTGAGAGAAAATAGGATAAATCCTAGAAAATAGTCTTTTTAATGAGAGTCCTATTTTGCTTGACTCTCACGCAGGAGACCAAGTCAAAATTTGCTTCCTATGTGACGAAACAAAAATGAAAAAGACATGTCGATTTCAGGATTGAAATGACATGTCACATTGTGCTTATTCTGTATCATCATCTTTGTCTTCCTCCAACAAAGCCTTCTTGTCCCAAAATTCTTAGAATTTTCAGATTATACCCTACATCTCATTTTCATTAGGCACGGTGGAATGATCACTCAGAACTTCACATGTTTCTTGAGTATCGCTAGTGTTGCTAGGAAGCTTTTCAGTCTCTTGTTGAGTTTCCTCAGGGTCTCCAAAGAATGTTCAATTTTTCCAAACATGTCAATGATTTTCAGGCTGAATCCATAAGTTGGTTCATGCTAAATTGATTCTTGAATCTGTTTGTAAATATCATCAACAGGTAGGATACTCGAGCTTTCACTCAACACCTTAGCACAGATCTTGACTAGCTCTTTTTCTAAGTCATTTTTGCCATCGATCAATTGATCTCTTGATTCTCTCAATTTGATGCAAGCTTCATTGAGAATATTTATTCTGAATTTGATGGCTTTGGTAAGCTGAAAATGTTTATCCCCATGTGGAATGATGCCTTCTTTGACCAGGATGCGGGATGGAACCTGTTTCAGCGTTTGGAGAGCTTTGAAAGTCAACTCTAGGTTCCCTATTTCTGCTGAAAACTCATCATCCATTTTCTCTCCATCCTTCTTTATATCCTCTGAGGATTTTTAGACTTCCATGGTGTCCTCGATGACTTGTTTTCCTTGCAGGAGCAGACTTTTGGTCCATTCATTGACCATTCTCACCTTCTCATTAATCTTCTCAATCATGGGTACCGATGAGAAATTGAACCCAATAGGAGTAGAGGATGATAGTGTTGACTTGGGAAGTTTTGAGAGCTTAAGTAGAACTTTTTTAGCTGTTGTACTTTATCTTTTAACTCATCTCTGTTTTCCTTCATTTTGTTAAACTTTCTAGCACAAAACATTCATGTCATCTTGTGCATCTGTTGTGCTCCCTCTATAGTTACTTTCCCTAGAACCAACCTTGTGATTTGATAATCTGTGACCATTATATCATCTTTAGTTTTATTAGCCCCGGGAGTAGCAATCTCTACAAATTTATGCCCTTAGGCATCCACTGAAATCTTTGAGACTGTTTTAGGTTTCTTGGCCGACTTGGAGGGAGTGACCTTGAGGGAACTGAAATCAAAGGATGGTAATGGAAGAACCATCTTCATCTTCCTCGGAGTCTGATTTACTAACCATTGAGGTGTATTGGAAGAAGTTGCTCCCATTACAGGCATTATGATCACATCTTCAGGTGGAGGATGACTAGCTTGTGGAGTGGTAACAACCGTAAGTGTAGCGCCCATGGTAGTGAATTCAAGGAATGAAGGCGCAATAGGAGGAGACATGTCCATTGTTAACTGGGGTCTAGTGGGGAAAGGTGAGAGGCCAGAGAAGATAGTATCCATAGCTGAGGAACTTGGTGAAGAAGTCTGAGACAAGGAAGGTTAAATGGGTGGAGGTAAAGATTCCAGAATTAGAGCTTGAGAAGTGGGAGGAAGACTTACCTTTGATGAACTGTCTACCAAAGGACAAAGGGAAGGTTGAATAATCTCTTCTCTTGAAGGAATATTTCCTTGTTCTGGTTGTGGAGGTGAATCAAGAATCTCAACTATTTGTGGGAGAGTGGCCACTAGTGTAGTTACTTGATCTTCTCCCTTTCTTACAAACTTAACCTTCATTGGCCTTTTGGAAGGGTTCTTATCCTTTTCCTTTTTTCCTTTTGAGGGTCCCACTTCCAAAGCATCTAGCTTTACAAAACTCCCTTATTTATAACTCATTCCCCAAGAAATGAGCCATGCCTTAGTACGGGAAATAATTTGAGTAGCTCTTCCCGTGATAGAAGCTTTCTCAGCAATGGACCAATCAATGGCCGGGAATACATATTGATCTTCATTTAACCCATCATACGAGGCATCAAGGACACTCTCATTGTCTTTAGTGCCTTTTAGGATGTCAGATAAATCCAACATCTGGATTTCTTCAATTGTCAACCTACTATTGTCCTTTCTTTGGATGGCAACCTCATCTCGAAGATCAACCCAAATATCTTCTAAGTTAGGAACATACGAGATATAAATTCCGTATGATTTAAGGACTCCACAGAAATCAAATCCATCTCTATGCTTCATGTGTTTCTTCAACTTGTCTTGAAGCTCGTGCACCATGTTCTTAGCTTTGACCACCATCGAGCACGTGTACCTTCCGATTGAAATAGGGAAGGATACGACAGCCTTGTGTTTTCTTTGTTGGAATTTGTGGAAATCCAACAATTGTCTTACTTACTCTATTAGGATAAACTTGTCACCCGGGAATCTGGGCTATCGAAAAGGATCACCCGGTACATGATCACTGAAGATATGTGAAGTTCTTGAACTTGAAGAAGATACAACCCCATTTTGATACTTCAGCCCATGCTTTGTTAGAGACTTTTATTTTCCTTAGATCGTGGTTCATCCTACAGATATTTTCATAAAAGAAAGTGTCGTTCACTCTTCCGAACTGATCTTGAGAACCTTTCATTGTCAAATGAGGGAAATACTTGATATATGTGTTCTTTTACCCTATCTCCTTTTGCATCCAACCCTGGATAATTTATCATGCCAGCTGCTGCATAGGTGACATACAATGACATATAGAATTTACCCATAGTCAAGATGGTCTTCATCTAGGAATATATCTCATCACTTATGAGACTGCTCCAATCGATCCCTTGTCCGTTATTCCTCATAATAACCATGAATTGATACATCCATCCTTGGAAGTCCCTTGACTCGAGGAGTCAAAATACTCGACTTAGAAACATAATGATGTCGCTGATTTCAAGGATGAAATTTCTTCTGGGGACAAACTTGGGAAACCTTGAGACGACTGGCTTGGCCTTGATCAAGAACTTCTTATTCACATGCCTGATGCAGTCTTCTTGATCTTTGTCCCAGGTTTTCTGTGCTAACTTAAGATCTACGTCAACATATTCCTGAAAGTTGGGTAATCTTAAGAGGTCATCAAAGTAACCCTCGTCCAACTTCACTATGTCTTCTCCTGCTTGATTTTTCACTGAAAAAGAGTCCGAGTCATAATTGGAAGCACAATTCAAAATAAATTCGGGAATTGAGCGGAGACATTGGGAATCTTCTTTGTAAGAGGGAGGCCACTGTTGGTTATTGACTTCATCCAAGGACTTTGAGAAGAATCCTTTATTTTGTTCCAAAATCCTCCATATCAATTTTACCAAGCTCGTATCTCGGATGTCGTAATTTCAATCTATGTAGGAGGGGATTCCATTTTCTGGTACTTTTATTTCATCTTCCCTAACCTTTCTGACTTTTCCTTAGATGATCCAGGATCCAACATGAGAAATCCTGAAGAAAAAATTCCTAGACAACTCCTATCTGAGCAATCAAACTTGGAAGCTTGTTGAGAAACCCCAAAGACCCACCACACTATCTGAATTTTAGGACTTGTAAAGCACACGATGAAAGCGACACTTTGGAGACAGTGTCAGAACTTAGGTCTTGTCGGACACTTCACAAAACTTGATAGACTACATAGAGTGTCAAAACTTATTAGATGTCTGACACTTGATAAAACCTGATACACTGGCGGAGCTTGAACACTGTTGAACACTCAAAGAAACCCTATACACTGCAAAGTGTATGTCAGAGATTGATAGATGTCTGACACTTGATAAAACCCGATACACTGGCAGAACTTGAATATTGTTGAACACCCTTCAGCCGAGTTACGTGATCAATTTTTTTCTAAAAATAACGATGCTCGTTGTGGCCAGGATACTTACAATAGGATCATTTACACTTTTCCTTCTACGCTTTAGGCTTAGAAGTCAAAGTGTTAGTGTTGGGCTTAGCTAGGGGTTGATCGGTCTTGGTTTCTTTCTTAGGTTGGTCCTTTGTTTCTTTCTTCTTTTCATCTTTCTTTCCCTTATTCACCACAAGTGTATGTGACTTGGATTTTCGAGTCCCCATTTGAATTAGTTTTTCATGTTCTTGAATGAGTTGGGATGAAAAATTGTCAAATGAGGGCATTTTCCAGGCACTACCCAAGGCATCTTTCATGGCATGGAAATTTTAAACGAAGATAGAGTATTCACAACCTAACTTAGAAAGAATCAACATTATCAATTGAGAGTATTTCTTCTCCACTTTACATTCCTTTAGAAGTAGTCTAGTGTGGAAAAACCTTGAGAAGAAGGCCTACAAGTTTTCAAAGTCATTAGGATTTAACCCTAGTATTTTTTTCTCCAACTCATGCACTCTCATGTCATCTTACTTCCCAAAGATCTCGTCGAGCATTTTCCACGCTCCATCGGGTGTCGAGGAAGTTTCGATGTGCAAGAGAAAGTCGAAAGAGATGGACATACAAAGAATACCTAAGGCTTCATCACAATGGTTGAACCATTTAGATCTTTCAAGTTCATCATCGGGTCATTATCTAACCCCACACGGTGACACAATATAACCCTTTACTTCGTAAAAACAATATAATTTTATATTTCCATTCGAAGAAATTAAAAGGTGTGAAACCTTTGGTACTTTAGAGATATCCATAATGAAGAGATAGAACCAAAGAAGGAAGAAGGAAGGAGAGATAAAGGAAACAACCAACCCAAAAGAATATCACACCCCCGAGTTAGGAAATTTATAGCTTAGTGCTTTGATTAGAATCATATGCATTGTGTCTTTGAGAACCAATCTTTCGCTCACCTTGTAATCAGCGTAATAACGCATAAGAGTGCATATAACAATTAAGGTTCATTGGGCACAATAGTTTGACACCATAAGTAAGCACAAGAACGAGCGAAAACAAGAAGGGGAAGAGAAAGCCTTGTGGTAAATAGCGTCTCACATCACACGAAATAATCCCTTTACTATAAGATCTGTCATAGATGTGCTCACAAGTCCATAAGCAATAAAAGGGATAGAACAATGCTCAAGATAATTTAAAATGAGTTGAAACAATAAATACAAAGACACCCCCTAGAATGTGCACTTTATAAAATAGTGCTTTTACAAAATTGATAATCCCATCATCTAGAGTGCAAAAAAACATGCAACTTTGACTGAAGAAGTGCTTAAAACTGAGCAACGAGTCAAAAGTTATTACAAAAACATTATTCCCGCAACTGATGGAAAGTGCCAATAAGCCCTATAAACGGATTGAAAAAGTTCCCTAAATGCATGCAAAGGGGATTATATGTATGCTCGTTGGAAACGGCATCAAATTTTAGATAGGGTTTGTTTTAATTGCGAGGGGGGATTAGCCTCCTGCCAACCCCGAACCTCACCCTTCATCTTTGACACTCAAAGGAAGGATAATAATACAACCAAAATATACCCAAATAAGGTTTACAATGCCAATGAAATAAATGTTTTTAACCTAAAAACTTTAAGGAGATTGATTTACCAATAATCAATTCTTAAAAAAGGAAATAGGGGCCCACATTGACTGAGTTGTATGAGAGAATGGAAAACCGCCGTGGATGTTGACCGAGCTGCTAGAGAGAATGGAATCCCACGTTGTCAAGCCAGGGTTCGGAGTGGGCTAGGTAGTGCTGGCATGGTTCGAAGTCGGTGAAATTGCGTTGGGAGTGACTCAGAGAGTCAGTCGGCACTAATGTCGAGTTGGGACTGACTCAGAGATCCCGAAAAGGTAGAGAAGACCACAAATGCTTTGGAAATGGTGTATGGGAGTTGGTGTATGCGAGCCGGATGGGCGGGTGACTTCTAAGGTTAGGGAGGTAATAGTAGCATAATGTTAATGGCGTAAGTTTCAAAGCCACAAGAAAACAAAAATCCCAAAACGAAAGAGTTACAAGTCGTGTAGGAGCGAGATCATGGTCCGAATGAGCTGAAATTTTAAAGCGATTGCACAAGCCAAAGGTTCCACTCCATGTTTCACAAGACAAGCTAGGTCCAGATGGTAGAGTCACCAGATAAGGTCGTGGGAGTAGACATGTAATGATCAAGGCAGGAGACTCGAGTTGATTTGTCCACGAGGAGGCATTGAGAAGGCACGAGCCACAAACAAGCCAACATAAATAAAAAGAGTTGCGCTGAGAGATGGAGGGAAGAAGATCCACAACCAGGCATGAGAATAACCCAAGCCAATGTAGAGAGGCTCGATTCACAGGAGGAGGATGCATGCAGAAAGGAAAGGTGAGTAGGTAGAGTATAGCTCGAAGTGAAAAACAAGACAACTCTAAACTCTGAAATCTACAACCGTGAACCTAAAATGCACCCTGAAACACACAGAAATGCATGCAGATCTGAAACCATCTCTAAACCACGAATGGATGAACAAAGGTATAACACCCAAAACTTGCAACTACGCAAACCTCAATTCGAGGTGAGAAATACATGGGGAAATAAGAAGAAGCCAAAAGTAATAAGTAAGCGATAAATGAAGAGTGTATGTTTTACAAAACCAGCTCTAATACCATGAAAGAGGGATTTGCGAGAACCAATGTTTAAAACAATGCACCATAGTAAACTTGCACTCCAATGTCAATGTCAAGCTCCAATGCAATAAGCGAGGATTCGAACAATGGAAAGAATATGCAAATAAGAAAACAGGTCTGCTCATGCTCATAGATCAAAAAAGGAAGTACAAATAGGGGTGTTGTGTAACCCCCATGCCTAAACAAGGAAATAACCTCAATGATTCCACCGACACATATGACGTGGTCGATGCGTATGATGCCATTGAAGGAGTTACAATTCCAAATAAGTAATGTAACTCCTATGACGCAAATGATAATGACAGATTCTATGACAGAATCGACACTTGTCATTTGACTTCCTAAGACCTATGACTCTCACTAGGTGAGATGACTCACCAAGTGATGTGGACGATGACTAGACATGTCATACACACCAATGAGAAAACTCATAAAAAAATTAAATACTTGCTAAAAAAATATTACACAAACTAGATGCTCCTAGATATCTTTCTACAAAAGGGTTTTCTAAAATACTAAATAGTGAACAAAAAATGGCGGAGGCCACAAAATTCACTCTATTATGTTCTTAAACACAAACATGAACACCTATTGGTATTTTAGTTATTTGACCCGCTTAAACTTATCCATTTTTAATAAAATTTAGTAGCTTTGAAACTAGACTCAAAATGCTACCATTCATGTTTATACAAGATAATCCTATTTTGAGTGCAACTATTTCAAAAACTTATACAAGTTGAATTTTTTTATTTTTCAGAAAAATGCTTCCACTTAAGACCCACTTTTATCCCCCCAACTTGTTGCACTTATCCACATTCATACCATGAATCACGATTTATCATTAATCGAATATCTCTATCCTCTAACATCATGTTAAACCAAAATTATACAAAAGCATCCATGTTTATAGTCAACAATAATCAAAATCAAAATATAATAAAAGTCAAAGAGGAGTGGGCACTACAAGGGGTACTAGATGGACTTGTAATCAAAAGAGGATATGATGACCATGGATTAGATGGAGGCACACCATCGATAGAAACAACCCGATTGTTGTGAATGAATTTTAGATGGAAATGATTCATGGATATGATAGACTTGGACCTGGAAAATCCAATTGAGGCCTAAGAGCATGTCACACTCGTCAAGTGCTTGTCCAATAAGGAAGGGCACTAGCATACTAAGAGGACAAAACATAACATGTATTTGGAAAACACCATATGAATTGTTCATCATGTATGAAATTTGTGAAAATAGATAACCAATAGCAAAGAGATGTGGAATAGAAAATGCAATGATGGGCCGAGATAGATCAACCTTGGTGTTATTAATAGTGATAGATTTACTAGAGGCACTAATTTGCAAGTGATTAGAAGAAAATGTTGCATGATAATCATGGTTAGAGAAATAAATGATTAGACGAGACATCTATATATTGGAAACTAAGAAATCAAGAGCCGGCTGATGCAATATGAGGAACTATATGATACACATGATCAACCAAGGATTGAGATGCTTTTTGTCATGTTTTGGAAGCTGATTATTAAAGAACATGAGATCATGATTTTCATTGGGAGTGGTAGAAGCCCGAGGTTCTAAAAGCTCAATTTTGTAATTTTCGATGAGATCTTGAATAAGAGTATGAAGCTTGAAATAATGATTCGTAGAATACCCTACACATTGATGATAGTTGTAATGAGAATTTTCATCATAAGTATGACCCTTTGGATGAGATGGATTTAAATGGTGTGGAAGAGGAAGTGTGATGAGATTTCTTTCGATAATTTATGGAAGAAAAAGAGGTGGAAGGACCGTTAACTTTCTATATATATGCCTAGGTAGTTGCGATTGAAGATCTTTTGTAGTTAATACTGCATTGACAATGATTTTTACATTAGTTGGCTTATTTTTTTATGGTCTTAATGGTAACTTACTTGAAAGTGTGTAGAAGATGATGTTTACACTTGATATTAAAGATTTTCTATAGATAAGAGATTAGCTTTGTGAAGCTTAAGAGTATGGAATATGTGATTGAATGAGGGAGACGTCTCAAATAGAACATTCTCCTGGAGAGGTGGTAATAGAATCTAAATGAACAAATCCTAGATTTCAACATTTGCAAGAAAATTTGACATCTTAGCTAAGTTGGTTTTGTGTCAAAAGATATAATCCTCTACTTGTTCATTAGATGGTTGTTTAAGTTGTGCAAGTTGAGCATATGAGATCTTAGAGCCAATGTTGATACGAAGTAAGTGAGGAAAGCATATCAAAAAAAGATGTGTGAATGATAGTACCGAGTGGATTCAGACGTCATAAAATCTACACATCACATAATCTTATAAAATACAAGGGAAGAGATTTTCTAGTATGGTATGGTAATCCACATAGTCGGGGCATGCGTCATGAAATTCTCAAAGATTCTCTAGTGGGTGACCATAGACTTTAAAGATGGGCAATCTAGAGAAGATGAAGTTAGGTGGTAGTGTATAGGTGTAAATGGTGGGTGCGAAGGGAGTACGTAGAATCGAAGAGGATTCCAAAGATGGTGATGCATGAGAGGTAACAAGTTGAATTTGGGAATTTACGTTTGCATATCCTTATATAAAGAAGTTAAATTAGGATTATTGGAAGAAGAACTAGGTTGCATATTGGGAGTGCCGGGGTGAATGATGGGAGCAATCGTGGTAGTAGTAGAAGATGAAATATAAATGGGTGGAGTGGAGATAATGGGAGATGAAGAGTGAGAAACAAGAGGTACCAGAAACATCATGGGTGTTCGTAGAAGTAATCAAAGTATGTAGAATATTTAGAAGATGAGTGACATTACTTCAAAAATCTTGTCAAAAATCAATGACTACGTCTAATTTTTATTGGTCACATTTTTATCTTCAACATATGATTTTTAACTATCAGATTCTTCTATTTCACAAAGAGGCACATTATGAGAGTTATCCAATGTATTTTTAGTCATGGTCATTGATGTGGAGATATTGGCCATTGATTTAGGAATTCTATGGACAAATGAAGGAAGATCACAATATTTAAAATATCCAAAATGACCACTACATGTGACGAGCATAAGAAGAAAAAAAGCTCTAGAGGGAATGTGGATTCGAAGATCGGGCTCACAGAAAATGATTAATCTAAATATGGAAAATATGAGGCTAATCTAAAGGCAAGATTGCATTAAATAAATAAATAAGGGATAGCTGAAAAATATCTAGGTAATTAAGAAAATAAATAATGAAACCCTAATTTGCAAAGAAGGGTAAAAAGCACTAGCTAATTTTGTAGAGTTCTTAAGAGTAGTAGAGATGGAAAATAGAGAAATGGAAAGCACTGACCATTACACAAGAGATCATAAAATTATAGATCTAGACGATTTGGTAGGACCGAGGTGCTTGGAGAGCAACAAGGGCCCCTGTAGGCGCCCTACGCCTTTTACGGGTCCCCTGGGTCTCTGAAATGTTTAGAAACCAAAATTATCATGGTTGCAAGTTGTTTGCTAATATTTTTTATTTCTTCCTATAGGTTCGCACAATGATCGTTTGATTCACCGTAAATCGACTAAACCCTCAAATGGAAATTAAAAAAAAGAAAGAAAGATGTAAAATGAGGGGTCAAGCTATCATGATCTACCACAATGACGGACTTATTACTGATTTTTGCGCTACATCTCAGACCAATGTAGTTTTGTGTGTGTGTGCAAAATTGTGCCCTAGGTTGCTCTTACGTGTGTCATACTTGGAATAACGAGAAAGTAGATAGATGTAGAATGTAGTAAATTTGTGCATGGAATAAAATGAATTTCCCTCCTATGAAGTGTGATGCATAAAAACATTCCTTGTGTCCCTTGTGATGGAGATATATGGATACAAAGGATTCTCTTATGTGCCTTGATGGATGCAACCTTAAGTGGAGATAGATAGCTCTTAGTGTTTGGTCCCTTATTATTATAATATATCTTTAATTTTATATGATTCCTTTGCTTGAATTTTATAATTAACCCTGAAAAGGCCAACTACCAAAATGATAAGATGCTCAAACAGCTAGAAAGGACCCAATAAGTGAGAGTAATGTATAAAGGGGATAGGAGTACCCAGAGGGGTCAAGGGGGCCTAGCATTGATGTCCTTGTTGGGCGCTAGTGTCTTGGATGACAAATGACAAAGAGTAAAAATGTAGAATGAGCAAGTAAGGGTGAAATACTTGAAGTAGCAACATAAAGAAAAGAAAGGTGGCAAAAGACATAAGTTAGTAATTTTCTTAGTTAGGAACCATATGAATAGTGGTATGTGATCGAGACTAGATAATTACCCAAAGTCCGTGATTGTGTGCCTACATTCACTAGATGGACATTACTTTATAAGTGTTGGTTTTTTCCATGTGACATTTTAAAAATGTTTTAGACAACACCATTGTAATTGTCAGTCAAACTTCCCATTTGGAAGCATGGATGCTTTTGGAATATCTTGATTTTCACACTATAGTTTTATATATTAAAACTCTTTGGGCATTAGTTGTGTTTGTTTTTCCACGTTGTTCGTAACATATCAAAGTCTCATAAAACCTTGCTATTAGATTCATGCGTATTAAATAAAATCTTGTAACTTTAGGTTGTATCAACCATCTTTGTCAAAAACAAGGCATTTGAGAATTGACCAAGATCAATTAAATCTGTCACATCATTCCCGCAAACACTCATCGACTACCGATGGAGGAGATCAATTGTCACTTCCTTTCAATTGATTGAGTTTAAAACTAAAAAGTGTGTGTGACAAGAACTTATCATTTCTGTAGATTTTCCATATTTTCTTTTGTCATTTTAGGGTGATTTACATTCACGTAAATAATGTAAGTGACATTGAGATGATAAATTACAGCACAATATGCATACATTGTTTGGGTGGGAATAATATGAACCATGGAATAGATGTGGGACATGCAACTATTTAGTTCCGACTTTTTATCTCCAACTTTTCATTCATGTATTTGTCTTATGTAACAATTTAAACACCATAAATTCTAAATTTTCCCATATTTTTTCAAAATATATTTTTAGTAGTGCTCTGCCGAGTTGTTAGTGCCATTTAAATTACATACAAGTTTATTGCAATGGCTAAGTGGGCCCTCAATATGGCTTAACATACACACAATACAATGTTATTCTTAAGCTCCCTACTTTTTTTATATATTCTGCTTGTGTGACTCAATATACATTTCATCATGCCCCAATATACATTTCATCATGCCCCAATATACATTTCATCATGCCCCACATTTGTTCCACACATCATTACGAATGTTGATGAGGGGAAACCTTAATCACTAACTTATAATCTGAAAATAAAACCTTAACTAAAATGTGCATGAAATTTGTGACATAAGAAACCCAAAATGCATTGCTTTTAACCTTTGACACCTATTAAATTTTCCTCTTCTATATTTTGGACCATTTATGCGAAAATTGCATCTACCTAAATAATACAACCACGATTGACATGATATAGTTTAACACATATAAAAAATATTATTTGGATGGGAACAATCTGAGTTGTCGACTAGGTGTAGGGCACAACACAATTTAATTCCAGGAGGTTTTCATTCCAATATTGCATTCATGTTTTTAAACTTATCTTACATATTAAATGTCATAAAAAAAAAAGTTAATACTTTAAGAGATTAAAAATCATAATAGTGAAGCCCCATTTCCATTTTTTCTTTCGAAATATTCTATTACATTTACTTGTGTATGGATGGTTTATGGTGTGCTACAACTTATGCACAAGTTAATGAAATTGACTAAGTTACCCCTCCATAAGGTTTGAAATTAACACAATACATCGCTATTCATAATTTCGATATTGTTTTCTATTTCGTTGACTCGTGTACTCAAGAATTCTTTCATCTCTTCCCACACCTACTTCACGACTCTATAGGAATGTTTATGTGGGGAATATTCATCGCATCCTTAATACCTAAAGAGAAACCATATTCAAAAATGAGCATGAAATCAACAACATATATAATGAACCCCATTGCAAAAAAATAAATAAAATTTAACCGAGGTTGACTTGAAATTCAACCCAAAAATGCAAGTTTCACATTGAAATATTCATTGACAACACCTTCCTTTCTAATATATCTCCAAACTAAATTACCATGTTCCCCTGCACGTTGTATCCCCTTTCTCTTTGAAGCAATTGACAAAATACACACACACACGAGAGATACATACATACATACATACATACATACATACATACATACATACATACATACATATATATATATATATATATATATATATATATATATATATATATATATATATATATATATGTATGTATGTATGTATACACACACATATATATACATACATATGTACATGTATATGTATGTATATATGTATATATACACACACACACACACATATATACATACATATGTATATGTATGTATGTATGTATATATGTATATGTATATGTATGTATACATATACATATACATATACATATACATATATATATATATATACATATATATATATATATATATATATATATATATATATATATATATATATATATATATATATATATTGTTGTAAGAAAGATGACTTCCACATAATGATTCCACCCAATATTATCCTCTCCCAATTGCTTCTCCTCCCCTAACCCCCCTGCTCTACGAGTCTACACCCCTCTTCCTTCTTTTATGTTTTGCTCCCTAGAAATCAACTTCATCTTCATCTTCCCTTTCGTCATTCATATCACAAATTTGTCGTGTGATTCCTAATTTATGTAGGCTATGAGACTATGAGTTTAAAAAGATGTTTAAATATATTATGTTCTAATTTCCAATAAAGTATAACTAATCTTTTTCATTGTAAAATTGCATTTGGTAAAATATATTTGTTTGAAATATCATTGATGTGAGAATTTTTGGAGCCCCTTTATTCCACCAATCAAACTCTTCTCCCTAAAAATTTGTCACTCATATTTTCGAACTCATTTCCCGAAAACTATCCTATCCTTATTTTTTTTCGTGAATATTGTAAAATTTTGTTTCTGCCAAACATTTTTTATAGGGCCGGCTGAATAAAAACAACGGGCCCCTCTCAACTTCTAAATAATTTTTTTAATTTAATAAAACTATTATTTACAGTTAAGTAAACAAGGAAAAAAATACTTTCTACTATACAGTTGTATAGAAAACAAAACCTGATTACTCCATTATCCTGAAGTTGTAATCTCTACCCGATTATATCTCCCAAAACAAATTATTAAAGGGCAACCTCATTTTAGGGCGCGCTAAACGAATACTGTCTGAAATATATTTCGTTACCTGCACGGCGTTGAGGAAATCTATTCGTTAAATTCTAGAGCATTGAATATAGAGAATAGCTGGAATCCAAGGTTCTCGGGCGATGGTTAGTCTCCCCATAGGATGTATTTATGCCCATGAAAATGCATCCGCTTACTCTATGCATATGTGACGTGCAGTATAGGAGTTAGTTTTCTTAAAGAAAATTTTGGGTCAACAATGTTTTGGGATTCGATCTAAGGTATGGTTAAACTAAGGTTTAGTGCACCTATACTAATGAAAAACGCAACTTCCCACTCTATACATATGGGTTGCAGAGTTTAAAAGTTTGTTTTTAAAGAAACTTTTGTTTGTTAGATTGCACCTATGTCCATGAAAAATACATCCTAATTTTTACGCCGAAGGTGTTATTATATTGAAACTCAATGTCATGTCTCGACACTTGTAACAAAATCAATGGCGCAGATCCTTTGACCGTGCATGCGTTGAAATCTTAACACAGCGTGCAATGCTCCACGTCCCCATTCCTACACGTGAACTCTGCGACAAAATTGTCCCACTGCTTTGACGCCCGGCATCAACAACACTAATATTATTTTAATTACTTCCAACTCGGCTAATTGCTCCACGTCGATGTCATTGACTCCCTCAACGTAAATGTCTAAATCAAAAAAGTGGATGTTGCAGTTGGGTCGACTCTCTGATTTGCGCGTTCTTTGCCAACTATTGATGATGACATCGCTACACCAGCTAAGCCTAAGTCTAGAGAAGATTGATGTGTGTTGATATTCCATTGGTGTCCATGTAGAAGTCGAGACCGTCGCGGACTGGCACCTCGTTGAAATGTACAATGATCCCCATGGCATCGATGTATTCCATAAATGCCTTCCCTTCTGCCACATCACACAAACGTCTAGAAATCACATTTCAATATGTTTTTAGATCATGAATTTCTAACAATTGTATAGTGATGCATCTATTTTGTGTAAGACGATAATAATGATTTTAATTTTCACACTGTTTCATTATTATAGGACAGTTCCACAATTTTAGACTTGCTTTTTTTTAATAATTTAGGTATAAATTTTTTTTGGTACACAAAGTGGTTTAATGCGAGTAAAGTCATTTACAATTAATTAAAGAAATTTTATAAAAATAACTAATTTTTTTTTTTTTAGAGAAGGCAATTGAGTCAATAAGTAATCAATATGATACATGTAAAGCTATAAAATATGCCAAATTTGTAGCTTATCGTAATGCCTCGTATATCTAGCCTTAGTTGGATGCGTAGAAGAAGGAGACGTTAGGAGGAGGCACAAGTTTTGAGGGGAATTTTTTTATCTCTCACCTGAATTAAATCATTGCCAAATCTTGGTTAAGCTTTGTTTGCGCGTAAGCGGGAGGATTTTGGAAGGTGCCAGTTCAAAGGGGACTGCATATTTTGTAATGTGTTTGACTGCATATTAATGAGGAACAATATAAATTTCACCTACTCCCCCATCCTCCCTAGTAGCCGCCTGTCCTAGCACATGGCCCCATCCCCCAAAATTTATTTGACATGCTTGGCAAGGGCTATGGAAAGCAATTTTTTTATTTTTGGGGGCCTTGTTCTTACTAGAACATCCTTTCTAATGCTGGTCACCTGTTGTTTCCCTAGTTTTTTCTTTTATGCCACACTTGGACCACGACTTGGGTAGTTAGAATGCTTTTTTAGAGGATAGGTTTGGATGCATCTATTACGGAGGGAAATGAACTATGCGGTTTGGAGACCTATTGGTTGCATACGAGGAACATGGAGCCATTTAGTATATCCTTCTTGTGTGTATCCTATAATCATGGAGATCCCTTGAGGCCGCACCTCTTTGAGGAATTTTTTCAAACAGTCTTCGTGCCTCGTGGATGCTCCCACTCTGCACATACGTGGCTTCGAAACTCATACTTACGCATCGGACAAAAATATGATCTCCATTTTGCTTTGATGGATGTCCATATTCTACCTTAGCATCCCAGTTTGATGCAGGTTGGGAGGGATTTGGAAAGGTTACGGGGTCTAACTTTTCCCCTGATAATCGTGTTTATTTGAGGCATTTGTAGCTCGCTATTTTGGAGCCCCTTCCCTGGCCGTTTATCCCTGTGGCTAGGAGTGACCAACATGCCTTGAGGACAGTGAATTTTAGAATTTTTATGGCTTCTTGACCCCAGAAGTCAATGTGGCTGCATTGAGGAAGCTCCAATCAGGCATGTTAAGTATAACCCCTGCAATATTCTACTACTTTTTCATAATTTCTTGAAATGAATGTTTTCTTTTCCTACAATGGTGTCTTGAATGGGTTATGTGGGTACCTTTATTGCCTACTACGGGAATAAGGAATAATAAATAAATAAAACAATATAGTTATTTTCAATCCTCCTTTCCTGTGAGCTAGTTTCAGTGTTTTGTCTTTGTGATCTATGGAGAAATGGCCTGGCCAAAGGGCATGGATCACATCTCCCTTACTCTAGAGATTCATATCATAAGACATTTGAGTATTTATCTGATGTATATTCTTGGGTTTTCCTTATTCTTACAAAATAGATATTGAACAATTATAGGCATTGTGTTTATTTATATATATACTTTATTTCTTATATTGTAATTTCAAGAAGCGGTGTGTGTGGTTTTGAATTTTCTTCAGTATACGCATTTAGGTTATGGTAGAATGACCTGGGTTGCAGCAAAGTCCACTCTTTCATTATAATGCTCTTTTGATATGAATATATGCAAGTATATGGTTTCATGTGGGATTGTATGTACTATATAAAAATATATTTAATATTTACATTATTTATTGAATGTTATTGGGAAGGATTAACGACTAGGGTACATACCTTCATCTGTGCATACATGGTTATTTTTTTCCCCTTGCATGGATTAGAGAAAACTCACGTATCGGTGTAGTATATATCTACTGTATAAATCTTTTGTGGCTCAAATAGGTATTTCGAATACCCAGATAAGAAAAGGTAAATACATATATTTATGTAGTATCTGTTTATATAGATATTTTGTGTAGCTTCTTAGAGCTGTTAGTGGCTTTTGAATACCTAGAACATGCTTAAGCCTATAAGTGGCTCGGCGTTCATGAATACTGTTTCCTAAGCTTGCCATGGATGTCGAATGTCTATATTCATGTCAAATGGATAAAACAGTTGCATACTAGTACAAACTCATCTGGGATTTGTCTTAAAAATAGATCACCATATTAATTGGTCGCATGAGTTTTCTCTTCCCTTTTATTGTTACGTTATAAGATGAGTAAATTAATAAATTCTATTTTTCCTTGTGTATTGTTCTTTTTATGAATTATGAGGAATTTGATAAGAAAATGTGAAAACTCAGTTCCTTTCCTTGGAAGGTAAATTGGGTTAACTGTGAGTTGTTTTCTAAGTCAGGGTAACTTGTTCGAATTCGTTTATAATAATGTGTAATAGTGTTATTCTTTAGTTATTCTTTTCTTTAGAGTTTCACCTCCATGGCACCCGTGACTGAAGCTGTTCCAAGTCAGTGATTTTCACTCCAAGTTCGGAAGGCCTAGTAAATAGAATGGGCTGTAATCTCGAACCCTCATGCTACTTATTTATTTTTTTCATTGAAGGGTCTTACTAGAGTTTGTGTGGGAGTTGTTCTTAAATGTTTTAAAATATATATCTTGGGTTTCTAGGACCTCTTGGAGTACTGGATGAAGAGGAGTCTTATTAAGTCAAATCCCATAAGGGTATTACGTTGTACTAAAAAAATGTGTAGTTTATGGTCTTCATGAAAGAAAAGATGGTATTGGGTTGAAACCAGTATTCCGAGAGTGTCTATGTATATTCGAGGTTGGTTCGGTTAGATTCAATCACTTTTTGTCTGTCACATAGAATGCGAGTATAAGCAATGTGTGAGGAGATGGATAGATTGATTGGATGTGTACTATGGTTCAATTTTCATGAGACCAATGAACACTAGTAGGTTATAGTCCATTAATGATTTCTTACTATTAAGTTGTGTTGTTATCATCTTCGAGACATAATTTTAGTGGTCATAGCATCCTTTATTGATGAAGGAATGGGTTCAAATGTATTGTTGTTTGTTTCATTCAAATGAAAATTTGTTGATTGAGTGGTTTAGATCCTTATTAAATCTTGGGTTCTTCATTTAAAAGGAGGGTTTGAGTTTTAGATTTCAATCACATAATCCATAGGATTACATGATTGAAATCTCAATATTTTGATTCCTTTTTGTTTTAATCTATAAGGTCTTTCCTTGATTATTCGAGATATCGTTCTTACTAGAATATTTGGCTTCCTTCTTACTTAATTTGGTGTAAATATTTATCTCGTGCGAAGAGTTTTGATTAGTGGTTTGTGTTTGGTCCATTCTTGACATATAATATTCCTTTCATGATATTGTTAAATGTTAGCTTACTATTCCATTGGGTAGTCTTAACAAGCTCAGTTCTCATGAACTGACTCGAGTTAATACTTGTGCAGATGGATTATGGGAGTAGATAAAAGGAAAGAGTTCTAAAGGTTTCATCGGTTTGATTTATAAAGTTCCTTGTACGAATGTAAAATGTGTTGCAAATGTTGCAATGGTGCTTGTAAAGGAGTTTTGAAGGCCTCTTGCCTTGGATTTTTGGTATTTGTGAAATGAAGTTATCTTGTCCTTTTGTAGCAAAACTTGTAATTATTTTTGTGGGGAAGAAAAATCGATCAACTCATTGTTATGTGTACTTTATTTATGATATTATTTCAGTCATAAAAATGTTATAGCAATATGGTTGACCATTTTTTTACCTTTTGTTCTCATCCAAATTCAATCAAATCTTTTGACACTTTTGGTTTGTGTGCCACGTTGAATACAAATTTTATAACCATGCTTAGTTCTCTCGATTTGTAATGGTAGTTTCTTCTTTTGAGACTTAAAACTTTCGGTATATAACCCCCCAATGGTCTTGGCATTAGTGCAATTCTATGCATATTTTAGTGGGTGGTAATCTTTTTCTAAAGTTAATAAAAAATACAATAAAATGAATACATAGATGAATAAATAAATAAGATAATAATGAAGTTGTGTTTTTATTGTTAAATTTAGGAGTCCTTAATTAGAAAGAAAGGACTTTTCTACCAATGTAAAACAATCCACCCTCACTAACCTTAAGATACATATTAAACCTTATCCCCTTTATCGAACCAAATTAAGAAAATGCTAAATGAGGTTGTTACCCAAATCTGTTGAACTCTTAAGTCTCTTTAAGAGACCAGGTTAATAACTAAGAAGATCATGATGATGAAATAACTTGACCTTTTCTCTCTAAAATTTTCCATGGTTCTTTGCAATCTTCTCTTAAGCATGGTTAATTATTGATCCTTGCACCAGGATGTTGTATTTTTGAACCTTAATGATATTCCACTCTAGTTGGGTCTTGCACTCGTCACCTTGTGCAATGAAGGTCTGGATCAAGATTTTGTAGCTTGGGTATGATTAAGAAACCTTGTGATAGATGGAAGGATTCCCTTTTGATTAAACAACTTTAGATAGTTTTTATAGCCTTTAGATGAACCTCATTCCGAAAAATTGTTCTCAAGCTAATTAGTCAATAGAATAAAATTAATAAGTTCACCTTTGTAAGAAGCAATGCATAATTCAAACCTGAATCTTTTAGTTTGTAAAGTCGGGTCTTGAAATACGTTTTTATCAAAGTGCATAACCTTAAAATATTTTACACCGTGGGTTGCACTTAACTCGAGACCTGTGTATTGTGGTTGGTCTTGTTTCATGGTGCCTTATCAAAGAGAAAAGTGAAATGTCCTTAATGGGTGTTGGATGTTCTGTGTTCCCTATGTGGTCATAGTTGTGTCAAGTTGTTTGAAGAGTTAGTTGTAACCTTTGTGTCCTCATGTAATGTTGTTCTATACTTCCAACAAGTCAAAAACAAATTATCCTGTATTTTTCTATGTTTCTTGTGTGTGTTTTGAAGTGGATGTTACATTGCCACCTTTTTCACTTTTTTCATCTCACCAAAATAAAATTAACATAAAATAAAATTGTATAAAAAATGATGCAAAACATATGACTTTGTAGATTACCTTTAAATGTTTTAGATGTGGAGTACACACTTGCGACTACAAAAGTGAAGGCATTTCCCGTTGAAAGTGCATAGTACGATGGTAATAAATTATTTAGTGACCATTCAATTGACGTTCGAATCTGGTGTTTGAACTCGGAAATGTATCTGTCAAGCTAGGTTGTCAATCAAAATTATTTTTAATATTGATATCCATTTATACATTTTTCCGTGTTTCTAGACCTAAAATATTTACCTTTTTTCTGAATAAATGTAGCATACGATCTGCATATTAAAATTAAAATATCATCGTTAATTTTTATTTATATTGATCTATAGTCCAAGTTCTATATTTGTCGGCCTCTTATACTCACTCTGAAAAATTTCTTTAGTCAAATCAATTATCGCTCAAAATTTTCTTTTACGCGAAGGGCATACTCTAACGTATAGGGGATGGAATCCATAAGTTCTGATGCATTTGTATCATTATTTGCATCATTCGACTTCAGTACTTACGTAAAAAATGGGTGGCTCAATTTTTTTCAACTATTAAATGATTATTTCACACTTTTATCCATTTTTTCATTCATATTTTCTGGTAAGTGCTAACACGGTTTCAACCAATCTAGATCCACCTCAATTTCCCTTCCATTTTTGTTTGAAAAAAAAATTCTTCGATATTGTTCTTCATCACTTCATGCAAAGACATTGATTGCCACCACTCAAATTGATAATTCAAGGTACTACAAGCATAGGTAAATCATATCTCATAACCACTAACATAACAACAATCTCAAATGTTGACCATTCAAATAAGTCTCCTCTCTTATTACTTATGCCAACTAGAGTCATTTCCTTCAACATTTCTGCCTCTACTATACATGATTTTATGTGGTTGCCAATTAAGGATATCAAACCACTTAAAGGCCAAACACTTTCACCTTTTCAAGATAGCATCAAACATGTTTAGTATATTCGCATAGATGAAATGAGATTCATTGGGCCCAAACTACTTTCCAAGGTCGACTCTTGGATGCGTGAAGCTTTCCCCCACTTCAAAACATTAGTTTTCTATGTCGAATTCGTTATTCTTTTCGAAGACCTCGATCAATTGTTTCTGTTAATGGGGTTGCCCTCTATATAGGAGACTCAAATGGAACAAGCCTCGGTTTAGCTTCCACATACATTACAATAGTGCTTCAAATGGTTTTCCAACAACAAGGAAGAGATCAAAGTTAAATTTCTTTTCCTAGGCTCTTATTCAACATTCGAGATGCATATCCACACATTAAAGATTGTGAAACAAATGTGTATTGCACTGATGTAAGGATGTCCACACAAGATGTTGCATCTTTCCATTCTGCTACTCATTTGTTCCATAACAATGAACTTGTCAACCACCACAACCTGAACATGATGAAATATTTCAACTGTGTAGTGGCCCCTTCACTTGCACAACTCATTAGGCGATCCAACTCTCCTCATCCTGATGACAAACAATTGGGATACAAAATTTTGCTTTGAAAAAATACAAAAACAATTCTTATAGCCAATTTGTGGGTTGAAGATGGCATTGTCAATGGTTCAATAGACATGACTAAAGTACAAAGGTCCTCCTTGGGATGCTATTAACCCTTACCATGTTCCCATTCTTCCTATCTCTAGAGCCAACCACAAAAAAACACCACTTAAAATGGTGTGCACATTGACATTCCATCACATCAAAAGCATATATGTTTCCCTAAACAATATACAAGTATAAAACATTCACTTCTTCCATCATAATTAACCAACCCTTTCTTTTCTTTTAACCTCTACTATTTGTACTGAAACGTGGATTACGCACACATCTAAGTTCATTTTCATCCTCTTCTCCAACATAAAATATATATCTACGCTTTAAGAAGTTTCCACTTTCCATTATCATCCCTCTTCCGTTGGCCCCCGAATTGTCCACCCCTCCACCTAGCATGATGATCTCCTCCATTCCCCAACTATCATCCCCTTACACCTTCCACTTATTTTCCCTCACCGCATTCCTTCAACGTTTCCATCACACTTTCCACATTTGTTTGGTAGTTTAAACAAATCCTTGCTTGTTAGAATGTACCTATGCCTATGAAAAACACATCCACCCATTCCATGCATGTGTTGCGTAATTTAAGAGTTAGGTTTTTAGTATTTTTGTTTCAATTGTTTAGCTACAATTCGAGGGATTCAACCCAAGATTCTCGGGTGATGGCTATTCTCCCAATTGAATGTACCTATGCCCATAAAATACACATTCCCCACTCCATGTATACGTGTCGCACATTCGATCCAAGGGTTCTCTTTCTCAATGTTTAGTCTTACCTAGTAAGATGCAGCTAGACTATCAATTGTCTAACACATATATTTAAAAATTGAATCTTATGAAGTGACTCCTAACCATAATCATACATATAGATCCGCCCATACATAAACATATGAGAGCATCTATGAACTAGCAATCGCATGTGTATAATGCAATGTGAACGCCGAACGGTATATGTTATTTGATTTAGAGGGATAGTTATTATTTTTGTAGTTGATATCGATAAGGGGTGTACATGATTTTGTAAGTGTAGGAATATATATGAAGCATTATATTTAAAGGTGTTATCTCTACATTTCAAATTTGTTACAAATTCGTACATATACATTTTCAAATCTTATATCATGAGTGGTATCCTTTTGTACATTTGCGAGCTATTTTATTTGAACTAAACATGAATACATGAAGACTTTTGTACATTTGCAGATTTTATATCATGAGTGGTAGCCTTGTGCTTATGCTCTGCCCATCTTCGAGATATATCAACCTATCCCTCTTATTATTATTAATCATTAAAGGCCCTCAAAAGATCCATCAAATGCACATTGAACTATCTATCACGCACCACTAAATGTGCAATGAGAGCTCTGTCACAGCCCCCAAAAATGTCCATTGAGATCCTTTGTAAGTTTAAATCACGTTCTTAGTTCCAGGTCTTTAATCAAGGGTATTTTTTATGTTTAATTTGAATGTGCACATAGAACTCCCCTTTCACATTTGCACAAAAGTCTTATGTCCTTGCTCTCAAGGATCTGTTTTGCT
Organism: Taxus wallichiana var. yunnanensis; assembly: GCA_018340775.1. Taxonomy (NCBI): domain Eukaryota; kingdom Viridiplantae; phylum Streptophyta; class Pinopsida; order Cupressales; family Taxaceae; genus Taxus; species Taxus wallichiana. The sequence continues at coordinate 838,071,115 of CM031242.1, read as the reverse complement.
ACTGTATGTATGTGCACCCAAGAATTCAATAGAAAATATAAGTACCTGATTGACAAGCTTCTAACCCAAATTTAAGGTCCAAGATATAGAGCACCATTCTATTTTACCTTATATTTAATAATGTATTATTTATGCAATGGGCAATTTGAAACTTTAAATTTGAAAGGGAACCAAGATGCAATTCTAATTTTATTTTCCTTTTTTATTCAATTTGAGTTCAACGTTGCTCATTTTATTTGATATGGAGTTTATTGTATAGCTTGCAATGCACACCGAATTTGCAGTTCCTAGCAGGTTATACTATTTTCTTAGCAAAAATGAACAAATGTATTAACAATTAAAATATGTGAAAAAGTAGCACAAACCGCTCCAAATTAAGCACTACGGATTGAGAATGGTAATTTTAACATGGATTACATTTTCTATAGAATTCTAACAAGGAATTGGGGAAAACCTTGCAAAGAAGCATTTTCCTGAGGGCTCAAACTGAAAAAAATGTGATTCAAGCTAAAATTTACCCATAGATAGTATCTCTTATATTGGCATCATCAAGGGTAAACTTGAATTCTGTAATATATTAAGAATTACACCCCATTGCATATCAGAGGGGGTAAATTATCTACATGAATTATAAGTAGCATAAATTCAAGAAGTGGACCTACATTCTAAGATATGGAAAGAAAGAAATTATTCGTGAATGGCAAAAGTTACTCAAAAGTAAAGCAAGTTACATCTTTTCAGGAATAACTTTTTGTGATGTAATTAGTGAATATCTCGATAATATTATAAATTCACGTGCTTATTTTAACTTGAACACTGTCATTGAGATGGAAGTAGTAAAATCTGGAGCTAATGTGTAGAGGGTAGAGTGAGATGACTTATCAAAGTACAAGTGAGATGCAAGAATTAACATGTTTAGAGTTACATTACATTTGGGAAATATTTGCCAGCTTTTGTTTTTTCAGGTTGGTTCTTGATGTGCTTGATGGAAATGAGAAGGAATAGCAATTTTTGGTATAATCTTTAGTCATATCATGACTGGATTTGTTATTGGTTATGTTAAAATGCTTGGGGTTGTGAAACCTAAAGAGAAGACAAATTCTACAATTGTCAACTGTTACCCATAAAATGAAATCATGTAAACATAACATGTCCATCATGTAACTCATGTTATTGTACTAATTACCAAAGCATCATGCAGTTCAATATAAAGCATTACCTGATAATGTGCAATGTGAAATCTTATACAAGATTAACGAACACATTATACCTCGAGATGTTTAAGGGAGTTTTCTAGTCTTAATAAAATACTTTTACTTGTGACTAAAATACGTTATCCACGGGATTAGACAACACTATGACGTATAGCATAGAAACAAAAAAACTGAGCCACATATAAATAGTCAAGATTCCTGAAATACATGCCAGAAAAATCAGTATAAACATACTTTAGCTGGCAAGAGCAGAGGACTGGGAGATTTAAGCTGATTATGGAGAACATGCATCAGCAGGTTTCCAAGTGGAGAAAGCGAATATCCATGCAGACTCAAAAGATTTCGATGTTTGATGCTTCCAATTGTTTCCAGCTTAGTTTTAAATTCATGAGAGCTTTGTGGGTAGTGACTGCATAGTCTCTTTATAGCAATCGGCTTACAATTCTTTAGAACACATTTATAAACAAAATTGGCTATGTTGGAACTTCAAACATAAGATAACCATGAAACTAAGTAAATCAGATATTTCCCTTTGTGGGTTCCCAAAACAGAGGCATCTAGGTTGATTGTGATCTAAAAAGCAACCTTAAAATTTTATAAATTAATGCATCAATCACAAAATGATATCAAATTTGTTCAAGAACCATCAAATCCTCCCCAACTTATCATGATATATGGTACAAAAGTAAGCATGATGCTCATGAGTAGGGAGCTTGTACCGAGGATATTTAAAGAGCATCTATAATTTACATGACTTGTAAGGTTGAAAAAAGAACCTAATGGATGCACCTGCAATAGTCATGCACAAGCACATACAAAAATCTATAGATTCATCTGCAGAGTTGATGCCCAATCTAGATTCCTAAGATGACTGACAAATTAAAGGTAAAGAAGCACATTATCAGCCTACATAAATATGAGAAATTGTGAACAATCACTGCACAGAACAGGTTGAGTACCATCATTTATAGCCCTGCATAGTGAACATGATTGGGGACCTTTCCTTGGCTGTCAAGAGGCATATATTGGGCCATGATGGCTCTGATTTCAGAGTCCATGTATGACTGCATCCAAGGTTGAGATATACAATATATAAGAAATAATACCATATAATTTGCATGACTTGTAAGGTTGAAAAAAGAACCTAATGGATGCCCCTGCAATAGTCATGTGGAGGTCATACAGTGTATATGTCTCTTTATGAAGCTGAAGCAAAATATCCTTCATGAGATCCATCGCTTCAGATTCTGACAGGGGAGTTGTAGCATCCTAATTGATAAGAATAAGAATGAACCATTAAACAGTTTCAAAACAAGAATATATTGGAGAAAGATGAATTCTGACCTGCCGACAAACAAAAATTCATGTTTTGAAAAAACGTGTACATCAAATGCTCAACAATTATAAATCCATGGTGCGAAATCCAATAGAATTTCAAGTAGACTTCTAAACATTGTATCGGTACAACTCTTTGGGGTTTTAGTAGTTCTATAAAACGGCACGGTATTACATCTTTTCAGGATTAACTTCTCGTGATGTAATTAGTGAATATCTTGATAATCTTAAAAATTCATGTGCTTATTTTAACTTGAAATAATGTCATTGAGATGGAAGTAGTAAAATCTGGAGCTAATGTGTAGAGGGTAGAGTGAGATGACTTATCAAAGTACAAGTGAGATGCAAGAATTAACATGTTTAAAGTTACATTACATTTGGGTAATACTGTCAACTGTTAACCATAAAATGAAATCATGTAAAGATAACATGTCCATCATGTAACTCATGTTATTGTACTAATTTCCAAGGCTTTATCAAAAACCCCATTTTGTACATATCCAACAATGATTGCAGTCCATGAGATTACATTTCGTTGAGGCATTTCTTTGAAAATCCGTAAAGCCTCATCAAGATCCCCATTTTGTGCATAGCCTGTAATAATGGCATTCCATGAAATCACATTTCGTTGAGGCAGTTTGTCAAACAACTTGCGTGCCTTATGTATGCTTACACATTTGGCATACATATCTATGAGGGCAGTCAAAACTATAACACCCGAGAAAAAGTACGTTTTCAATTTTTTTAATGGATTTCCATACCACGTGCCAAAGCTCCTGTTTTGGCACATCTTTGAGAGGATGCTAACAAAGGTTGTCGAGTTTGGATTTTCACCTGCCAATTGCATTTCCTTAAATATATCCAATGTTTTATCAACAGGCCCTAATTGTGCATATCCAGAAATGATGGCAGTCCATGAGACTACATCTCGTTGAGGCATTATGTCAAACAGTTTGTGTGCATTTTTTATGCTTCCACATTTTGTATACATACCAATCAGGGCAGTCAAAACTATATCGTCTGACAACAATCCACTTTTAATTATCTTTGGATGAATCTCTCCACCTTGTTTCAAAGCTCCCATTTTGGCACATGCAGGGAGGATGCTGGCAAAAGTTGTCGAATTTGGCTTTACACTTGTGACTTGCATTTGTTTGAAAATCTCCAAGGCGTTTCCAACAAGCCCAATTTGTGCATATCCACCAATGATTGCAATCCATGATACCACATCTCGTTCAATAATTTTGTCAAATAGTTCTCACGCCTCCTGTGTCCTTCCACATTTTGCATACATGTCTATCAGAGTATTCATCACAATAACGTTAGATTGAAACCCGCATCTCATGATTTTTCCGTGGATCTACAAACCATACGTTACAGATACCATGTTTGCGCATACAAGGAGAATACTGGAGAAGGTGAACTCATCGGGTTGGATGCCTATTCGTTGTAGTTTGTGAAATAGGAGCAATGCCTCTTGAGGGAGACCATGTCTTCGGTAAGATGCAACGATCATATTCAACGAGACTACGTCCAAAAAAACCAAAAAAACCCCCAAAAAAAAACATAACGGCATGCACAGATACATAATACGGATCGATGTGTCCTCTAAATCCAAAAACGAACAACACCAACCTATCCTCAGTTGTGAGTAGATAATAAATTGACTTTCTTCTGTAAATATTGTGTTCTAGGAGTGGAAGAAAATAATATGTAAAAAACTTGTGTTCTTTTATGCAGGATAAGAATTTATAGATTTCCACGCGTAAGCATCTAAATGCATATGTATAGAATCAAGTGCATTGCATGAGCATAATCTTTACTTCCAAACACGGCTGATTCAGGACATGAGCATCATCTTTACTTCCAAATTTGTAAACATACACATACTTAAACATAAAAAATAAAAGCTGAAGGATTCATTTTTTTGGTGTGCATTTTTCCGTTATCCGTCGATGCACATGGTGGTGGAAGTGAGCAAGGCCAATTATGATTCAGGCAGCGCCGACAATGCCATCAAGTCCTACTCCGACGGCAACATGAAGATTTCCTTGAAAAGTGCAGAACTCTCGGTCACTATGCCGACAGAATACAATGAATCCGATGGAAAGGGGTTGCCCAAAGATGCATGCAATGTTCTCGCGAGGGTTAACCACATAGCTCAAACTTATGTGTGGGAGAATAATGAATGCCAAAAGTGTGTTTACCGCTCACATAACTTAAAATTCTTTATGCGGCAAGCTAATGAGACTCATGTGGATATTGCATGAATAGACAAATGAGGCTCACAACATACATAATATCAGGGCTCATGGTAGTGAGGTACATACAAAAATAGGAAGTGAGTTACAATTACTTATTTGGAGCTAACATAACTTCTTGAATTCAAATAGAAAATTTGTTAAAGAAATTTTTGTTCATGTTATATTGTTGATTTCTAGATCATGCTAGCTTATTAGAATATTGGGATTTTTAGCTTCACTAAAGGAGATTCTGGGCAACCCTAATTCAAGACTTCTAGTGTGATTGATAAAAAGTAGGATGTTTATGATGAGGATTTTCTGATCTCCAATAAACAAATTGCATAGGATCAATAGAAAAAAATATTTGGTGAATAACATTATAATAAATTGTATGGAAGAAAGAAAGAGAAAATATGGGATTTCTCTTCCAAAATGGAAAAATTTATTAGGGGAAAGCCTTGGGTATGGTAAGAATGGAATAGAACACCAAGATGTGCATGTTGTAATAGACACTTCATGTTCTAAATAGTGTTTGTATTGAGAGGAAGATTAACGGTTGGTTTCGTGGACACCGCCAACAAACTTTTCTCTCGGAATGTGAAAGCTGGCGACGTGTTCTTGTTTCCCAAGGGAATGATACATTTCCTGCAAAATACTGGACGCAGTCCTGTGTCTGTGATAGCTGCGTTTAACAGTCAAAATCCAGGCGCTTCTATTATCCCCATCGCCACTTTCGCTTCTAATCCGGCCATTCCTGGGGATGTTCTTGTCAAGGGATTCCAGATGGATCTCGGGAAGGTAGAAGAAATCAGAAAGCGCCTCGGTGGTAGCTGAACAGTTTTGCTGTTTTGAAATAGTTCACCGCCTGAGCAGAAATAAGTGATGTATATCATGTTGTAAACCCAACAAAGTTTTCAATCTTAAACTTGTGCGCATCTGTCCTTGTCTTTATTTGTAGATGACCTTATGTTCTTTTCGCTGGAGTTCGAAATGAAAAGATTAGTAGTAAGTGCTGCTGTTCAATTCCTTGTTTATTAGTGTAAACATTCATTAAAGGCAGTTATTGATATTGCGCCAACGATCCTTAGTTTCTTTGTTTTGTAAATTTCATCCAAAGCTTTTGCTTGTTTATTTTTTATAAGAACACGCAATGTTTCTATCGCGACTTAATATAGAGCTAGAACCATGCATGATAATCAATTTGGCTGGGTGATTGTGGAATCGACATTAGGGTAAGCCTATCTTATGTTATTATGTCTCTGCTCGAAAATCTTGTACCTCCTCATTATGGGGCTGTTCCTTTTATTTTGTATAGTTTAGTATTATTATTTCCGTCTTGTTTGGTGGTGTTTATATGCTTCAACACTTTCGATTTTTGGGGCGTGGGAGGATAAGGGCATTATTGTATTAGGTTTTGGATAATTATCTCTTCTTTTTCTTACAAATATTTGGTGAGTCTTTGGGCATGGTCCCATGGAAGTGGGGCTCCTTAAATATCTCGGTGGACGCTGTTCAAAAAAATTTAGTAGTATTTTAGAAATTTTAAGATCCCATGATTTTTATTAGTTTCCTTAACAATACCCTACGAGATATTATAGGATCCCATTGGATATTTACGGTCATATGTAGACAAATAAAATCACATTTCTCTCTAAAATCACCAAAAAATAATGGCAGGAATGCATATTAGATTCTATCGGCGCTAAACTATTAGGGGAACTCCCAGTCCCCCTCTCCACCCACCTCTTAAGTTTACGGGGCTAAAAGAGTGGAGCTCCTATTTTTAGGACTATATTCTATTTGTTCCGTAGTGACTTAAAAAACAAGCATAGGACCTTCTGCTGCAAGAAAATAAGAGCCCAAGCCCCTCCATGGGACCATGCCCTTATTTGTCATATCCACGGGAGAGGTGGTCATATTTCTTGGCTAAGTGGTTAAGGGCTGAAGGGTTTTCATTACGCCAAATTCGTCAGAGTACGAACTGGTCTCATCCCTTATTATGGTATATGTGGGCATTTGCCTCATCAAGAATTGAACCACTGGTGAGCTCTTTGTGAGCCAAGCAACTTTACCAATGGGTCAATAGGCATTCAATAACCAACTGTTATTTTAATGTTTTTAGTCACTAGTAATCACTTTTTAATTACTTTTTTTCCAACCAATCACAATCAACTATTTTTATTTCATATGGTCTATGCTGATAGTTTTAAACAATATATAATTTTTATTCTTTTACAAATATTAATTTTCATGTATGTAATTAATTAATAGATTTTTCTCCTTATTCCCATATGACAAAATAATGTCATAATTCATTCTATTTTCATGGAACACTTCCCTAATTTTATGGCTCAGTTCCTATTTTAATGAAACACTAGGGGAGAGAACCCTATAACCGTGCACCTAACTTTAGGGGCACGTAGGTATATGTAGGTATTTCTGTAGCATAAAAAAATTATATCATCGTCTTGCATATGATTGTGCCATATCAACATTTTCGTTTCAACATATTCCTATTAATATAAATAATTTTTGTAAGAAAATAATTAATTGAATATGGTGAAAATCCAATAATATAAATTATTTCTTGAAGAGTTATATTTTTCTCAAAATAATATTAAGCTTTTACAAATCGCATGCAAATTCCAAACTTTGAGGAGATAAGTTTAAGTTTAAATATAAAATGGGACTATGACTTTCTCAAACACAAATTGATTACCAATTCATGCAACACTTATTCACCACTTGTCAATATATCATCCTCAGTCAACATTTGCATGTACAATTGTTTATTTAATATTTGACAATTTACCACATAAAAAGATCCTGCAATTTCCAAAGGCTTTTTACGGTGCAACATTCCCTCCTTCGTAGAATTTTACGTGGGCATGTAACACCCAAAAATTTACTGCTCAAGACCCAGACAAACATAGGTCAAAATAGAAAAATTATGGAATAATTTTTTTGTAAAACCTATACACAACACTAGGTTAAAAATTAATGGTCACACTTTCTTTTTTAAAAATTACATTAAATGAATATTATTAATTTCCACTTACAACCCCTTTAAATAAAATAATAAAATATCTCAATAGCATTTAATAAATTACTTATTCTAAAGCAAGACTTAGGCTCCCTTACCATTGCTTTTAATACAATTACATTTAACCTTAATTAAACTTGCTAAAAATTTAATATCAAGGGTATTGCGGTCTAGTCATTTAAATAATAAAGTTCTATTATACCCACAAAGCGGTCAAAAGTTGCATTAGATAAAAATTTCTCTAATAAGACATTTGGGTTAGAAAAGTAATAACACCCCCTACATATACTAGAGTGGTGCAAAATAAATTCTACCCATGCATTTTAAAGTTTAAATTTCTCTCACCCACTTCCCACCTACTTTGTGTAAGGATAAATCTCATCTATTGGATGGATTCATTTGGGGCCCTTGGATCTAGGAATCCAACTACCCCTAAGCATGCTTATGAAAAGATCTTTCCTCATTTGTTTTGACTTATTGTTTCTTCTTTTTGTTTTACAAATTTTTGTACGAAGGAGGTGGAAGCCATCGAGAGGCAATCTCAAGCTCATGGAAGGATGAACATTCTTCCTTTCTTTTCTTGTTCTAGTTACACCCTCTTCTAGGGTTTTCATGTACTTATTTTCTTGTTTATCTCGGTATTTTAGCATTTTCTCAAACAGGCATATGGGTATTTTCCCTATTTTAGTAAAATAGGTAGAATGGTGTATAAATATACTTGGAAAAGAGGATATATACATTTATATATATATACATATATAAATATATATATATATATATATATATATATATAGTATAATTAGTTATATTTATCATGTTGTGGTTAAGAGTTAAAATGGCCACGTATAGGAGTCACCACCAGACTAAAAAGGCCGGTGAGTATTGGTTTGGGACAACAAACAATTTGGAATGGTGTGCTATTTATCGAGTTTCGGGTAGTAAAATACACTATGGGGGAGGTCGCTGACCCCACCCCTATCCCATATTAAATGGGGTGGGGTAGGGGGGGTGGGGTTGGTGATGTCCCCCCACTTTCCTCCTATCTAAAAGCGAGACACCATGGCCTATCCTAAAGGTTCACAAATTTTTATTTGGTTTTCTTTTCTGTTTAATAATCTAAATTTTAATACGGGTATATATATATATATATATATAATTTAGAATTCCTTTTATAATTTGATAACATTTTATAAGATGTTTAAAATCAATCCAAGTTCCACTTGTTGTTACATTAATTAACATTGGGTTTATATGTAAATTTATAATAACTTAATAATAAATTTACATAATCCAATAAGGCTATGGTCTAAATGGTAATCAAGCAATTTCTTTACTCCACTAGATTTAGGGATCAATCTATTTTATTGACAAGGTAAATGAAAAATAAAATTTTAAGTCTTTTCCATCTACACATATAAAGGTAAAAATGGGAGACCTTTGGAACTTTCTTTCAACAATACAAAAGATGAACAAATATAGTTTAACTTACTATCTTATGCCTTTCAAGTAATACAATAGGAATAAATATTTCTTTCTTTTACAAAATACAAGTTTGCAACCATTCCCACAAGCAATTTATAACAAGATTTCCCCATAGTTTTCAAATAAGAACAACAAACCTGTTGTTTTGCAAATGTGTTAAGGGGAAAATTGCAAGTTTTCAACCAAGACAACTTTCTCCTATCTCAAAGTTTCAATGTTTTGATCATACTTGTTAACCAAAATAAGCTCCCTCTTATTTTGGGTTAACTAGCTTCCTTTTGTGCCTCAGTCAAATTTTTACACATTTCAGGCACTCAAAATTTTCTGAGTATTGCTTCATTAGATAGGATTTTTCTTCCCCTTTCTAAAGGTAAAGAAGTCCTCCTAACTCCTTGTATTTTTTGAGTTATGGCTCGGAAGAGTTTGGAGGGGAAATTTTCCTAGGCGGGCCCATGGAGCTTGGGAGAGTTTTGTGTCAGGAAGGCTCGGGCCAGCGGAGCGGAGTTGGAAAATTTTCCAAGAAAGCTGGTAGTTCAGCAAATACGGGAGATAAATTTTGCACTTATCTCTTTTGGGGTTAAAAGGCACAAAGACAAATTTGGCGCACAGCCCATGCAAAGGAAAATGGAAGGAAAATGACTAAGGCGCCGCACCAATCATAAGGCACCACGAGTCTAGTCCATGCAAAGCAATCTTTGTGGCGGTGGTCGGAAAGAAGTTAAGTTGTTTTTCCTTTTTGTTCAAGAAGGTTGAAGGTAAGAAATAAGCCCACTCTTCCATCAACGAATTGGGTAGTACCACGTGTCTTAGAGCGGCGGGGCCACGGAGAAGTTTGGGAAAAATTCTCGTTTTCGTGAAAGGGGAAAAATGTTATTCTAAAGCCCATGGATGAACCAGAAAGTGCCACATGTCATCAGGTTGGTGGGGGCACAGATATTTTGGAGAAAATTTTCCCAATTTGAAAAAAGAGGGGAAACGGTCAAATTTTTGCCTACAGACCCAAATTTTGCCCTAATTTTGCTAGTTTTGCCCTAAATCTTCAAGAGGCCATATCTTTCGATGTAGAGCTCACATTTTCATGTTTTTGTATGAATCAAAAGTTGGTAAAATTCTCCACACGATGGACGCTTCAAAATTAAATTTTGATGGAGTTTTTGGGATAAAATCAAGAAAATGTCTCTAGCATGCAAAAATGCAAAAAAGTTTCACCCGACTCTACTCCAATGTTATCCTACCATGTGGATGGCTCAAATTGAAAAGCATAGAAGGTGATCTAATGGTCTATATTCAAACTGGAAACATTTGTAACAGTTTTGGTTTTTTCCCACAATGGTCGTTTTTATGCAAAAGAGGAATCTAAAACGGTGCAAAATGATTGGATTTCGATTGTAACTACTTCTTGGTTGTTTGGGGATGTTGTAATCACCCCTTGTATGCTATTTATTTTCCTCTGAGAGTGATTGTAGGTGTTTTCAATCAAATTTGGAAACTAGAAGCACGTTTTTTGTGACAGAGGACAAAAAATGATTGTTAGTCTTCTTCTATTCTCCTCCTCTGCATTTTTTCTTCTATTCCCACTCGTTGTAAAAGTTTCAACTTTGAGATCAATAAAAAAGGAAGTAATTTTATGTCTCCTCAATGGAAAAATTGATTGGTGCTTTGTGACCGGTGTTTTTATTATTGTCTTGTGCTCAGAAATTGCAAATTTGTCTTCCTTCTAGTAGTTAATGCATGTAATGAAAATTCCTATTGATGTGGGTGGGAATTTGAAAATCTACCCACAACATTGATTTTCCCCTCCTTCATTCTCACTCCCTCCCCTTTCTCGAGATCGATTTCTATTATAGCAAGGAGTTGCTATTATTGCCATAGGGACATTGGAGTGTTCCTGTGGATCTATGGTTGAAAAACCACCATAAATCCACTTTGGTTTTACATGATAAACAATGGGAGGTGCACCATTCAAATGTAGAAGGACTTAGATTCCCATAGCGTTGGCCTAAAATCCACAAATTTTTACACAAGAAAATTTTCTCGCCAATAGTTTTTGGTGCCCACTATGGGGCATAGTTGTAGCATCTACACCCAAAAATGACCATAAGGTTTTTAAAATATCATTAAGTTTTCCTTTGAAGTCTGAAATTCCTCGTGATCTGAAAATACAAAAAGATTCAAATAGAAGAGTTCTTCATATTGAGCAGCCATATGAACTCCATGGATGTAGCTCAAAATTCTTCCAAATCCTTCTATAAAACCTTCTTTCTCTGTCATATCCAAAGGAAATCTTTTCAGACACTGAAAGGGGTTACTTGGCATATTTGGCAAAGTGTAAATCACCTCACCATTTCTACAAAATTCTACGTTGTGAAAGAGAATACAATAAACTTTCAAGTTGGCTGATAGAAGGTATACTTGCCACCTAAGGCAAGGAGGAGTGATTGACCCTACTTTTGAGGAGTTAGAAGGAGAAGAAGCGAGAGGTTATAGCTCGGTTTGTGAGAGACGAAGAGATTAGAGCTCAACTTGAAGAGATTGCAAGACTCTAAGGCTGCAGAGGAAAGAGAAGCAACCCTAGCTATTGGAGAAGCGAAAGCAGGGAACAGAATGGCTGATAATGAACGTGAAGCACGTAGAACCAATGTACCATGGGGAAGAAATACTAGTCCACTTGCTCTCCCATGAATACTCCATGATCTGCCAAGAGGTTTGAAAAAGAATTTTCCCAAATTCAAAGGAGATGACTCCCAACTCCCGAAAGAACATGTAGCAACCTTCATCATTGCTTGTGGTGTGTTAGGTGTTGAAGATGAAGATGTATCAGTTAGAATTTTTGTGGAGTCACTCCAAGAGAAAGTTTCGAATGGTTTTACATGCTTCCTCCAAGATCTATCACGGGTTGGGATGACATAAGAAGTGCATTTGAACATAGGTTCAAGAGCACTGAATATTTCCAAGATCTATTGGTTCAAGTCATTGAGGTGAAGAAAGATGTCTCTGAGTCGATGAGATATTTTGTTGCAAGGTTTGATAGATTGACAAGAAGAATCCTAGAAGATGTAGTTCCCCTTAAAAATAACTTGAAGAGGTTCTTCATCAATGCCTTTCCATTGGAAGATATTTTATTCCTCGAAGAGCTCAACCAAATGCCTTGAGGAAGCTCAATACTTTTTCATTGAAATTGATGATGACTTAATCCTCTCTAGAAAGGTGAAAGGCTCAAATGGGAAGCGAGAAGGGTAAGAGTTCCATTCGGTTACAACCGACGCTATGTTCTAGAAAATGGCAAATGATCTAGTTGCCTTGAAGAAAGAACTTTCCCAAATAACAACGAGAAATGCTCCAAGGAGGCAAAATTTTCCTTATAGATAATGAATTACACCACCTCCTTGCCAAATTTCCATTGAAGCACCACTGTCAATGTTATCTGTGACACCAGAGAATCAAGAGAGGATGTTGAAATTGGTGAAATTGAAGGAGAAATAGCAGAGGATTACGAAGGCTACCTCAAAATTGAAGAAGTTGATATGCACAATGGCTTGTTCGAGTTTGTTGATGATGGGGAATAAGAAGAGGAAGCCCCAAGCTTCTCATGTGTTGTCTTTACTAGAGCTCAATCTAAGAAAGATGCTCTACCGTCCATGGCTCAAAAGGAAAATAAAACTAAAGAATATCCCACTCCAGCAACCGCACAAAAGAAGATCATCAGCAGAGGCTCACCATTACCACCCTCAATAGATTCAACCAAAATGAAACTAGGTCAAATGGCTGCTAGAGATCAGGCTATTATATCTAGTATGTCACGTTTTCCTTCTTCTATCTCACAAGTTATTAAAAAAACTCCTCCCTCCAATGAAGTCTATTCTAAGGCAACTAAAATTCATACCATATCTTCACCTTCACCTCATTCTAAGTTGATGGCCTCACCCTCGAGAAGACAATCCAATTTCCAAGTCAGCAAAAGTCCCTCAAAGACCCTTACCATGTAAACCTTCCCTCACTCCAGAACTTCCCCCTCATCCAAAATTGTCCCATTTGATTCTATGGAACATGCAAGTAAAACCAAAGTCCAACTCTCAGAGTTAGAGTACTTGTAAACACACCCAACACAATTTGATATATTTATTAATGTAGTCCGAGGTAGTAGATCTATATCTTCAAGTTCCACTTCTAAATGACTCCATCCAATGCCATCCACACCTCCATCTCAAAACATGTTAGCTCTCAGTGCTACCAAAAAATCTAGAGTTGAGCCTTTTTATTTGTCTCTCCTCGTAAATGGTTTTGAGTTGAACAATTGTATTATTGATTCTAGAGCTTCTGATAACTTAATGCCACTCAAAGTTGCAAATTCCCTTGGCCTAAATTTGACTAGAGTAAATGGAGCTTGTTATTCCATGGAATCTAATCAAGTTCCACTTATTGGAAGAATAAAGGATGCATAAGTAGCTCTGGCTGACTTCCTTGATAAGAAAGTGCTTCTAACTATTTTAGTGGCAGACATCCCATCATTTTTTGGCATGCTTCTGAGCATAAGCTTTTGTAGAGACCTAGGTGGAGAAATTAAAATGGATTGGTCATCTGCTCCTATCCCTGTAAAAGGTGAAATGAAGAGGTTGCTTCGAGTTAGGAAAATGATATATATTGTGCAAAAATCCGAAAGCCTAGGAGCTAACATTTTTTATCAAAATACCAGGCAGATGAATCATTGGGTGACAAATAAGGAGGAAGAAGATATTCCAATCTTGATAGAGCCAGACATGCCTTCCTAGAGGGATTTGAATTTTAAAGAAGCACTGAGGAGATTCGAGTTATAGGAAGGTAGCCCTGAAGCACTAGATGATGCAGACCAAAAAGAAGAGGAGATGGTTCTCAATAAATTTCAAGAAGATAAATCATCTTGCATGCTTTTACAGGATGAGGAGTTATTCCCATTTCCATTTGGGGATGAAGATGATCCTAGTTAGGCCATCTATGGAGATACAAAATCCACTTGTGATGAGCCCATAAAAGGACTGAAAGAATTATTTGTATAAGAAATGCTTGAAGCCGTAGAAGAAACTGAAGTTCCGAGCTCGGTCTCAAGCTCTGATACAAGTAAAAATCTTTAGGACAAGCGTGAAGATGATTTGGAAGCCTTAACCAATGTGAAGGTTGGCCGCATTGAGATAAATCCATATGAAAAATACATTGCCATTCTGGAACTGATGGTTGATGGATGCAACAACAAAATGGATATATTTTCTTTCCCATTTGTGGATGAAGACTTTGTCCATGATGAAGAAATTGAAGAAAGGATTTTCTAGGCCTCTGAATATGAATCTCTTTTTAATGAAGGATTTTTTGAGTGCAGCGATTCCCTAGATGATGAGGTAATCCCTCTAGATATTTTCCTTGAATTGTATCCTTCAAAGGGATACAAAGATGAGCTGCAAGAAATGATGAATCATAACTCGGTCAAGAAATATTGGAAGCATTACAAGTTGAGGAAGGCCCCAATTGAGTCTTGATCTCTTCACTAATGCCATGGACATACAAGACAAGAATTATTTTTCCTCCAATCCACCCATCAATACTCAAATGCCCCATAGTGGAGTAGAGATAAAGGATGAATCAAATGTTTTTCATGGAGAAGATTATAATGAGCATAGACCCGGAAAAGAAAGTAACTCAGAATATCCAATGAATTGGAACCAAAATCAGCTTTGGGGCAGCAATGAGATGCTTGATGGAGAATCAACTATATGGATAAACATGGAAGGAAAGTGACACTATCAAACTGATTTCAAAGAACATGAAAGCAATGGAATTTCCAAGCAAGGACCTGAGCATCATGAAGTTCCCATGGATTCACTCCTACCAAGTACATAGGTAAATGTGGAAGCACCTAGCTTTCATCGGGACGAGGAGGGAAGGATACTTTCTGGAACTGTCAATGGATTCACTGAGAACATAATCCTTTAGTGTTTCCTCTTCAGGGGAAACTTTTGAGAAATGAAAAGTGCATCAGTGAAAGTGAAGTTGTCCCTCGCCTTGTAACATAGTTTTTCTTTTTCCCCTTTTCTGTTGTGTGTGTGTTTTTTTCCCCTTTCTATTTTGGTGTTTTGTTTGTGTGTCCTTTTCTTCCTTCTCTCTTTCCTCAGAAGTTGTACATGACTTTGCAAGGCCCAATGGATAAGGCATTGGTCAACGTTATATGTTTTGAACTTGTTATTTTGGATCCTCATGTCATGTCTTCACTTTGCTCAATCCATGCCATGTTCTGAAGCAAGAGCCACTTTTGTCTTGCAAATGTGTAAAGGGGAAAATTACAAGTTTTTAAGAAAGACGACTTTCTCCTAATTCAAAGTTTCCATGTTTTGATCGTACTTGTTAACCAAAATAATCTCCCTCTTATTTTGGGTTAACTAGCTTCCTTTTGTGCCTCAGTCAAATTTTTACACATTTTAGGCACTTTGAAATTTTTTGGGTATTGCTTCATTGGATAGGATTTTTCTTCCCCTTTCAAGAAAGGTAAATAAGTACTCTTAACTCCTTGTATTTTTGAGTTATGGCTTGGTGGAGTTTGGAGGGGAAATTTTCCCTAGGTGGGCCCACGGAGCTTGGGAGAGTTTTGTGCCAGGAAGGCTCGGGCCGGCGGAGCGGAGTTGGAAAATTTGCCAAGGAAATTGGTGAGGTCGGCAGAGACAGGGAGATAAATTTTACACTCATACCTTTTGGGGTTAAAAGGCACAAATAAAAATTTTGGCCCGCAAGCCCGCAAAGGAAAATGGAAGGAAAATGACTAAGGCCTCGCACCAATCATAAGGCGCCACATGTCTAGTCCACGTCAGTAGGACCGTGGTGGGGGTAAGGAAGAAGTTAAGTTTTCTTGCCTTTTTGGTCAAAAAGGTTGAAGGCAAGAAATGAGCCCACAATTCCATCAGTGAATTGGGTAGTGCTACGTGTCTCGGAGCGGTGCGGCCCCGGAGAAGTTTAGGAAAAGTTTCCATTTTTGTGAAAGGGGTAAAATGTTATTCTGAAGCCCGTGGATGAACCAGAAAGTGCCACATGTCATCGGGTTGGTAGGGGCATGGAGATTTTGGGGAAAATTTTCTCAATTTCAAAAAAGAGGGAAAAAGGTAAAATTTTTGCCCGCTGACCCGAATTTTGCCCTAATTTTGTGAGTTTTGCCCTAAATATTCAAGAGGCCATATTTTTTGATCTAGAGGTTAGATTTTCACGTTTTTGGCATCAATGGAAAGATGATGAAATTATCCACAAGATAGACACTTCAATTTTAAATTTTTATAGAGTTTTGTGGGAGAAAATCGAGAAAATGTCTCGGCATGCAAAAATGCAAAAATGTTTCCCCGACTTCACTCCAATGTTCTCCTACCACGTGGATGGCTCAAAGTGAAAAGTACAAAAGTAGATCTAACAGTCCATATTCAAACTAGAAACATTTGTAATGGTTTTGGTTTTCCCGCCATGGTTATTTTTTTGCAAAGAGGTATCTAAAACAATGCGAAATGATTGGATTTCGATTCTTACTACTTCTTGGTTGTTTTGTGAAGTTATAACCTCCCCTTGAATGCTATTTATTTCCCTCCGAGAGTGATTATAGGTGTTGATAATCAAATTTGGAAACTGGAAGCATGTGTTTGCAAACAGAGGACAAAAATGATTGTTAGTCTTCTTCTATTCTCCTCCTTTGCATTTTTTCTTCTATTCCCACTCATTGTACAATTTTCAACTCTAAAATCAATAAAAAAAGAAGTAATTTTATTTCCCGTTGATGGAAAAATCGGTTGGTGCTTTGTGACCAATGTGTTTTATTCTATCTTGTGCTCAGAAATTGTAAATTTGTCTTTCTTCTATTAATTAATGCATGTAATGAAACTTCAAGTTGATGTGTGTGGGCATCTAACAATCTACCCATGAAATTGATTTCCCCCTCCTTCATTCCCACTCCCTCCCCTTTATGAGATCAATTTCTGCTATAGCAAGGAGCTTCTATTATTTCCATAGGGACAGTGGAGTGTTCATGTGGATCTCTGGTTGAAAAACCACCATAAATCCACTTCGGGTTTACATGCTAAACAATGGGAGCTGCACCATTCAAATGTAGAGGGACTTAGATTCCCATAGTGTTGGCCTAAAATCCACAAATTTGTTTACAAGAAAAATTTTCTCACCAACATAATCTACTAAAGAAAATAAATCACTAAAATGAGCAGAAGGTTGTTTCCTCTTCAATAAAATTTTAATGAAACTTGATTCAATTTAACAATCTAATAGTCCCTCATTCCAACAAATAATGAAATTATTTTCAAACTTTTGCCTTCATTTACAATATCAAAAAATATTATATTTTAGATAATAAAACAAGTAAAACTTTACTTTAAACAATTAAAAATTTACAAGCCCTCCATATACAATGAAGACAACATGGTAAATATTTGCAAGAGAGTCATTATTGATTTCTCCACATTCACGAGAATCCTTCAAAGATCAAGACAACTAAAAATGGGAGAGTAGGCAACACTCTCCACCTAACCATTACTCCAATGAGGAAGTGAAGCCTAATTCCTCATTGGTCCCGAACCCCAATAATGAGATGGTATGGATTATTTGAGAACCATGTCAACAAAATACAAGGCTTCCATATTTACTTTAAAGAAACATTAACACAATAAAATAACCAGAAAACACTCATTTTTAATCACAAAAACTTCCCAAAACAAAGGCTCTAAAACGAGCCAAGTAGAGAAAAGAATCTGGGGACACCCTTGTGCCTCCCGAGGGTTTGGATTCCCACCTCAAAAACCTCCAAAACACATTCAACCACAAAATATCTTATGCCTCCCTATAATAAAATGATATCTCTTATGTCTCCCTCACTCTTATGCCCCACTCTCTCTTATGTCTCCCATAATGAACAAAATAACAAGATGAGAATAAGGTGGGGCATCCAACCCACTCCCTCCTAAATACCAAAAATAAAATATTATACCTCCAAAAAAAATTATCCTCATTTCACTATCTCATACACATCCTAAGAAAATTTCACTACCCAACAACATCAAGCAAGAGAACACATTCATTCAAAACACACATACAAGAAAAGAGAAGAAAAAAAAGGGTGAAGACCCTACCTTGCCATAGCAAGAATACACTCCACATATAAGTCCCAAAATCCTCTAAGCTCAAGAAATTCCAATCAATCTTCAACTCAAACAAGCACTCAAAAATGTAAGCATTCCAAAATTAGAGATCCAAAACCAATGATGTAACCCCTAAAAATTCACAAAAATTCCAATAAATAGAAAAGAAGGAGAGGGAGATGATGTGGCTCCATGTAGGATTCCACATCATTTCTTCTCCACCCCACATCACCATGGTCAAACTCAAACCCCAAAGTATAATAAATTGGTGGTTGGGGACAATACCACCTTCTTACATACTCAACCCAACCCACACCCTGTTAAGGGAAAAAATAATTACCCATGTAAGGAAGGTGCAATAAATTACCCTTTTCCTTCATTAAAACACAAAATAGGACCTAAAATAAGTCCCTCACATCATATGCTAGGTGGATGGGTGAATTTAAAGGTGTGGGACAAGCTTATCTTGTCCCACAAGTTTCAAAAATAGCCTAGAAGGTCAAAATCAAAATTTCACAAGGAGATTGAGTACATACTACCCCAAAACACATTAAATTCATTCCAAGCCAACACACATTAAGGCTACCAACTCACATTTATTTACCCCATTTTTTCACATTATAATTAGCAATAGATAAACATTATTAAATTAAATTAAGAGGGGGATAAACACAAATTATAAAAGTGATTCCACATGCACATAAAAATACAATAACACACAATAAAATAAAATCAACAAGACAAAATTACAAACATTCCCAAGGTTACTTTTCAAGTTACCCCTAATGGGGACCTCGTATCAAACTACAACAAAAAAAAATATATGAATACATGTGTTACCATGGTGACTGGTTTCCAATACTCCATAGTCTCTCACTTTGTTGGCCTCTTATTCCCCATTGATTTATTGTGTTGTGAACACCTGTAAAAGTCCAGACAATACCTTTCTAGCCTCATGGCCATATTAACAACATAGAAATAATAAAAATAAATGCATATACATGTAATCAATTTGTTATCCAAAATTCACCCCTCAGGATAATTTTTGATAAGCTGGAAATTTTTTGTAGATTTGGAAGGGTAGAAATGGTGAAAGGACAAAATCAGATTTTTGGGGTCCCTTTGGCTCTTCTCTAACTTCCCTATCCATGAAAACATTCAAGGAGTTAGAAAAAATTACAAAAATCCAAAAAAAAATCTTCTTTTAGTGTATTGATGTAAAAGAAGAAGTTTTTGTCCTAGGATGCACAAGTTTAACCAGGACAATTGGGCCCGAAAAGGCAAAATGGTTGAGTTGCAAAGCAATCATTTAAGGTGGAAAAAATTGTCCTAGGCGGTCTGCAGACAGTTCGGATGTTGGGATGCATGGGATGCGGAAAGGAAAAATAGTCGAATAGAAAGGAATGCGGATAAGTCAAATATTTTTTTCCTAGACGGTCCGCGGGACAAAGGGACAATCCAAAACCAGAAATGCTGAAATAGCTGATCACAAAGTAGTGTGGGTGGAGCAGAAGTCAATGGCCCCAACAACCCGATCAACTACAGGATAGGAAAGCCCAAATTGGGTGATGTGGAGAAAGGAGGCTGGGACCATCTCGAGTATGTGTGGGACATGAGTTCCCGAAAACTTGTAATAGCTATAATACAAAGGAAACGTTGATCCCTAACCTTTGAATTTCAAACGGTCATAACTTTTGACCCGAGCTCATTTTCACAAAATTTGACTTTTGGAAATGACACGACATCCTTTACACCAAAATACTAGATTTATTATTTTTAATGAGGGTCGATATATGAAAATGAAATAAAAATATCCATATCTATAAAAGTAAATACCTAGTCCCATCAAATGAGAAAAATGCGTGTCGATCCAAAATAGCTGCCATATTTTTACAATTCTCAAAGAAAACGCAAAACATGTGTACCATTGGAATCATGGTTATGAGCCCGATGCGAGAAAAATAAAGAAATATAGAATTTGATGAATAATAGATGGATAGTTTTCTCGAAAGAGTTTTGAGATTCGAGAACAATGTTTTATTTGGTAGTTGGGATACATTCAATGAAGCATGGGAAGACATTTCTCATTGTTGTAAGTGATGGGACGAGTATGCTGAGGCCTTTTCAAGAAACATACCATTATTTCACTCCATTTATGATCTCTTGCAAGTTTTTGAAAGACATATTCTAGGATTTTCATTTCCCTCTCTCTCTCTCTCAAAATTCTATAAATTAGAGTGTTGGGCTCATTGTAAAGGGAGATAGTTTTGAGTAGAAAAACTCTGTGAAATTTTCTTTTTGAAGCCAATGCACTGCAGCCCTTGTAATGAACACCTTGCATGGTGATCCAAGCCCTTATTTTGTAATATATTGAATTGTGCATATCAATGAAAGAAATAGATACAAGTTTGTGGATATCTCTTCCCCTGTTGTGTTTGTTTAGATTCTTCTTTCCTTATCAATCTCATTACTTGTATATTTTTTTATTCATGCTCTTACAAGGATTAATTATTATTTTATATGTATGGAATATTGTTGTGAATGAATTTTATAGATGTGGAGAACTCTGTTATGACCCCTTCTAGTATGCACTTTGATTCTACTTTTCACACATTGGAAGACTATTCTAACACCATCCTTTTTTGGTGTATCACGGATTTAGTGTAGGCCTTGTTTTCATGCACTCTCTCTCCCAGTTACTTGGAAATTTAGATTAGGAAAGTTAGTTTTGTGTGTATTAGAGTAGATTTTGGCGTAGTTTAGGAGCAAAAACCAGCTTTCTCTTGAGGTCTATCTTGAGTAACAAGTCCCAAAAATTGGAGATAGTACATATGTTATCCGGTCACACGATGAGCTCAAGAAAACACACTTGTGCAACCCAAAGGGTGATGTGATTCGGTGATAACAAAATTATTGCAACTTAAACCAAGACAAGTAATTTTCCATCGTTCACAATTCTAATTATTTAAATTTCATTACTTTATCAACTAGCAATAAGATCATGACATCAAATACATCATCTAGCATCATATAATTATCGAAAATAAATGCATTAGTCCAATATAAGCTCAAAATCAACAATTTGATATATCCAAATATGCATATAATCCATCTTGTAAATCATGTCATAAGTCTAACATCACTAGTGTCTATAAATTAAGTAATCAAAATAACAATGTCCATCTATCAATATCTAAACTATGAAAGAAAAGTCCATAAATCTAGTCTATGCTACACAACAACATAATCATATAAAATTTGAAGAGGAGTGGGAACTACATCCCCCTCCCCTTAGACTTGACTCACTCCCTGGAAGTCTTTGGAAATTTTTTTGAACGTGCTCTCGAGACGTGATTTCCTCTCCCACGTAGTTGTTGTCTCATCATATCTATCCGAATGAATGTAAACATGATCAATATCTCTACCTCTAATGCCCAAGGTATGGCACTCTAGAATATGAATGGGGTCCACCATCACCTGCCCTTGATCCTACACCTACAATGAGGTCCAATCTAATACATGATAAGGATCTGTAATGTACCTCATAAGTACATAAACATGAAATACATCATGGATGCAAGAAAAGATGGGTGGAAATGCTAGACGATAGGCCAAAGGACCGATACGCTCCAAGATCTCAAAGGGACCCACAAATATTATGAGGCTCGACATGAAGAAACACCTTCATGCCCATATCAAAACTATGATTCGTCCTCCGCTGATCCACATATTTCTTCTCGCTATCCCGAGCCTCGTGTAATCTTCTCCCGATCATGACAACCTTCTAGTCCATATCTTGTAGTAAAGCCAGCCCAAGAGAAATCCTTTCCTCCAATCTGTCCCGACTCAATAGTGTCCTGCACTCCCGCCATATAATTCCTAAAAAGGAGCCATACCTATCGAACTCTAAAAACTATTATTTTAGGAAAACTCCACAAAATACAAGTTCTCCTTCCACCTCAATTGATGGTCCATGACATTCATGCTAAGCATGTCCTCCAAGATCTAATTCACCCGCTTTGTCTATCCATTTGTCTCAAGGTGATAAGTTGTACTTAATTCAATCTTAATCCCAAGAGCAGGATGCATGGTAGTCCAGAAGTGAGAAGTGTACAAGGGATCATGGTCACAAATGATCTTCTCTGAGAATCCTATGTAATATAACAATATCATCAAGGTATACTTGTGCCACTACACTAGTTGTGTAGGTGGTATTCACCGAGAAAAGTGAGCCACTTTTGTCAATTTATCCACCATGACCATGATGGCTTTGGTATCTCAACATCAGTAATCAATCTATGAAATCCATGGAAATGGTGTTCCATTTCCACTCCGGTATGGCATGAGGGAAGAGAAGGCCATTTGGGTGCTGATTCTTGGCCTTCACCTTTTGACACTCTAAACAGCATCACACAAACTAAGCTATGTCTCTCCATAATCCCCTCTAATGGTACAGTTATCTCAAGGTGGCGTGCATCTTCTTCACCCTAGGATGGGCTGAATAAGGTGCAAGATGATCATCTGTCAAGATATCCTGCCTCAAGCCTCCTTCTCTAGGAATATATATCTAACCTTTATGCCTCATAATGCTATATTCCTCTAATTAAAATCCATCAAATCTCCCCTCAAGGGGTCTCTAAGACTCAATCTCATATTTGGCTACAAGATAGAAATTGTCGTGAGGAAGCTACTACAAAATCCTTCTCTGTAGATTTGTACCCTTTGAAGTAGCCATAAACACATGTCTCCATCTACTCAAGGTGTCTGTAACCACATTCTCCTTCTCGCTTACATACTCTATCTACATTTCGTACTCACAAATCAACTCCATCCAATGAAAATGATGAGTGTTGAGATTGGGTGTGAAGAGGTGGCGAAGACTCAAGTGATCAGTCCAAAAAGTAAGTCTCTGGAAAAAAAGGAAATATCTCCACCAAACCAAGGCACACACAACTGCTGAAATCTCAAGGTCATGAGTTGAATAATTGAGCTTATAATCCTTGAGTTTGTAAGACTCAAAAGTAACTAATCGGCCCTCCTGCATCAACACACCTCCTAGTCCTGCCAATGAAACATCTCTGCAAACAAATAACTTGCCCTGAGGGTCTAGCACTGCAAGAATAGGTGTTGTTGCAAGCCATTACTTTAGTGTATTTAATGACTAATCACATATATATGACCATATTAACTTCTTACCTTTCGGCTGAAGGGAATTAATGGGGTGTATAACCGAGAAAATTATTGAACTAAGTCCTATAATATCCTACCAAACCCATGAAACTGCGCACCTCGGTAATACTAGTGGGTTTGGAAAATCCATAATCACTCTAATATTGGAAGGATTGACTGTGATACCTTCCCCAGAAATAATGTGACCCAAAGACTACACCTATGACTAAAAGAATGCACACTTTTTGAGTTTCTCGTAAAGTTATTACTCACAAAGACACTGTAGAACCTGACGAAGGTGCTCCTCATGCTCCTCACGTGTACATGAGTATATTAGAATGTCATCAAGAAAGATGAGCATGAAGCGATCCAAAAACATCCTGAACACCTTGTTCATCAAGCTCATGAACACTGTGGGGGCATTCGTCAAACCAAAAGGCACAACTATGAACTCATAGTGCCCATATCTCATGTGGAAAGTTGACTTGTGGATATCTATCTCTGTAATCCTCAGCTGATGGTATCTGAACTTAAGATCAATCTTAGAAAAAACTATGGCCTCCTTCATATGATCAAACAAATCAGCAATGCGAGGAAGGTAATGATTCTTGATCATTACTTTATTCAGTTGTTTGTATTCCACACACAACCGCAAGGATCCATCCTTCTTCTTAACAAAAATCATTGGTGCACCCCAAGGAGATACACTAGGATGGATTAGGAATTTCTCAAGAAGGCCCTCAAGTTGCAACTTGAGCTCACAAAGCTCAGTGTGGTCATCCTATAAGGAGTGTGTGAGATAGGTTCTACTCCTAGAACCAAGTCAATGTGGAAGTCTATCTCATGTGGGGGAGGCATCCCCTGAAAGCTCACTAGGAAACACATCGAAAAATCCTACAAAATGGGGTGGTCATCAAGTGAAGGTCCACTAGCCCCATCCTCTGACCTATCACTAATAGTAATAGCATACAACTAACACCCATGTCGTGCACACTACTTAAGCTGCATAGCGAGAAATAGTGTGGATAGAAATGGGTCTCCTAACTCCAACTATCACTGACTCAACTCCCAAATCATCTATACATGATATAGTCTTATGGTAACAATCCACTCTGGCTCTATGTGTAGATAACCAATCCATGCCCAAGATGACTCCATACAAACCCAATGGAAGGATACGAAGATCCGAGGTAGTGGTGAAGGGTCCCAAATCCACTACACACTCCTTAACTAAGGAGTCTACAAATATTTTGGCTCCATAAGCCATCTCAACATCCCAACTAAGGCCCTATCTAACTACCACCAGCCTGCAATGCTCTACTAAAGATGGTGCAATAAAAGAATCAGACAAACCAGAATCAAATAGTATAGAGGTAGGAATACCACCAATGCTACCTATAGTCTCTATCACAGTGTGCCTTGATGCTCATTGTAGTAGTTCTCAACCACTGCATAGATTTGATGGCTATGTCCCATGTCACCAACTGTAGGCTCTGAAATTGGTTCCTTACCCTTGTTACTAGGGTTTTGTGGGCACTCTCTCTAATGATTTCTAAGAACACCACATCCATAACAACTTCTTGGTCCTCTCCAATGAGATGTGGTTCCAATAGGTACTCTAGTTATATGTACCATGAATCCCGATGATAGCTATGGATTTTTGAGGCTACTTATGAGCTTCTGAACTTCTACTCGACTGAGCTCTTAGTACACACTTGTGTCCTAATGGGACCCCTAGGGGAGGCCCCATACTTAATTCAAAATCTATGAGCATAAAATCTCTGTAGCAGCTTGTTTAAATGATGGACTATGGTGGCTGAATGAAGAACCATAACCTTCCACATGAGGAGGAGGAGAGTTGACCCCTCGATTTGTTATCCTACATCTGCTTGATTCATCTCTACACTAGATTCATCTCACACTCTATCCTGGCCTTCTGAGTCTTCCCCTAGTCTCTTCTACAATGTAGGCCTTCTCAATGACCTTTGCTAAGGTCTGTGAGCAATGAATGAATGCACCACACCTCCCAAATCCAAATTCAGGCCCCTGATGAACCTGTGAATCCTGACCTGCTCGTCCTGCATATAGTCGACATATTAAAGTAAGTCTAGAAATCGACTCTCATACTTAGCTACTGTCATGGATGTCCTATCATAGGTCATGGAACTCATCTATCCTCTGTTGAATAAACCTCCTAGATAAGTATTTTCTCCTGAACCACTCCTCAAAGAGCTCCCAGGTAACTATCTCTAAGTCTACGTGGAGCTTCTACTCCTTAGTCCTCCACTAGACACCTTCTCCATCCCTTAAAATATGAATCACAACATGAGCTTTCATGTTTCTAATACATGGGAAAATCTTAAAGCACCCAATCAAGCTCACTAACCAAGCCTCTACCTGAAAACCACATGTATCTCTAGAATAATGAGACGGGTGTAGCTTTAGGATCTCCCTGATATGATCTCGCACTAATGATGAGGTCTCGAGATCCTCACCTGGCCTAGGGCTCCAAGATCTATCTCTGTGTCCTGAAATACTATCTCATGTCCCCTTTGAGGTGAATCTTCTCTAGATGACTCACACGCATGATTTCTCTACCCTATGCTCATCATTGTTTGTCAGGAGATGCATGAGCCTCTATTGATGGCTCTCTATCATGTGTGAGGTTGTCCTCCTAAGGATCCTCCATCTATGTCAGATTAACATCTTGAAAATGTCATAATATCTGAGGTAAAATGGCCACTACGACCTAATATGGAGGTGGCAAGTCTAGGTCTACGTGTAAGAACCCCTCATCTGGTCCGCGCCTCTGCTACAGACCAAGGCAAGAGTTAGTTCATCATTCTAGGTTTTATTTTAGTTTTCTAAGTTTGTTATATTATACAAATATCATACAATGTTGTTTTCTAGGTTTAGAGTTGTACTAGGTTTAATGTTCATGTCTCATGTTTTCAAGTGTGCCCAAGGGTCCAAGCTTTGAACCCATGACTCTGATACCAAGTGTAATGCCCACAAATTTACCCAGAAACCCAAGACAAACATAGGTCAAACTAGAAAAATTATGGAATTTTTTTTTTTGTAAAACCTACTCGCAACACTAGGTTAAAAATTAATGGTCACACTTTCTCATTTTAAAATTACATTAAATTAATATTATTAATTTCCCTTAGATCCCCTTTAAATAAAATAATAAAATCTCTCAATACCATTTAATAAATTAATTAGTCTAAAGCAAGACTTAGGCTCCCTACCATTTGTTTTAATACAATTTAATTTAACCTTAATTAAACTTGCTCAAATTAATATCAAAGGTATTGTGGTCTAGTTATTTAAATAATAAAGTTTCTATTATACCCACAAAGGGGTCAAATCTTGCATTAAATAAAAAGGTCTCTAATAAAACATTTGGGTTAGAAAAGTAATAACACCCCCTACACATACTAGAGTGGCCCCAAAATAAAGTCTACCCATGCATTTTAAATTTGAAATTTCTCTCACCCACTTCCCACCTACTTTTTGTAGGGATGAATCTCATCCATTGGATGGATTCATTTGGGGCCCTTAGATTTAGGGATCCATCTAACCCTAAGCATGCTTATGAAAATCTCTTTTCTCTTTTGTTTTGACTTATTGTTTCTTCTTTTTGTTTTGTAGATTTTGGAGGAGGAGGTGGAAGCCATGAGAGGCAATCTCAAGCTCATGGAAGGATGCACATTCTTCCTTTATTTTCTTGTTCTATTTACACCCTCTCTCTAGGTTTGTATGTATTTATTTTTTTGTTTATCTTATTTTTTTTTTTAGCATTTTCCCAAATGGGCATATGGGTATTTTACCCTATTTTAGTGAAATAGGTAGAATGGTGTATGATATATACTTGGGGAAAAGGATATATATACATACATATATATATATATATATATATATATATATATATATATATATATATATATATATATATGTATATATTTTATATACACATATATATATAATATGTATGTGTGTGTGTGTGTGTATATATATATATATATATATATATATATATATATATATATATATATATTTATGTATATATATATGTATATATATATATATATGTATATATATATGTATGTATATGTATGTATGTATGTATATATATATATATAAGTTAGTTATATTTATCATCATTTGGTTTACAAATAACCATGGCAGCGTATAAGAGTCGCACAAACCAAAAAGGCCGATTATGAGTATTTATTTACGACAACAAACAATTAATGGTGCGTTGTTTACTAGAGTTTGGGGTTTTTACAATATATTATGGGATGGGGAAGGTCGCCGACCCCAACCCCCCATCCCATGGTAATGGGTGGTGGTAAATAAACGACACCCCCTCCCTTTCCTCCTATCTAAAATCATAGGGTCATGCCTATTCAAGCCTAATTCATATTTCATATTAAATTTTTTTTTTTATTTTTTTTTATTAATAATTATTATTTTATATCCGGTATTATATAATATTTATATATATATATATAATATAATATTAATATTATTAATATTAATATATATTATATTAATAATATTAATATTAATAATAAATAATTAATATATATATATATATATATATATATATATATATATATATATATAATATTTAAGAGAGAGAGAGAGAGAGAGAATTCCTTTTATAATTTGATAACATTTTATAAGATGTTTAAAATTTCCAAGTTCCACTTATCATTTTTACATTAATTAACATTTGGGTTTATATGTAAATTATAATAACTAATAATAAATTTACATAATCAATAAGCTATGGTCTAAATTGTAATCATGTAATTTTCTTTTTACTCCTACTAGATTTAAGGGATCAATCTATTTTATTGACAAGGTAAATAACAAATAAAATTTAAATTCTTTTCCATTGATATAAAGGTAAAATAGAACCTTTTAAACTTTATTTCAACAATACAAAAAGATGAACAAATATAGTTTAACTTGCTATCTATATGCCTTTCAAGTAATGCAATAGAATAAATATTTATTTTTTTTTTACAAAATACAAGTTTGCAACCATTCCCACAAGTAATTTATAACAATATTTCCCATAGTTTTAAAATAAGAACAACACACCTATTGAAGACAATAAATCAACTAAAATGAGAACAAGGTTGTTTCCTTTTCAATCACATTTCAATGAACTTGATTCAATTTAACAATCTTATAGTCCCTCATTCCAACAAGTAATGAAATGATTTTCAAAATTTTTCTTTCATTTACAATATCAACTAAGATTACATTTTGATAATAAAACAACTAAAACTTCACTTTAAACAAATACAAGTTTACAAGCCCTCCATATACAATGGAGACAACATGATAAATATATAACAAGAGAGTCCATTATTCTTTCTCCAAATGCACAAGAAGCCTTCATCATCTAAACTCCACCTTCTTCCAAGATCAAACACACAACCAAAAATGGGGGAGTAGGCAACACTCTCCACCCAACCATTACTCCAATGAGGAAGTGAAGCCTACTTCCTCATTGGCCCCTGAGCCCCAACAATGAGACAATAAGGAATATTTGACAACCATGACAACAAAATACAAGGCTTCCACATTTACTTTCAAGAAACATTCACACAAGAAAATAACCACAAAAATTCATTTTTAAACACAAAAACTTCCCAAAACAATGGCTCTAAAACAAGCCAAGTAGAGAAAGGAATATGGGGATACCCTTGTGCCTCCCAAGGGTTTGGATGCCCACCTCAAAAACCTCCAAAACACAATCAACCCCAAAATCTCTTATGCCTCCCTACAAATAAAATATATCTCTTATGCCTCCCTCACTCTTATGCCTCCTCTCTCTTATGTCTCCCACAATGAACAAAATAACAAGATGAGAACAAGGTGGGGCATCCAACCCACTCCCTCCTAAATACCCAAAAGAAACTCTTATGCCTCCCAAAAAATTTCATCCCCATTTCACTATCTCATACACATCCTAAGGACATTTCACTACCCAACAACATCAAGCAAGAAAACACATTCATTCAACACATAAACATACAAGGAAAGAGAAGAAAACAAAAGGGTGAAGACCCTACCTTGCCATAAAAGAATCCACTCCAAAAGCAAGTCCCAAAATCCTCCAAGCTCAAGAAATTCCAAGAAATCTTCAACTCCAACAAGCACTCCAAAAATAAAGCATTCCAAAATGAGAGAGCCAAAACCAAGCAAGTAACCCCAAAACTTCACAAAAATTCTAATAAATAGAAAAGAGGGAGAGGGAGATGATGTGGCTCCATGTAGGATGCCACATCATTTCTTCTCCACCCCACATCACCAAGGTCAAACCCAAACCCCAAAGCATAATAAATTGGTGGTTGGGGAAAAGACCACCCTCTTACACACTCAACCCAACCCACACCCCTTAAGGACAAAATTAATTACCCATGTAAGAAAAGTGCAATTAATTTCCCTTTTCCTTCATTAAAACACAAAATAGGACCTAAAATAAGTCCCTCACATCATAGGCTAGGTGGGTGGGTGACTTTAAAAGGTGTGGGACAAGCTTAGCTTGTCCCACAAGTCTCCAAAATAGCCTAGAAGGTCAAAATCTGAATTTCACAAGGAAGATTGAGTACACACTACCCCAAAACAATTAAATTCATTCCAAGCCAACACACATTAAGGCTACCAACTCACATTTATTTCCCCCTTTTTGTCACATCCTAATTAGCACTAGATAAACACTTTTAAATTAACTTAAGAGGGGTGCTAAACACAATTAATAAAAGTGACTCCACATGCACATAAAAATACAATAACTCACAATTAAATAAAATCAACAAGAAAATTACAAACATTCCCAAGGTCACTTTTGAGGTCACCCCCAATGGGGACCTCCTAACAAACTACAACAACAAACAACATATGAATACATGTTTCATGGTGACTAGTTGCAATACTCCATATTCTCTCACTGTTGGTCTCCTATCCCCTTTGGTTTATTGTGTTGCGAACACCTATAAAAGTCAAGACAATACCTTTCTGGCCTCGTGGCCATATTAACAACATCGAAATAATAAAAATACATGCATATACATATAATCAATTATCACAACTTAAACCAAGACAAGTAATTTGCCATCGTTCACAATTCCAATTATTTCAATTTCATTACTTTATCAACTAGCAATAAGATCACGACATCAAATACATCATCTAACATCATATAATTATTGAAATAAATGCATTAGTCCAATATAAGCTCAAAATCAACAATTCGATATATCCAAATATGCATATAATCCATCCTGTAAATCATGTCATAAGTCTAACATCCATACTATCTATAAATTAACTAATCAAAATAACAATGTCCATCTGTCAATATCTAAACTGTGATAGAAAAGTCCATAACTCTAGTCTATGCTAAGCAACATCATAATCATATAAATGGAGAAGCCTTCCAAGGTTTATAAATATAGGGTCTTCAACTGCATAATCATGTCATATGAATTAAGACCCCAATTCGCAACGAAGCCAATTAATCAATGATCTCTGCATCGGGAGCTGAAATTGTAATAAGAGGGTTTTTAGAATTGAAAATGAGCATTGCATGTTTATTACGGACATACCCTTGTTTTCAAGGATGATGATGGTAAACCGATCTCCATCTTATAGATATGACAAATTGATGGATATAGAGAGGGAGAATTAAACATCTATAGGCTCGAGAAAAAGGAGTGAAGATGACGACTTAGAATTGGGCATTGATAGTGCAACAAGATGTGTACAAGATTTGAGAGAAACATAATTCAAATTATCAAAGAATGAAAGGAAGACACCATGAAAGAGGGCATGGATATTTTGTGTATAGACTGTAAGAAAAAAAAATTTAGGAAGAATTTTTCTTGAAGAATTTTAAAAAATAAATAAATTTACGGCGGATTCCATAAAGGATTACTTGTACAGTCTATGGAATTAAAATGCATACATTTTCTTTACATGAAAGGATCAATTGACACAGACCACGTTGATAAAGTAGAGTGACGAAAAATGTTTGAATAAAAATTATGGAGTTGATGGTATTAATCCTTCGATCCAATTGATCATGCAATGTTCGAAGTATAATGAGTGGTCACATTTAACAAGAGATATTGACCAAGAAAACGATAGTGGACTTCAAGAAACAAATGTATTCGTGTAAAGTTCTTTTTGATAAAGTTTTGTAAGGATTCAAACACAATAACTACTGTGAATTATTTGAATGTTACATTTCTTTGACAATATTAATGGAGGAAATTTTAAAAATATAAAGTTGTGTAGACTTTCTCTATTTAATGAAAATAAAAACTGTAAACACATGATCTTTTTCAAGTTATTATTATTATTTTTTTGATATTTTAAATTATTATTTTACTTTGAAGTTTTTTTTTTTTCGAAATTTAAAATGAAGGCATAAATAGAGGGAAAAACATATTCAGATTGATAAATAGCTTTATTTAGCTCATATAATATGAATAGTAAACATTTCTTTAAAATATATCATTCAATATACAAATATGATTTTTTTGTTTTGTAGAAATATATTCCCATTTAATAAAGAAAATTATATATTTGTGTGTGTTTTAAATGTACACAATCCTCATAAAGAATTATTTAAATGAATGTGAAAAGGGGATGTTAATATCAATTTTTCTACATTAAAAAAAAACTCACAATTAATTATTGTGGAAATCAAATTGTAGCTTCCACCTATAAGTTTTATGTGGTAAGGACAATTGTAGAAAAAAGTTGAAATTTCCACAAATATAACATTGATGAGAGATACAAAATTTTAAATTGTGGAATTTCTACAAAGATTGAATCTATATAAAGACACCATTTTGCTTAAAAATTTTGAATACTAACTAAAACAATAAATATTAGAAATGTTACAAACATCACGAAATGTGGACAATGTACAATTAAAAAATAGAGATTAGCTATAAATTTTATGAATTGTGGACCATCCATGGTATAATGAATTATGAAAAAACTACAATCATATATCAAAATGTGGATTAGATACACTTCTAATGCCACAATTTTAATTTTTGAAATACTATATAACCACAAAAATATTGTTGAAAAATTGTGGTAAAAGATCTAGTATGTGTAGTGCATGAATGAGCTCTATATTTTCATGTAACGCTTCATAATCTCCTCCTTGTAAATGCCATGTATTTTTATAAAGAAATCTTGAAATAATTAAAACTCAGTGTTTATGCCATGTTTGGAGGTTACAATTACTTAGTTCTCTTAACAATTAAGCTGTTAAAAGTGTGAATGTCGGAATCATTGGTGATTATTAGGGAAAAAGTGATTGTTGGAAGGCTTAGATTAAGGTTATTAGATTAAAAAACATGTGGACTCTCTACCCATGTTCTAACTACCATATTTCATTGACAAGTCCTACATGTAGAGACGGGACAATTATATCGTCTCTTCAAAGTTTTATTTTTCTCCAAATTAAGCTTTCTCTTCTACGTTATATTTGAGGAAAGTACATTCAACTAAATCTTTTTGATCTCCAAATGTCACACAACTTGCCTAGCATATGAAATATGCCTTAAGTTGTTGTATTTTTAGGTCCATATGGTTATGTATCCTATTCTTTCTCTGGAAATAGTGGCACTCTATTATTCAAGTCGGGATGGACAAGTTTGTATTTACATCCCTATTGAGTACAATATTGGGTATCAAAAATAATTATAGCCGTGATTCTGTCACCACTAATGGCTTTACCTTCACCATGTATGAAATTCAACCGATCCTAGAAAATTTTCACAACCTCAAAGCATGGTGGAATTTCTACAGCATCAATTGTACATGTTGTCATGCAAATGTGCAACAGGGAAATTGACAATTTCCGAGCATGACAATGATACCCTTGTGCCAAAATTTTCATGTTTTATCCTCACCAAAAATCTCAAGTCCACTCAATTAGTCTATTGACGTCCAATATGATGTTAAATAAGGCCCATGTTTGATTTAGGAAAGTCGATTCAACCCCACTAGATGATTTTAGGAGTTCTTGAAAACTACTATTTTTGGGCAATGTTGGGAAGGGCTATCACTAGCCTTCCAGACTCGACGCAACATAGAATGGAGCGTAGGATCTGAATTTTACATGGAGGTGATTTAAATGTCTAGAAACGTCATAGAAGTGATTCTAGAATATTCATGAAATATTTGGAATAGTTGGGGTAGTTTCACCAAAATAGGGGTCACGGGTGTAAGCGGTTCATAGGATCAAAAGAGCTACCGAGCTTCGGGAGGTGATTTCAAGAGCTCTAGATGGATTTATGAGTTAGATAATACATATTTGGAAAGGAAATTCAAATCCATAAAATATGAATAAATTATATTTTTCACAACACTTTAGAGAAATAGATTTATAACAAGTGTTTTCCAGAACATTTAAAGGAACAGATCAAAAATCCACTTTTTGAGTGCTCAAATGGGGAATGAAGAGCTAAGACCCACACCATTGGATCCAGAAGGATATTTTCAATCACAAAAATATTATTTTTTCCAAAATATTCAATCTGGAGCTCAAGATATCACCATTTGAAGTTTCCCTCAATGAGCGAGTTCGGGAATTAGTCAATATTTTATGAGGACACATGTCAGCTCTAGGAGCCTAGAACACTTTCATGTCCCTTTCTTCCCTTAAGAAAATTGACATGAGGGACATAGAAATGTGTCTAACACCTATAAGTCATGTGGTCACCCATACAACATCTAGGATCACCGGTTCTCGGCCCTTAGGTGCTTGTAGGAGCTCAAACCCTCGGTGTCAAATTTTTTAAAAGTGTCAAGATGAGGAGCACTATTAAAATTTATGAACCTCTTGTCCCTTTGCATTGGGGGACATAAGGGACATAAAAATGTGCCAAACCCAAGGAATGTCTCCTTGTTCCTCATGCGATTAGCTTTCAACCCCAATCTCTTTCGCATGCTTTTTGACAAAAATCTTCCACCATGGATCATTGCCAAGTGTTGAGCTGAGCCACCATGTGCAAATTGATGTAACTCATGTCCCTTAATTCTTGAGGGACATCAGGGACACAAAATTACACCCAAAACCAACCTCAAATTCGAAAATTTCTATCTCCTTTTGCCTCTTCTCTTTCGCTTCTTACTGCTTGTCCATTGCATAGCTTTGTGATTCTTTTCACTTAGTTCACCATTGTTGTACCTTAAAACATATTTGAATTAGCCAAAAAACCCTAAAATCCATGAGAAAAGATAGGTTTCAGAGGTAATATTGATCAAAACAGCCCAAGGAATGAAGAATAATAGGAGAAAAGAGAAGGAATCATAAGAAAAATCCATTTCCGTAAAACAAAGATTCGAAGGTATCTTGAGAACCGGTGCTCAAACGAAGATACATTTATTGTTGCATTCTTAAATCTTGAATACCATAAAAACCTCATCTTCAAATATCCATTCCACTACATAAATTTCTTGCAGCGAAGAAAGCTTAGTCTCGGCTCAATGAAGACAAAAACTTCATTTCCGTCAAACCGACAATCGATTCAAGTGAAATTTCACTTGGAAGAATAAGAAAAAACACAACAAAAATGTGATTTTATTCACAAACAGAGAAGAAAAATATACCTATAACTTCAAGCTCCATTAACGGCTATCATGTTAAGAGTTGCCACCAGGTAAGAAATTTCAATTTTTAAAATCTCCCAAACCGGTGATCGAGTAAGTCCAAGATTTGAGAGCGGTGATATTGGAAAAAAAAACATATCAAAAAAGTTTTTTCCACGTGATACGACCACCGAACCACGCTTTTTAAAATAAGCATGCCTTTTAAATAGGATACTGCTTTATTTTGGGAAATTCACCAACTGAAGCAATTGTGAAGGAGGCAGTGAACACAAAAGTAGTGTTGTAGGAAAAAATCATTGAAATGGTCATCTTGGTCTTGGACTTAAACTTACTAATAATATTAGGTTGTCTCATGAGAAACCACTAAAAATAGTAAACTAGACTAGAAGGTGAGGGGAATATAAGGAGAAAAAGGAGTTCAAATTGCAACAATCTAATTAAGGATCGGAGGAGATGATTTTTCATACTTACTAAAAATAGTAAGTTGTCTCACTAGCACTTACTAACAATAGTGATTCATTCCAGAGGCTGAATTTCACAAGAGAAGCATTCTAAGAGGTTAACATTATAGTTGATATCACCAGCTAGAGAACAGAGAGGTAAAATTCTTGACATTTTCTAAAAATAGTTTCCTTTTCCAAACATAGTAGGTGTCAAGTGAAAATGAAGTTCAAATTTGCAGGGGTGAAAATAGTATAGTCTCTATCATCAAACTATGCGGGGGTAGTGATAGTGAGGTGACTTACATGGATCTCAATAATGTTTTTCCACACTCATACTTCAATTGATACGTATGTTTCATCAGGAATATGTCCAAATCATCCAAGTAATGTGGTAATGTTACAAGGAGTCTGGGAAATATTTGTCCCAAATCTTGAGTATCTTCAGAGGAGGATCTCCAAGAGCAACACTCATGGTCACCAGAGGGTATTTCTAGTAGTGTTTCTAAACACTCAGTTTGAAGTGTCCATAGGTCATAAAAATATTAGTTTCTAATCCATATCATGAGTAAGTAATTCCCAACAAGGAATTTAAATGAGTGGGAATTTTTTCATCAACATGGGATAGAGAAAGATTCGACGTTGAGTGTAAGTTTTAAGGATTTTTTTAGGAAGGAATGGATTCAGAGATTCAAAGTTTCATCTCCTTTGAATAATCAAAGGATTTCTTCACTAGTGTCATCCTTTCCTTTCCTCCTCTATCTTCTTCCCCCCAAAATTTTCTCTTCTCAATATTCTAATGTAGTATTGGGGTTTGCACTTGTTGATATGTTTGTAAGTAACTTTAGAAACATGATGTAAAATTTAAGTCACCTTGTTTTTATAAAAGGGACTTAATATTTGAATAGGAATATGAATAGTCTAAGTCCATAATGATGCATATAAAATATCATCGGGAAAGTGAAGAGTCCGGTCTTTTCTATAAATTGTAATGAGCTCCTCATTCGAAAAGGTTCTAATTTTGAGATTCTTCTAGCTGGTTATATTCTTGTAAGTTCATGAGAGAGATTTTTATTACTTGTGAGTGAAAAGAGTTAGCCATTTTTCCTTTCAAATTTCTTCATTTCTCCACTATGTACAACTTGTGTTTGAGCAATGAATTCAAGAAGAAGGATTTTCTATCTTTCTTTACTAAGGGATTTCTTGATACTTTGTGATTAGAAATTCTATTTGGTTTTTTTGCTACTACTGCAAAGTTGTTTCTTTTGGATTTTAATGAATGTGATGAAACTTATAACTAGTGTTTGTAAGTATCGATTTCCTATTTGAAAGCTGTGATATCTAATTAGTGTTTGGATTTTTATCTAATTTCCTATTTGTAAGTATTTGATATTCTCACTCCCTATCCTGATTTACAAACAAAGTCCTCTCTAGCGAGAAATTACTATTTTTGTCGTAGGGTCGGTTGAGTGCCCTTGTTGGATCCCGGCCAAAAGGCCATAGCAGAAATCAAATTTTTATCGCACATGCATATACATCGGCTGCACCAATTAAGTAGAGGCACTTAGATTCACAAAGCATTGGTAAGAAACCCACAATTTTTTCCTTGAAAGAAATTTCTCACCAATAGAACAACACAAAATGAAACATGGTATTTAAATCTCAAATTCTAAAAAAATACAAATCAAGAGTATTAAATACCTATCTGTCACATGTAATTAAAGAAGCCAAAGTGCTAGAGCCCAAAATCAGCAAACTTAAAATTTACACTAATAGGTAATATCGTTTATCAACAGAGAAGCTTTGAATATGTAGACATTTCCTCATTTATTTGTTTTGAGATACATCTTTATTTGTGAGGGTGAGAAATTTTTCTTTTTCATCTTTGAATATGTTCTCCTAAATTTTTTCATCTTCGTGTTTTCATATTGATTTGTTTCATGAAGAAGGAGTACATATCCTTCCTTAAACCATAGCTTTCACATTTTCCTTGAATGATTCATTTCCTTCCTTGTAGATTGATGAACATAGATCTCTCCAAGATATAATTGATAACAAAACTCTACTTGACATTTTGTTAAGTTTATATTCAAATAGGGTTTTTTTTTTATTACAGGTAACATTCCAATGACTACAATGAAAGGTATTATTTAACTGAATCAAGCAAATAGGTAATAACTTCAAGGTTACCATTAGTTATAAAAATGTTCATGTCGATGTGCTTTGAAACTTATTATTTGATCCAAATCCTCATCACTCATAATGAATTCCAAGAGGAGGTCCTTCGAATGAATTTTTTTCCAATTGTAAAATTTTTCATTGGAAAAGATGAACAAAACTTATTCTTTCATTTAACATGTAATGTCCCCCTTTTATAAAAAAAATTAAAAAGAGGGTAAAATCGATTTGCACATGTAATTTTAAAATGAAATTTTATAAATTGTGCAAATCGAAATAAAAGGGGAAGTTTGACTTCACCTTGAGATAATAAAAGCATGTTTTTAAAGGTAAATCAAGTGACTAGGCAAGTTGCATTTTCCTGGAAGCATTTAATAATTAATATTGGAGATAAAGTGATTATTCCTAAGCATTGGGTCGACCCATATGAGCATCTTTTTAATATCCCTATGCATTTAATATTTGTTGTTGGTGACTTTCAGACACATTTTTAAATGAGATTTCCTCCTAGATGATGGCACCAAAGATGGAGAAGAACTTTGGAGGATGTGCAAGCAAAAGCTATAAAAGAAGATGTGGTTACTCCTTTTGGCATGTCGGTGGTTTATAAAAACTTATATTTATGCCCATACAAGCCTGAAATAATAAGTTTTCCAATCATTTCTCTGTAAATATACAAGGAGCCATTTTTGGGAGAAGATCTAAGCTTGCTTTGAGGGTTTGAAGTGTGATTTGTGATGAATATCTTTATTTACATGCTGCTGGTTTTTACTCAATGAAGTCGACTTGTTTTGGCATATGCTAAGAGTGTTTTGGAGTGATTTTGAAGTATTTATAAATCTATTTTTAGATTCATTAGATCTGGAACTGCATTTATTAACTCTTAAAGTGAAGAGAAAAGTGTTGGAATCGTGTTGCAGATTTTACCCTAACCCTAGCAACTGGGTTTAGGATTTTGGGAGCTATTTTGAGGGGTTTCTACTATGTGAATAGATCTGGTTTTTATTTTGGATTGAAGCTCATAATTTTCCCTTTCCGCTGCACTTGGTTTCATTTCAAAAGAGTTAATATTTTCAAGTTATGGATTTTCAAAGTTTTCATTGATTTTCAACAGTTTTATTTATTATTTTACTTCTGCAAAAGTATATTGGAAAAAGGAGTATAAATACCAACTGGATTGCCCATCTAAACCCTCACCTTGGCTCACTCCAACCCCATTTGGGTTGTATTGTAGCTGACACTAGGGTTAGTTGAGGTAACCCTAGAAGGGTTTATCTTCTAAGTTGTTTGTTTTTGCAAGTAAATAATAATATATTACTAATATCCCACAAGGGGATATTACAGTGGTATCAGAGCTTCTTTCCTCTTTTTGTGTGGGTGTTTTGTGTATGCAGGGTGATAAGCAGTTGTTGTTTTATAAGAGGAGAAATAAGGGAAATATGGACGAAGGGCCTTTCACATCGGATCAAGTCAAATTTCTACAAGAGCTAATGCAAGGATGTGGTTTGGAACTTCAAAAAACCATGAGTGATCAAATGACCAAACTGATCACGAAGTGGTGGGAAATGGCAAGACGCCAAACTCCAATGGCGAAGGGAGTTCACATAGTGGGGAGAAGAATTCAACACAACCCACTCATAAGTTCTTTAAAGGCACTTTCCTTCCTAAGGAGAATCATAGAGCTTTCGAGGAACCTT
This sequence comes from Taxus wallichiana var. yunnanensis, assembly GCA_018340775.1. Lineage (NCBI taxonomy): Eukaryota > Viridiplantae > Streptophyta > Pinopsida > Cupressales > Taxaceae > Taxus > Taxus wallichiana. The sequence continues at coordinate 838,031,510 of CM031242.1, read as the reverse complement.
CAATAGTGGAAATCATTGAGGCATGCAACAAGGAATACGACACTTTGCATCCGGCCACAAGGGCCATACTTACTTTTGATGACTTTTGTGCCTTAAAGATGGGAAGCAAGACCAAAAGAGGCCATAGGCAACCCCATGCGGATATCCAACAAAGGTTGGGAAAAGTCTCTTTACCAAGCTTCGATGGAACCAACAAAATCACGGTAAGAGCTTGGTTACAAAAGATGGAGACCTATTTCTCCCTCAATCCCATGCAAGAAGAAGAAGCCCTCAAGTTTGTTACCCTTCACTTAGAAGGCATGGCACATGAGTGGTGGTTTCATGGTATGCACACCCAAGGACACGACTTGATCCACACAATGGAAGGATTTAGTCACAGGATCATGGAGAGATTTGATAGAAAAGATCGAAGCTTCATTTTAGGGAGTTGGCCCAATTGAAACAAATAAGTAGTGTTGAAGAATATGTAGCGGATTTTCAAAAGGTTGCAGTGATGGTACCAGATGTCAGTGAGAGAAGGTTGATAGTCCTCTTTACAGAAGGCTTGATAGAGCCATTGAAAGGTTTGGTAAGAGCTTTTAACCCATTTACCTTGCAAGAATGTATTACTAAATCTCTAGATTTAGAATGTGCAGCTTATAGAGGGGATTATGGGCCAAAAGGACAGCATTCTAATAACTCTCAAATGCTGCCCAAAGGTGGATTTAAAGGACAGCCAAGGTCTGATCTACAACAGCCCCTTAAAGTGCAAGGAGGACAGCCCTTTGGATCATCAAAAGAGGCCCCAAGAAGGCCCAACCAGCCCTATGTTCCACCACATAGAAACCAATCCCAAAATGGTATGCAAAAAGATGAGAGAGATGAGCTAAGAAGGAAAGGATTGTGTTTTGATTGTAAGGCTCCATGGGTAAGAGGTCATAATTGCAAAGGTAAAGGACAAATTTATTTCATTGAAGTAATAGATTCAGATTTTGATTTGATTTCAGATTCTAATGATACTAATGAAGTGGTGAATGAGGGGGATGATGAGCATGTACAAGAAGAAGATGAGGAAGAAATTGAAGGAGCATTGGCAGCCCTTTCAAGTACTTCTAAGTATCTCCCTTTTCGAGTGGAAGGTATGCTATGCAAACAAAAGGTAATCATCCTCATTGATAGTGGGGCCACTCATAATTTTATTAGTGAGAGATTGGTAACAAGGCTTGGCCTATGTAATGAAGTTTTTCAAGGTTTCAATGTTACCATAGCTGATGGATATATTTTAACATGCTCTAGACGGATTTCCAAACTTTCTATCACCATAGAAGATTATGAACTTATTGATGATTTTTACATGATTAATATGGATGACATGGATCTTGTGTTAGGAGTACAATGGTTGCATTCTTTGGGGGATTTCACCCTCAATTATAAGGACCTATTGCTCAAATTCATGATTGGGGAAAAGAATATCATTTTCCAAGGTATGACAAGACACTTTTCTCTTTGCAAATATCCACCAAGGGAAGTAGAAATCTGTTTTGTATCTTTTATATCAGCTGATTGGAAAGACTTAATCACCCTTGAGTATGTAAAAAATCAGTTTTCTAATGATATGGTTGAAGGGTTGATTGTGGATGAAAGGTACAAGGTGATAGATGGACTTATTCTTTACAAGGGAAGGGTGTATTTAACACCAAAATCAGAAGTTAAAAATCTGATTTTAAAATCAGCACATGATGCCCCTACAAGTGGACATCAAGGATACTTCAAGACCTACAAGTTGGTAAGGGAAAGATTTACTTGGAAAGGTATGAAAGGAGATGTTCTTAAGTATGTTAGAGAATGTGTTGTATGCCAAAGAAATAAGAATGAACATACTTTTCCAGCTGGTCTTTTGCAGCCCCTACCTATTCCCTCTCAAAAGTGGGAAAGTGTGTCCATGGATTTTGTTACCGGACTGCCCAATGTTAATGGTAAGACTTGCATGTATGTAGTAGTGGATAGACTCACTAAGTATGCTCACTTTTTTCCACTCCCTACTAAATTTGATGGTCCTATGATTGCTGATTTGTATTTCAGAGAAGTTTTTAAATTGCATGGTGTGCCTAAGAACATTGTGAGTGATAGGGACAACAGATTTATGAGTCTTTTTTGGCAAGAATTATTCCGGTTAGTTGGGATGGAACTCACTCCAAGTACTAGTTATCACCCACAAACGGATGGACAAACTGAAATAGTAAATAAATGGGCAGAAGGGTACTTAAGATATTATGTTTCAGGGCAGCAGTTAGCTTGGATAAAATGGTTGCATCTAGCTGAATTTTGCTATAATACTACACATCACATGTCCATTGGAATGTCCCCTTTTAAGGCTTTATATGGTTATGATGCTAACTCTTTCATGGATGTAATGATGACAGATAGTAGAGTGCCTAGTGCACAAGAGTTAGTGCAACAGAGTATGGACATTGTGAAATCTCTCAAAGAAAATCTGCACCATGCCCAAAATAGGCAAAAATTGTATGCAGATAAGCACCGGAGTGAGAGGAATTTCGACGTGGATGATTGGGTATTTCTTAGATTGCAGCCCTATAGGCAATCTACTCTCAAGCAAAGTGGCAAGGAAAAGCTAAAGCCACGTTTCTATGGGCCCTACAAGGTTACTAAAAGAATTGGTGAGGTGGCTTATGAATTGGAGCTACCCGGGGATGGTAAGATTCATAATGTTTTTCATGTTTCTTGCATAAAAAAGGCACTTGGTCAAAATGTTGTTCCTTCTTTGGAGTTACCCCCTTTAGATGAAGAAGGTAAATTGATCTTAATTCGGAAACTATTATGGAAACAAGAGAAAGGAATTTAAGAAAATGTGTCATCAAAGAATATTTGGTCAAATGGAAGGACCTTCCATTAGAGGATGCTACATGGGAAAATGCTTCAATCTTAGAGCATCCAAGTTTACAATTGCTTGAGGGCAAACAATTTTGGGAAGGGAGGACTGTAATGTCCCCCTTTTTTATAAAAAATTAAAAAGAGGGTAAAATCGATTTGCACATGTAATTTTAAAATGAAATTTTATAAATTGTGCAAATTGAAATAAAAGGGGAAGTTCGACTTCACCTTGAGATAATAAAAGCATTTTTTAAAGGTAAATCAAGTGACTAGGCAAGTCACATTTTCCTAGAAGCATTTAATAATTAATATTGGAGATAAAGTGATTATTCCTAAGCATTGGGTTGACCCATATGAGCATTTTTTTAATATCCCTATGCATTTAATATTTGTTGTTGGTGACTTTCAGGCACATTTTTAAATGATATTTCCTCTTAGATGATGGCGCAAAAGATGGAGAAGAAATTTGGAGGATGTGCAAGCAAAAGCTATAAAAGAATATGTGGTTACATTTTTTTGGCATGTTGACTGTTTATAAAAACTTATCTTCATGCTTGAAGAAGGGATGTATGCCCACTTATGATAAAAAACAAAAGGTGTTTATTAACACCACCATTTGTGAAGTGTGTGTGCCCATACAAGCTTGAAATAATAAGTTTTGCAATCATTTCTCTCTATATATACAAGGCGCCATTTTTGGGAGAAGATCTAAGCTTGCTTTGAGGGTTTGAAGTGTGATTTGTGATGAATATCTTTATTTACATGCTGTTGGTTTTTACTCAATGAAGTCGACTTGTTTTGGCATATGCTAAGAGTGTTTTGGAGTGATTTTGAAGTATTTATAAATTTGTTGTTTAGATTTATTAATTGCAGATCTGGAACTGCATTTATTGACTCTTAAAGTGAAGAGAAAAGTGTTGGAATTGTGTTGCAGATTTTACCCTAACCCTAGCGACTGGGTTTAGGATTTTGGGAGTTGTTTTGAGGGGTTTCTAGTATGTGAACAGATCTGGTTTTTATTTTGGATTAAATCTCATAATTTTCCTTTCCGCTACACTTGGTTTCATTTCAAAAGAGTTAATATTTTTAAAGTTATGGATTTTCAAAGTTTTCATTGATTTTCAGCAGTTTTATTTATTATTTTACTTCTGCAAAAGTATATTGGAAAAAGGAGTATAAATACCGACTGGATTGCCCATCTAAACCCTCACCTTGGCTCACTCCAACCCCATTTGGGTTGTATTGTAGCTGACACTAGGGTTAGTTGAGGTAACCCTAGAAGGGTTTATCTTCTAAGTTGTTTGTTTTTGCAAGTAAATAATAATATATTACTAATATCCCACAAGGGGATATTACATAACATGTGATTGTTCATTAGAGATCATAAGTAAACAATATTTTCTTCCAAATTTAATAGTTCCTTTAGAACAGAAGGCTTTATCCACTCACAAAGTACACTACCCGAAGTCTGGCTCACATCTATGATGGCTTCATATGGATTTTTATTTGTTTCAAATTTAAGCACAACCAACACACCTGACATTACAGGAATGTCCTTCCTAGATATATCTTGATTAATTGAAAGAAATTGGCTTTTTCTATCTTGTGATCATCCCCGTATACATCAAGATAATGTCTCTTCATAATACAAATGTATTGCAATAATTTCCAATGAAAAATTTTAAATTCCTCTCACTATTCCTCTTCTTGAATGTAATTTTTATACCAGTTAAAAGAAATGTTTTCTTATCTCGAGTTAGCATCCTAAACAAGTAACCAATTGACATTAAAGGTGCTTAAATTGAAAAATTTTAGGAGGACATTCATTACATGCAATACTCTCCCTCTCCTCAAGTTCTGAAGCTTCTGAATCAAAAAGATATTGAATAGATCTGTAATACTCTAGTAAAATATGAAGAGTACTGTGAAAGACTTGGTCACCCAATTTTTGAGTTTGCAATGAATTGTGTTAGATTTACGATATTTATCACAACTATATTGAATGGACTTCATCAAATTTTCATAACCCTCAAGCTCTCGCATATTAGCATGATTAAGTATAAGAAAAAAATCATCGTTATGGACCAACGAAACTTCTTATCGTGGCAAGGTTAAAGTTAAAGACATTGATTGCAATAAGTTATATACAAGCTTCTACACATCCATTGTTTCCATACATTAAGAAAAGAACACCTCCTACACATGGATATGTTTGGAAATCATATTTGAATAACCACTTTCCTGTTGCATCTTCTTGTAAGTCGGTTGGCTATTTCCAAACTTGGGTTGGGCTTCTTTGGGAGATTCATTATTATTGACCTTCTAATGGTGGATTGTCACCATTTCAACTATTTTATACATACTATGGAGTCTAGGATGTAAGGAGACATGGACTGGATTTGTGTAGAAAGCATTCATAGAAGGTTGTTTCTTTTTTGTTTAAAGTCATGACATGGCTGACCCACTTCATCAAACAATTTGTTTTCCTTGTCCATGATTCCACATTTTATATATAGGTCTATCATGGAATTCAAAACATAAACATTGCTAAAACATATTTCTAAGCCACTTGTGGACTGGTCACATTAATTGTGACTCTTTTTTCTTACAAAACAATATTAATACCCTTAGAAAACTTCAACAAACACCAATAATTTTATATTGATATAACCCATACACACTTCTTTATAACATAATTACTTTAAATCAATTTAATGACATTTACTTTAAAACAATAAACAATTCACGGTAAAGGAAGGGACTAGTCGGATTACAACTCTTATTTATTTTTAAACATTTTATCAACAATTTTTGGATACATTAAAGAAGAATTATGACATAATTTATTTTGAATTTATACTAGTTTAGCATATTAATTAGCTCATGTTAATTAATTTCAATTAAATTGGGCAACATAGTCCCATTTGTTGACTTCTAATACATTATGCTCCCACCATTCTTATCCATCGTCTAGCTTATCCATTATATCAATTTAAATTTCCCTCTTATCCATGTCCCACAACATGCTGTAAAAACTTTTGTAACCTCTTCAATGTCGAGTGGGCTTAAATTTACCTCTCCCATACAGGTTCTAAGATGAAATATTTGATGTATATATAAGATTTCTCATTATATTTTACTCAAATTAAAATGTTACTTGTAAGTAAAAATGTATACGAGCTAATTTATATATGCGGAAATTTAGAGAGAATGTTTTTGTTTTTATATATAGCATTTACTAAGCATTCAGTCCTTCTTGTGTCAATTTAAATATGACGATTTCATTCCACATATATATATATATATATATATATGATTATCTGGAAACAAAAAAATAAAACTAAACTAGCACCAAAATACACACATACAAGTGTGCACACACGCTTGAACACATACTCACATGCAAAACTACCTGTGAACATACACATCCAAATTCCTACGTATATCCATTGTTAGTATCTAAAGTTGTTCAAGGTTATAGAATTTATTGCTATGAATGAGTGAGGCTGTAATGTATCCATAGTGGAATCTGCACATAGTCACTCATTGCATAAGGTGTCTAATCATACAAAATTTTAGGTGTCACTAGAAAAGGGAAGAGATATAGATATAGTTTTTGTTAGGAATTCATCGAGAGATTTATTTTCTAGAAACGTTTAAGGGTTGACACTATAAAAGTGAACGTTTTTATATGTGAAGGAAAATACTCTAGAGATAGAAATATGATACGTATATTATGATACGATGAAAAATCATTACAAAAATTAGACACGATAGAGTCCTACTTAGGGTTAGGGATTATTAACATGGGTCAAATTTTTATGTTAACCTTCGCCTTTTGCTTGCAGCACACTATTAGTGATTATATTGGGTGAAGAAAAGATGAATAGATAGAAAACATGTGCAAGACATATATTATCAACACTAAAGAAAAAAGTACACCTTGTGTTATTGGTATATTCAATGAATAAACAAATGACCTTATCTTCGACTATATTGGCTTCTGTGAACCCTAAGTAACCATCTTTATAATAATTATATGTGAGAAAAATAAGAATGAAGAGTTTAGTGATCATTATAAAATGATAATATGGAACTTTATACGTAAACAAATACAACCTCAAAGTCAAGGAGGATTTCTAGAGAACATTATCACCGCATCCAATAGTTTAAAATTCGTGTTAATTGAAGACATAATTTGGTGTGTTATGGCATAATTTAGGTGTAGTAAAATGAAGTAAGCGACAATTTAAAGAAATAAAAAAGAAAAATATAAACCTATGAAGGGTAACTGGATGGTATTTTAAGGTGATGTAAGGTGGGTATGATGTTGTAATCGGAATGGTATCTCCATAAAAATGTTTTATAGGATGCTATAATTTGCCCAACCCACATTTTCAAACAAATCGATTTGCAGGGTTTTGGGGAAAACCCTCCTATCCGCACAATACTTATCTTTAGAATAAAATCCCGAAATCTCACTTTTGCATTGAGGCACAAAATTTCCCACTCATTTAATTATGTGAAATCCTCATGAACCTTTACAATAGAAATAGAACTATTTTCATATTTAGCCATCCAATCGTAACAGACACAATAGGAAGGAGAAATACTTCCCAAAAACGAACCCTTATCGATCTGTCTTCCCAAAAGGATTCAAGGGTAGAATAAAATTGAAAATTTGTTGGACATAAATGTGTACCAAAAGTTGTAATCAAAGTATTATAATAGAACTTTGTAGAAAAAACATGTGTTAAAAATCCAATCCAAAATTATTCTCCATATAAAAATATTTAGTTAACCACCCACATAATTACATATGTGAAACTACATATAAGTTCTTAAAACCCCGTGAATGATACTTTAAACCCAAAAACACGATACCATTTTTGATGTCTATGTCATAGTTAGCTATACTGATATATAAACGATTAACTTATAGAGAATATAAAATAAATTTCCAATGGGCATTCTAAATGTTTTTATTTTCTCTAAGATTTATCAAATTATGTAATGTCATTATTATATCTTCCTTTTAAAATATCACCCCTATAAATTGTAACAAGATACTATTGAAAAGTATAAATTAAAATGACCCTTGTATGGTTACACATGTTCTCTACCATTACATATTAAGGTGATCCCACTATTGGCCAAGGAATTTATTTTATTTGTAATAGTGATCCACTCATTAACATTAAATGACATCGTTTCTTTTTCAAAGCCACATTTATCCTACAATGTGGATTGATAGTTTTCCAAAAAGTGGACTTTTTATGTCATGTGGTCCAAAGATTTACAACATAATCACTTGAATTTGTGAAAAGAAAGACTAACTATTTTTTCATTCCATTTTGCTAATTCTTGAAACTAGAGTTCCAATTTCAATAATGACTATTTGTTTATTTACTATAATATTGCTTTTATTTCTATTCGACCACTCAAGTTACTATTATATGGAAATCTTGTTCAAAATATGATTCTAGATAGACTTTCTTTGTTTCCCTCTCCTTCTATGGGGATATGTTGTTGAGCTCTTCAAAACCTTAGATATGGTTATCTTCCATGATTAACATAAATTCTATGTCACTCTTTATCATAGGTGAGTGCATGCGAGAATATTATATAGCCAAGGATTTAAAGGAGACCATAAAAATTCACATTTAACATAATTTTTCACAACATGTGCTTTATAAAAACCTCTATAATAATACGTCATGTTAAATATTTAATGTTCATATCACAGGTTAAATGAAGAAAAAAATCTCGATACACTACATGGAGAGGATTAGCACAATTTTTTTTTGTTCCCATATTGGAACCATCATCGAGGTGAGCATTTGCAAAATGGAATGAAAACTAGTTAGTCTTTCTTTTCATAACTTCAAGCCTAACACCATGGAATTGCAAGTGGTTATGAAACTATTGTTTAAGAATGCCTTATGAGGGGACATGAATAAAAAATAATCCAACAAAAGTGATTGATTTAAATAGATGAGAATATTTATCCGATTCAACTAAAATGGAGAATGGAATTCTACAAGAGCCAAAATATCATGTCTTATGAATTCAATTATTTATATGAATTTAAGAATATTTTCTATAATGGGAATGGAAAACTCGGTTAAAAAGAGATAAATATTTTTACAAGCCTAAATAATAGGTACATTTTATAATGAAAATAGAAAAACATATTCATAGATTTACACCATATTAGATGCACTATATCACAAATAATAAGGTTAAGTATATAGATGATTTTTTTAATCAATTTATTTTAAAGTAATAAGAGAAGGGTTTTAAGACAAAATTTGAATGTATGAAACACATAAACATTTAAAAATTTAATGATCAAGTTATTAAATTACAAGTATAAGGGCTACTTTACATAATCTTATGAGAAGGAAACTCTTAATTTGTCTTAGCGAGATGGTTTAGGATAATTTTAATATTACTAATGGAACTGCCCTATATATTAATTAAATAATAGAGAGTTACATAGTAAGGGTGACTGAATATCACACGGTCCCAAAAAATTCCACAAGGGCACCAGATCAGTAAAAATGCCATAAAGGCTTACATTAAAAAACTCACAAGGAAGCCAGAGAGAAACAATAAAGTACCATCATTAAGCACATGCCATTGCACTAGAAAGAGGGGATAGATCATCTCGAGGAGGGATGAAGGCTCCACTATTAGGCTCTATGGATGAAGGATCCACTGCCAACCATTAGTATCAAGATACTATATTTGAAAAGGCACCATAATTCCACAATCGGGGTTGAAGATCCTGCAAGAGTATGCATGGCTAGTGTGGGAGATCCCCATTGCGGAGAGGGCTAGAGAAACCTTTACCCCATGAAAGTGAGCTCCAACCCCATCCAAAAGATGAAGGGATACAAGGGCGGCCCTAAGGGGAGGTAAAATGGTGGTTGCGAGTGGACCCTCAAATGCGAATTAGCGAACGTGACCAACATGGAGACAAAGGACGAGGTGGAAGAAGTTAAGGATTTGGTGGAATCGAATCATAGTGTAGGTTGCACTCCCCAAGGATCAAGAAACTCAAGCGAGATGAGAAAACTCTAAGGTAACCTTGACATCTTGACTTAAATTTATATCAAACAAGAGACACAAAAATGACCTTATCATTAGTGCAAAATCATATAAAAAAATGATCTTTCTTGAAAATTAAATAAATACGAGATTTCCAAGTATGAAACGAGAATACAAGAATGAGACAAATGCAAAATATTCTCAATATAATTAGGCCAAGGGCTAAAGTCACCAAATAAAGCTAGATGCCATGGAAAGAATTCGGGGTGATAAGGTTGGAATAGAGAATGGATCCATCTCCATATAGATTGAGCATGGGGACAAGAAAAAAAGAGGTGTATGAATGACTCATGGCTGGAACAGAAAGGAAAATTAGGAATAGGAATGCCAATATGCCTAAGCCTTTCACTCAGAGGTAAACCTTGGTAAACAAGACACCATAGAAAATGGTTAACTTTAGGCTCAAGAAGAGGGTTACAATAAGGGAAATCTGATGAAGCCAAGTAATCTCCATAGATTTCACTCCCACCGAGCATTCATCTTATGAATGGCTTATGAGAGAGGGCATAATTAATGATAAATGGTACAAGTGTTGTAGCAAAGTAAATGAATGTCACAATTCTACCTCAAATCATGCCACCATGGAGGTGGAGGTGGAGCCCCAATTTATATAGCATAACATCTAGTAAGAGATCCTAAATTTTTTAGATTGAGAGTAATTTTGAGTTGATCAGATTGAATTTATCTTTGAGCTTGAGCTAAGGAATCTAATATCTACGATACACGAGATCTGAATGGTATGGATACCCTTATTGTAAAGCTGAATGGATCCAATACCTAGGAATTCAACAAGTGGAATATTTCCTTGGTGATAATAGGATACCACGAGAAATTTAGAAAATTAAAAGAAAGGCCAGTGTGAAATCCATCGCCAATCCACCTCATTAAAGGCTTCACTTACTCAAAGGATTTTTAGATACTTTTGGCGACAAAGGTACCAATTATTTTTATAGGAGAAGAAGTGTTAATAAGAGAATGCAAGCCAATTCTTATCTAACAATTCTTGCCATATAGGGCTCCAAATTCAATACAATGTCACAAAATAATTTTCCATGTCTGGACACCTGAAAGGCATCGAATCACCCATTTGGTACATGAAGCCACATTCTAATGACAAACATCAACGAATCACATGCCCGGTTGATCACAAGGAAGATAATGAAATCCTAAGTAATATGGTGAAAACAAGCTGAACCAAAAATTTTACACCATAAGAAGTCTGAAGCTTGGAGAGCCGATTGCAAAAATTGCAATAAGGACACCAACATGAAGAATTATAAACATGAGTATCAGAAAGGATTTTTGTGCAAACTTGGAAATTACCAGACCAGAGATAAGGGTTTAGAAGACCATTTGGTAACTTTATGCTCCACTCTATTAAGAACATAATTCGATAAGGTCACAAAGTCATTGTCAAAAGAAAAAGGAATGCCAAGAAATCTGAATTGCTCACCACGAAAAATCCATTTTTGGGGGTGGGCTTGTAACTAGTTCGGATGCGGTACACAAATCTACCAATAACCCAAGGTTGTAGCCATTTGAATATTCAATCCAGGACATCGAGAAAATGGTGTCAAGGAACTCAAATATTGTAGAAATAATCTATTCCAATTCAATGAGAGTAAGAAATAAATCATCCACAAAGTGCTCATTGATTAGTTGAGTCATATGATCGGGAAGAATAATCCCCTTAATGTGGTATTGTGTATCTTGATGGGAAATTAGATAACCTAGGGCATCAACAATGAGCACAAACAACGTCGGCGAAAAAGGGCATCCCTATCGATAGAGCATAAAAAGGCTAATGGCGGTAGACTAGTGACCATTAATAAAGACACAAGCAGAAACATTAGAAAAAAGTGTGCTAACAACCATTTGAAAGAAGTATCCAAAACATGGCGCTTTAATAAGGGCCATTCAATACGATCATAAGCTTTCTCAAAATCAATTTGAAGTGAAAGAGGATTTTGTGAATAAATACGAGATAGAAATAAGGTTTTCCATGATATAGCAACCTTTGACAAAACCAGTTTTCTCAAGTTGAACAATGTTAGGAAAGATATTCGCAATGTGGAGATCCAATGTCTTGGCAATAATTTTATAAGACACATTCAACAGGGTGATCGGCTACCAATTATTCATCTATTCAGGATTTCCTACTTTGGGAATGAACTTGATGTTTCCTTGATTGATGAAACTCCACAAAGAGCGAGTTTGAAGAGATTAATTATAAACCCAAAGAATATAAAGGTCTACAAAGGACTATATTGCTTTCTAAAACTCGATAGGGAAGCCATCAAGACTGGAGAATTTTCATTTGTAAGAAAAGCACAGTTGCATCTACCTCATCCAAAGTGAGAGGGGCATTACAACAACTAAAATCTATAGGTGTTAGTCTTGTATGCACAACATCAATACATTTTTGTAAAGCAATAGCCCGCTCAATTGAATCCTCATGAGCTTGAAACACCAGACAATAGTGCTTGAAAAAAGCATCAGTGATCTCTAAGAGCTCCATAAGACGTTGGTGAGAATCATAAATAGCTTTGATCTGTTGCCAAGCATGCTTGGCCTGGAGGGATTTGAAAAATATTTTGGAGGCTTTATCTCCCACCCTAAGCTAGTGAATTCTCAACTGGATCTGCGTACCATGGGTTGAGTGGGTATTAATGAGTTTGAGATTTTGGCAAACACTAGCTACATGAATCTTAAGTTGAGAGTCAAAAGGATTGGCCTCATGAATCTCAAGTTGTGAGTCAAAAGGATTTTGGCAAATACTAGCTACATGAATTCTTTGTGTAGAGTCGAGTCCGCCCATCTTCAAACTTTCACAACCTACTTTTAGAACTGGAGGACGAATCTAGTGGTGCGATGAAGCTCCGCCTCCCACCAAAAAATCCAAATCAAAACAAATGGTTGACGTGGCACCATATTCCAAATCTTGGCAATGATTGGGATCACTCCATGATGACTCAAAAAAGAAACATTAAGAAATAATTATGTTTTGGGAGCCTTTGGAGGGCCCACTACCAAATAACCTTAAATGTGATGGAATGGTGGTATGAATAAATCACCTATGACTAAACCTTGATAATGGAGGATCCTTGTGTGTCAAAATAAAGATAAATTTTTTTTGAAAGAAGTGAATGATCGAGTTGTTTTAATACCTTATCATATCCTTCTCAAAGATTTGTCCAAGTGACCAATGTTTTTTCTTTAAATTCCTATTGCCATCTGAGCAATGGATCAGAAAGGCCCCAATGGATTTTAAAGTAATTCCTAACCACACATTCCCAAAACACCAACACATAAGAAGGGAACAACATTTATCATCTAGATGCTCCACCATATTAAATTCACCACGCACCAACCAATAAGCAATAAGTAAGTGTCGCCTAATGAGTTCCATAATAAGGTTTTTTTGGGACCTTCATTACATGCATAACTATTGAGAATAAGAAAATTAAGATCATTAGTAATCATAATCACCCACATAACCCTATTATGGGGTCTTGCCCTGAGGAAAACATTAATGCCAACAATTTCAGCGCAATGGAAATGCTAGCTCCACCTCTACCATTAATATGCTGAGTATGGAAATGCGTAAAATCGGGGAGATACATGTCGGGGTAGTCTATAGAAAAATATTAAATATTTATTTCCTGTAAACAAATCACATCTAAACTGCTAATTAACTAGAAAGCTAAATGAATAGAGAATTTTTGAGAGGGCTCTGTCAGACCCCGAACATTCCATGACATGAAATTCATGAAAAATTAGACATATCAAATTCCCCAAGCACAAAGGAAACCATCCTCTAAGCCAAGAATGGTAAAGTTAGCAAGAAGAAGTTGGTCTAAATCATTATGCTCAACATAAATAAAGCGGCGTTTGGCCCCATTTTCTCCCATGTATTGGATCAAACCTCTCGAGGTGGATTGTATGGACGTTGTAGAGGAGGAGAAGTTCAAGAGAAATTCCAAGTATTTTCTAAATTAGACTAAACAACTTGGCTCTGTGAGGGCTTGGAAGGAATGGAAATCGAAGGACTAGGTTGCTCCACTCTAGGCTCATCCATGGATGGTGGAGGGAAGGAGGAGGCATAACTTCAAGAGAAGGTTTCCCCGATCTCTTCTTAGAACCAACCTTTGTTGAGCCATCATCTATAGGGTAAACTTTAGACTTCGTCGTAACTAGTTGTGTGGGGGTAGGCTTGGAGCGATCCAAAAGAGGATAGTCCCGAATGCGATGGTCGGGCCTTACTACAAAAGAACATGTTCAAGAGGTTAAAATAACACACCTTTTAAGATATTTGTAGGGACCTAACTTGAATATTCAGATGGTCCCATAGATCTTTCCCAAGGTCCACTTTAACAAAAACATGCTTGTTAGGACGAGAAAAGAAAAAATGCTACTGTTCATGGCAAATCACCTTGCCAATGGGCTTAACAATCTCTAGTAAAAAGGACTAGAGGTGAACGGGAAGGCTAGGAGCTCAATCCAAACAAAGTGATTTTGAGCGAGACTTGGCTAGTCAGATTTAAATCTTGGGTCCATGGAGATAACACCATAAAGGTATTACATAAGTACCAACCAACCTCCTTAAGTAGGAAGGCTTGAAGCTAGGTAGGATCTCGAAAGGAATAAAAAATAAAAAACCTTAGTGAGGTTACTGACCCATGAAACAAGGATATCGTTAAACTCCCAGTGGTTTTCATCCAGTTCTATATAGGTTTCAAACGAGATATTACCACAAAATTAGGTAATAAGAAAATTGTTTTGATACCACTTGCCAATAGGATCCAAATATTCATAAAAATTTGTAACATCCGGAGAGGGTTCGAGTTCATAACTCCCGTAAACTTTTAGTACAAACTTCCTCATGCACGTGGGATTACATTCCACCCGGCAACTTGATCATTGCAATGGAAGGAGAGTTTGTCGTTTATAAGCATGACACCACCTTAAAGGCGGGTAGAAAGTTGGAAGACACTATGATATGACCAAGGAGAGACCGCTAGATAGACTAAAGATATAGGAAGGTTGTTTTACTACTCTAATATTAAAAGATGTAATATTATAATTTTCGATGTACTTTAGAAAGAGATATTTTAATTTAAAAATTAAAATTTAAACAAAATTTACTCATTTTCTATAAAATATAAATGAATGTGAAAAGTCAAATTCTTTCTCCAAAAATTTACCATTACCTAATTTTAGAAAAGATTGCAAAAATAAATTTTATTCCCAACACAATATCTTTTTTAGAGGCCCATCACAGTAGGAATTTCTTCCATATTTAATCCCAATAGGCATTTCTTATAGTGGGAGGTAACCTAATACGGTGCAAATCAACGACCATGAATGGATCCATATATGTGCAAGACCATAAAATTTTTGCATCCCTTGATCTTACATGTCACTATTTTTGTACTATGGATGACATTCTTAATTAGGAAGTGTCAGTTTTAAATAGTTAGGTACAGCTCATATCCAGTGTACTGTGTAGAACGGTTGAAGACTTCTGTTACATATGCACAAGACTTTATTTTGAACCTGACACATCTTCCTCAGCCGATCCCGTAAAAATGTGCTTTCGATACATAGAAAATTCTGTTGAGATTTGAAAGAACCAATATTACTAAGTTTATCTAGTTTTTTTTTAACTATTGTGTTGCACTCCAGAAGAAATAATGAACAGAGAAGAAAGCGGATGTCTGGACGATATGCGAGATATATGTTTAAACAAAATGTGAATTGGACCATTTGGAAGACGGGGATAAGTTGTGAAAGTACGGAAAATATATATAAAGAACACCCCCAATCCAAGGTGCATCTTCATGAACGAATTCTAGAGTGAATGATCTCACAATCTCATGGTCTATGAATTCATCAAGAATGGAGCTTTGCGTGACTGGATTTTCTGGACAGACAGAGAGATGGTGGACTAAAACACCAGGTATTGTATTATTATTCAATCTTCTCATGGGATTTATTAATTGCTCAAGGATTCTTCTTCTTCTCGTATTCTTCATTTAGACCTTAAGAACTGATGCATTGTAGTGCCCCCACATTTCGAGCAACCCGACTAGAACGAAAGTGGAAGATTTTGAAAGCATGCAGCAGTAAAAGACAATGACATATCCTACAACGCCTTTTTAGACATGTCAATTTCCATGCATAATAGGAGAAGTGCATTATTTGAGGTTCAAAGGTGTTAAACCACGTGAAGCACATGATAACATTGTAATTTAGCAGATATTGGATAGTTCCATCAAGATAAAGGTAGACCGGTCAATAGTCATCTAAAACTAGTACGATATGGGTTTAATTAGTCGTGCACGCAGAACCCAAAAGTCTTCTCTTTTTACAGCACACAAACTGATTGGTCTGGCTCTGTATCTGCATTCGAAGCAGTTACATGTGTCTTTGAGAGCAAAGTCAACTTTTTCTTCCCATTGCTTCACTTGTTGTAGAAGATGAAAACAAAAAATGGAGGGGGTTGAGGACTGAGAAGCCCTTCATTCATCGATAATGTCTAGCTGCGTTGAATTTGTTTCTTGTGATTTTATACATATATTCTACAAGCATTATAACCTTATCAATGTCATTCTCAAGGTAGACAATAGCACCCACTTCGCTTTTCTATTTTTTAATCTTTTATTGCAGGGGTTGTTGTAAAGATTAAGGCAGAAAACGTGTCTTTTTCCTGCTATCCCATGTATGCCTAGGCAAGATTTATCTCTTTTATTTTTCTTATCTTTTTTCTTTTTGTCCCAAATTGAGAGCTCAGACAAGGTAGGGTCCTTTCTACGGAAGGAACAATTGATGATTTTGGCATTGAATACATGCAGTGTTATTCAATATATCCCTTGTTGCTTCTAAGCCTTTTGCCTCGTTATCTTTTGCAGAAACATACCACAAAACTTTAGCCCAGATTCTCTCCCAATGGTCTTCACGAAACACATATATGCCTTTCTTCAACTAGCTCTCTCTGGTCCTAAATTATCTCCTCAATTATCCAAAGGGAAGGAAACAACCTACGAAAATCATGAGGTAAGCGGGTATCATGTCTTCTTAGGCCATTGAATGGTTCTAATGTCACAACAAGTAGATAAACAACTCAGAGACGAAGTCCAACAAATGTTTTACCCTATCTTGATGGTTATATGGAACATGCTTTCTTCTTAATGAGATAAGGACACTAAGTTATACTAGAGAAGACA
The DNA here is from genome assembly GCA_018340775.1 of Taxus wallichiana var. yunnanensis. Lineage (NCBI taxonomy): Eukaryota > Viridiplantae > Streptophyta > Pinopsida > Cupressales > Taxaceae > Taxus > Taxus wallichiana. The sequence goes on along the minus strand of CM031242.1, from coordinate 838,014,300 downwards.
TATTTGGTGGCTATGTTTGGTCACTGGTTGGTTCTTTGGACACATTATCTTCGTCGGGGGATAAGGAACGAATTAATGTTGTAACAAATTGGCTTGGCAATATGTGTAATTAGTAAACAAATATAGGCTTATGGGGGGGTGTCTAGGAAGTTTGGAACATACCTCAATTTGTGTGGGTAAGGGAACTTGGTTTTCATTGATAATAAACTAATACAATGCTCGTGATCTATTTGATGAAAAATGGTTGTGTTTTTGAGGCTTAACAAACTTCCAAGCAAAGGCTAGGGCATATTTCCTAACAAATCGAGTTTCTTTTTCCTAGTGCTTCCTTGGTTGTGTCTAAATAATGCATTAGAGCAGTTGAAGGGACCATATGTATGCCTCAGTGTTGGGTTTGGTTGTTTGGAGGAAATGCTAAGTTGGTATTGTATCTCATCCTGTGACTTTGCTTTGTCACCATGGCGTGGTAAGTTTTGTGGAGCTCATCATGCCTGGTCTCATGGTTTGTGCTTGGTGAATGTAGTAAGTATTCGAGGCGATCACGTTGAATGCGGGGATTGTGAGTTTTGCATAAAAAGGTATGGGTTTTCCCTTTTCACTTGCATTAAATTTCGCTTCATCATTTCCATATTTTTCAAAATTAAATGTTGAATGATAGGGAGCATAATTCCAAAAAATGAAAAATATTTCCTTGACATGAACTCTCAAAACATCAACAACAAAAAAAAAAGAAGAAAACTCGATATTGAAAGTTATGTGCATGGAGTGCCACACCCAAATGTACCACAAAAATAAAACTCTTTACATGACCCCTAGTAACATGGAACACCTTAGGGAACCTTAACCGAGTTGTTTGAAATTATTTAACGCTCTTGCAAGTCATATTCCTAAACCCTCTTAGCTTATCAATCACTTATGGTGACATGGTCATTTTAATAAAACATGATCGGTTTCGGCTTATGGTTGTCACTTTGCTTAAGCCGAAAACCACTACTTCCTACCTATAGAATACCAACAACAAGATCATAACCCACCTTCAATTCAATGAAAACACCTTCGGAAACTAATTTTGCAAGTGGGTTTTGGGGCCCACTAGTCGCTGTGCAATAAGAGTTGTTGATGCAATTATGATAACTAGCCACGAAGTGACCCTTGTAAATTGAGCGTAGCTCATCGTAATCAAATTCCATTAGACGTGGTGAATTCTCTATATATGGGTGATTGAGTAGGAATTTTCAAAATCTATGATCAAACTATAATTAAGTGTTGTCATGACCCGGTTTATAGGTGCTTGTGATGTTTTGGCCAATTTCGTCAACCTTAACTAGAATCCCTTTTTTTGAATCTCATTTGACTTCTAGCACGTGTGTAACCTCATAATACTATTGGAAGGCCATGTAGAATTTTATTTGATATTTTATCTTCTATAAATTAATTTTTAAACGTATGGTGATTTTCTCTCCACCCTCTTCTCTCTCTTGTAATGAGTAGGATACTTGATTGATTTGAAAATGTAAATGAATTGGGAAATGTGAATTTATTTGAAATGAAACAATAATGGAAATGAAATGCAAATTGTTATGACAATGGAAAATAAAATGTCTCTTAACTTTCTCTCTCATCCTCACTCTTTCTCTAATATAAAAATAATAAGTGCAATTGAATGTGAAAGCATGAGTGCATGAGAAATAAAATATATCGTCTTCCCTCTCTCTCTCTCTCTCTCTCTCTCTCTCTTCTATTTAATTGAAAATGTTAAAAATGATGAATGTGTGGATTTATGCTTGAGTGTAGGGGATTTCCATACTCAACCCTAGGAATGACACAATGTTGGTTGCGGGTACTCACGAACAAGATGGAATAAGGGTGTGATATATTGTAATAAGTGAGATGAGATTGGAAATAGTACACATTGAGATAAATTACGAATCTTAGATAAAAGTGAATTAAAGAGAATAACATTATTAAAAATTATTATGTCGAAAACATTTATTCCTTTGATTCTTATGCTTCAAGCGATTACATGGAAAACTATTTTTTTGTATCTGCACTTTGTGTTAAAACTAACCTTACAACAGTAGTAGGAGTGACAAATAATTAATGTAGGAACAACTGTGTTGGCTAGATAAATGGGGAAGATAATTGAATTTTGTAAATGGGTAAAAAGCATACCATTCACTTCATAGGTGTTAAGCCCATTTGAATTTAAATATGGATCTCATGGTTTAGACAATTGAAACAATCACCTGCCTAATAGTTATTGTGGTTCATAGATAAAATCAAAATGTTTGGAAGTAACTTATCATTTTTAAACCATATAAATTTAGCAGCTATTCAATTTTTCGTACCCTCCCTCTCAATCATGTCACATCTAGGTTTGCAAAACCCTAATGTCTTAAGAAATACTTTAATCCTCATAATTAGACTTCTTGTCCTACACTTAAGAAAATTATTCAAAGACCATTTCTATAGCTTAAGTGTCCTTTCATGAAGCAACATATCAGTTGAGTAATGTTTTCATTCATAGGGTAAATAGGACTAACACTTCTTGGTGTCATTAGTCTACTCATCTTCATGGATGAATTAGAGGTCAATGTTCACATTGGACCTTGGTGTCCTAGTGGTTAACCATATTCTTAGGAAGATAGTTTGGGAAACCTTAATCAGTTAACGAACCCTTCATAATATCTTGATGACATAAGTGCAGTTAGTACACTAGTTTATTATGCATTAAACTCATTTAATGATCTCTTTAATTCCTCATGAGATAAATATGTTAGTCAACCCTAGGATTGCCGTCTAATGTTGGTTGTAGGTATTCGAATAATATGGATAAAGGGTGTAATATATTGTAATAAGTGAGATGAGATTGGAAATATTGTACATTGAGATAAATTACAAATCTTAGATAGAAGTGAATTAAAGAGAATAACATTAATAAAAATTATTGTGTCGAAAACCTTTATTCCTTTGATTCTTTTGCTTCAAGTGGTCTACATGGAAAACTATTTTGTTTATATCGCCTATGTTAAAACTAACCTTACAACACTAGTAGGAGTGACACATAATTAATGTAGGAAAGACTATGTTGGCTAGGTAAATGGGGAAGATAATTGAATTTTGTAAATGGGTAAAAAGCATACCATTCACTACGTAGGTGTTAAACCCATTTGAATTTAAATATGAATCTCATGGTTTAGACAAATGAAACAATCGCCCGCCTAATAGTAATTGTGGTTCATAGATAAAATTAAAATGTTTGGTAATTACTTATCATTTTTAAACCATATAAATTTAGCACATATTCAATGTTTTTCATACCCTCCCTCTCAATCATGTCACTTCTAGGTTCATAAAACCCTAATGTCTTAAGAAATACTTTAATCTTGATAATTAGACTTCTTGTCCTACGCTTACAAAAATTATTAACAGAACATTTCTATAGCTTAAGGGTCCTTTGATGAAGCAACATATCGGTTGAGTAACATTTTCATTCATAGGGTAAATAGGACTAACAATTCTTGGTTTCATTGGTATACTCATCTTCTTGGATGAGTTAGAGTTCAATGTTCACATTGGACCTTGGTGTCCTAGTGATTAACCATATTCTTAGGAAGATAGTTTGGAAACCTTAATCATTTAATGAAGCCTTCATAAGATCTTGATGACACAAGTGCGGTTAGTTAACTAGTGTATTATGCATTAAACTCATATTAATGATCTCTTTAGTTCCTCACATATAAATATGTAACCTTGGCTAGTAAAAAATTTACACCTTTTTTACTTATGGAGATTTAATGGGATTAACTTGATGGGTTAAGATCCGAGGTGTGACTCCAAAACATGGGGCATCTCTCAAAGTATGGGACTTTGCGAGTTGAGAGAGCTCTCGGATGAAGGCCGGCTCTTATTCCTCTATTTAAGTGCACACATTTAGGTTACAGAGGGTCTATCCTAAATCCTATTCTAATTTTCCAAGGAGACAAAGTTAAGGGGATGCAAGAATTAAAACCTAATCTAATAGAGGTGATGCACCAAAGGAATGTTGAACATTTGCATTGCCTTTAAACACAAACCATTAAAATGTGAAACAATATCCATGCACATATGACCAAGATTGCAATGAGGGATCAGGAAGAAAGCAATAAAACATAAGAGAGGTTGAAATCATCCATGGACTTATTCTATTGCTCCAAGAATTGATACAGTACATTACAATAGCCAAGAGGTAGAAATTGCATTACAATTTAGATGGAGGGGTTCGAGGCTCCATGAATTCACCTGCAGAGTAGAGAAAAAGGGAGGGCGCAAAGAAAGAATGTCCAACCTCTTGAAATTGTCCCTCTTGTACAATATATAGGAAGAATGAGAGAGAGAAAGGAGGGAAAATCCAACCCTATTCCAACCACCCCTGAAGGGGCATTGAATTCCCCTACCATAATGATGAGTCCCACTACAACACCCATGCCCCCATTGTTGTTCCTTGTTGAGCAAGAGGGGAAACCCATTCTTCATCATGGTGGTAGGTAGGAGACTTGATGACCTTGGAAATGGTGGATAGAGACATTAATGGTGGGAGTGGGTAGTAGGTGTTGAGAGGTCTCTAAAATATCCCCTCCCACTCAATTTTGAGCTCCCGATCGAAAGATATGGCTACTTGAAGGTACTTTGGGTCTAGAGTCTATTTTGCACGTATCCACGTGGTGGCCTCGCGTATCTTAAGTTTTCCCCCTCCTCTACACTCTTGAATTTGTGCCAAAGAGACATGTGGTGGCTTCCATGGGATCTGCTCTATTTCCATTATATTCTGCCTAAGCCCCCTATTGGTGGAGACACTATACTTGACCCCAGACATGTGGAGAGCTAGTGCATGTTTGGGGACCACTTTTGGATTCTACATTTGAATTTTTTCCAAAGAGAAATGTGTCTCCTTGGGGCTTTGTTCTATTTCTTTGTGTTTTGGCTAAGTCCCTTTTGTTTGGTGGGGCCATATGTCTAACCTTGGACACGTGGAGGCTCAGCGTGTATTGGGAGACTACCTCCAGATTTTTCTTTGAAGTTGCATGGATGTGACACATGGAGGCCTCCGCATAGCATTTGTCTCAAGCTTGGAATTTTTTAATCGGTGTTGTTCCTTTTTTGGACCTACGGGACACGTGGAGGGCTGCACTTGTTTAGGAATGGTGTTTGGGCCACGCATTTTTAATTTACATTATTGAGGCACATGGATGGAACCTTCCTCGCGGCTCTTCATTGTTTAGACTTTTCAATGGACGATTATACCTATTTAGGCTCTGGACACGTGGGGAGCCTACGCTCATTTAGGCCCTACCTCCAGTTTTTCTTTTTTGAAATTACATTGATGAGGCACGTGGAGGATTCTTCTTACCTTTGGTACTTAGCCAATTTCAGCCTACTCCCTTTTCGGTCCCTAACTACGTGGCGGACTAGCGCATGTTTGAGTCTTGGGTGGGCTTTAGGATGCACATTTGAAGTTGCATCGATGAGACATGTGGAAGTATTTGCTAGCCCTTCCATACTTAGCCGATTTGGCCCCCATTTCGCCTTCTCTGAATCCGACCATGTGGCAAGCTGGCACATGTTTGAGACCTACCCCTAAATTATTTATTTTACATGAGCACCGATTAGACTCGTGGAGGTTTAGAGACTCCATTCTATTTGGCTGATTCAACGGCTGGTCACCCCTCATTTGACCCCCTCTTTCTTGACTCTGGGGCCACGTGGCGATCTAGAACTTGTTGGGAACCCTGTTTTGGACTCAACTCTTGGCGAAAAAGACCCATTTTGTGAAAATTTGTAAAAGTTCCAAAATGCCCCATAGACCACAGCCTACGATTTACACTTGGACAAAATTTCCATCCTCTCACGAGACCTGGGCCCTTGGCCCACATTTTCCTTGCTTAGCAAAGAAATCTTTCCCGGGCCCAGCCGGCCCACATTTTCCACTTGTGCTTTTTGTGATAAGTGTAAAAATGTAAATTTATCTCCTGTTGATTTGTAATTTCCTATTGGAAAAAAAAATCTTCCCTAGGCACGCCACCCCGCTTTTGGAAAAATATTCTTCCAGGCCCACCTGGTCCATAACTTGAAAAATATGAAGAGTTAGAAGGACTTCTTTACATTTTAGAAAGGGGAAAATTTCCTATCTGATGAAGATATTTTTAAGAAACCTTAAGTGTTTAAAATATATTAAAAATCAGATTGAAGCACAAAAAGGGGAAAAGGGGGTTAGTTGACCAAAAATAAGAGTGAGCTTATTTTAGACAACAATTTGGTGACTCAAAGGGGGCATCTACCTGCTAGATGAGATGACCCGTGGCCTTGAAGCATCCATTGGGCATGGAGTCTACTTGGTAATTTCAAATCTGGTCTGGAACTACCTTCCGCTATATGCACTCTTATCTTTACAAGAAAATCTTGGATTCAAGATTTGTGAGAGTAGAGTTGTCGAAAAACGAAAATTCTCCCTCATTTGATTTTCTGCAAACCTGATTATTGTGAGTGCAATGAAACATCTAGACCTACTCAATATGGATACTCTATAGATTTAATTTCTTGTGGCCACAAGCCTCTTCCATGAGTGAGATGAACTATATACAAGCATACACTAGAAGCAATAGAGCATGTGCACCAACACTTAGGGAAATTGAAACCTAAACTATAACAAAATAATGTGCATACGCACTTGGAGAAATTGAAAACCTAGGCTAATATTTACAAGGGTGAGAAACTCTCCTTTTAGTAGCAGTGTTTGAGGTAGATCCCATTGACTGGAATCTGTAATTCTTTTGCCATCCAACTTAGCCATCGGAAGGCATTGCTACCTTTGCATTCGGTGATCATGTATGGACCACTCCATATGGCATCAAACTTGGAATGCCTTCCCATTTTTTCCGATCTACATCCCACTTCAGTACTAAGTCTCCAACTTGGAATGTCCTGGCTCTAGCTCCTTGTCAAAGCATCTCTTAATTGAAGCTTGATCCTTCTCCATGGTTTGTATTGCATGTTTCTCTTTCTTCTTCTAACTCCATTAGCTCTGCATACCTGACCTCCATAGGCTCAAACTCAGCTAGTTCTATTTGTTTCATGAGTTCTAATGTTGGAAACTCAAGTGATATAGGCATAAATGCTTCCTTTCCATATACAAGCTTGAATGGAGAGCTTCCTGTAGACCTCTTGGGGTGACTCTATCTACCCAAAGAGCTGATTTGAGTTTTGTGTGCCAAGTTCTTTGATTCTCATCAAGATTCCTTCTGATGATTCTCAACAAGTTCTTGTTTGTGGACTCTACTTGGCCATTACCTTGAGGGTAATAGTTTGAAGAGGTGTTGAGATATACACCATTCTTGACAGCCCATTTAGTGATCTTTGCGCCAAGGAATGCCAATGCATTATCTGATATGATAGTAGTAGGGTACCAAACCTTGTGACTATCCCTTCATAGAAATCCAAGATGGATTCGTTTGCCTCCTTAAGTGCCACTGCTTTAGTCACTTGGTGAAATAGTCAGTCATTGTGAGTATCCACTTGTGGCCCTGGCTTGAATTTGGGTTGATCACTCCAATGAAGTCAATCCCCATTACATGAATGGATGATTTACCAAAATTGGGTGAAGAGGTAGGGCTACTAACCTTTCCTTCCCTATGAAGAATGCACACTTCTTGCACTTCTTGATCCATGAGTAGCAATCCCTAAACATCGTAGGCCAATAGTAACCAGCCCTCATAATTTTGAGCACCATTACCGATGGAGAAAAGTGGCCTCCAGCTTCTCCATCATGGAACTCATGCAACACCCTCTCAATTTGGCTTGTCCCAATACACCTCAATAGAACACTATTGATGTCCTTTCAAACAAGACACCACCAATAAGCACATATGGGATGGCTTGTAATATGAAGTATATCGTCTTTGCTTTGTTCCATTTATGGAGGGCACAAACTGTTTGGAGATAATGCACCAAGGCTTGAGTCCAACATGGAATGGGTGCATCGTTAGCTGGCTACTCTGAATCATTCTACAGTAGCAGGACAACCTCTTCTTCTTCTTTTGACTTAGTTTGTTTCTTGGAAGTGAGTTTCTCACATAGACCTTTCCAAAACCAGCTTGGTCACTTTGATTTCAATATCATACTCCATTACATGAGTGATCCAACCTGCTCTCTTCTCATTCAAGTCCTTGTTTAGGAGAAAATCCTTGACACCAGCATGAGACACTAGTAGTTGAATCTTGTTGTTCGAGACCAAGTGTCTAAACTTCTTCAAACTCCTAATGAAAGCAAGGACATGTTTTTCAATAAAAAATACTTTATATAATCTTCAAGCTCTCGACCGAAGAAGGCTATGGGTTGTTCTGAACCTTCCTTATTAGGCTAAACCAAGATAGTTGAGATTGTGTCTGACCCTCCAAAAGCATACAACATGAAGTCCTTTGAAAATTCTGGGTTAATAAGAGTTGGGGCCTATGATATTGAGCTTGATGGCCTCAAAAATCTCTTTGCCTTCTGTTGTCCATTTGAATGCAAGACTCTTCTTTAGCATCATCGTTAAAGGCTTTACAAGAGTGGAAAAATCAAGCATAAATATGTAGAAAAATTTTATCCTTCCTAAAAAGCTTTGGAGGGATTTCTTGTGATGTGGTAGTGGTAGTGTTCTAATGGCTTCAACTCTTTCAGGGTCAATTTCAACCCTTCTCTTGAGACAATGTGGCCCAAACAACTTGCCCTCGTGTGCCAAAAATACACATTTCTTTGGATTCAATGACACTCTGAACCTTCTACACCTTTGAAATACTTTCCTAAGGTGAAAGAGGTGGTCTGCTGCATTCTTTGAGAAGATAGTGATATCATCTAGATATACCAGCACCATCTTGTTGATTAAGCCCTTGAACGCCATATCCATAGCTCGCTGAAATGTTTCTTCGGCATTGGACAATCCAAATGGCATCTTCTTGTAAGCATATGTGCCCCATTTTTGGTGAAGGTCATCTTGTATTGATCTTCCTCTTTCACCATTATCTGATTATAGCCTAAGTATCCATCTAGCAATGAAAACCTTTCAGATCTAGCTACAACCTGCAAGATCTGTTCCATTGATGGAAGTGGATAATGATCCTTGAGTGATGCTTTGTTCAAGATCACAAAAGTCCACACAAAATCTGATTTCTCCATTTCTTTTCCTCACAGGCACCAAGTTTACAACCCAACTTGAATGCTTGATAGGGAAGATGATGTTGGCCTCAATTATCTTTTCAAACTCTTTTCTCATGAGAGGTTTAATGTGAGGGTTTACTGGCCTTTACTTTTTGTCGAAAGGCTTAGATCCGGATCCAGCTCGATAGTGTGTTGTGCCAACCTTGGGTTGAAACCTCTTAAATCCTTGTAAGTCCAAGAAAAGACATCTAAGAATTCTTGAAAAGTTTTGAATTCATATTTTTCTTGTTGAGTACTTACCTTGCCAATTTGCAACGTTTTTCCTTCATCTATGGAAATGGGCTCTAAATCTTCACCCTTTACCTGAATATTTCTTTCTCCTTCCGGAATTGATCATTTGGGTTGAAGATTGACTCCAAAGTTACAAGACCCTTTGGTAATTTGTTGGTTCTCAGCTGCACCACTTGGTCACCATAACGTTGTTCCAACTTGTCTTGGTTTCTAGTGGAGAACTCAGCTTCTTCTTGTAGAAAATTGACAATTTGTTGATCATTCTCGAAGACTTGCCAACTTGTGTTGTTATCTGGAACAACTGGTCTTATAACCACTTTAATATGGGGCTGATATTTCTCACTCTTGATACTCTCTACTACATCAAATGCCACCCGATTGCTGCCAATTGTTCTCGCTAATTCTTCATTCTTCTTCCTTGGGATGGAATTGATGCCAAATGCTTCGAAATATTTGATGAGATCCCATACCCAATTCTTGTAGTTTTTAACAGATCATTCTTGGCAAGCATTTTGTCCTTAGACTTGATTCACAACTAGCTCACTATCACCAAACACTTGTAAGTTTTTAATCCCTCTCTTTCTTGCCCAATGCAATCCATGGATCAAGGCTTCATACTCTGTTGTGTTGTTTGAGCAAGAAAATTGGAAATGGAAGGCTGAGTAATATTTCATACCTTGAGGTGAAACAAGCATAGCTCCTCCTCCGGCTCCTTGTCTACTTCTTGAGCCATCAAAGAATAACTTCCATACCTCATTATCATCCTTGTGGTTTGGCTTAGTGATGTTAGGAAGAGGATGATTCTCTTCATGCAAACAATAAACTCCTAGCTCATATTCCTCCATTTCCTTGTAAGGGTCAAAATCATGCCTCTTGCTTTCCCATTCATCAAGAGTCAAGTCTGGAATGTATCCGACTTTGGTATCAGCTTCATGGGTGCTTGGATAATCTTCTTGATCAAGGGCTGAACAATTTGCATTGATTGGACTCAATGTATGAGGCTCAATATGGAAGTTTGTAATAGGCTCAAATCTGATTGTAGCCTTAGCTCCATACCTTGTTCTGAATAACATGTGTGACCAATCAACAAACAAATAACCTCTAATTTTAGTAGTGAAGTCTCTTGACAAACACAATGCAAAATGTGGTGGCAAGTCTATGACTGATACATTTTGCAAGACGGTCACATTAGGGCATGCATGTAATGTGAGGCTCAAATCCTTGATGAATCCAACCATGTTATTACCATTGTCCCATCCAATTGCACTACGCCCTTAGAGATGACTTCGTATTGAAGACCCAGTTGATCAGCTATTTTCTTTAGCATGACTGAGCTACTTGCTCCTGAATCAATCATGCAATTATGTACCAATTTGTCCCCAATGATCAATGAAACATAAAACTAGGGGGTCTTTATATTCTTACCTTGTTTTCCTCCATGATTTCCTTCATTTAAGCTGCATTGGTAAGCACTTTCTCTTGTTGGTTGGGGGCTGATTTGAGGTTGACCAATTGGCCATAACAACCTACAATAAGTCTCTCTGTCTAGGATAGACAATGAATCCCACATTGAGATGTTTACATTTTTTTCTTCATCTATTCAATGATGTTAAATGGGGATGAGCTATCTTTTTTCTGCCCCTTTCCTTGCACATTCTTCTCTTGCACATGGGTCATTACAACCGGTGCCTGAGCGGGTCTGGAAGGTGGCTTGGGCTGACTCTACACATTGGGAGTTGTAATTTATAGGGTAATAGAGGGTTGTGGACCATTTGAATTGGAGGATTTCCCCTCTCCAATATTCCTCTTCTTAGACCATGTATTTTTTGCCACACTATGAGGAGGTGCTTGATTTCATACCATGAAATCTTCATCCTGCCAATTGACAAGCATGGTCTCACTTGGAGGTGCCTCTCTTTACGGGTTACTTCCTGCTATTGATTCCTCTTGACTAGGCATGTCTCTTATTCCACACTAGTTGTTGTCACCATAAGAGATTGATTCAGTGCACCATTGAAACACATTGACTTGTTATGGGGCTAATTACATGGGAAACACCAATCATATTCTTGAGCCATGTTGTTTTGTGTTGGAACCAAGGCCCTCGATGTTGAAGCTGCATTTGGATCATATGGTCGGAAAGGCCTAGTAGCTTGAGGTTGTCCTTGGTTTTGTTTTGATTTGCATCCTGAGCTGGTGGTCTATTTTTGCTTGATATGGGGGTCTAGCTTGATATTGAGTTTGAGGTTGATATGCCTAGAACTCTAAGCTTGTTACCTCTTGATAGTCACTAGCTCATTCCTAGGTTCTGCAGTTGTTTCATAACCTCTTGTAGCTCTTTTTAAAGTGCTAGAAGATGAGGTGGAAGCTTCAGCTGAATTCGATTCCTTAGGAGCAGGTATGGGAGCTAATGTGGGTGTTTGACTAGTGCTTGGAGCTCCTAGTTCTAGATATAGAGGCATAGGTGGCCTAGGTGCAAGTTTACCAGCTTGAATTAAGCAATTTTCAGCTCTAATAGCAATGTTATATGATGTGGGTAAAGTTATACCTCCCATTGATTAAATCATCATGGAAATATCAAAATTTAAAGCTCTAAGGAAGTATAGAAAAGAACCTTCATCTGTTGGTCTCACGGCTCTCTGAATCTATCCACGTCCACTAGAATATGAAGTTGAAATCAGTCAACTGCTCATTAGGATCCCTCTTGATTGTTGTTAGTTGTTCCAAAAAGGATAGATTATCTCCCTTCTCTCTAAATTGATTGTGAAGAGCCATGCACAAATGGTCCCAATTCTGGATGGATCCTGCAGTTAGAATCCTGAACCATTGTAAAGATTTACCCTAAAATATGAAGCCAACAACTTGACCGCAACATCCATTTCAATGATCTCATGAATTACACAAACATTTGTAATATCTTGGATGTGGTCAATTGGAGTCATCTGGTTCTCTCTGTAAAATATGGGATGCTCTTCAGTGTTGCAGCTGGAACTAGATTTTGTGTGTTGAGAGCCAAAAGCTGTTGCTAGTGAAGTTGACGTAGGGGTTGGGCTATGCCATCCTTATTGGTTGAAGGACTCTAGTCGATTGAATGAAAGGCCTACTAGGTGGAGGTGTTGACAATGTCTTGTTTGGTGGAGATGGAGACCTTTGGGCTCTTCTTCCTCTCCTTGCTCTTTTTGGGGATAAATGTAGATAGAAAAATAGTCCTCCTCTCTAGTTCTTGACCTTGTTTGTATTCTTCTCATGAACTTGACAAGCTTGGACTACTGAAACCAGTGGGTTCTGCCTCTTTTGGAGTCGCTAGATGTGTAATTTCAGAGCTTCTTACAAGCTGGGAACTTACAACAAGTGCACATCAATCTTGCTATAGTAAAATGAAGACTTCTTGTCCCACCATAGGGTGTGCCAAAATTGTTGTTGCAAAATCACAGCACCCCTGAAATTAGTAACTTGATGGGTTAAGATCCTCAGTGTGACTACACAACATGGAGCATCTCTCAAAGTGTGGGACTTTGTGAGTCGAGAGATATCTCGGATGAAGGATAGAATCTTATTCCTCTATTCAGGTGCACATGTTTAGGTTGTAGAGGTCTATCCTAAATCCTATTCTAATTTTCCAAGGAGACAGAGTTAAGGGGATGCAAGAATTAAAACCTAATCTAACAAAGGTGATGCACGAAGGAATGCTGAAAATTTGCATTTCCTTTAAACCAAAACCATTAAAATGTGAAATAATATCCATGCACAAATGACCAAGATTGTAATGAGGGATCAAAAAAAATAAAACATATGAGAGCGTTGAAATCATCCACGGACTTATTCTATTGCTCCAAGAATTGATACAATAAATTACAATAGCCAAGATGAAGAAATTTCATTGCAATTTGGATGGAGAGGTTCAAGGCTCCATGAATTGAGGTAAATTACAATAGCCAAGATGAAGAAATTTCATTGCAATTTGGATGGAGAGGTTCAAGGCTCCATGAATTCACTTGTAGAGAAGAAATAAAAGGGAGGGTACAAAGAAAGAAATACAACCACTTGAAATTTTCCTTCTTATACAATATATAGGAAGAATGAGAGAGAGAAAGGAGGAAAATCCAACCCTGTTCCAACCACCCCTAAAGGGGCATTGAATTCCCCTACCACAATGATGAGTCTTGCTGCAACACCCATGCCCCCATCATTGTTCCTTGTTGAGAAAGAGAGGAAACCCATTCTTCATCATGGTGGCAGGTAGGAGACTTCATAGCCTCGGAAATGGTGAGTCAAGACATTAATGGTGGTAGGTGGGTAGCAGGTGTCCAAGAGCTCTCTAAAACGTCCCCTCCCACTCGATTCCAAGCTTCTGATTGAAAGATATGGCCATTTGAAGGTACTTTAGGTCTGGAGTCTGTTCACGCGTATCCACATGGTGGACCCCCGCATCTCAAGGTTTCCCCCTCCTCTACACTCTTGAAGTTAGTGAAGAGACATGTGGCAGCTTCCATGGGCCTACTCTATTTCCTTTTTATTTTTCCTATGCCCTCTTTTTGTGGAGACACTTTATACTACGACCGAGACACGTGGAGAGTCGATGCACTTTTGGGGACCACTTTTTTATTCTACCTTTAAAATTGCACCAAAGAGACACATGGCTCCTTCTACGTATTTTCTATGTTTCTTTGTGTTTTGGGTAAGTCCCTTTGATTTGGTGGGTCCATATGTCTAACCTTGGACATGTGGAGGCTCAACGCGTATTGGGAGACTTCCTCTAGATTTTGCTTTTGAAGTTGCATGGAGGTGACACGTGGAGGCCTCCTTCCGTGCATTTCCCCAAGCTTCAATTTTCAACAACCAAAGTGTTCCTTTTTTTGGACTTGGGACATGTGGAGGGCCTGTGCTTGTTTGGGACTGGCCTTTAGGCTATGCCTTTTGAATTTGCATCGTTGAGGCATGTCGCATCCTTATGTTGGATCCTTCCCTGTTTAGAATTTTGAATGGTAGATTCTACCTTTTCGGGCTCTAGACATGTGGCAAGCTTCTGCTCATTTACAAGCTGCCTCTAGATTTTCTTTCCTAAAATTGCTCTAATGAGGCATTGGAGGCTTCCTCTTATATTTTTTACTTAGCCAATTTGAGACCTGCTCCATTTACGGGTCCCTAACTACGTGGAGGCTAACACATATTTGAGTCGATGCTTTGGGCTATGCCTTTGAAGTTGCGCTGATGACACACATGGAAGTTTCCATTGGCCCTTCCATACTTAGCCGATTTGGGCATGTTCTGTCCTCTCCCGAATCTGACCACGTGGTGAGCTGGTGCATGTTTGAGAGCTGCCCCCTAATTCTACTTTTGAAGGAGCACCGATTGGATGTGTGGAGGCTTCCATGAGACTGCTATTCTATTTGGTCAATTCAACGGTCACTCCCGCCCGCTCTGTCTTAATTCCTTGCCACGTGGTGATCGGTTCTCATTAGGAACCTTGGTTTAGACTCCACTCTTAAAAAAAAGACCCATGGGCTTGCAGCCTTACACTTGAAAACTGCGCCATTTTGTGAAAAGTTGTAAAAGTTCCAAAATGCCCTGCAGACCCATTGAGGCCCACATTTACACTTGGGAAAAATTTCCTCCGTGGCCCAATAGACCCGCTTAGCAAAAGAAATCACCCCCAAGCCCATTTTCCAACCCACATTTTCCACCTATGATTTTTGTGAAAAGTGCAAAAATTCAAAAGTATCTCCCGCTTGCCCCACTAGTCCACAATTTTCCTATTGGCAAAAAATCTTCCCCAAGCCCGCTAGCCCGCTTTTGGCAAAAAATCCTTCCCAAGCCCGCCGGCTCATAACTTGAAAAATATGAAGAGTTAGAAGGAATTCTTTACATTTTCAGAAAGGGGAAGAAATTTCCTATCTGATGAAGATATTTTCAAGAAACCTTAAGTTCTTGAAATATATAAAAAATAATATTGAAGCACAAAAGGGGGAAAAGGGGGTTAGTTGACCAAAAATAAGAGTGAGCTTATTTTAGACAATAGAGCCCTAAGTGAAATTGGAATTAAACTAAACCTAATAGAACCCTTTATATCCTAAGTGTTAAATGAAAGTGAGGAATTGTAGTCTTATAATACCTCAAGTAGCATGAAGGATTTCTAAAAAAGGGACATTTGATTACTCTAATTGTTTCTTGTGATAGGGTGTAGAAACCATCAAGTCAAAATGAATGTAATACATCGAGTGACCTCTTATAATGCTAATGAACAATGAAGGTATAATTAGTTATTACCAATGATTGTAAATATTATCTTGGAAGGATTTTTAAACACATAAAATTTTATAACTTTTCATTTGAACTCCCTTTGTCCTTCTCAGATAAAAGTATTCCCTTAGTGTGTAGTAGCAGATTACCTCATGTTTCTTGATGGTTTGTGAGTTAAAGATATTAGGAATCTCTTTTATTACCTTATAGTAGGGTGTAGTGTCCACCCTAGAATGCTTTGAAGTTAATAGCTTGTGGGACCTCCCTTAAGGTTATCGTTTAAAGAAACTCTTATGCATTTTGACCCAACGATTTAAATAGTTCCTTGGAAGAAATTTTAAAAGCATATATTTGTTGGGTTGTCTTGTTATATGCTTTAATACTTAGTTTTTTAAGAGTGATGAAATGAGTTGTTAGGTATAGGGTCACCACTCCTTGTAGTCATGAATCCCTAAGTGTAAATTATGTGTCATTTGAATTACAATTGTTTTAAAACAATGACAATAAGAGTCCAAAGTAACAATGTAAGAGTAATGGAAAACAAGATTAAATAAGATATTTGTTTAGGAATAAAGTTATGCTTGAAGCCTTCATAATTTATTTAGAAATTATGTTGTTTTTAAGAAAAAAAGAGAATACGAATTGTTCTTGGATAATTCAAGCATTTGAGCCAACAAAAATCTTATATATTAAAAAAATAGAAATTTATAATGAGTAAATGTTAAATCGACTTAAACTAATTGTTGAACTATAACAAATTGTAATAAGAAAAATATGGTACTATGATGGAAGGATGTTTATGGGAAGAGGTATCTTGAATCTAAATCACCCTTAAATCCTAAGAATTCCTTCCTTGACCTCATGATAGTTTCCCCTTGTCTAGCAAAGGTAAATTTTAAAGAATGTAGATATGTCTCGAAAAGTAGAACCATAACATCTTGTTATTTCCTTTTCATAACAAGGATAAAATTTAGCATCAATTAAACATATTTTGAGAACACAAACCTTTAACGTAAGAATCAATATTGGGAGGCTCATAAGCTTTTAAAATGAATTTAGTTAACAAATGAGTTGTGGATAATTAATGGACATTGAGAAACGAACCAATAATGCATCCTATTTTAAAGGTTAATGCTATACAAAAATAAAGTATTTGTTGTTTTAGAAAAAATAAATTTTACACCCTTACCAGTTTAATTCAATGGAAACCTATAAGGTTATATAATAGAAAACTAAATGTAACTAATATGTAAACCATAAAAGGCCATGTTGTGGAGTATGCCTATCCTGTGTGTCTTACCGTAGTTGGGTCATTATCTTGGTTTATGTCAATTGAGTAATACATTGATGTGTACCCTATGTATCATGTCTTTTAATGTGATTCCATGCTTATGTAAGTCTCTTATGTCATGTTGACTTTTTCTATTTGAGCCCATATGGTGTCATGTTATGAGAAATGAAAATAAAAAAAATTATTCCACAATTTTTTTTGTACTTTGGTGTTGAAATTGTGAGCATTACATGCATCATATTGGAAAAATATTTTTGCGCCATGGTCATTGTTTCTAAAAGCATGTATGAACAATTTCTATTCCCCTAGCATTATAAAATTTCCCTCATTATTTGAAAATCTATGGATGTAACGCCCAAAAATTTTCCCGCATAAAACCCAAAATGAAACAAAGGTTGAGTTAGAAAAATTACAAAATAATTTTTTTAATAAAACAACTCCGATTGCAAAGTTTAGCATGGTTCTCAATTAACAAACAATCGTTTTAAAAACAATGAAATAATAATATTTAATATTAAACTAGATTTAAAACTTCATTCCTATAATCCTTAATTACTTAATAAATTGGTTCAAAGGTCCTTGAATAATTTATTCTAGTGCTAAGTTTAATTTTCCCTTCCATTTAAATAGTATTCTAAAATTTAATCCCTAATTATAAATGTTATCTAGTTACTAAGGGAAATAATTTATTTTAATCATTGCTAGGTCATGGCCTCCTTAATTTTAAATTTTTTTAAATAAATCATAATGGAGTACAAATTAGAGTTAACTTTTACACCACTTAAGTGGCCCTATTTAAACTTGACCCATGCATTCAAATGATGATCTCACCTAAATCCCACCTAACATTTGTAGGGAGGAATCTTGGCCATTGGATGAAATCAATCTAGGCCATTAGATCAAGAAATTTCAAACAACCCTAAACATCTCTATGAAGTCTTTTATTCAATCATTTTACTCATTTCCTCATTTTTATTTTGCAGGTTTTTGGGAAGGAGAGGAAGCCATGGAAAAGGAAGGAGCTTGGGGTGGATACGCACACCACATGTTTAATTTATTTATTTATTTTTTTCTTTTTATTCTATTCTACCCTCTCCTAGGGTTTGATAGGAAATTTTCTATTTTGTTCTAGATATATTCATTATTGTAAAACAATCTTATTTTGTATTTAACATATTAGGTAAAATTGGCATTTGCCCCTCTTAATAGATCTGGTATTTTTAGAGTATAGAACACACTCCCTTTTTTTGGATTTTTGAGTATATATACATATGTATCTATCTCCTTAGAAATGAATACACATATACATACATATATACACTTGTGTGTAAAAAAATTGTGTGGCCAATAATTAAACAAAATAACATTTACACTTTTGGTGGTGGCTCGAACCCCACCCACCATTGACTTTGATAATTTAAAAGGGGTGGGGTGTAGTGCCCACCTCCCTTCGACACTTATTATATTAAAATTTTGATTACTGTTGACTATATACATGGATAATATTGTATCATTATGGCTTAGCATGATGATTTGACGATAGAGTTACTTTGACTATTGATGGATTTCAATTCACAGTATGATTTGTCTAGATTTCTTAGAGAGACATTTTATATTGATGATGATGTGTTGTTGACATATTTATATATTTTTGACATTCGACATTCTCATCATATTGAGTAGGATTTAGCAATTGAACTAATCTTGTGATCTTATTGGTATTGATGAAATATAGAATTGAGATGTTGTTAGAATTTTAAAATAGTAACATTATTTGTCTAGATGATGATTTAATTTATATATGGATGATTATTGATTTATATGCATATATTTTATCTTGGATGTTTTGATGCGGCCATGAGGCCGAAGGAGGTATTGTGTGATTTTTGAGGTAATTATATCACAACAATCAAAGGGGGATTGGAGACCAACCACAACGGAATACTAGGTGGATATGACAATGGTCACCATGACAACTTGTGGAATGTTGTTGTTTTTTTATTTGTTATTAGGAGGTCCCATGGGGAATAAATTCGATTTTGACCAAGAGGTTTGTGTGTTTTTCTTTTCTTTTCTTTATTTAATTTTAGAGTATGTGATTTTATGGTGATGTAATTCCCTTTTATCATTAATTGATTTATGTGTCTAAATTAGTGAATTAATCATGTTATTAAGCTAATTATGGATGTGAAAAAAGAATTTATTTATTATATTGGTTTGTACTTTGGTCTATGTGTTTTTAAGTTGAGTGTAAGTAACTTGAGTGTTGTAAACTCTACCTCACCTTGGAAATTCGGATTTGGCCTTAAGGGCCAATTTTGGAGGCTTATGGGACAAGCTAATATTGTCCCACACCTCTTAATTTCTTATACCAACCCTACCTATGGGTTGGGGGGTCAAAAATAGACCCCATTATGTGTTTTGGAAGGCAGAAGCTAAGTTTTAAAAGTAATTTCTTACATGTGTTTAAATTTTGTCCTTAAGGGTGTGGGTTGGAGTGGTGTGTGTAAGAGGTTTTTCATACCTCTTAACCACCCATTTATTATGTCTTAGGGTATGGGTTTGAATTGGGTGATGTGGGATGGACAATAAATGATGCAATATCCTACATGGAGCCACATAATCTCCCTCCTCCTCTTTTGTATTTATTGGAATTTTTGGGAAGTATTTGCAGTTACATACTTGGTTTTGATATTTCATTTTTGGAATGCTTGCTTGTTGGAGTTTAAGGGTGCTTGGAATTTCTTGAGTTTGAAATATTTTGGGACTTTCTTGAAAATTGGAGCTTTACCATGGAAAGGTAGGGTCTTGCACCCTTGTTTTCTTATATGTTATGTGTTGTATGGATGTGTTTTCTTGCTTGAAGTGTTGGGTAGTGAAATGGCTTTAGGTTGTGTTGAGATAGTGAAATGGGGATGAAATATGTTGGGAGGAATAATATCTTCTTTTTGTGTTTAGGAGGGAGTGGGTTTTGGATGCCCCACCTTGTTCTCTTTTGTTATTTTGTATATGTGGGAGCCATAAGAGAGAGGGAGGCATAAGAGTGAGGGAGGCATAAGAGACATATATTTTTTTGTTGTAGGTAGGCATAAGAGATTTTGGGGTTGATTTTCTTTTTGAAGATTTTATAGGTGGAGATCCAAACCCTTGGGAGGCACTATGGTATCCCCATATTCCTATCTCTACTTGGCTTGTTTTAGAGCCATTGTTTTGGGAAGTTGTTATGCTTAAAAATGAGTGTTTTGTGGTTATTTTCCTTTGTGTTTTTTTTTTGTAGTCAAGTAAGTGTGCAAGCATTATAGAGTTTTCATGTTTTGGATACATCCCTTATTGCCTTGTGGTTGGGGATCAGGGGCCAATGAGGAGAATTTCTCCTTATTCTCATTGAAGTTTTGGTTCAGTAGAGAGTGTTGCCTCTCCCCATTTTTGTTGTTGTGATCTATTGAAGAAACGATGGAGCCTTGTTGGAGATTTGATACTTGGAGCACTTGTAGAAGACTAAACAATCCTTCATTATAGCTACCTTTCTTGTAAATTTCCCACTTCAAGTGGAAGATTTATTGTATTGTTTTTGAAAGAAAAGTTGCATTGAATATTTGTTATTAAGATTGTAATGCATGTGGGAAAGAAAGACATTTTTAGTGAAACAAGTTTGGTAAAATGGAAATGTAGTTGAAAAAGGAAACAACTTATCCACATTTTAGTTGATTTATTATCTCACATAGGTGTGTTGCTCTTGTTTTAAAATTATTGGAAAATCTTGTTGAAAGTTTCTTGTGGGAAAGGTTGTAACTTGTATGTTGTAGAAGAAAGAAATATCATTCTTGTTGTAGTACTTGAAAGGCATGTAACAACAAGATAAACTATATGTGTTCATTCTTTTGCATTGATTGAAGAAAGTTTAAACTTCATATGTATTTATGGAAGAGTTTAAAATTTCTATTTCTTTGTTACCTTGTCAACAAATAGACTACTTTTGTTTTTAAAATAAAATGGAGTAACGAATATATATATATATATATATATATATATATATATATATATATATTGATTAGTATTGGACCTTAGTGTCATTTGGTTGCATAAATTCATTTTAAATTTGTTATAAAGTTATAAGGGAACTAGAAATAATTCTTTTCCTTATTATTCTATATTATATTATCAAATTGTGAAAGCAATTCTAAGGAAAAGATAAAAAAGAAAACAATAAATTTAAAGTAGTTAAGACTATTAGGAATGTAAATAGTATTATTTATTAAGAATAGTGCTATTATAAAAATACTATTAACTTTTGATATTGATAGTGATATTGCTACATTTAATATATGTATATATATTTGATATATAGATACACACACACACACACATATTATGTTAAAAGTAATCGATTTAACTGAAAATTTATTAACAAAAGAAAATTTGTAAGGTAAGTTGCGGCTTGTTCTATATGTTTAATGGAAAAGGGGTTGGGAGGAGTTTGGCGACCCCAACCCACACCCCATTAATAAATGGGATGGGGGTGGGGTTGGGGACCCTCCCCAAACCCAAATTTATTGCCACATATCAATAAACCCAAACTCCACAAAGTATTCCCGACCACTTTGTTGCTTCATCTGCAGACAAGAGAAAACATGGTCACTTCTATTCTCATGCGGCCATGGAAAATTTTAAATGTTTATTAATATATATATATATATATATATATATATATATACATATATATATATATATATATATATATATTTGTATCTATGTATATAATTATCATATCCCTCTTGTTTTTGGGTATAAAATAAATAATTTTTAAAAATAAAGATGTATACATTTAGATATACATGTACAATGAATATGTATATATATGTATATATATCATCTTAGCCAAATAATTGTGCACACCTTGTTTTTACGTATTTTACTAAAATATCGTAAATACCCACATGCCCATTTGGGAAAATGCTAATATAATGAAATACATAAAATAAATAAACAAATACATTGAATCCTTAAGTGAGGTGTAATTCCAACAAGAAAACAAATGAAACATGTGCATCATCCATAGAGCTTGTTATGACCTCTCTTGGCTTCCACTCCCTCATACACCTATCTACAAAATAAAAGAATGAAACAAAAAGACAAACACAATAGAAATAAGTTTTTCATGAACAAACTTAGAGTTAGTTTAATCCCTAGATCTTGTGGCCCCAATGGATGAGATTCATCCCTATAAAATTAGGTGGGGAGTGGGTGAGAGAAATTGAAATTTAATTTGCATGGGTGGACTTTACTTTGGGGTCACTCAAGTAAGTGAAAAAGGGGATGGGTGTTATTAACTTTCTAACCGAAATGTCTTTTAGAGACATTTTAATTCAATGTCAACTTTGACCCATTTGCGGGTATCATAGAACCTTATTATTTAATTAATTTTACCACTTTACCCTTGGGATTATCTTATGCAAGTTTAACCATGGTGGAAATTAAATTTTACCCAAATTAACATTTTGGGGAACTTAAATCATGCCTTAGACTAACCTAGTTTATTAACGGGTATTCAAAGTTTTATTATTTTATTATAATCTGGATCAATAAGAAAATTAATATTATTGATTTAAAGTAACTTAGGAACAATAATGTGGTAACCATTAATTCGAAGATTTTTGCGAATATGTTTTAAAAAATTATCCCATAATTTTTCTAGTTTCACCTAGGTTGTTCTTGGGTTTCATGGAGAAACATTACTGGGCATGATACTTGTTATCGACAGTCGTGGGTTCAAATCTTAGGCCCTTGGGCATACTTGAAAACATGAGACATGAACATTTAACCTAGAATAACTCTAAAACCTAGAAATCAACATTGTATGATATTTGTATAGTATTAAAAACTTAGAAAATTGAAATATGAACCTATAATGATGAACTAACTCTCCCTTTGGTATGTGTAGGAGGCATCAAACCAGATGAGGGGTTCTCGCATGTAGACCTATACTTTCCACCTCTAGATCAAGTTTTAGCGGCCATCATACTTGAGATATTACAGACGCTTCAGGTCGCCAATGTCGTTATATGCAGAGGATCCTAAGGAGGATGACTTGCTTTGGACGAGGATATGGAACCATCAGTTGAGGATCGTGCATCTCCTTGACATAACGAGTAACATAGGGAAGAGAACACCCACATGGAGTCAAATAGAAAGGAATGACCTTAGGGGACATGGAGACAAGATTTTAGGACACAAAGATAGATCTCGGATCCCTAGGGTGAGGGAGGAGCATGCGAGAGATAGCTAGGGGTCAAAATTCATTTATGTTGAGACCATATTAGGGAGATCATGAAGCTATGCCCATCTCACTATTTTGGAGATATAGGTAGTGTTATCTCTCGAAAGTGCACTCGGAGAGAGATGGCAGCAGGTTCTCTAAGTCTGCAAATATCTCTCTCTCTCGTAGATACAATGGGGACACCTCAGGTCTGTGGGTATACCTATTTTGAGGTGAACCTCGGGGTTAAAAGGCCGGTTCCTTATTGGTGTTCACTAAAATATTTTTGGGAGTTTTAGGGTTAAGAGGTGACTGAAAATGAAATAAATACTAAGGTGATACACCAAATTTGGATGAAAACTTGACTTGAGTGGAATACACAATTGATTTGTGAAGAATTCTTTATGTGCACGAACCAATTTGTACTTTCTGTAGAAAATAAGGGAAAAGTACTTATTTTGTACTAAGGGAAGTTCACAACAGCACTAGTAAGCTAACATGCACAATGAAATTTAGTAGAAAATAGTAGATTTGCAGTGGGGTAAAGTGATTAATCAGGGAATATTGATTCACAAGACTAATATTGGCATACACAAGACTGTAGAATAACTTGGAAAGGAAAAGAATAATTCACACTCAGAGGGAAAAACTGGCAGAAATTGCTTCAGTACTCATATCAAAAGTTCTCTGGGAAAGTTCTCAAAAATCCCCCTTTGTGCTTTACAAGAGAACACAATATATAGCAAAAGTTCACACCCTTCCTAAAAATAGCCTAAAAGTTGTACTCGCCCATGTATCCTAATTTCACAGAATAAAATAATACAAACTAAAGTATGTGATAAAATAGGCATTATCAGCCTTAGATACAATATAGTCAAACTGAAGTTGACTATTCTATTTTTAAGAAAGAAAGGTGAATAATTTGCTAAAATTACAAATTGCTTGCTAGGCAAGTCTTCTTTCTTTGCACATGCAAACTCGTCATCTTCTCTGTTCTGTCCTGTTGTGAAGGCATGCAAAATATCATCTCTCTGTGTGTAGGCAAAAGGATGCAACCTTTAGCAATATTTGCACAATAAAATTGAAATGGGGACCACCTCCAATGTATACATGCTTTGATTTTCTCCACTTTTCTAGATGGTCACATGAGTGACACTTTGCAAATTTTGGTTTAATACCCCATGTGGGGACCACCTTTGGTTCATATGGTTTGATGCTACCACATTGTGGACTTAGGCATTAGCATGTGTATTTGTTTAAAAGGGGACCACCCTTTGTCAAGCAAACCATGCATATTATTCGCCACCCTTGGTCATTGGCAGATAATACAAAAATTACATTTCCAGGACTTTAGGCATATAATGATGTTTGATTTTGCAGGCATGAATACTTTAGACTTTGTAAAGTCTTGGCAAATTATTATTGCTCTGTCCACGTGGGCTGGCCCCCTCCATGATGACTCGACCCTTGCGGTCTTAGGCGGTGGTAACCCTAACTAGGCTTGGTTATCTTTATTTTTTGAGCGCTAATGGCCCTTGATCTTCGTCCTCGGTTTCTCTACCACCGTTGATCTTCTAACCATGAGTTAGGCTTCTAGCCTGAGCATTTATTCCAGTCGGTGAAGTTATCTTAGGCTTATCACTTTGAAACCCATGTTCGTTGATCACCGTTCGATCCTCCACTTGGCATTTGATGAATGAGTGATTCTCTAACCATGAATTAGGGTTTTGAACCATGGTTTCGATGAAAGGTTAATACACTCAACCATTGCACTTGCTCATTTCATTTGGTTTTTCATTTTGCGGGTGAAGCCCTAGTAAATGTTTCCCACTCTATGATTTCTTGATGAATAACATGGAGTTTAGGAAGTATCTGAGCGTGCATTTTTATCTAGAGGTCTTCAATGCCATGGTTATGAATGTTGCATGTGTTTTTGACAAACTCGAAAGTATCCTTTCATATTTTTATCTTGTAGTTCGACTTATCTTTTATGTATGATCTAAAGATCATCTAGATCTATTCATTCTGCACTGTACCTTCTTCATGGAATGATGAATCTTATTTCCTTCTATTTTTCATGACCTTGGGTGCTATCAAGCTCGATATGAGCCTGTAGAGGGAAGTGACGCCATTCCTGTTCTTGTTTTCAGCTTCGGGCACAGTGAGTTCTTACACTATTTTTCTATCTTCCTGTCGAGCTCGAGTTCTAGTTTTGTAACTCTGAAACATTGAAATATCACAAAAAATGAATTTTTTTGTGGGTTCAAGTATTTCCTTTCTAAAGTGGGCTTTTGAACTCGACTCGTTACTTTGAAATTGGTTGAATACCCTTTCAGTGCATTTTTGATGAACCGTTTGTAAACTTGGCTCAGTACTTGAAAGTGTTGACTTGTTTTCATTTTTCCTTCTAATACATGAGCTCTGTTTTGTTTCATTTTCAACTGATAGATGCATACCAGTAGCTTGTCATTTACTCCTTCATTCTGTAGATGCATCTGTTTTGTATATTCTATCTCTT
Source organism: Taxus wallichiana var. yunnanensis (assembly GCA_018340775.1). Lineage (NCBI taxonomy): Eukaryota > Viridiplantae > Streptophyta > Pinopsida > Cupressales > Taxaceae > Taxus > Taxus wallichiana. The sequence continues at coordinate 837,988,530 of CM031242.1, read as the reverse complement.
CATGCAGTGAGAAAACTGTAACCCTTGATTATTTGCAAGTGTAAAAGAAATGCAAAGGACTTGGGCTGCTTTTTTACTTTCTTTCTTTGTATATCTATATCTTCTGATAAGTGAGAATTTACATTTCACTTCTATATAAACTAAAAATGGAAACTGGGGAGTATTGTATGAGTTCAAGCTCTTGTAGATTCATTCTTTTTTCTGTAAATGCAACTCCTTCTTTCTGTACATGCAACTCAATTTACTTTTGTGAGCTCTATGAATGCATACTTGACTTGTTTATTAGATATTGTTGAGCTATAACCGTAGATGAATACTTAGTGTTAACAATTCACTTCTCTTTGTGATTCGTTTCCTTTTTGTAATGATATAACTCCATTTTTATATAGATTTGGAATGGATCTTGTACCTTACGCTTGCAGTAGTTGTTAGTTGAAAAGTTTTTGAAAGCATACTATTAGAAGCCCGACTATTTATGATCTTTCATTAAACTCTGTAGCTTTGACATTTCCATTCGAAATATTTTCTAGAAGCTATAAGGCTGCTCCTTTGATGAAAACATGATTGTATTTCATTTTGTATAATGAAATAAATCCTCCTTTTCTGGAAAATGAAGAAAATACTTATTTTCCTTTTCTAAAATAACTTTTCCTTTTCAGAAGTCATGGAAGCAATTGTATTTCAAATTTTTCTTTAAAATATCATTTCTATTTTTCTAAAAAGTCCATTTTGTAAGGAGAAACTCTGGAAAAAAATTTTCAGAATCCTTCTCTCTCCAGATTCTTATGATTCAACCATTTTGAAAAAGATATAAACATCTCTCTTGCTTGTCTGATTACTTGAATGAAACTATCCATGTTGGCTTTGCTTAATTCATTGCAACTTCTGAAAACCTATGAAGTAGCTGGCCTTTCATTCAAACTTTGAATTTGGAAATTAAAAGGAACTTTGATAGCTGCAAATTGATAAACTTTTGGAATAACTGTATGTTTCATTTTATCATGATATCAACTTAAAAGTGATGAAACATGTACTTTTGTTGACTATCTTTATTCCTTTTGAAGCTCAGATAGCTTAGGAATCATGTAGTAACTTTAAAAAATATGTATTTCAATTCTGTTTTAAATCGATGGTCAATTTTACAAGGGGAAAATATGGCAAATTTTTTCCAAAAATCATATTTTCTCTCTCCTTTTCTAGAATTCCAATCCTAATTTTTACAAATATATCTCTTTCTTGACCTATTATGATGCTTCTTTCTTCTGTAAACCATCTAAAAATGATATATTATCCTCATTTAGTAACTACTTCCTTCTTAACCAATTAGACTGATTTTCATTCTATGTTGCAACCTATTCCTGCAAAACTCATAAATAAGTTAGAAATAAATAGGCTTTTGGCCTCTCTTGTATCCATGTGGTTTATTTCTTCTTCTTTCCTTCTTCTGCAAGTTGTTTTCCAACTTCCTTCATGTGTTATTTTTCACATCTGTTTCTTTTCCAACTACTTCAGATTCTGCCCTTTCTAACCCAATCCTTAGCTTCTTTGATTTTCTCTTACCACTCATTTCACTTTATGTACTTTGTTTTTCCTTTTTGCTAGCCTATCTATATTTCTTTCTCATCCTGTGTCATGCATTTATGTATTTCTTTCCTTCAAGTACCATTAGATACATTGAACTTAGAATATGTATTTGCTTTAGAACATGAGTATTGGAATAACATTGTACCCTGAGCTCAAAATTTGAGATATTGCTCTTTTTTCTACAGTGTATTAGGAGATGGAGATGGAAGCAGAAGATGGAAGAGTTGAGATGGAGATGGAGATGATGAGGAGCGGGGATAGAAGACAGAAAGGCAATGATGGGTTCCTTTTTACTCCTCTACTCTTGTTCTTTAGCACATGCAGTATTCTCATTTCCATGTATATGATGAGTCACTTAGTCATATCCCATGGCTTGTGTGGGAAAACTTGTGATCTCTTATGAGTAAAGCATTAAATTGAAATAATGAGTTGATTATATCTTTCTGCATTCAGTTTTCATTTGATTGTACACTGATGTAGGCAACTCAATATCTCAATAAAATGAATTAACATATGGCATAATCTTAAATGAATACCTGTAACTTTAGCAAGTACTCTTTGAATGAGATATGTCTGCTTGTATGTTGTTTGACTACATTAGCTTCCATTCTTCATTTTGACTCCTTCCTGCTACTTACATTTAGACATTATTGTCACTATTTGTTTGTCAATATTTTCTTGATGTAAGTAGTAGGAAAGGATTCAATTGTAATATTTTATGGCAGCATAGATAAATGCAAACTCATTAATCACAACAACTTTAATGAACATAGAGCAATAAATCTGATAGGCACAAAGATAATAACCGTGAATCTGATTACTTGAAAATTGCCACTATGTCTATTGTTCCAAAACTATACACCTTACATACTCTGTAATCCAGTGTCTTCATCAAGATAAAACAAATGTTCTTCGGGGCTTACGTTATTTTCTTTGAGGATATTCATGAAATTGCAGACTATGTGAGTTGTTATGTTTTGTAATAGCACACATAACTGCAACTTTCACTTGATCTCTTTCACAAATCAGCAATAAAAAAATAATCTGACATAAATTCCTTAGCTTAGGTATACTTCACCAAAGCTATGCATCGTAAAAAAGTTTTGAGTTGCCCATTTTTGCACAAGTGCAAAAATTGTCAACATTTCTGGCGATCCTACGGGAAAGCTACCTGCTAGCTTTTAGATGAGTACCTTACTTTTGTCCATTGGGTATGGAGTCCAAATCTGTAACCAAAATGTGCCTTTTTCCCGAAAGGTCCAACCCTTTCAAAACAACAAAATTTGGGAAAAGATCTGGAAAACTAGACCACGTGCACGAATGCACTTATTGAAAATAAAGAACGATGGAATGTGCAGAACTGCACTTATTGAATGGGAAATTCTATTCTTACCAATCACTGTAAGATTTTCAATAACAGTGTTTAAGAAACATACCATTCATAGGAATGGGAAGTTCCTCTCCATTCAGCTTAGAAAGATAAAAAGCATTGTGTTCTTTGTAAGCTGATATCATGTAAGGAAAACTCCAAAGTGTATCAAAATTTGAGTGTCTTCCTAGCTTAGCACGATCAACATCCCATTTCAACAAAATATCTCCTTCATTGAAGATTCTGAATTTGGCTTTCTTGTCAAAAGTCTTCTTCATTTGTTTCTAATTTTTCTCCATATTCAAATGAGCTTGATCTCTTAGCTCTTGTAATTCCATCAATTCTGCATAATGGACCTACAATGGTTCATTCTCAAGTAATTCCATTTGATGCAGTAAATCCAATGTAGGTATCTCAACTTAAATTGGCATTATAAATTCTTTCTCATACGAATTTTGTATGGTGAGTTTCCAACTAATCTCTTAGGGGTCACCCTATTAGCCCAAAGTTTTGAATTCAACATTAGATGCCAAGCTCTTTGATTATCTTTGAGTGTTCTTCGATGACCCCGAGCAGATTCTTGTTAGTGCTTTCAGCTAAGCCATTACCTTGTGGGTAATAATTAGATGAAGAGCTGAAGTAGATTCCATGGCTAACATCCCAATCTGTTACTTTAGCACTGAGAAATGCTAAAGCATTAGCTGATATGATAGTTGCTGGAACACCAAATCTGCAAACTATACCTTCATAGAAAGTTATTATTGAAGCTTTGTTAGCATCCTTCAAGGCTACTACTTAAGTCCATCGTGTAAAGTAATCATGTGAGTTAGAATCCATTTGTGTCCTTGTGAAGAAAAGTCAAGACCCCACTGCATAAAGGGTGATTAACTGAAATAGGCTGTAAAGGCAAGTGAAGCTAAATGTTCTTTTCTAACAAAGAAAGCACATTTCTTGCACTTTTTGATCCATTCAAAACAGTCCTTAAATATGCTAGGCTAATAGTAACCTACTTTCATGATCTTCAAAGTTGTAGTACGTGCTGAGAAGTGACCTCCTACAGGTCCTTCATGGAATTTTGATAATATCTTCTTAATCTTGTCATAATCGACACATTGCAGCAAGATTCCATTTATATCTCTTCTGAACAATACACCATCAATGAAGAGATAAGGAATACCCTGTAACCTAAAATATCTTTGTTTATTCTTATCCATACCTTTCGGATAAGTGCCATGTTGTAAGTAGTCAACCAAATCAGTCATCCATCTCGATTCCTAAATTTCTTGAGAAGGTTCAGGTTGCTGATTTTTGGTTGCAACATAACGTTTGATTGTTAATACATGGTTTCAGCATGGTGTTCTGAAACTTAGGTTTTGCATCCTGTTGTTTCTCCATATCAGCAATTATATGCTCACATAAACCTTTACCTCGAACTGTCTTGGCAACTTGGATATCAACATCATATTCCATAACCTTCGTTATCCAGCCTGCTCTTTTCTCATTCAACTCTTTGTTCAACAAGAAAGCTTTCACATTTGGATGAGAAACAAGAACATGAATTCTATTGTTTGAAAGCATGTACTTAAAATTCTTTAGTCATCGACTATGAAAAAGTAATTATTTTTCAAGGAATGTGTACCTTGTTTCGTAATTGTGCAAGCTTTGTCCAAAGAAAGCAATTGGTTGTTCGATATTCTCGTCATTGACCTGAGTTAGAATAGATGAGATTGTTTTAGCTCCTGCAAGTGCATACATTGTAAAATATTTTTCAAAATTTGGATTTGCAAGAGTAGGAGCCTGAGAAATAGTTGTTTTAATAGCCTCGAAACCTTCTCTCCCTTCGCTGGTCCAAGAGAATATTTTCTCTTTCCTTAGCATGGTTGTTAATGGCTTAACCAATGCTGTAAAATCTAGGACAAATCTTCTGACAAAGTTGATTTTTCCCAGAAATATTTGTAATACCTTTTTGTGATGAGGTAATGATAGCTGTGATATGGCTTCAATTCTGAAAGGATCAATTGTTAAACCCTGTTTAGAAACAATATGGCTGAGTAGCTTACCTTCATGTACTGAAAAGATAGACTTTTTGGGATTCAAGATATTCCAAAGTACCTGCAGATCTGAAAAGTCTGTCTCAAATGCATTAGATTTTCATAAGATTTTTTTAGAATATAGTGACATCATCTAAATAAAAAAGTATGCATTTATTTAGTAGGCTATGAAAATCCATGTCCATTGCACGTTGAAACATTGCACTGGCATTTGAAAGACCAAAAGGCATTCTTTTATAAGTGTAAGTACCCACGGTTGGTGGTAAAAGATTTTTATATCTATCTTCTCCTCGACTAAAATTTGACTATATCCACTTTGTAACCATCGAGAAGGAATAGTCTATCTCGATCCTGAAACTATTCTCAAAATCTGATCCATGTTCGGTAGTGGATAATGATCTTTTAATGATGCTTTGTTAAGATCTCTAAAATCCACACATAATCTGATTTCTCCATTCTTTTTCCTAACTGGAACAATATTTACTATCCAACTTGAATGCTTAACCGGGAAAATAATTCTTGATTCAATCAATTTTGATAATTCTTTCCTCATAAGAGGTTTTATTCTAGGATTTATAGGCCTTTGTTTCGCCTAACTGGTTTAGAATTTGGCTGTAATTCAATCGTATGATGTGCTAGACTGAGGTCAAACCCTTTCAAGTCTTGGTATCTCCAAGCGAAAACATCTTTAAATTCAGTGCAAAGCTTAATAAAAGACTGTTTTTCAGATAAGGACGATACCTTTCTAAGAAATAAGTTCTTTCCTTCATCAACTAAAACCTCTTCGTAATTATCAGCATGAGTAGACATCTTAGTTTTGTCCTTTCTTAATTGGTCATAAATGCTGAAGATGTCTTCCAATGTGACAAGTCCTTGAGGAAACTTGTTTGTCTTTAACTGAACAATTTGGTCACCATATAGATGTTGTAATTTATCCTGATTTACTGTAGAAAATTCAGCTTCTTGCTGCAAAAACCTACAGATTTGATTATCACTCTCAAACACCTACCAATTAGATTCATTATCAGGTATAGAAGGTCTGACAATCAACTTAACATGAGGCTGAACTTTGTTGTTTTCTATTTGTTCCAGCACTTCGAAACTAGCACCAACTGCTGCCAGTCTATCAACATGTTTATTTTTAGCTCTAGGAATAGACTGAATATTAATGGCATCAAAATCTTCCATTAAGTCTGAAACTCTATGCCTGTAAGAATTCATTAATGGATTCTTACATACATTGAAGTTTTTTACTTGATTTATTACTAACTCAGAATTGCCAAAGACTTGTAACATGTTGATTCCTCTTTTTCTGGCCCAAAGTATGCCATGAATTAATGCTTCGTACTCAACTACATTACAAGTGCACAAAAATTGAAGACTCAGAGATGTAAAATACCTTTCATTTGTTGGGGAAGTGAGCATCAGACCTGCTCCATGCTCCTTATTCTTAGCTCCATCAAAATGAAGCTTCCAAATCCCATTCGTTGAATTTTCTATTTTTGACAACAAGGGAATTACGGCATTTTCTTCATGCATGCAATATACACCGAAAATATGTTCTTCAACCGCATTAAAAGGATCATGAGCATGTTCTTCAACTATTTTCTCATCCGTAAATATGTTAGACACACCCTCTAGTGCTGTAATCTGAGCCACATCGTCAAAATCAGATTGATCTAGAGTAGAATAATTTTCCAAAGCATTCGGTGAATGAGGCTCAATTTAACATTTATCCAATGGCTCTGAATTGATGGTAACTTTAGTGCCATAACGTGTCATGAAAAATAAGAAAGACCAATCGAAGAGAGGTAACCTACTATTTTTGTCGTAAAGTCTCTAGATAGGCCCAAAGCAAAATATCAAGGTAAATCCACAACAGTAACATCTTACAAAATGGAAACATTTGGGCAAGCATGTAACATTACCTCCAAATTTCTGATTATACCAACTATATTGGTTGCAGTCCCATCAAGCTGTAGAACACTTTTTCTATTGGCTCATACTGCAGGCCTAATTTTTCAGCAATTGGCTTTGGCATAACTATCTTGCTTTGGCACCGTTGTCCAAAGATAGAGTTATGAACTAAATTTTCTCCAATAATCAGGGATAGATAAAAAGGTGGTGGATTTTTTATGTCATGAGCATTCAAGACCTTTTGAACCATCCATCTAACATCCTTTATGTGATCTTGATCAAGTGTTCCAAGGACCATATATGTATTTTGGACTTCCTTTACTATTATTTTTGAAGAAATCTACAGTTTAGCTAGTTCATGAGAGAGTAAATCTTGTTGTCTTAAAATTATTAAGGCATCCCACATTGAGATGTTAACATTGTGCTTCTTCATCACATCAACAATATTAAAAGAAGCAATAGTCTTAGAGATAGACTCGACCATTTTAGCATAAGCTTTAGCAAAAACTGATTCTGCTTCGGTGCCTTAGATATCTGAGGGATAAACAATCTTCTTGGATCAGTGAAAAATTTGTTTCTTTTGGTTTTTCCAGCTGCAACACTTTTTTTTTCGAAGTACAGTGGGACTTTTGGCTAGTTTGAGATTTGTAGATGTTGATATATTAGTAATAGTGGGCAACATAGGTTTGTTTTTTTGTTTTTTATTTTCGGTAGCTTTCTCTTGAGCTTTAGTGATAACTTGATAATGAAATCCTCCTCATTAAAGCTGACCAAATTCTATTTAGGTGTTTTCTGAACATGAATTTCTTGCTGCCCACCCTCCATTTGAGGTATGAACAATGCTTCAGATTGAGGTTACACAATAAGATTCAAGTTCAGGAATGCATTTGGGTAATTTGTAGTTTGATGAGGTTGATTAAAAGGTTGACACCACTCTTATGTAGCCATATTAACTAGAACCAAATCATTAGATGCACTGGGAACATTAGAATCAAACTACCTTTCTTTGATAAGACCGCCTATTCTGCTTTGGTTTTGCTTATAAGGAGCTTGATATGGCCTATTAGGCAATGCAAGCTTATTTTCAATTAATGTTAGGTTATTTCCCATGGTTTGCAAGGCTTTAAACATATCTGGGGATGGGGCTGGAACAGTAGGCTCTATGATTGTAATAGGTTGTGGGATAGGAGCTAAATCTGCCAAAAATGGCATTGTAGGCCTTGGTGCTAATTTTCCAACCTAAATAAGGCTATTTTCAGCTTTTATAGCAGTATCATAGGCCCCTGGAAGAGTAAAAGCTCCCATGGATTGAATCATAGTTACAATATCACTATTCAATGCTCTGAGGTAATAAAGGAAAGCATGATCAGCTTGAGGCTTAACACTTGCTGGGATTCTTTCCCAAGTCCTAGCAAAACGAATGTTGAAACTAGACATATACTCATGAGGGGCTCTTTTGATAGTAGATAGTTGTTCTATGAGGGATAAATGATCTGAATTATTTTGGAACTATTCCAACAATTTCTCTCCTAATTCATCCCAAGTTCTTATGCTTCCAATCTCTAGGTTCCTATACCATTGCAAGGCTTGTCCTTTAAAAGACGCAACTAAAAGTCTTGAAGCTATGTCTTCATGAGTAATATTGTGGAATGCACATATGGCTACAACATCTTTAATATGTTCAGTAGGTATAACTTGATTTTCACCCATAAATGATGGAAAAATTTTCAAAGAAGTGTTGGGAATATCATGGTACACTGGAATTACTAATGGGCTGCCATTAGTGACGGCAAAATTTTTTTGGGTGGTTGAATAGCCATTTGAAAAACTGGGATATTGATTGAAAAATTTATACGTGGTGAAGGAATATCAAGAGGGTTTTCAAAAATAGGTCTATTATAAGGCAAAGTATTACCAACCCTTCTCCTTCTAGATGAATTCAAAGGTAAAGAAACAAAATCAGGAGAAATTCCTCTTACCGATGATCTTGTAGTCACTTTAGGCATGGAACATGCTGCAATACTAGTCTGAAATCAGCTTTATGGAGTTGCCAAAAGATCGTAGAATCTTTAGAATTAATTTTCTATAGCTCTGCTCCTGAAAGTAACTTTTATTTGTTGTAAATCTACTTTTGATCTGCTCTAGAATCTGGGATTTGCGTGCAAATCTGATTCGTGCTCCCATCGGGCATGCTAAAAAATGTTATCTCTCGAAAGTGCACCCGACAGAGAGATGGCAGTAGGTTCTCTAAGTCTGCAAATATCTCTCTCTTGTAGATACAATGGGGACACCTCAGGTTTGTGGGTATACCTATTTTGAGGTGAACCTCTAGGGTTAAAAGGCCGGTTCCTTATTAGTGTTCACTAAAATGTTTTTTTGGGAGTTTTAGGGTTAAGAGGTGACTGAAAATGAAATAAATACTAAGGTGATACACCAAATTTGGATGAAAACTTGACTTGAGTGGAATACACAACTGATTTGTGAAGAATTCTTTATGTGCATGAACCAATTTGTACTTTCTGCAGAAAATAAGGGCAAAGTACTTATTTTGTATTGAGGGAAGTTCACAATAGCACTAGTAAGCTAACATGCACAATGAAATTTAGCAGAAAAATAGTAGATTTGCAGCGGGGTAAAGTGATTAATCAGGGAATATTGATTCACAAGACTAATATTGGCATACACAAGACTGCAAAATAACTTGGAAAGGAAAAGAATAATTCACACTCAGAGGGAAAAACTGGTAGAAATTGCTTCAGTACTCATATCAAAAGTTCTCTGGGGAAGTTCTCTGAAAAATCCCCATTTGTTCTTTGCAAGAGCACACAATATATTGCAAAAGTTCACCCCCTTCCTAAAAATATCCTAAAAGTTGTACTACTTACATGTATCCTAAGTTTACCCTTTATTTAATAATAAATAATGGAATAAAATAATACAAACTAAAGAATGTGATAAAATAGGCATTATCAGTCTTAGATACAATATAGTCAAACTGAAGTTGACTATTCATTTTTTAAGAAAGAAAGGTGAATAATTTGCTAAAATTACAAATTGCTTGCTAGGAAAGTCTTCTTTCTTTGCACATGCAAACTCATCATCTTCTCTATTTTGTCCTGTTGTGAAGGCATGCAAAATATCATCTCCTGTGTGTAGGTAAAACGATGCAACCTTTAGCAATATTTGCACAATAAAATTTAAATGGGAACCACCTCCAATGTATACATGCTTTGATTTTCTCCACTTTTCTGGATGGTCACATGAGTGACACTTTGCAAAAAATGGTTTAATACCCCATGTGGGGACCACCTTTGGTTCGTATGGTTTGATGCTACCACATTGTGGACTTAGGCATTAGCATGTGTATTTGTTTAAAAGGGGACCACCCTTTGTCTAGCCCACCATGTATATTATTCACCACCCTTGGTCATTGGCACATAATACAAACATTACCTTTTTGGGACTTTTGGCATATAATGATGTTTGATTTTGTGGGCATGCATACTTTAGACTTTGTAAAGTCTTGGAAAATTATTATTTCTCTGTCCACGTGGGCTAGCCCCCTCCACCCTTACGGTCTTAGGCGGTGGTAACCCTAACTGGGCTTGGTTATCTTGGTTTTTGCGAGTGCTAATGACCTTGATCTTCGTCCTCAGTTTCTTTGCCACCGTTGATCTTCTAACCATGAGTTAGGGTTTTGGCCTGAGCATTTATTCCGGTTGGTGAAGTTAACCTGGGATTATCACTTTGAAACCCGTGTTTGTTGATCACCGTTTGATCTTCAAGTTGGCATTTGATGAATGAGTGATCCTCTAACCATGAGTTAGGGTTCGAACCTGTTTTCAATGAAAGATTAATACACTTGAGCATTGTGCTTGCTCATTTCATTTGGTTTTTCATTTTACGGGTGAATCCTGGAAAAACTTTCCCACTTTGTGATTTCTTGATGAATAACGTGGAGATTAGGAAGTATCTAAGCCTACATTTTGATCTAGAGGTCTTCAACGCCACAGTTATGACTGTTGCATGTGTTTTTGATGAACTCGAAGGTATCCTTTCCTATTTTTATCCTGTAGTTCGACTTATCTTTTATGTATGATCTAAAGATCATCTAGATCTTTTCATTTTGCTTTATACCTTCTTCATGGAATGATGAATCTGATTTCCTTCTGGTTTTCGTGACCTTGGGTGCTATCAAGCTCGATATGAGCCTGTAGAGGGAAGTATCGCCATTTCTTTGCTTGTTTTTTTGGCTTCGGGCATGGTGAGTTCTTACACTATTTTTCTATCTTCCTGTTGAGCTCGAGTTTTACTTTTGTAACTCTAAAACATGGAAATACCAAGTAAAATATTCGTAAAAAATGAAAATGTTTTGTGGGTTCAGTCTTTTCTTTCTGAAGTAGGCCTTTGAACTCTGACTCATTACTTTGAAATTGGTTGAAGCCCCTTTCTGTGCATTTTTGATGAACCATTTGTAAACTTGGCTCGGTACTTGGAAGTGTTGATTGTTTTCATTTTTCATTCTGATACACGAGCTCTATTTCATTTCATCTTCTTGTGATAGATGCATACCTGGTAGCTTGTCATTTACTCCTTCATTCTGTAGATGCATATTGTTTTGTATATTATGTCTCTTCATGCAGTGAGAAAACTGTAACCCTTGATTATTTGCAAGTGTAAAAGAAATGCAAAGGACTTGGGCTGCTTTTTTTTTTACTTTTTTTTCTTTGTATATCTGTATCTTCTGATAAGTGATAATTTGTGTTTCGCTTCTATACAAACTGAAACTGGAAACTGGGTAGTATTGTATGAGTTCAAGCTCCTGTAGATTCATTTGTTTTCTATAAATGCAACTCCTTCTTTCTGTACATGCAACTCAGTTTACGTTTGTGAGCTCTATGAATGCAGACTTGATTTTTTTATTGGATATTGCTGAGCTATTATTGTAGATGAATACTTAGCGTTAGCAGTTCACTTCTCTTTTTGATTCATTTCCTTTTCTGTAATGATATAACTCCATTTTTATATACACTTGGAATGGATCTTGTACCTTCTACTTGCAGTAGTTGTTGGTTGAAAAGTTTCTGGAAAGCATAGTGTTAGAAGCTTGACTATTTATGATCTTCCATTGCACCTGTAGCTTTGACATTTCCATTCACAAAGATTTTCTAGAAGCTATAAGGCTGCTCCTTTGATGTAAACATGATTGTATTTCATTCTGTATAATGAAATAAATTCTCCTTTACTAGAAAATGAAGAAAATACTTATTTTCCTTTTCTGTAACTTTTCCTTTTCAGAAGTCATGGTAGCAATTGTATTTCAAATTTTGCATTAAAATATCATTTCTATTTTTCTGGAAAAGTCCATTTTGCAAGGGGAAACTCTGGCAAAATTTTTCTAGAATCCTTCTCTCTCCAGATTCTTATGATTTAACCATTCTAAAAAGATATAAACATCTCTCTTGCTTGTCTGATTACTTGAATGAAACTTTCCATGCTAGCTTTACTTGATTCATTGCAACTTCTAAAAATTGTGAAGTAGTTGGCCTTTGATTCACACTTGAATTTGGAAATTAAAAGGAACTTTGATAGCTACAAATTGATGAACTTCTGGAATACCTGTATGTTTCATTTGATCATGATATCAACTTAAAAGTGATGAAACATGTACTTTTGTTGACTGTTTTTATTCCTTTTGAAGCTCAGATAGCTTAGAAAGCATGTAGTAGCTTTTGAAAGGAACGATAACCAGATCTTACCAAGCCAAGAACACAGATGCTAATCAAACACCACGATCTATAAAATGAAAACAATTCACTAGAATACCTTTACGTAAAACCTTTGCAAATAAATGAGAAGTAATATCATATATTATTATGGAACTCAATGCAATATAGTGAGAATGGGTCTTGCTTAAATACGCAAGGAATAACAATCTAGGAGGACCAGTCAAGGTCGTAGATCAAGCCATAAATCAAGGAAATAACTAGTCATCAAAGAACTAGTCAAGACCATAGATTTAGGAGAGAACTAGACATCAAGGATCTAGTCAATACCATAGATCAAGGAAAGAACTATACCTAAAAACTAGATAATATCTCCTAATATCTAAATAAGATAAAAGAAATATCCACACACATAAGTGGGTGAGGATAAATACAATAAAGGTAAATAAAGTACCTAGGTGAACATGAGCTAAGGTAAATACCTAATCTAACACCCCCATCAAGTGAAGCTAGTGGCCAAAATAGAAGTTGCATGTCCACAGTATGAGTCCCGACAACTAGGCCCGATGAGGTACTCATGTACGATAACTAGAAAAAGGGACATGCAAGGTACCCAAAACCAATAACAAAGTAAAGAGAGTAAAGACCCACTCTAAGGCATCCCAAGAAGCTCGACTCAAAAAAAACTCGTACAATCTTGAAGAAGTTTGGTCTGAATCCACCGCTCGATCATAGAACTAAAAACAATTGATCATCTTGGGCTTCACAAGAATCGCTTCATACAGGAGGAGTCAATTGAGTGATGTCGAAAGTGCAAAAAAGAAACACCAAACATAATTCGATCAATGCTGCAAATAGGTGTGCCTCAATCCAAGAACAAAAACCAAATCAACAAGGCAAGGAAATAAACTCCAGAGTGTCACGATCTAAGAAAATCTAAGGTAACAAGGCAAGAACATGAAACCCGAAGAAGAAGGATCAACACCACACCCTCCCATACTGCTGAATGGGTGGAGTGAAACTACAAATTTGTATGAGTTGCCCAAAATCAACTACTCGAACATTGACAAACTAACACTGGGCTCCACCAGAATAGCTCCCCCATAAGAGAGACTGTCAACATGTCAAAATTTTCGAAAATACAGATACAAAATCTCTCAACAAATAAGAGAGATACACTACACCTGCTAAAAAATGCTCAAAAAAAGAAGCATCACAATGCATAAGGTATAGAAAGTGGAGCAAGAGGCCTAATGGTGGAGGATCCATGCCTGTAGAGTCCTCTCAATGAATTCCTATGTCACCACCAGGAGTGATCATATATCCACCCCAAATCAACATGGATTGATGAAGAAGATGCCTGCATATGACTTGGTGTAAAATGCACAATGGGTGCATGCAAAAGAACATCAGAATGAGTATCAGGTTGATCATGTCTGACAGCTAAAATATTAGGTTTCTCAAGCCTGAGTGAAGGTGTAGAACTCATGTGTTGCCCATGATCCTTAGAAAGAGTTGAGTGAACAAAAAAAGGAGCTCTATCAATATGTCATCCTAATGAAGTATCTGCTCGAAAACCAATGTCATGACAAGAATTCCACTTAACATGTGGAATAGAGGAAACAATACCCTGTGAATGTCTTCCAATTACTCCTCTAGTGAGACGCATAAAACGGAGTATGTGAGAACTCAATGCGGTGGTATGCTTCTTAAAAAAGATATGCAATTGAGAAAAAGTAGGATACACAACATGTGGTACTGTAATAGGCACGAGATGTGGAAGAGCATGCGATAACAGGCCTCATAGGTTTAGAAGAATCAAAAGTAGGTTTAGGCTAAAGACCGCGCAGATCAATGTCAGTGGGTATAAGAGCAACAACTACAAGTGGACTAGGAGCATGGATATGGTTGTCCATAATATCATGGTGTTGTTGTAGGCTAGCAAGTTTGTTCTACAGGGAGTGTATTATTATATCCTTATCGTGAATGAGTGATTGTAGAAGAGAATTTCACTTTTTAAGTGATCTATTTTCTTCCACAAATTTTAAAATATCCTCTTTAAGTCCACATACTTTATAGAAAATCATATCATTCTCAGAATCCATGATAGGTACAAACTGTAACTCCCAAAATTTAGGACGTCGGGCTCAATTGAAATTGTGTCCACAATTGATTACAACACTCCTCCATATTTGGCACTTTATAATTATAGTGCAAGTCTCAAAATAAATAACTCCAATGGAAAGAGCATGAAAAATAAGCACTTTTGCAAAAAATGGCACTCAAAACCGAGTTACCAATCAAAAGTTACAAGCGTTTTAATATTTTGCTCTGTTATTTATTTTAGATGCCACTAAAACAAAATAGATACACTAAACCTTCCTACATGCAAACCAAGATAGATACGCTATAAGAGACATTTCTCCTATGTAAATCTCAAGAAATACAACAGATCTGAAAAATAATATCGTGTTTTTCTTTTTCCCTTGGCTCAAATCCCGAGGCGCACCTGTGTGCTTCTCTGCAAAACTAGAAAAAACCACAAAAAATGACTGCCTCAAGAATTGGTTGAGTTTACAATTGATCTTAGGGTTTTCACGCCGTTTGAATCCAATGGAATCCTCTGTTTTGCATACAAATGCACGCAACAAAATACGACCAAATTCCAAATATATGAATACACAAATAATTTATTTGCAAAATAAAACTTACAGACGGATGTCAACAACAATCTCTTGCTCTGATACCATGAAAGGAATGATAACCAGATCGTACCAAGCCAAGAACACAGATGTTAATCAAACACCATGATCTATAAGATGAAAGCAATTTTCCGAATAACTTTACATAAAACCTTTGCAAATAAATGAGAAGCAATATCATATATTATTATGGAACTCAATGCAATACATTGAGAATGGGTCTTGCTTAAATACGCAAAGAATAACAATCTAAAAACGTCAAGGTCATAGATCAAGACATAAATCAAGGAAATAACTAGTCATCAAAGAACTAATCAAGACCATAGATTTAGGAGAGAACTAGACATCAAGGATCTATTCAATACCATAGATCAAGGAAAGACCTAGTCAATACCATAGATTAAGGAAAGAACTATACCTAACAACTAGATAATATTTCCGATATCTAAATAAGATAAAAAAATATCCACACACATAGATGGGTGAGGATAAATACAATAAAGGTAAATAAAGTACCTAGGTGAACATGAGCTAAGGTAAATACATACTTTAACAAACTTAAAAAAACATGTATTTCAATTTTGTTTTAAATCAAAAGTCAATTTTACAAGGGGAAACTCGGAATTTTTTTCCAAAATCCTATTTTCTCTCTCCCTTTTCAGATTTCCAATCCTGATTTTTTCAAAAATATCTCTTTCTTGACCTATTTTGATGCTTCTTTCTTCTGTAAACCATCTGAAAATGATATTTTATCCTCATTCAGTAACTGCTTCCTTCTCAACCAGTTAGACTGATTTTCATTCTATGTTGCAACCTGTTCCTGCAAAACTCATAAATAAGTTAGAAATAAATAGGCTTTTTGGCCTCTCTTGTATCCATGTAGTTTATTTCTTCTTCTTTCCTTCTTTTGCAAGCTGTTTTCCAGCTTTCTTCATGTGTTATTTTTCACATATGTTTCTTTTCCAACTACTTCAGATTCTGCACTTTCTAACCCAATCCTTAGCTTCTTTGATTTTCTCTCACTACTTATTTCACTTTATGTACTCTATTTTTTCCTTTTCCGGCCTATCTATATTTCTTTCTTATCCTGTGTCATGCATTTATGTATTTTTTTCCTTCAAGTATCATTAGATAAATTGAACTTAGAATATGTATTTGCTTTAGAACATGAGTATTGGAATAACATTGTACCCTAAGCTCAAAATTTGATAGATATTGCTCTTGTCTATAGGTATTAAGAAATGGATATGGAAGCGAAAGATGAGAGAGTTGAGATGGAGATGGAGATGATGCGGAGTCGGGATAGAAGACAGAAAGGAAATTATGGTTTCGTTTTTACTCCTCTACTCTTGTTCTTTAGCACATGCAATATTCTCATTTCCATGTCTATGATGAGTCACTTAGTCATATCCCATGGCTTGTGTGGGAAAACTTAAGATCTCTTATGAATAAAGCATTAAATTGAAATAATGAGTTGATTATCTCTTTCTGCATTCAGTTTTCCTTTTATTGTACAATGATGTAGGCAACTCAATATCTCAATAAAATGAATTAACATAAGCGATAATCTTAAATGAATACCTGTAACTTTAGCAAGAACTCTTTGAATGAGATATGTCTCCTTGTATGTTGTTTGACTTCATCAGCTTCCATTCTTAATTTTGACTCCTTCCTACAACTTACATTTGGACATTATTGTCACTGTTTGTTTGTCAATATTTTCTTCATGGAAGTAGGGAAAAGAGTCAATTGTAATCTTTATGGCAGCATAGATAAATGCCAACTCATTAATCACAACAACTTTAATGAATATAGAGAAAAAAATCGATAGACACATAGATGATAACCGTGAATCTGATTACTTGAAAATTGCCACTATGTCTATTGTTCCAAAACTATACACCTTACATACTCTGCAATCTGGTGTCTTCATCAAGATAACATAGCTGTCCTTCGGGGCTTGTGTTATTTTGCTGAGGATATTCATGAAATTGCAGACTATGTGAGTTGTTATGTTTTGTAACAGACACATAACTCGCAACTTTCACTTGATCTCTTTCACAAATCAGCAATAAAAAAATAATCTAATATAAATTCCCTTAGCTTAGGTATACTTCACCAAAGCTATCCATCGTAACAAAGTTTCAAGTTGCCTATTTTTGCACAAGTGAAAAAATTTTCAACGAGTAGATTTTAGGTAGAGGCTTGGTTAGTGAGCTTGATCGGGTGCTTCAAGGTTTTCCTTCTATTCATAATAGAAAATATCCTATCACGATCCATCTTCTGAGGGATGAAGCATGTGTCCGGTGGAGGAATGTGGAGCAAAACCTCCACATAGACTCGAGATAAAGCTACCTTAGAGATCTTCACAGAGTAGTTCGGGAGAAGGTACTTATCTAGGAGGTTTATTTAGTAGAGGATAGATGAGTTCCACTACCTCCATTGGGAATTCATGAATGCAGCAGAGTACGAGATTTGATTCCTAGACTTACTTCAATATGTAAACTATATGTAGGATGAGAAGGTCGATATTCACATGTTCATCAGGGGCATGAATTTGGATTTGGGAGGTGTGGTGCACATTCATTTCCCATAGACCTTAGCAGAGGTCGTTGAGAAGGCCTACATTGCAAAGGATACTTGGGAAGACTCATTAGACTAGGGAAAAGTGTGGAGCCACATTCAGCAGATGCATGATAGTAGGTTGAGGGGTTCATCTCCTCCTCCTCATAGCATGAGACATAGTTCTTCACAGTCTTCATTCAGAAACCAAGTGGCCACCTTAACAAAGAGGCTCATCCACCATTCATACCTCCTCGAGATATTTTATGCTCGGAGGGACAGAGTATAGGGCCTCCCTCTAGGGGTTCCATTAGGAAATAGGGTGCACTGATAGGTCGACAAGATGAGCTCATCGGAGAGACCTCAACATTCCATAGCAAGATCATTAGGATCCACGACACGAGACCTTTAATTACCGGTGGAGCTGCATCTTATTGGAGAAGACCAAGTAGTTATTATGCATGTGGTTTTGTTAGACATAATTAGAGAGAGTGCCCACATAACCCTAGTAACAATGGTAAGGTACAGATTTCAGAGCCTACAGTTAGAGAAATGAAACATAACCATCAGATCTATACAACAAATGCTTAAGAACCACCGGGATGAGAGTCAAAGCACTATGATAGAGACTACAGTAGCATTGCTGGTATTCCTACCTCCATTATTTTTTATCATGGTTCTTCTGATTCATTTATTACACCATATTTAGTAGAGTGTTGCAAGCTGGTAGCAGTTATGCAGGGCCCTAGTTTAGATCTCAAGATGTCTTCAGGAGCCAAAATCTCTGTAGACCCCTTAGTTAAGGAGTGTGTAGTGGATTTGGGTCCCTTCACCACTATGTCGGATCTTTGTATCTTTCCGTTGAGTTCATATGGATTCATCTTGGGCATGGATTTTTTATCTCGCACACAGAGCGATTGGATTTCTATCATAAGACTATATCATGTACAAATGATCTGGGAGTTGAGTCAGTGATAGCTAGAGTTAGGAGACCCATTTCTATTTGCACTATTTCCACTATGCATCTTAAAGCAGGGTGTGCACGACGTGGGTGTTAATTGTATGCTATTACTGTTAGTGATATGTTAGAGGATGGGGCTAATGGACCTTCACTTGATGATCACCCCATCTTGCAAGAGTTTTCTAATGTCTTTCCTAGTGAGCTATCGGGATGCCTCCCCCACGTGAGATAGACTTCCACATTTACTTGGTTCCAGGAGTAGAACAAATATAACATGTTCCTTATAGGATGACCACACGTGAGATTTGTGAGATCAAGTTACTGATTGGAGGGCCTTCTTGAGAAAGGCCTATTCTATCCTAGTATATCCCCTTAGTGTGCACTAGTGATTTTGTTAATAAGAAGGATGGATCCTTTTCATTGTTTATGGACTACGGAAGTGAACAAAGTAACGATCAAGAATTGTTACTCCCTTCCTCGCATTGATAATTTGTTTGATCAGATGAAGGGGGCCACATTATTTTATAAGATTGATTTTAAGTCTGGATACCATTAGCTGAGGATTGTAGAGACAGATATCTACAAGTCAGCTTTCTGCACAAGATATGGGCACTATGAGTTCACAGTTGTGCCCTTTGGTTTGAAAAATTCCCCCATTGTATTCATGAGCTTGATGAATGGGGTGTTCAGGATGTTTTTGAATCACTTTCTGCTCATTTTCCTTGATGATATTATGATATAATCAGGTATGCTTGAGGAGCATGATGACCAGCTTCATCAGGTTCTACGATGTCTTCATGACCAGCAACTTTACGGGAACCTAGAGAAGTTTTTCTTCTTTCCATATGAGATGTAGTATTAGGGTCACATCATTTCTGGGGAAGGTATTGCAGTCGATCCTTCCAAGATTAGAGCCATTATGGATTGGATAGCTCCCACTAGTGATACCGAGGTGCACAATTTCATGGGTTTGGAAGGTTACTACAGGAGATTTGTACAGGAATTTTCTTAGGTTGTGCACCCCATCACTTCCCTTGAGAAGAAAAGGGAAGAATATTGTATGGTCGAGATAGATGTGAATAGGCTTTAAGGATCTTCGAAGGACAACCTCACGATAACACTTATTCTTGCATTGCCGGACCCTCATGGTGAGTTCTTCATTTAAACAAATGTTTCTTTAGTATGACTTGGAGGTGTGTTGATGTAGGAGAGCTGAGTGGTTGATTTTGAGTCTCGCAAACTAAAGGATTATGATCTCAAATATATGACTCATGACCTTAAGCTTGAAAAATATTTTCATGCCTTAGTTTGGTGGAGACACTTCCTTCTTGGCTGGATATTTACACTCAGGACTGATCACTTGAGTCTTGGCCATCTCTTCACACAGCCCAATCTCAACGCTCATCAACAGCATTTTATGGATTTTCTTTATGAGTACGACATGGAGATAGTTTATGTGAAGGGGAAGGAGAACATAGTTACAAACACCCTAAGTGGATAGAGACATGTGGTTATGGATACTTCAATGGGTATAAATTTGTGGAGTAGGATTTAGTCATAGCTTCCGCACGAAAGCTTCTACAACGGTGTAGCTAGATCAGAGATTGAGTATCATAGGCCCCTTGAGGGGAGATTTGATGGATTTTCTTTGGAGGAAAATGGTCTTCTTAGGCACAAAGATCGTATATATGTTCCTAGAGATGGAGGCTTGAGATAGAACATTTTGATGGAGGCTCATCGTTCACCTTATTCATCCCATCTAGAGGTGAAGAATATGTACACCACCTCTAGATAGTTGTACCATTAGAGGGGACTAAGGAGAGATGAGGCTCATTTTGTGTCATGTTGTTTAGAGTGTCAGAAGGTGAAGGCAAAACATAAACATCTAGTTGTATTTCTCGTCCCTCACGCTATATCCAAGTGGAAATGGGACACCATTTCCATGAACTTCATAGTTGAATTCTCGACATCGAGATACCACCATGATGCCATCATGGTCATGGTGGATGAATTGATGAAAGTGGCCCAATTTTCTCTAGTGAAGATCACATACAAATCTATTACGAGTGCTAGAAGTATACCTTGATGATATTTTTAGATTACACAAGATTCTCGCATAAGATCATTTATGACCATGGCCCCTTGTACACTTCTCACTTCTAGACTTCAATGTAGTATGCTCTCGAGATGAAGATCAATTTCAGTACAACTTATCACCCTGAGATAGATGGAAAGACTTGAGTGGGTGAATAAGATATTGGAGGACATGCTTCGGATGTACGTCATGGACCATCGTTGAGGTGGGAGGAGTATTTGTACTTGGTGGAGTTTTCCTACAATAATATTTTTCAGAGTGCGACAGGAGGCATGGATCCTTTCTAGGAACTATATGATAGAGAGTGCAGGACACCACTGAGTTGGGATAGGTTGGAGGATAGGGTTTCTCTTGGGCCGACTTTACTACATGATATAGAGCAAGAGGTTATTATGATCGGGAAAATATTGTAGGAGGCCCGGGACATACGGAAGAAGTATGTAGATTATCATAGGATAGATCATAGTTTTGAGGTGGGCACAAAAGTGTTTCTTTGTGTCATGCCACATAAGATCCCTATACATTACAGAAAAGGATCTAAGCTTGATCCTAGGTTTATGGGTACCTTTGAGATCTTGGACCACATTGGTCCTTTGGCCTATCATCTAGCATTGCCACATATTTTGTCTCACATCCATGATGTATTTCATATAATTTATGTACTTAGGAGATATATTGAATATCCTTCCCATCTATTAGATTGGAACTCTTGTCTTGTGAAGGATCACGGGCAGGTAATGGTGGAGCCCAATACAATTTTAGAGCACAGGACCTTGGGCCTTTGAGGCGAGAGAGATTGAGCTAGTTCGAATCCAATGGGACATGTATGATTAGATCTAGCTACTACATGGGAAGCTTCTACATTGCTACGAGTCAAGTTTTCACACTTGTTTCAATGACTTCTAGAAGGTAGTCGAGTCTAAGGAGAGGGGATGTAGTACCCACTCCCTTT
Source organism: Taxus wallichiana var. yunnanensis (assembly GCA_018340775.1). Classification (NCBI taxonomy): domain Eukaryota; kingdom Viridiplantae; phylum Streptophyta; class Pinopsida; order Cupressales; family Taxaceae; genus Taxus; species Taxus wallichiana. Next base: position 837,966,611 of record CM031242.1, on the reverse strand, counting down.
GACACTTTTCATATTATGATTTCGATTCTTGTTGACTATATACATGGATATTAGTGTATCATTTTGGCTTAGTATGATGATTAGACGATAGAGATACTTTTGCTTTATTGATGGATTTCGATTGATAGTATGATTTCGTGGATTTCTTAGAGATACATTTTATATTGATGACAAGGTATTGTTGACATATTTATATATTTATGACATATGACATTCTCGTCATATTGAGTAGGATTTAGCATTTGAACTAATATTGTGATCTTATTGGTATTGATGAAATATAGAATTGAGATGTTGTTGGAATTTTAAAATAGTAACATTATTTTTCTAGATGATGATTTAATTTATATATGGATGATTGTTTAATTATATGTGTATATTTTATCTTGGTTGTTTTGATGCAGCCACGAGGCTAAAGGAGGTATTGTGTGACTTTTGTAGGTAATTATATCACAACAATCAAAGGGGGATTGGAGACCAACCACAATGGAATATTGGGTGGATACGACAATGGTCACCATGGAAACTTATGGAATGTTGTTGTTTTGTTATTTGTTGTTAGGAGGTCCCCATGGGGGGGATGACCTCCAATTGTGACCAAGGGGTTTGTGTGTTGTTCTTTTCTTTTCCTTTATTTAATTTTAGAGTATGTGATTTTATGGTGATGTAATTCCCTATTATCATTAATTGATTTATGTGTTTAAATTAGTGAACTAATCATGTTGTTAAGCTAATTATACATGTGACAAAAAAAAATTATTAGATTGGTTGGTATTTTTTCTATGTGTTTTTAATTTGAGTATAAGTAACTTGAGTGTTGTACACTCTACCTCACCTTGGAAATTCGTATTTTTCCATAAGGGCTAATTTTGGGGCTTGTGGGACAAGCTAAGCTTGTCCCACACCTCTTAATTTCTTAATCCAACCCTACCTATGGGTTAGGGGGTCAAAAAGATACCCCATTATTTGTTTTCAAAGGAAAAATGTGAGTTTTAATTGTACTTTCTTACATGTGTTTAAATTTTGTCCTTAACGGTGTGAGTTGGAGTGGTGTGTGTAGGAGGTTTTTCATACCTCTCAACCACCCATTTATTATGCCTTGGGGTATGGGTTTGACTTGGGTGATGTGGGATGGAGAATAAATGATGTGGTATCCTACATGGAGCCACATCATCTCCCTCTCCCTCTTTTCTATTTATTGGAATTTTTGGGAAGTATTTGGGGTTACTTGATTGGTTTTGGCTTTTTCATTATATGCTTTCTTGCTGGATTTGATGGGTGCTTGGAATTTATTGAGTTTGAAATTTTTTTGTACTTGTTTGAAAAGTGGAACTTTACCATGGTAAGGTAGGATCTTGCACCCTTTTTTTCTTCTTTGTTTTCTTATATGTTATGTGTTTTATGGATGTGTTTTCTTTCTTGAAGTGTTGGGTAGTGAAATGGATTTAGGTTGTGTTGAGATAGTGAAATGGGGATGAAATATGTTGGGAGGCATAATATCTTCTTTGTGTGTTTAAGAGGGAGTGGGTTTTGATGCACCGCCTTGTTCTCTTTTGTTATTTTGTGCATTGTGGGAGCCATAAGAGAGAGGGAGGCATAAGAGTGAGGGAGGCATAAGAGATTTTGGGGTTGATTTTTTTTTGGAGGATTTTAGAGGTGGGCATCCAAACCCTTGGGAGGCACAAGGGTATCCCCATATTCCTATCTCTACTTGGCTTGTTTTAGAGCCATTGTTTTGGGAAGTTGTGCTTAAAAATGAGTGTTTTGTGGTTATTTTCTTTTGTGTTTTTTTCTTGAAATTAAGTGTGGAAGCATTGTAGAGTTTTCATGTGTTGGATCCATCCCTTATTTCCTTTTTGTTGGGGCTCAAGGGCCAATGAGGAGAATTGATTCTTCTTCTCATTGGAGTTTTGGTTGGGTTGAGAGTTTTCCCTCTCCCACATTTTTATTGTGATCTAGTGAATAATGAGATGGGGCCTTGTTGGAGAATTTATAATTTGAGCACTTGTATAAGACTAAACAATCATTCCTTATAGCTACCTTTCTTGTAAAGTTTCCACCTCAAGTGGAAGATTTATTGTATTGTTTTTGAAAGAAACTTTTCATTGAATATTTGTTATTAATATTGTAATGCATTTGGGAAATAAAGGCATTTTTAGAGAGACAATTTTGGTAAAATGGAAATGTAGTTGGAAAAGGAAACAACTTATCCACATTCTAGTTTATTTATTATCTCACATAGGTGTGTTTCTCTTGTTTTAAAATTATTGGAAAATTTTGTTGAAATTTTCTTGTGGGAAGGGTTGTAACTTGTATATTTTAGAAGAAAGAAATATCATTCTTGTTGTAGTACTTGAAAGGCATGTAATAACAAGATAAACTATGTGTGTTCATTCTTTTGCATTGGTTGAAAAATGTTCAAACTTCATATGTATTTATGGAAGAGTTTTTAAATTTCCATTTCGTTGTTGCCTTGTAAACAAATAGACCACTTTTATTTTTAAAAATCAAATGGAGAAAAGACAAAAATAGAAAAAAATGTATGATTATTATTTGATCTTAGTCTCATTTGGTTGTATAAATTCATTGTAAATTTGTTATAAAGTTATAAGGGAAATAGAAATAGTTCTTTTTTTCTTATTCTATATTTTATTATCAAATTGTAAAAGCAATTCTAAGTACAAGATAAAAAAAAAAATCAATAAATTTAAAGTAGTTAACACTATTAGGAATGTGAATAGTATTATTTATTAACAATAGTGTTATTATAAAAATACTATTAACTTTTGATATTGATAGTGATATTATTATATTCAATAGATGTATATATATTTGTTATATATATATATATATAATTTATGTTAAAATTAATTGATTTAACCAAAAAATTGTTAATGAAATAAAATGCATAAGGTAAGTCACGGCCTATTCTATATGTTTAAGGGAAAGGGGTTGTGGGGAGGGTCACCGACTCCACCCCCAACCCATTAATAAATGGGATGGAGGGTGGGGCCGAAACCCTTCCCCAACCCCAATCTATTGCCACATATCAATAAACCCAAACTCCATAGTATTCCGGACCATTGTTGCCTCATTGCTCACTTGCAAGAGAAAATGTAGCTAATTCCATTCCACGGCCATGGAAAATTTTAAATGTTTATTAATATATACAATAGATATATATGTGTGTGTGTATGTACTTATCGTGTCCCTCTTTTTGGGTATAAAATAAATAAAACTTTAAAATAAAGATGTATACATTTAGATATACATATACAATATATATATATATATATATATATATATATATATATCCTTTACCCAAATAATTATGCACACCTTGTTTTTACCTATTCTACTTGTTGGGTTTTAAATGGAACTTTAACAAACCACAAGTAAAGGGGACAACAAGTCCCTCCTCTTTAAAGGGAGAGATTCCCTTATTTAAAGAAAGAAACAAAACTTATATACAAATGTACAACTTTCAAAGTGTGGAATACGATACTTTGAAATGTTTTATGCTAAAAGATCATCAATATGAAAGACTAGAAGAATTAAGGAGATGAGAAAGGAAGAACATAACAATACCTTCAAGAAATATAGATGGTACTATATAACCTTATACATATTGAACCAAGGAGATGCAAAATAGAATCATTCACTTTCATAACCAATATAATTCCATAGACACAAAGTTCCAGAAATCATATAAACAAGAACAAAAAGTTTTCTGTCATAAAAATAGATGATTCCCAAATATTCAAAAAAGGAAAGAAGGAATATCGAGAGGAAGGGAGGAAATTTTTTTTGTATTGATTACTTGAATCTATTAATTTCAAAGAGTACCAGGATCCAAGCCTAACAATCACGTGGAGAAGCCATTAAATAGTTTCAAACAATGGTTACCTTTGGTTACAAAAAGATGAAAATTTATTCAAGAAACCGATGTCCGAGTCTCTCCAACACCTCGGCCATTTCCATGCCTAGCGGAAAAACTAGAGACATTGAATCGCAATCGTTCAATTTGCCTTTGAAAACTTTGAATTTGAGTCGTCCATGTGGGAGAGATTAAAAGCTGAAGCGGGCTTGAGCACAACAAAAAGTCCCTCCTCTTTAATGGAAGAGGTTCCCTTATTGAAAGCAAGCAACAAAACTTATATTAAAATGTAAAACTTCCAAAGTGTGGATTCTAATACTTTGAAACATTTTATTCCCAAAGATCATCAATACAAAATACTAGAAGAATTAAGGAGATGATAAAGGAAGAACATAACAATACTCGTCGGGAAATATAGATGGCAGAGTATAACCGTATACGTATTGAACTGGGAGATGCAAAATATAATCATTCACTTTCATAACCAATATAATTCCACGAACAAAAAGTTCCGAAAAACATATAAACAAGAACACAAAGTTTCCTATCATAAAATATGGATGATTCCCAAATATTTAGACAACGAAAGAAGGAATAGAGAGCAAGGAAGGGGAAAACTTAAGTATTGATTACTTTGAATCTATTAATTTTATAGAGTACCAGGATCCAACCCTAACAATGGCGTGGAGAAGCCAATAAATAGTTTCCAAGAAAGATTACCTTCGGTTACAAAAATGATGAAAACTAATTCAAGATACTGATGTCTGAGTCTCTCCAATGCCTCGGTTGTTTCCATGTCTGACAGACAAATCATATGCATTTAATTGCATTCGTTCAATATGTCTTTGCAAACTTATAATTTGATCCGTCCACATGGGAGAGATTAGAACTTAGGAGGGCTTAAGGACCCTGTTATATTTTGTGCCCTTTGGAAAGATGGCACTTTGGAACATTTTGGCCTGCCCACCCACTTTTGATATAATCTTGACATGTGGCCTTACTTGAGTGGAGACAGAGGTGTGGGTCACTTTTATAATTTTTCTTCTTTTCAACGCGGGCTCAAAAAATCAAATTGCTCCGATGGCTCGCCTCCACACTTTGAATTTTGATGCGGGCTAAACATTTGACTTTTTCCTTTGGCGTGGGCGGTGGTCGCAGTCTCTTAATAACTTTAATCTCTTTATAGAAATAAAACCCAAATTCCCAAATCGCTTCGATGGCCCACTTTTGCACTTTGAATTTTGATGCGGGCTTAATATTTGACTTTTTCCCTTCGGAAATAAATCCAAAACTCCCAAATCACTCCAATGGCCCACTTTCCCGTTTTGAATTTTCAATGGCATCAAAATACAAAAAGGGCCCACCTCCCCGTTGACACTTGAAACATGGCCACGTGTCCTTTATGGGCGATTCGGTATTTTTGTATTTTTAACTAATTCTGTTTTTGTTTGGTGAAATTTGTATATTTGACTCTAGACATGTGGAGGTTGAGTGCACATTTGGGAACTGCCTCCAGATTTTTCCTTTGAATTTGCGCTGGCGACACGTGGAGGCTTCCACAAACCCTTCTATACTAAGCTAATTCAATGATCAGCTCTATCTCTTTTTTAGACACTGGGACACATGGAAGGCTTGCCCAAGTTTGGGGAACTTCCCTTAGCTTCGACCCTTGAAGTTTTACCGATGAGGCACGTCACGCCGTTTGCTAAACCTTCCACACTTAGCCAATTAAGACTTGTTCTATTTTCATTTTAGATGCGGGACACGTGGAAAGCCTACAATTATTTGACAACTACCCCTTGGGCCATCCCCTTAGAGTTGCATCATTGGAACATGTGGAGGCTTCTACGTGATAGGCTTATTGCATGGCCATACGAGGATCCTATCAGAGATGCCCACATACTACCCATGGATGTTGGGGTAAAAATTGATGGGGAAGATACGCTCATTATTCAGGACTATGGAAAAAATAAAAGAAACAAAAAACCCCACCTTTATGCCTGAATTTTCAAATTGTTCTCCATGGAATGAAAAATGGCAAACAATACTAGGCTCGATGTGATCCATTAATCCAAGGTACCAACTCAAAATTTTTAAAACTTGACTTCAAAAAGAGGGGAATTTTGAGGGTGAAAACAACTAGCTCTTTCTGGGGATGACTTTATAGAGGAATGGGGCAAGATCAAGAACCATAGAAAAACTTTGGGAAAGAAAACCAATGCCTTATCCATTGGGAAAATAGAGTCAAAGGCAAAACCAATACAGAAGACAACACACATGGAAGGGAAATAAACCAAAAGGAAAGACAAAAACAAAACACAACACACAATGAGGAACATGAAAGGAAACAAGCCAAAACAAGGAAAGTATATACAAAGAAAGAAGAGGATATTTACAGGGGAAAGAAGGAGGACTGCATGAAAATTACACAACTCTAGAGACAGACTGAGAAAAATAAGTACCTTTGTGGAATAACATGGTGAAAGTGTGAGGCACCTGTGAATTGAAGACAAGTAGTTGGGTGTACCAAAATGCCATGGGAACACTATGTGGCTTGAGAAGAAAAATTGAGGAAAGAAGACCATCTAGCTAGTGATGTTCCATACTAAAAACATTTAGTCCTTACGAAGAACTGAAACTCTTCCTAAGGCTCCTCTTCTGTGGATGAATAGTGTCATGCAAAGACTTATACGACCCTCAATTTCCTTCATACTAATTCCTGTACATCACCAAACTCTGAAAAGTGGGTCCACGAGAAAATCCAATCCCAATAGTGTCAACTCCCTATTTTGGTGGAATGACACTAGCATATGAATGGTGATTACAATTATCATCATGGCACATATCATGAGGAACACACACTTCCATTGAATCTTCCTTGTAACCATATTCAAGAGGAATTTGTAACAAGGGACTAGATGGTTTACCATTAGGTGTAATCTTGACCATGTTTCTGAAAAACATACCTATAATTTTTGGAAAATCAGCGCCTGATTCTAGAAGATTATGACTCTTAGGTACAAGCTTCATTGTTGATTTGTCTTCATGATTAGGAGGTAATTGAAATACTGACATACTAAGTAAATATTGAGCAACAACATCATCCTCTTCCTTTTGTTTTCATTCCAAAGGGTGAGTTAAGATAGGACTATCATAGTAGTGAAGAAAAGATTCTAGGCATGGCTCTCCATTTTCTATTTGTTTGAAGGACCGCATAAAGTCCCATGCGTACTCATCTCATCCATAGATATAACCACAGAAGTAGTGATCTCATTAATTTATTCTCCTTTAGGTAGAAAAACTTGTTCATCTTTGAGAGAACTTGAAACAACAAGGGGATGGTCTACAATGATCTTCATCTCAGTGCATTGAAATTCTTCAGTCATAGGAGAGAGAGGAATCTTGTCCATTTTTTTATGATGAACATCCACTTCCACCAACGTAGGATCATTTTTTTTAAAACTAGAACATTCAACCTTGGTACATGACACATCTTCTATAGACTATATTTTAGGTTGAAAGAAAGCCTCAAGTCGTTTTTCTTCTTTATTATTTGAAGGAATATAAAATTGACATGCATCAAGTGAGCAATAAGAAGACATTCATTCATGAAGTTGAGATAATGATGAGGAATAAATACCTAATCATAAGCTACTTATAGGAATTGGATGTTCTCCTCTTTGTTACACGGTGTTTAAAATTCATCACCGAGTGTTCTTCATCTTGTCTAAAAAGTTGCTGCAATGTTTGTGAAAATAATCTTGGACACATACCCCCATAGAATCTCTGCAAAAACTAAGTCTATTCTAGACCGATTGGAGCTTGAAAAATTTTAATAGGGAGATCTCCATCATCATCCTCATCACTGTCACTATCACTCATTGGTGATGTGGGCCAACAAGTGTTCTTCATTTTACCTTCGTTCTTGGGAAGGTTCCTAGATCAAGAGAATGAACATGACAAAAGTTTGATCCCCAGTGTATACCAGTAGAGTTGCCAGACCAAAAATGATCTTGAAGTTGTTCTTTTAGAAAGGGATCCGTTTGAAACAAAATCCCAGTGGAGTTGCCAAAAACTGTTGGGTTTTTAAATGGAACTTTAACAAACCATAGTCAGGGGACAACAAGTCCCTCCTCTTTAATGGGAGAGGTTCCCTTATTGAAAGCAAGCAACAAAACTTATATACAAATGTACAACTTTCAAAGTGTGGATTCCTAATACTTTGAAACATTTTATGCCCAAAGATCATCAATACGAAAGACTAGAAGAATTAAGGAGATGAGAAAGGAAGAACATAACAATACCTTCAGAAAATATAGATGGCAGAGTATAACCTTATACGCATTGAACCAAGGTGATGAAAAATAGAATCTTTCAGTTTCATAACAAATATAATTCCACGAGACAAAAAGTTCTAGAAATCATATAAAAAAGAACACAAATTTTTCCTATCATAAAATATGGATGATTCCCAAATATTCAGACAACGAAAAAGGAATAGAAACGAAGGAAGTGGAAAACTTATGTATTGATTACTTTGAATCTATTACTTTTACTGAGTAACATGAGGATCTAACCCTAACAATGGCATGGAGAAGCCATTAAATAGTTTCAAGAAAGGTTACCTTCGGTTACAAAAGCGATGAAAACCGATTCAAGAAATCGATGTCCGAGTCTCTCCAAAACCTCGGCCATTTCCATGCTTGGCGGAAAAATCAGATGCATTTAATCGCATCTATTCAATATGCCTTTGCAAACTTATAATTTGAGCCATCCACATGGGAGAGATTAAAACTTAAGCGGGCACGAGAATTCCTTTTATATTTTGTGCCCTTTGGAGAAATGGCACTTTCGAACATTTTGGGCCACCCACCCGCTTTCAATATGGTCTTTATAGTGCCCACTTCCCTTCGACACCTTTTGTTATTGATTATGATATTGTCGACTATACTTATGGACATTATTGTAGCTTTTTATTTGGCATGATGTTAGATGCTAGAGATCATGGATTGTTGTTGATTTTGATTCATATATGGTGCATGTGGTATTGAAGACATTTTATATTGATGTTGATATGTTGATTGACATGGTTATATATATGTGTTTGTGTGTGTGTGTGTGTGTGTGTGTGTGTGTGTGTGTGTGTGTGTGTGTGTGTGTTTTGGAAATTTCTTATTTCGTCATATTGAGTAGACCTAGATAATTGAACTAATTTTATGATCATATGGTAATTGATGAAATTGTAAATAATGTCATTAATTGCTTCATGATGTTTCAATTTATATATAGATGACTTTGGAGTTTTATTTTATATTTATTTTGGATGATTTGATGTGGCCAAAAGGCCGAATGAGGTATTTTTGTTTTACTGAGTAAACATGTCAAAAAAATATTGGGCGATTGGAGACCAACCACATTGGAATCCTAGATGAATTCAACAAGGGTCACCATGTCAACATGTATTAGTTGTGAGTGTGTGTGTTTGAATTGATATTAGGGGTCCCATGGAGGGATCACCTTCGAATGTGACCAAGGGGTTATGTGTATTCTTTTATTTAGTTTCCTTTGTTTAAATTTAGTATGTGGATTTTAGTGATGTATTTTCCCTTTATTATTTATTTTATTTGTGTCTAGATTAGTGAGTAATCATGTTGTTAAATAAATTAAAATGGGTCAAAATAATACATTTATTAGAGTTGATGGATCTTGGATTATGTGTTGTAAGTAATGTGTAAGTAGCTTTGAGTGTGAAACACTCCACTTTCCTTTTGAAATTCGGATCTGTCCTTAGGGGCTGATTTTGGAGGCTTGTGGGACAAGTTAAACTTGTCCCACACCTCTTAAATTGTTACACCAACCCTACCTATGGGTTGGGGAGTCAAAATTAGGCCTTATTATGTATTTTGGGAAGAAAAGTTGTAATTTTTTATTGCACCTTCTTGCATGAAATTAATTTTGGTCCTTAAGGGTTGTGGGCTTGGATTGTGTGTGTAAGTAAAATGTCATTTATTCACCCACTTATTAATTGTGTTTTGGATTTTGAAGTTGATTTGTGAGGTGGAGTTATGGATGACTAATGTGGCATCCTTCATGGATCCACCTCATCCTCCTCTCTCCCTTTTCTATTTATTAGAATTTATTTTGTTGTTATGGGGGTTACTTCAAGGAGTTATTTCAGGGGGTTACTTCATGTTGGTTTGGTGCTCTTGTAATTATAGAGAGTTAGAGGATTTTTTATGCTTGTGGATTTTTTGGTGCTTTGGGACTGTTTGGATTTGAAGAAGAATATTTTTAAACTTTTGGCTCAAGCTCTGTCATGGAGAGGTAGGAGCTTAACTTTTTAAAATGTGTTCTTTTTATTTTATGCATATATGAATGTTGTTGAGTGTTTGGTATGTTTGTTGGTTGGTTGGGTAGCTTTCCTAGGTGTGGTGTAGGAGAAGACTATGGGGATATTTTGTGGGGAGGCATAAGAGTTGTGGGGAGGCATAAGAGTTATTTGTGGAGGGAGTTTGGGTTGGGTGTTCCACCTTGGACAAGAAATAGCTTACATTTCTTACTTTTGGGGAGACATAAGAGAATGGGGAGGCATAAGAGGTACTTGGGGAGGCATAAGAGTATGTAGGGGTTTGAGATGAATATTTTGGTAGGTTTTAAGGTGGTCACCCATTCCCCATTGGGAGGTATAAGAAAATTCCCCCATAGATCTTTCTCTTTTGGCCTTTGTGTGATGAGGCCTTGTATATTTTGTTATTATCCTTCTTGTGACTGTAACTACATTTTATTTTGGACTGTGATATGATTGTGAAATCTATTTTTGTTGTGGAAGCTTATCTTGTTGCCATGAGTTGAATCCATTTCCTATTGTAATGTGGTTGGGGCTCAGGGGCCAATGAGGAGGACAACTTCTCCTCTTCATTGGAATTCTTGGTTGGGTGGAGAGCGTTGCCTCTCCCCCTTTTCTTTGTTGTGACCAAATGAAATCTGGTGGATCTCTCTTGTTTCCATTTCTTGGAGCTGTGTATGAAGAAAAATCTTGTAGTTCTCCTTGGGTTCCCTTATTGTGAAATTTCCCACTTTCAGTGGATGAAATTGTAAAATTAATTTTGGTTAAAAGCTACTCTGTTTTGGATATGAAGTTACCTTTGAATGAGAAAGATTTATTTTGTAAGTTGTCTTTTGGTGAAAAGAAAAGAAGTTGTAAAAGAAATTATTTCAGTTTAATAGAATTTGATTTACTTTATACAAAAATGGAGTTGTTTCTGCTTGGAAATCTATTGATTGAAATACTTTTGCAAACTCTCTATTTGAAGGTTGGAAAAGTCTGTGTTAGGAAATATTACCTTCCTCTGTATTACTTGAAAGGCACATTTGGAAAATAGAATTAAAATCTTGCTTTTCACGTATTGATTGAAGGAAAGTTGAACATTGTAAATTTAGAATGGAATGAACCTAAATGTTTAAAGTATGGCAAATGAAATAGATAAATTTCCAGTTTGAAATACGTAGATCTCTGTTAGATTGTTTCAAACCTGTAATAAATATCATAAAAATATACAAAGTACCCTACAACTATGAAAGACAAAATGAAAACTTAAAATGAACTAAGGATGATCAAAACACATCCCAAAATAGTTTGTATTTCTCAAGAAATTTACTTAGAACTTTATTAATCGAGCTAGAGGTAGAAAAATGCCTTTATAGAGAAAAGAGAAAGGAAATAAATCCATTTTGAAATCCCAACCATAATAAATTAATCCTTGAAAATCCATCCAATTTCTATCAATTGTTATTCTCCATGTCGGTTTGGCATGTTGGAGAAGGAATAATAGCAGATTGGATTAAATTTGGCAATTTAAAAGTTCAATTCACATTTATATGGCAGGGAAAGAGCGTTTTCTTTAATTTCACAAATCCAAGTTTGTTTAAAATAATATTTTTTTATTGAAATTTAAAGAAGAGTTCGATCCCTTTGCAAAAAAGTCCTTATTTGCTAAAATTCAAGCATCCAGTCGAAAGTTATGGCCTTCTGAAGTTTCTACTTGGGTTGGTTTCAAAAAAAAAACTAATTGTCAAAAAAGGAATTTTTTCTAAATCGGATCCGCTTGAACTGAAAAATTACTTAGGGAATTTTTACAAAAATGAAAAAAGTCAAAAATTCTTCCACCACTCATAAGCCTGATTTTTCCCTTTGGCAAAAAGATAAAAAAATCTCTAAGTTTCAAAAATTCACTTTTTCTAAGTTTCCTCTGCAGCCCCGCATCCCCGCATCCTTCGCTTTTGGAAAAAAATAACTTCCGCGGGTTCATGGGCCCACACCTTCAAAATTTACCTTTTGAAAAGAAAAAGGGATAAATGTTCTAAGTCTGCTGACGGCCCGCCACCCCGCATCTAATGAGGGCCTGCCACGTGGCTTCTTCAGGCGTCGGCGGAGGTGCGGATGGTTTTAAACCTTATCGCTTTTGGAAAAGATTGGATAATTTTGTTAAGTTTCCCCATCGGCCCACCTTCCCATAGGTCACTGTTCAATTGACACGTGGATTTTCTAGGTGTCAAAGCAAAGACGCGGGTTGTTTTTAACCTTCGCACTTTTTAACACAAAAGCCAACATTTCTAAGTTTTCCCGATGGTCCACTTCCCGCTTGAAATTTTGGGCATGACACATGGTGTTCTTGGGTTTCGGCAGAGGTGCGGATCATTTTAAAACTTTTTTCCCTTTCAACAAAAAAAAATCTAAAAATCCTAAGTGCCTCAGTGACCCGCCTTCCCACGTTTGCTTAAAAATGTGTAACGTGTTCCTTGCGGCTTGGCGAAATTTTTCTTCCTTTGGTGTAAAGCCTTTCTGCGGGCTCGCGGGCGTGTGAGTGTAACTTGCACTTTTTGCCAAAAGTGCAAAGCACCAAATTACCTCCCCTACTCCACTGGCCCAAAACCTTCCCTAGGCCATGCAGCCCGCCCTTTGGGAAAACTTTTGTCCCAGGCTCGCCGGCCTATAAATTAAGAAATATGAGGAGTTAGGAGGAATTATTTATATCATTGGAAAGGGGAAGAAATTTCTTATGTAATGGAAATATTTTAGGAAACCTTAAGTGTGATAAATAATTGAAAAATACGGTTGATGTGCAAAGATGAGTCTGAGAGTGGGTAAGTGGAAAATTACATGCCTTTTTACTTAAATGTGTAACTCTAAAGCATGGGTTGACCTTTTTAAGGGGTCACGTTAGGGGATAAGAGAATGTTTTTCTATCCCATGTAAATAAGAACCTTGGTTATTGTTTAGACCTAGTGAAATTAAAAACCTTGGGCATTTAATTGCTTTGGCCCCTTTGACCCTCTAAAATTAATTAAGGAATATTTAACTATAGTGTTAATTTAATTATTTATTAAATTAACACCTAAGAGAAATTTAACTATATTTGGATTAATTATACTCATTAATTTTGTAATGTGGATCTAATGTTTGTTACAACGGGAAAATTTCATTTATTAAATTATAATTGACTTTGAATCTTGTTGTGATAACTATTGCTTGAAGCTTGGTAGTGGTCACACTTTTCAAAGAAAAAAGAAAAAAATTATTCCATAATTTTTCTATCTAAACCTAGGTTGTTCTTGGGTCTCGAGTGGTCATTTTAGCAGGCGTTACACTTGGTATCAGAGCCATGGGTTAAAATCTTGGAACCTTTGGCACACCAGAAAACTTGAGACATGAACACTAAACCTAGTGCAATATTAAACCTAGCACACTTTTAAATCTAGAAAACAAATTTGTTTGAAAATTACATATTTTAGTAAACATGGAAAACTAAATAAAACCTAGAATAACGAACTAACTCTCACCTTTTCTATGTAGGAGGCACGGATAAGACGAGGGGTCCTTTCACATAGACCTAGACTTGCCACCCCCAAATAATATATCAGCAACCATCCTATCTCGGATGTTACGAAGCTTGGGATGTTAATGCCACTTTACGCAGAGGGTCTGTAGGAGGACGGTCAGCTAGACATGATAGGGATCCATCTGTTGAGGCTCATGCATCTCCTCGACACACTAAGGAGCATAGAAAAGAGAAATCCCCATGGAGTTAGGAAGAGCAGAGTCACCACAGAGACCAATTTCTAGACATAGAGATAGGTCTCAGAGCCCTAGACTTAGAGATGAGCATGTAGAGAGGCCTATGGGGTCGCTAGATGATAGCTCCAGACCATATTAGGGAGATCATGAAGCTACGATCATCTCACTATTATGGGGATACATGTGGGTTTCAGGAAGAGGCTGGTTGGTGAGCTTGAGCGAGTGCTTCAAGCTCTGCCCTTGTACTAGCAACATGAAAGCTCATGTTGCGATCCATCTTCTGAGGGATGGAGTAGGTGTCTAGTGGAGGACTAAGGAGTAGAAGCTCCACATTGATTTAGAGATGGTTACTTGGGAGCTCTTTGAGGAGCGGTTTAGGAGTAGGTACTTATCACGAAGATTTATTCAACAGAGAATAGATGAGTTTCATGACGTCTAGTAGGCATACTTGACTGTAGCTGAGTACGAGAGTTGATTTCTAGATCTATTCTAGCATGTCGACTATATGTATGATGAGCAGGTATGGATTCACATGTTCATCTAGGTCCTAAATGTAGATTTGGGTAGTGTGGTACATAGCCATTGTCCATGAGACATTAGCTAAAGTCATTAAGAAGGCCTATATAGTAGAGAAGAGTTGGTGGAAAACATAGAAATCTAAAGATAGTACCAAGCCACATCTAGTAGAGGAATCACAATAGGTCAAGGGGTCGAGCTTCTCCTCCTTATGGTCGACTAGGTTCAGCCAAGTCATCTTTTAGGCCATAGTAGCAGCAAAGCAGACCCACCCACCGTATAGGCCTCCACAGAGATTTGTTACATAGATGAGGCGGATTATGGGGCCTCCTTCTAGGGGTCCCATTAGGACACACGAGGGTGCACCGATAGCTCGGTCATTAGGATCTCATCAAGCAAAGACCTCGGTGAGTCTCTTGGATCATCAACATCCACATGATAGACCTCTAATGTACATGGAGTGGAACTAATACTCATGGGAGAGGACCGAGTAGTTGTTATGGTTTTGGTGTTGTTGGACATTTTGGGAGAGAGTTCCCACAAAAACCTAGTAATCGGGGTATGACACGAGATCTCAGAGCCTAGTGTTGGTGACATGGGGTGTGGTCATCGGATCTATACAGTGGTCGAGAACCACCAGGATGAGCACCAGAGTACCGTGATTGAGATGATAGGTAGCATTGGTGGTGTTCCTACCTCCATTCTATTTGATTTTGGTTCTTAAGTTGTTTTATTAAACCTTCTTTTGTAGAGTGAAACAAGTTGGTGGTAGTTAGGCAAGGTCTTAGTTAGGACATCGAGATGGCTTCAGAGCCAAAATATCTATAAACTCCTTACTTAAGGAGTGTGTAGTGGACATGGGACCCTTCACGGTACCTCGGATCTTCGTATCCTTCCATTGGGTTCTAATGGAGTTATCTTGGGCATGGTGGTTTTCTACACATAGATATAGAGTTGATTATTACCATAAGATTATATCATGTGCAAATGATCTAGGAGTTGAGTTAGTGATAATAAGGGTTAGGAGACCCATTTCCATTTGCACCATCTCCGCCATACATCTTAAGTGGTGTGTGCGACGGGGTTTTTAGATGTATGTTGTCAAAGTTAGTGACTAATTGGAGGATGAGTCTAGTGGACCATCACAATATGACCATCCCTTCTTGAGAGAGTTTTCTGATGTCTTTCTAGGGGAGCTACTGGCATTACCACCCCCACATGAGATATATTTTCACATAGATCTAGTTCTAGGAGTAGAGCCTATCTCACGAGAACCTTATTAGATGACCACCCCTGAGCTCTGCGAGGTCAAGTTGAAGTTCGAGGGCCTTTTGGAGAAAGGTCTAATCCATCCAAGTGTATCCCCTTGGGGTGTGCTTGGTGATATTTTTAAAGAAGAAGGACGGATCTCTCTGTGGTTGTGTATTGATTCGCCAATTTGAACAAAGTAACTATCAAGAATCATTATCCCCTTCCAGTGCATTGATTATTTGTTGATTAGATGAAGGGGGCCATAGTTTTCTCCAAGATATACCTTAAGTCAAGTTATCATTAGCTGAGGATTATGGATGCAGACATTCATAAGACCACCTTCCATACGAGATATGGCCACTACGAGTTCACAAAGTGGTGCCTTTTGGTTTGACAAATTCCCCGCAATGTTTATGAGCTTGATGAATGGGGTGTTCAAGACATTCTT
Source organism: Taxus wallichiana var. yunnanensis (assembly GCA_018340775.1). NCBI lineage: Eukaryota > Viridiplantae > Streptophyta > Pinopsida > Cupressales > Taxaceae > Taxus > Taxus wallichiana. The sequence goes on along the minus strand of CM031242.1, from coordinate 837,950,444 downwards.
GGATCGCTTCATGCTCATCTTCCTTGATGACATTTTGATTTACTCACATACGCATGAAGAGAATAAGGGCACATTTGCTAGGTTCTTCGGTGTCTTCATGAGAAGCAGCTTTATGGGAACCTGGAGAAGTGTACATTCTTTCAGACATAGGTGTAGTATTTGGGCCACATCATTTTTTGGGAAGGTATCACAGTTGATCCTTCCAAGGTTTGAGCTATTATGGATTGTCCAACACCCACTAGTGTGATAGAGTACGTAGCTTCATTAGCTTGGTAGGATATTACAGGAGATTCGTTAAGGGCTTCTCTTGGGTTACTCACCCCATCACTTCCCTTTAGTAGAAAGGAAAGAATTTTATTTGGTTAGAAATATGTGAGTAGGCCTTGATAAAGCGGCAGAATGCCTCGATGATAGCACTTGTTCTTCCGGTTGTAGATATGCAAGGTAATTTTTTTGTATGCATGGATGATTATTTGGCAAGAGTTGGAGGTGTGTTAATATAGGAGGGATGAGTAGTTTATTTTGAGTCTCACAAACTCAAAGATCATGAGCTCAATTATCCGAATCATGATCTTGAGCTTGTGACAGTTGTACAAACCTTGGTTTGTTGGAGACACTTCCTTCTTGGCTAGACATTCACACTCGGGAATGATCGTTTGATTCTTTTGAACCTCTTCACGCAGCCCAATCTCAATGCTCGTCAGTGGCATTGGAAGAAGTTGCTTTGTGATTTTTACATAGAGATAGAGCATGTGAAGGGGAAGGAGAATGTGGCTTCAGACGCTCTAAGTAAGAGGATACATGTGGTTATGTCCACCTCAGTGAACATAGATTTATGGAGTAGGATTCTACAACATCTTCCTCACGAAATTTTCTACATTGTAGCTAGAGCAAAGATCGAGTCTCAGAGACCCGTTCAAGGGAATTTTGATAGGTTTTCATTAGAGGTAGATGGCCTTCTCGGAATAGAGACCAGATTTATGTTAGCGAGGCGGAGGATTGAGGCGGGACATTACGAAGAGGCACATCATGCACCCTATTCATCCCATCCTAAGGTGAAGAATATGCACGCCACTTTAAGACAGTTGTATCATTGGAGGGGACTTCATAGAGACATGGCTCAATTTGTGTCATGCTTTTTAGAGTGTCAGAAAGTGAAGGATGAGCATTCGCATCAATTGGCCTTCTCTTTCCGCATACTATACTTGAATGGAAATGGAACACCATTTCCATGTACTTCATTATTGGACTGCGATGTCGAGATACCACCACGACGCTATCATGATCAAAGTGGATAAGTTGATGAAAGTGCTTCATTTTTCTCTGGTGAATACCACCTATAAAACTAGTGTAGTGGCTTGGGTATATCTAGATGAGATTGTCATATTGCACGGGATTCTATGGAAGATTATTTGTGACTACAATCTTATGTATACTTCCCACTTTTGGACTACCATGCAGCATGCCCTTTGGATGAAGATCAATTTCAGCTTGGTGTATCATCCTGAGATAGATGGACAGACTAAGTGGGTGAATCAGATCTTAGAGGACATTCTTAGGATGTATATTATGGATCACTAGTTGAGATGGGAGGAGTATTTGTAATTGGTTGATTTTTCCTAAAATAATAGCTTTCGTGAGTTCGATAGGCATGGTTCCTTTGCACACACCTTTGTATGGTAGAGTGCGAGGACACCTCTTAGTTAGGACAGAGTTAGAGGACGAGGGTTTCTCTTGGGCTATCCTTATTGCAGGACATGGAGCAACAAGTGGTTATGATTAGTTAGAGGCTGCAAGAGGCATAGGACAAAAATAAGAATTATGCGAGATCATCATAGGACCGACCATATTTTTGATGTGGGCATGAAGGTTTTCCTTTGTGTTAGAGGCTGCATATGATCCCTATCCATTAGAGAAAATATTCTAAGTTATTGATCCAGAGGATCCTCATAGAGAAAAACTGATCTAAGATCTTCTTAGAATAAGTTGCGATCATTTTTAAAGCGTGGAGAAAAATTATACGATTAGTTGATATCTTGTTTGTAGGAAAGCGAAGCTCGTTTGCAAAAAGTTATAGCCCACTTTGAAATTTTTGGGAAATTGGCAAATATTGGAGTTTTGTGCGGAGTTGGATGTGTGCACGCTTGCCAAGTGTTTCAATCATATTGTGACACATGGACAATTTGTGTGACAGAAAAAAAGTGGTTTTTGGAACACCGGTCTTGGACACTCGTTCGTGGACAAATGGACCTGCTATTTACTGGTTGGGGGCCCTCAGCCAGGTTTGACACACTTGATTATGGAGGGGTGTCTTGGCCTCCTTCTCATATTATCATTATACCAACTTGTGTATATATATGCCTCTGATTGCATTTTTCTATGCATGTGGGACTAATTGATAAGTGCATATTAAACCAAAGACCAATTCCAAATTCCATGCATTTTAACCAATTCCATATTCCATATTCCACGCATTATTTAACTACCTCCATAATCATTGCATTTAATTTAAACCTCCACAATCATTATTAAACAAGGCGCCTAAAACTATGTCAATGCATGCATGCGCATCCTTATCCAACCAGCAAATGCACCCACATCCCAAGCGGCTAAGGTGGCTCACAAGCCAATACAAAAGCACCCCCTTTGCATTATTAAATGCCTCCCTTCATTCATGCACCCACAATGTGGGATAAACCTCTTGAAATCCGCCTAAGGAGAAGGAAGTGGAGATATGGGGGATTTGAACCGTGGTCTCCATGGTAAAAGATAAGGTCTTTGATTATCTTGTGTTATGCCACTTCTTGGGAAAAATTATATAAGGAGTGTTATTGTATTTGAAGGGTATGCGGAGTCATGTGTAAAATATTGAAATGCTCATAACTTGAGCTAGGGAGGAATTTTGAGATGAAGTAAAAGTGACTCTGTTTGTTATTTTTGTAGAGGAATGTGATGAGAAGATTAAATTCTTGTAGAAATATATGTAAAGATTTATTTTAAGGATTTTAATAGATCAGTCTCATTCAACCAGACCCAGAGACATAGGCCATAAGTGCGAACAATTTTACATCAAAAATCAATACAAAGCAAAGAAATGTGTGTCCACAATTGCTATGTAAATTTGATTTTTAGATCATTGGTATCAGAACTGGTTTTGACTTATTTTTGGTTCAAATTAACATGTTTTGGATTGCAAGTTGTCTTTTGGATGCTAACAAGGTCTCAATCTAAGAAGGGTGAAGGAGAGTTATTTGAAGGAGATTCCAAAATTGGTACCAAATGATCTCGAAGTCCTACAATGGCAGATCGAGAGGAAGAAAAATTTCATCAATCATTCCTACAGATGAAGGAAATGGTGGAAGAAATGTACCAAGATAGACAAAGGGAAAAGGGAACTAGAGAAGGTAAGAAAGAAGAAAGCTCTAGTTCTAATATTCCAAAAAGAGACTCTTTAAAATCTGATTTTCCTTCACTAAAGTTAGATATCAAGTTTGAATTGCCTATGTATACTGGAGAGCTAAATGCATAGAAGTTGGATAACTGGGTCAAGTAGATAGAAGTATATTGCAGGGTTCAGAGAATTATTGATGATGAAGCAAAGATTCATCTGGAAACTCTTCAGATGGGTGGCACAACACTCATTTGGTGGGAGAGTAAGCTTCAGGAAGTGGAAGAAACCAAAGGTATAGAAATCACTTCTTGGTCTAAATTTGTTTCAAATCTTAGGCAACAATTTTATCCTCTTGGTTATAAGCAACAAGCTATGATGGATTGGAAAACATTAAGAAAAACTAAGGGACAAAGTGTTCAAGAATACACACAAGAATTTAGGAAAAGGGCTCTAATTCTGGGAATTTCCTAAACATAGAAGAAACACTGCTCAAATATATTGGTGGATTGCATAGTTATCTAAGACATATGATACTTGTTTTAGGTCCTACTAATATTGATGCAGTATGTGTTCAAGCAACCCATTTGGAAGCACGAGGGAAAATGACAAAGGATTCCTCTTTCTCTTCTTTTAATCAAAAGAACAAGCAATTTGAAGGAAAAGGTTCAAAAGAACAAGGAAAAGGAAAGGGTAAGCATAAAACAAACTCTACTGTTAAGAAGGAAGATGAAAAACCATTTTGTAATCATTGTAAAAAAACCATGATGAGTCTAAATGTTGGAAATTACATCCTGAAAAGAAGCCTAAATGGATGGTTAAGAAAGGAAAAGAAAAGAAAACAAACAATGTAGTGCATGATCTTGGTTCTGATTCAGGTGATGAAACCAAAATCACAGCTATGAGTTTTTAAGGTAAATCAACTCTTTCAATTTCCAACAATAGCACTACAAATGTTGCATCTTCTTCTAGTAAAAAAACTATACCTGATGATAAGAAAAGGAATGAGCTTTTTCACATTAGTGTAATTTCAAAGCATACGAAAATTGATACTCTTTTTGATAGTGGATCTCAAGCTAATCTAATTTCTGAGGAGGTTGTTAAGAAACTAGGACTCAAAACTAAACCACATCCTAAGCCTTATCCTTTGGGTTGGGTTTGTGATGATGTAAAACTACAGGTAACTAAAACTTGTACTTTCAGATTTTCCATTACAGACAAGTTTATTGATGAGGTTGAATTGGATGTAGTTCCTTTGGATATTTGTGGGGTGGTTTTGGGAAGTCCTTATTTGTATGATCGTAAAGCAATCTTCTATAGGGAAGAAAATAAATATTTGCTTATAAAGGATGGAATTGAGTTTATTGTTAGAGCTCCTTTGTGAAAAGAATAATCTATCCTGTAAGCTCGAGTCAAATGAAAAGGCTTGTAAACTCAAGCAAAAGTTTTGTGCTCATGGTAGTCAAAGCCAAAGAGAAAGAACATGAGATGGCTTTTGAGGCTTGTGATCTGAAACATAAGGATGAATTGGTAAAAATTGTTTCTCATTTTGATGATGTTTTTCAGGATCCACAAGGTCTACCTCCCAAAAGAGGGGTTCAACATGAGATACAGTTGCTTCAGGATGCACCTCTTCCCAATATCGAGAATGTACTAGGTTATTAGTAGTAGAGAATGAGGAAATCAAGAGACAGGTAATGGAACTTTTGGCTCAAGGTATAATTCGTCCAAGTACATCCCCATGTGGTTCTCCAATTATATTGGTTCCTAAGAAGGATGGCACTTGGCAAATGTGTGTTGATTTCCATGCTTTAAATAAGATTACTATAAAGAATCGTTACCCTCTTCCTAGAATGGATGATTTCTTGGATCAATTAAAGAATGCAATTTATTTCACTAAGTTGGACTTAAGAAGTGGTCATCACCAAGTAAGAATTGTAGAAAGTGATGTGTGGAAAGCGCTTTTAAAATGAAACATGGATTGTTTGAATGGTTAGTGATGCCTTTTGGTTTGTGCAATGCACCAAAAACATTCATGAGAGTTATGAATGAAATCTTTAGACCATTCATTGATAATTTCGTTATTGTCTACTTAGATGATATTCTTATTTTTGTAAGTCATGGGATGAACATGTTAAACACACCTAGAAAGTCTTAGATGCACTAAGGAAAGAGAAATTGTATTTGAAGATGTCAAAATGTGAATTTGGAAAAACATCTTTAATTTGCTTGGGTTATATTGTAGGAAATGGAGAATTGAGAATTGATCCTGCAAAAATAGAGGTTATTTTGAAATGGCCTAGACCCACTAATGTGATGAAGTTCGAAAATTTCTAGGTGCAATTCAGTACTGGAGAAAATTTATTGCTAACTTATCATATATTGCATCTCCTTTGCATGCTTTGACAAGTATTAAACAGGTCTTTCAGTGGGGAGGAAAACAACAGAAAGCCTTTGATACACTGAAAGAGAAGATAAGTACCGCTCCGATCTTGGCACTTCCGGATTTACAACATTCATTTGAGATTGAGACAGATGCTAGTGACTACGCAATGGGGGTAGTTTTGATGCAAAACAAATGACCAGTGTGTTACCATTCAGAAACCTTTACAAGTGCGGTAAGAAACTATCCAACTTATGATAAATAGTTGTATGCTTTGGTTCAAAGTGTTAAAAAGTGGAAGCATTATTTAATGGGAAAAGAAACAATTATACATATTGACCATCAACCACTTCAATACTTACAAACACAAACCAAATTGCAGTAGTCTAGACATTTTAGGTGGATGGGATTTTTGCAACAATTTCATCTTGTAATCAGGTATAAAAAAGGTATTCAAAACAAGGTTGCCAACATGTTATCTAGACCACCAGTGGTAGTAGCATCTATTCTTTTGCAGCATAGTTCTTTGGCTCATGTTAGTTACAAGGAACAATATGTAAATGATGTTGACTTTAGAGAAGTGTATGAGGATCTAGTAAGTGGGAAACAAGTAGGAGAAAAATATTATCATTTGCATGAAGGATTGTTATATCATTCTGGAAAACTTTGTATTCAGAAAATGAGCATGTGCATATGATTAGGGAAGCACATACTTCTCTTATTTCAGGGAATTTTGGTATTAGTAAGACAGTTGCACATTTACAGAAATATTGTTATTGGCCTAGAATGCATGAACATGTAAATAGGTATATTAAGGGATGTGTTCTTTATGCCACAAACAAGCCAAGTAATAGGAAATTAGGACTTTACACTCCTCTTCTTGTTCCAACAAGGCCTTGGGAAAGTGTTTCCATGGAATTTGTAGGAGGCTTTCCCATGACATAGAAGAAACATGATTACTTATATGTGGTAGTGGATAGATTTAGCAAAATGTGTGTTGGTTCCATGTACTAAACAAATAACTGGTGAGGGAACTACACATTTGTTTTTTCAGTTTGTTTGGGTTCATTTTGGTTTACCTACTTCAATTATATCTGATTGGGATTCTAGATTTCTTGGGAATTTGGTCAACATTGTGCGGGTTAATGGACACAAAACTGAAAAATAGCACTTCTTTTCATCCACATAATGATGGTCAAATAGTGGTTGTAAACCACACAGTGGTACAATTACTTAGGGGCTATAGTAGCAAACATCCTAAATTGTGGGATGAACATCTTTATTATGTGCAACATGCTTATAATCATGCCTTACATTCTTCTACTTTGAAGTCTCCATTTGAGACTTGTTATGGATATCTGCCTAATTCTCCATTAAACATATATTATGGACATGAAACTATTGTTAATGGTGCAAGTGATTCTGACAAGGATAAAAGATTTGTGTAGAGAATACAACAGGTTCATCAGTATGTCCGTGAACAATTGGAGAAAATTCAGGCCAAGTACAAAGTTAGGCATGATAAACATAGAACTGATCACAAGTTCAAAGTTGGTGATTTAGTTTGGCTTCACATCAGCAAGGAAAGACTGATAGGTGAAGGTAAAAATTAAAACCTATACGGTATGGTCCATTCCAAATATTGGAAAAAATTGATAACAACGCTTTCCGGTTGGATTTACATACATATATGCAAATCTACTCTGTTGTAAATGTCGAGAATTTAAGATTGTATGAACCACCTATGATTGTTGATCATGATGATTCTAACATAATGCCTTCCTTTGATGATTTTTCTCCTGAGTATCTTGATGAGTTGTAGGAAGACATCATTTTGGACAGGAAAGTAAGAACTTCGTGAAGGGGTGATATTGAGTATGTTCATGTTGGGTTCAAAGGCATGCATGTGAAGAAGGCTAAATGGATGGAAACCAGAAAGGTGAGGGAGAAATACCCTCACCTATTCACCGATTAAGTTGACTTTTGGGGTCCAAAAGTTTCTCAGTGGGGAGGAATGATCCAAAGGATCCTCATAGAGAAACACTGATCTAAGATCTTCTCAGAATAAGTTGCAATCATTTTTAAAGCGCGGAGAAAAATTATACGGTTCCGTTGATATCTTGTTCGTAGGAAACGGAGCTCGTTTGCAAAAGTTATAGCCCACTGAAATTTTCATGCAACTGGAAAAATTTGGAGTTTTGTGCAGGTTGGACGTGTGTACGCTTGCCAAGTGTTTCAATCATATTACGACACATGGAAAATTTGTGTGATAGACAAAAATTGGTTTTTGGAACACTGGTCTTGGACACTCGTTCGTGGACAAATGGACCCCATTATTTACTGGTTGGGGGCCCTCAGCAAGGTTCGACACACTTGATTATGGAGGGGTGTCTTGGCCTCCTTCTCATATTATCATTATACCAACTTGTGTATATATATGCCTCTGATTGCATTTTTTCTATGCATGTGGGACTAATTGATAAGTGCATATTAAACCAAAGACCAATTCCATATTCCACACATTTTAACCAATTCCATATTCCACACATTATTTAACTACCTCCATATTCCATGCATTTAATTTAAACCTCCACAATCATTATTAAAAAAGGCACCTAAAACTATGTCAATACATGCATGCGCATCCTTATCCAACTAGAAAATGCACCCACATCCCAAGTGGCTAAGGTGGCTCACAAGCCAATACAAAAGCACCCCCTTTGCATTATTAAATACCTCCCTTCATTCACGCACCCACAATGTGGGATAAACCTCTTGAAATCCGCCTAAGGAGAAGGAAGTGGAGATATGGGGGGGATTTGAACCGTGGTCTCCATGGTAAAAGATAAGGGCTTTGACCGCCGCGCCACTTCTTGGGAAACATTATATAAGGAGTGTTATTTTTGGTAGAGGAATATGATGAGAAGATCATATTCATGTATAAATATTTGTAAAGATTTATTTTCAAGATTTTAATAGATCTGTCCCATTCAACTGGACCTAGAGACGTAGGCCGCAAGTGCCGAACTCTGTTATCAATTCTTGTGTCAAATTGCTGGTGATTCATCTCTTTATCTTCTGTTTTTACACAGTACTTTCAGTTTTAATTCTTTTATTAAAAATAGAAAAGGATATAATGCTCAATTTTTACATCAAAAATCAATACAAAGCAAAGAAATGTGTGTGCAGAATTGCTAGTTAAATTTGATTTTCAGATCAGTTATCTCCTAGATTCGTTGGCCCCTTTTGGATCTTGGAGTGTATCGGTCCTTTGCCTATAATCTAGCATTTCCACCTTGCTTATATCTCATCCATGATGTGTTTCATGTTTAAGTACTTAGGAGATATATTGCAGACCCTTCTCATGTGCTAGATTGGACCTCATTGCGGAGTGCAGGGATAAGGGCAAGTGATGGTGGAGCCTGTTCGCATTATAGAATGCAAGACCACGGCCCTTTGAGGTAGAAATATTGACCAGGTTTGAGTGCGGTGGGACACATATGATGACACTTGTAGATTCATGGGAGGACGCTACTTTTCTACGGGTTCGGTTTCCACACCTATTCCAGTGACTTCAAGGAAGAATTCAAGTCTATGGGGAGGGGGATGTAGTGTCCACTTCCCTTCGACACCTTTTGTTATTGATTATGATATTATCGACTATACTTATGGATATTATTGTATCTTTTGATTTGGCATGATGTTAGATGCTAGTGATCATGGACTATTGTTGATATTGATTCATATATGGTGCATGTGGTATTGGAGACATTTTATGTTGATGTTGATATATTGATTGACATGGTTATATATATATATATATATATATATATATATCTGTGTTTGTGTGTGTGTTTTGGACATGTGTTATTTCGTCATATTGAGTAGACCTAGATAATTGAACTAATTTTATGATCATATGGTTATTGATGAAATTGTAAATGATGTCGTTACTTGCTTTATGATGTTTCGATTTATATATAGATGACTTTGGAGTTTTATTGTATATTTATTTTGGATGATTTGATGTGGCCACAAGGTTGAAGGATGTATTTGTGCTTTTGAGGTAAACATGTCGAACAAAAATCGGGGATTGGAGAGCAACCACATTGGAATCCTAGATGAATTAAACAAGGGTCACCATGGCAATGTGTATTTGTTGTGTGTGTGTGTGTGTGTGTGTGTGTTTTTGAAACGTTCTTAGGGTTCCCCATGGGGATCACTTTCGAATGTGACCAAAGGGTGATTTGTATTCTTTTATTTAGTTTCCTTCATTTAAATTTAGTATGTGGATTTTAGTGATGTATTTTGCCCTTTATTATTTATTTTATTTGTGTCTAGATTAGTGAGTAATCATGTTGTTAAATATTTTTTATAGGTCAAAATAGTGCATTTATTAGAGTTAATGACTCTTAGATTATGTGTTGTAAGTAATGTGTAAGTAGCTTTGAGTGTGAAACACTCCACTTTCCTTTTGAAATTCGGATCTATCCTTAGGGGCTGATTTTAGAGGCTTATGGGACAAGTTAAACTTGTCCCACACCTCTTAAATTGTTACACCAACCCTAACTATGGGTCGTGGAGTCAAAATTAGGCCTTATTATGTATTTTCGGAAGGCGAGTTATAAGTTTTATCACACCTTCTTGCATGAAATTAATTTTGGTCCTAAAGGGTTGTGGGCTTAGATTTCATGTGTAAGTAAAATGTCATTTATTCACCCACTTATTACTTGTGGTTTGGAGTTTGAAGTTGATTTTTGAGGTGAAGTTGAGGATGAGTGATGTGTCATCCTACATGGAGCCACCTCATCCTCCTCTATCACATTGCTATTTATTCAAATTTATTTTGTTTTTTTGAGGATTACTTAAGGGGCTTACTTCATTTTGGTTTGGTGCTCTTGCAATTAGAGAGTTTTAGAGGATTTTGGATGCTTGTGGATTTGAAGAAGCTTATTGTTGAAATTTTGGATCAAGCTCTATCATGGAGAGGTAGGAGCTTGACTCTTTTAAAATGTGTTCTTTTTATTTTATGCATATGTGAATGTTGTTAAGTATTTGGTATGTTTGTTGGTTGGTTGGGTAGCTTAGCTAGGTGTAGTGTAGGAGAAGACTATGGGGATATTTTTGGGGAGGTATAAGAGTTATTTGTGGAGGGAGTTTGGGTTGGGTGTTCCACCTTGGACAAGAAATAGCTTGCATTTCTTACTTTTGGGGGAGGCATAAGAGAATGGGGAGGCATAAGAGGTACTTGGGGAAGCATAAGAGTATGTAGGGGTTTGAGATGAATATTCTGGCGGGTTTTTAAGGTGATCACCTATTCCCCATTGGGAGGTATAAGCATCTTCCCACATAAATATTTCCTTTTTGGCCATTGTGTGATGAGGTTGTGTATATTTTGTTACTATCCTTCTTATGATTTATGCAACTACATTTTTTTGGATTGTGATATGATTGTGAAATCTGTTTTGTGTTGTGGAAACTTATATTGTTGCCATGATTTGAATTCATTTCCTATCATAATGTGGTTGGGTCTCGGGGCCAATGAGGAGGAAAACTTCTCCTCTTCATTGGAATTTTTGTTGGGTGGAGAGCGTTGCCTCTCCCCTTTTTATTTGTTATACCCAAATGAAATCTAGTGGATCTCTCTTGTTTCCGTTTGTTGGAGATATGTATGAAGAAAAATCTTGTAGTTCTCCTTGGGTTCCCTTATTGTGAAATTTTACACTTTAAGTGGATCGCATAGTAATATTATTTGTGGTGAAAAGCTGCTATGTTTTTGATATGAAGGTACAATCGAATGAGAAATAGTTTTTGTAAGTTGTCTTTTGGTGAATAGAAAACAAGTTGTATAGGAAATTATTTCAGTTTAATAAAAGTTTGTTTACTTTATAAAAAAATATAGTTACTCATTCGTGAAAATTTGTTGATTGAAATAATTTTGCAAACTCTCTGTTTGAAGGCTAGAAAAGTCTGTGTTAGGAAATATTACCTTCCTCTCTGTATTACTTGAAAGGCATGTTTGGAAAATAAAATTATAATCTTGCTTTACATGTATTGATTGAAGGAATGGTGAACATCGTAAATTTAGAATGGAATGAACCTAAATGTTTAAAGTACAGAAAATGAAATAGATAAATTTCAGTTTGAAATACGTAAATCTCTGTTAGATTGTTTCAAACTGCAATAAATATCGAGAAAAATATACTGAGTACACCGTAATTATGAAAGACAAAATGAAAACTTAAAATGAACTATGGATGATCAAAACAAATCCCAAAATAGTTTGTATTTCTCAAGAAATTTACTTTATACTTTATGAATCGAGCTAGAGACAAAAAAATAGCGTTAAAGAGAAAAGAGAAAGGAAATAAATCTATTTAGAAATCCCAACCATAATCAATTAATCATTGAAAATCCATCTAGGTTCTATCAAGTGTGATTCTCCATGTCATTTTGGCATATTGGAGAAGAAAGAATAGCGGATCAGATTAAATCGGCGGTTGAAAAGTTCGAGTTCAACTTTGTTTTATGGCAGGAAAGATGTTTTATTAAATTTCACCCATCTAAGTTTGTTGAAAATAAGATTTTGTGCTTCCTATGCAAAGAGGAGTTCGATCCCTTTCCAAAAAGTCCTTATTTTCTCAAATTTGAGCTTCCAAATCAGAAAAGCTATGGCCTTATGAATTTTTACTTTGGCTAGTTTCAAAAAAACTAACTATCAAAAAAGGAATTTTTGTAAATTGGATCGTGGGCCAAAAATTACTTAGGGAACTTTTTGTAAAAATAAAAATTCACAAGCTCTTCCATGGCTACACAAGGATGATTTTTCCCTTTGGCAAAAAGAAAAAAAAATCTCTAAGTTCGAAAAATTCACTTTTTCTAAGTTTCCTCTGCGGCCCCCAACCCCGCATCCTTCGCTTTTGGAAAAAAATACTTACATGGGTTCGCGGGCCCGAACCTTTAGACTTTAAATTTTTCAAATAAAAAGTGCAAAAATTTCTAAGTCTCCCGACATCTCGCTACCTTGTAGCTAATGAGGGTCTACCACATGGCTTCTTTAGGCATCGACGGAGGCGCGAATGATTTTAGACCGTATCGATTTTGTAAAAGATTGGAAAAATTTATTAGGTTTCCCCACCAGCCCACCTTCCTGTAGGTCACTCTTGGACTAACACATGGCTTCATTAAGTGTTGATGGAGGCACGAGTTGTTTTTAACCCTCATGTTTTTTAACACAAAAGCCAACATTTCTAAGTTTTCCCCGACGGTCCACTTCCCCGCTTAAAATTTTGGGGATGACACATGGTTTCCCTAGGAGTCGGTAGAGGCATGGATCATTTTAAAAAATTTAGCCCTTTCAACAAAAAAAGCTAAAAATCCTAAGGGCCTCTGGTGACCTGCCTTCCCACGTTGATTTAAAAACATGGCACGTGTCCCTTGCAGAATGGGGAAATTTTTCTTCCTTTGACGCAAAGCCCGCCGTGGGTGTGCGGGTGTAACTTTCTCTTTTTCCAAAAGCTAAAGCTCGAAATTACCTCCCCTGCTTTGCCGGCCCAAAACCTTCCCGAGCGAAAGTCTTCCCAGGCCCGCCTTTGGGAAAAATATCCTCCCCAAGTCCGCGATTGTAACTTAAGAAATATGAGGAGTTAGGAGGACTTCTTTATATCATTGTAAAGGGAAAGAAATTTCCTATGTATTGGAAATGTTTTTAGGAAACCTTAAGTGTGCTAAATATTTGAAAAAATAGGTCGAAGTGTAAAGATGAGTTATAGAGTGGTAAGTGGGAAATTACCCTCTATTTACTTAAATGTGTAACTCTAAAGCATGAGTTGATCTTTTTAAGGGGTCACGTTGGGGGATAAGAGAATTTTTTTATATCCCATGTAAATAATAACCCTATTTTTTTAGACCCAAGTGAAATTAAAAACCTTGGGCATTTAATTACTTTGGCCCCTTTGACCCTCTAAAATTAATTAAGGAATATTTAACTATAGTGTTAATTTAATTATTTATTAAGTTAACACCTAAGTGAAATTTAACTATATTTGGATTAATTTAACTCATTAATTTTGTAATGTGGATCTAATGTTTGTTACAGTGGGAAAATTTCATTTATTAAATTATAATTGACTTGTAATCTTGTTGACAAGTGTTGTTTGAAGCTTAGCGGTGGTCACACTTTTCAAAGAAAAAAAAAAATAATACTTCTTTTCCATATTTCTTCTATTTAAACCTAGGTTTTTCTTGGGTCTCGAGTGGTTATTTTAATAGGTGTTACGAGTCTTGACACATGGTCGTACTTGAGTGGTGACAGAGTCGCGGGTCACTTTCATAATTTTACTTCTTTTCAATACGGGCTCCAAAACTCAAATTGCTCTGCCGGCCCGGCTCCCTGCTATCACTTTTGATGCACGCTTAATATTTGACATTTTCCTTTGGCATGGGTGAAATTTGCGGGTCACTTTATAACTTTAAGCTCTTTATAGAAATAAAACCGAAATTTCAAAACCGCTACGATGGCCCACTTTTCCGTTTTGACTTCCAATGTGGGCTTAATATTTGACTTTTCCCTTATGGAAATAAAGCCAAGATTCCCAAATCACTCGATGGCCCACCTTTCCGCTTTAAATTTTCAAATGCATCAAAATAAAAAAAAGGCCCGCCTCCCGTTGACGTTTGAAACATGGCAACATGTCCTTTGTGGGTTTGTTCAATATGTTTGCATTTTTAAACTAAGTTAGGAAAAATATGTTATTAGTGTGAACAATATTTAATTATGTGTGTAAATGAGTTGTTAGTAACAACTCATAGAGATCTAGAAGTGAGAATAAGTCTCTTAGAGAGATAAGTGGGATTGTGTGTGAGTTGTACATGATAAGCTTTGACTCCTAATCAATAGGATCAAGCTACTTGTATAAAGGCTTATCAAATATTGAATAAATATGTCTCGAGTTATTTTCATATATATTTTTGTCTCATCTGTATTCTATTCTCTACATATTTTCTATTGGTTAATTATCATCATCTGGCATCAGAGCATGTTTAGTCCCGGGTGCATTATCATTTGTTAAGGTAATGCAATCTTTGCATTATGGAGCCCATGCATACAGATTGATAGATTTTATTGCTCGTGTATTGAAGCGTGGAAGAACCAACCATGTGTGTGGAGAAGCAAGCTCGACATTGGTAATTTGTGCTTTGACTCCACAAAGCTGTGGCACAACTCATATGGAGGTATAATGAATCAAACATACATGCGCATTGGAATAAAGGTTGGTACCTACAATTTTATGCACCCTTGAATGGCAAGCACTTCATTTAGACTTACGCATGAGGCATGACTTCATGCACCCTAGAACAGTGAGCACTTACTCTATGTGGCGGATCGGGATCGATTGTAGACTTACAGATTCTTTTAAAGACTTCACGTGGCTGACAACTCTGATAGGTTCGTGAATATTGAAGTCTCCCCACATAGGTATAATCAATTTGATTATATCACGGTATACATCTAGTTTTTAAACTATATGATATACAAATGAATTATAGCATAATTTAATCTTATAGAGGTTTAATATAGTATAATGCAAATTGTATTAATATTAAACCTATTACATTTATACACCTTAGAATTTAGGGGTGTAATTTGATCTAAAATCAAAGTATTTACAAAGTGATATAATTTCTAATGAATAACCTTTGGCTATATTAGAAATTAGAATAGAATATCGACAAAACTTAGTGCAAATAGGGTGCAATATCAGTCGAATCCGACACCCTAAAAACCCTTGTTATAAGAGTGCATATTCGGTGAAACCGATACTCTAAAGTGTAATGGACATTCCACTAGACAAATTCAACGGATTGAACTTTCACACTGGAAAGTCAAAATCCAAATGCAATTAATGCATAAGAATATATGGAGGATTGTATTAGGAGATGAATCAAAACCCATGGACACTGCAAAACTAATAGAGTGGGAAACAAGGGATGATAAGGAAAAATAAATAATAGGACTTGCCCTATCTAACACTAAGATACACTATGTGGATCTAGAAAAATCTTCAAAAAAATTTGTGAACTACTCGGAAAAACATTTGGCTCAAATGCAGTCAATGTGAAATTTTAACTAAAACTGCAACTATTCAAACTCAAGATGAATGAAAATTTGACAATTTCAAGCCACATTAATGAACTAAGATCACTCATAACGAAACTTACAGAAGTAAAAGTTGTAATAAAAGAAGAATATGCTAAAGCCATACTTCTAAATAGTCTTCCGCCTAAGTACAGTAATGTTATGTTCACTCTCGGATAAATTCCCACACAATCACTTGAAGACATGATATCTGCACTTCTAAGTGAAGAGAAAAGAACAAAAGAAGATGTAAAAGAAGAAATTTCTTTGTTTGTTAAAAATTGATACAAGAATTTTTCTAAAAATAACGAAGATCCGTAATGCTTCTATTGTAAGAAAAAAGAACACACATATACATATTACAGAATTTGAGCTAAAGATCTACTCAATGGAAATATTAAACCAAATGAAGAAAATGTTGTTGTGGAAGAAGAATCAGAATATGAAGAAGAAGAACCTGAGAAAAAAGAACCTGACTACAATTCTGATGACTTCTTGTTCTAAATAAAGGAAATGGAGGTAGGAGGCAAGGAGGAGGAGGTTGATCAACATCTCTTGTTAGTCACCAACAAAGAGACTGCTTCAAATGTATTGGTGACCTCCTTTATTTCAGTTGTGTGTTTATTTTCTACTATAATAAGAACAGAAGTGATATTCCTGTTCATATTTGTAATAATCTCCTTCTATGTGAAAAATGATGAGGGCCAATGATAGTACTGCATATCATGATGTGGTTGTAGGTAAACCATCTGTAAAACCTTCATACATGGTTTGTGGTAAACCATATGTAAAAACCACCATTCTCGGTTGTTGGTTAGCCATATGTAAAACCATCATTCTAGGTTTGTGATTATCCTTTGAAAATCACCAGTATCATGAAAGTAGATGCAAGTACAGGATCTAGGTTTTCCCCATGTTCACACTAAGGGGGTGATTGTTAGGAAAAATATATTATTAGTGTGAACAATATTTAATTATGTGTGTAAATGAGTTGTTAGTAACAACTCATAGAGATCTAGAAGTGAGAATAAGTCTCTTAGAGAGATAAGTGGGATTGTGTGTGAGTTGTACATGATAAGCTTTGACTCCTAATCAATAGGATCAAGCTACTTGTATAAAGGCTTATCAAATATTGAATAAAAATGTCTCGAGTTATTTTCATATATGTTTTTGTCTCTTGTGTTTTCTATTCTCTGCATATTTTGTTATTGCAGTTAATTATCATCCCTTTTGTTTGGTGGGGCCGTATATATCGACCACGGGAAACGTGGAAGTGACTTAACACACATTTGGGACCGCCTCCGGATTATTCCTTTGAAGTTGCGCCAAGCTTACACATGGAGGCTTCGCAAACCCTTATATAGTTAGCCGATTCAATGATCTACTCTGTCTCTTTTTTGGATGTAGGACATGTGGAAGGCTGCGCGAAAGTTTGGGAAACCACCCTTGGCTTCAACCCTTGAAGTTACACCAATGAGGCACGTGGCGTCGTCCACTAAACCTTCCATACTTAGCTAATTCAGGATTTTTCTATTTTAATTTTGGACCTGGGACATGTGAAAATCCTACGCTTATTTGAGAACTACCCCTTGGGCCCTACCCTTTGAGTTGCGTCATTGGAACACGTGGAGGATCCTATCAGAGATGTCCATGTACTACCCGTGGATGTTGGGGCAAAAATTGACGGGGAAGATACGCCCATCATTCATGATTGTGGAAAAAAAAAAGAAAGGGAAAACCCCACCTTTAGACCCGAATTTTCAAATTGTTCTCCATGGAATGAAAAACTATAAACAATACTAGGCTCGACGTGATCCATTACTCCAAGGTACCGAATCAAAATTTTCAAAAATTTACTTCAAAAAGAGGGGAATTTTGAGGGCGATAGCACTACTAAAATAGGGTAAATACCCACATGCCCATTTGAGAAAATTCTAATATAATGAAATAAAATAAATAAATAAATAAATACATTGAAACCCTAAGTGAGGGTGTAAATAAAAAAATAAATAAATGAATCATTTAAACCATCCATTGAGCTTGAGATGACTGTCATGGCTTCCACTCCCTCCTCCACCTATCTACAAAACAAAATAATGAAACAATAAGACAAAGAAAAGAAAAAGAAGATGTTCATAGGAAAACTTAGGGTTAATTGAATCCCTAGATCTTTTGGCCCCAAGTGAATCCATCTAATGGATGAAATTCATCCCTACAAAATTAGGTGGGGAATGGGTGAGAGAAATTCAAATTTAATTTGCATGGGTGGAATTTACTTTTGTCAATCAACTAAGTAAAAAGGGGATGGGTGTTATTAACTTTCTAACCCAGACGTCTTTTAAAGACATTCTAATTTAATGTCAACTTTGGCCCCTTTGTGGGTATAATAGAACCTTATTTTTAGATTAATTTTACCACTTTACCCTTGGGATTAATTTGTGCAAGTTTAACTATGGTGGAAATTAAATTTTACCCAAAATAAAATTTAGGTGAACTTAAACAATGTCTTAGACTAACCTTGTTTATTAAAAGGTATTGAGAATTTTATTATTTTATTATAATGGGGATCAAGAAGGAAATTAATATTATTGATTTAAAGTAACTTAGAAACAAGAATGTGGCAACCGTTAATTCGAACCTTTTGCGAGTATGTTTAAAATATTAATTATCCCATAATTTTTCTAGTTTGACCTCGGTTGTTCTTGGGTTTCATGGGGTAAAATTGGTGGGCGTGACACGGGGTGGGGGAGGGGTGGGGTCGGCTACCCTTCCCACCCATTCCCAATAATCAAAACAAATAAATAAGTCACGTGGGATAACCAAATAGACTATGGTCTTTTTAATTTTAATTTTTTTATGAGTTTTATATTATAAATGTGTTTAATAATATTTATATTAAAAGTACGTTAATATTTATAGTTTTATATATATATATATATATATATATATATATATATATATATATATATATATAATGAATAATTTAATTTCATCATCATTATACAATTTCTAATAATATTACTCCTTTAATAATAATAAGATAATCGAACTTAGACAATTTCTTTTTTTTTTTTCTAATAATAAAGACAATAATTCATTTGGTATATATAAGAAATAATTTTGTAAAACATTACTATTTAAATAATTTAGACATAGTTACAATTATGTAGTAAGATATATTTACTTTTATCCACTTATATGATCATACGTAAAAAAAAATTACTCCATCTAAGATTTGATTTGGGAGAATAATAAGATTTCTCACACAACTTTATACATTTAGTAGAAGGATATTTTCTACTCTAGAAAGGAGATCAACACACTAATTTCTTTCTTTCAACATGACTACAATAGTTTAGATCTTTCAATATATCTTTCATTCAATATAAGAAGAGTAACTATTTCTTTTCTTTTCAACAATTAAATGACAACCATTTCACTTGGAAAATGCATTTTAACAAGATTTTCATTTCTTTTAAAATGAACCCTATTACATTTTGGAAATAAGGAAATAAATCCAATTAAGAGAGATGCAATTTCATTTCAACTTATTTCAACCTTTTACTTCACCAAATCAATAAGAAATTTGGTAACTTTCCTTTCACAACTAACACATCTTAAAATACACATTCCTCATACAAACACTCTTGGAAGAGTTTACAAGATAGAAGTCTCCAATTTGCATGTCTTCTCTCAAAATGTAGCTCCAAAATAGCTCACTTCAATCTTTCAAAACAAGGATCGAATACAAAGGAAGGGGAATAGGCAACCCGCACTACAACAAACAAGTAATTTTTACCACAATTATTCCACAAATTTTCCACAATTTGATATAATTGTAGAATATTTGTGGCATCTCTATGATAATTTAGTTATTGGTTTTTATTTATTTTGGATTTTCCATAGTAATTTTAAACTATTAATATTTTGTAGAAAAACTACATTGCAAACCTTCATTGAGGAAATTCCACATTTTAAGGATACTTATATTATAAATTTTTATAAATATTACCCACCACACTTACACTTGTGACATATTTTATAAATATTGATATTAAATTATAATATTGTGGAAATGCCACATTAAAAATTTAGACTTTTTATAAGTTTTAAGTATTTTAAAAAGACTAATATTGTGGAAATGCCACATTAAATAGTTTAGATTTTTTTAAATTTTTACATATTTAAGAAGACTAATATAAAGTGTGGAAATGCTACATTACACCAAACATATGTGTATTAAAATATAATTTAAGAAGATTATAATAATGTAAATAAGCCACATTAAATATTGTGGAAATTATACATTACACAATTTTAGAAAAATAGAATTGACTTTGAATTTTAAATTAAGAAAACTAATATATAATTAAAATACCCTAGAAATGATTGATTAACTAAATGTTATATTTATTACAATATATTTTTAAAATACAAATAAAAAATATAGTACTGTGGAAATACCACATTAAATAACGCAAAAATACCACATCATTCAAATTTTAAAAAATGTGTAGAATTTAATGTAAATATCACCTATTGTATTTGCATTTATAACATATTTAAACTAAATTAATTTAAAATTATAGTTGTGTGGAAACTTTTATTATTTTTTGGGAATATTTTGATAATATATCACTATTAGAAAATAGACTCTTTTATCCACATTCTTATTCACACATTAAAAATTCACAAAAATATGATTTTCTGAAAAAAAAATTGAATCATTAAAATTAAATGGATAGATTCTATAAAAGATAATGTTTTCCACAATTTTATAAAAGTCACTTTTAAACATGTAAAATATCTACATTGAAGATTGAAATTTTATCATGGGAAAACATGTGAAATATCCACATATTCTAAAAATGTTTATAAAAGTCAAATTTAAACTTGTGAAATATCCACATATTCTAAATTTCATTGACCAAAAATCACAATTTCTCTAATCTAAAATAAAATTAGGAAAAATTTATACAAACACAAAATAGTGCAATTTTATTTTACACATTCTTAAAAAAATGCAAAATTCCACACTAACATTTTGAATATATATAATTATTTTATAAATTAATTAAATATATCAATTTCTAGTTATGTATAATGTACTCCTAAAATTTAATATTGATAAAAAAATTATGGTGGGTAACCACATGATCGGCAAAAAAATTTAATGAACAATTTACAATCTAGGAATTAGAACCTAGATATATCATAATTTTGTAAAATATAAACTTTTACTTATGAAATATGTTGATCCATGAATTTTAAATGTGGGAAAATAGGGTATTAAAATTAAAAATTTCCATTCTTCACAAGGATCGAGCAAGAATATTTGTAAGGCGTTGATAAAAGCAAAAATTCAAGGGTAGGGAAGCATAACCTCATGATATGAAAACCTAAATGGACTCTCCTTTCTTGACCTGGACTTTTTTGGTACAATTACTTTTCTATATGCCATTGGGTAAAACGGTAGAAGATTTCTTTAAGGAGATCTATAGAGGGATACAGGAGCCACATAAAAGAGATTACATGATCTATGTTTAAAATCGGATGAAATGAGATCTGAATTTTGTTTCTAAAAGAATTTTAAATGGCTTGGAAGAAGATTTATAGTTGCAGAGCTCAAGGAGTGTTTTGTGATGATGAAACCTGTAAGGTCTATGGTATTCAACGGATCATATTTCAAAGGCTTCAAACATTGAAAGTCCATTAGATCTCTGTACTTCTTTCATAAATGTCAACTCCATGTTCCCAATCCATTGTTTACTACGCTGGTTCATATTATTTAGCAGATGGGTTCTTATTTGTTTCTGTTATTGGTTGATATTTCTTGATTAGTCTTATGTTGGTTTATATTATTTAGAATATGGGTTCTGGTTTTGTTTGTTATTAGTATTTACTTGATCTTGATCGCAATTCTAAATCTTATTCAGGATATGGGTTATGGTTTGCTTTTGTTATTGGTATGTTCTTGACATTGTGTAAGGGAGCAGTTTTGGTCCAAGGCATTTTATATGATTGACCAAAAACATGAAAGAAAAATGTCTGGTTTTTTTAAGGTCTATTATAAAAATAATATTAGTACCATTGAAAAATATTGTTAATGGTATCTATAAAAATGAAATAAACTATTTATTTTTGTTTGGGAAACCCAAAAATTATAGAAATTCCAATCTACCTAGAAAAACACCAAATCCTGTAATTATGATAGTTCTATTGTTAGTGTGGATATCAATATTGGGAATAATATGGTTAATAGTGTTTAAGTGGTGGGTGCACTATAGTGGTTTTGAAGTGGAACTGGAATTGGTTTAATTATCCGCGGTAATTTTTGAAAAAAAATATTTTAGTCGGAGTGAGGTTTTCTCTTCTTCTGCATCTTCAGAAGCTTTTGATTTACAAGAAAAAATATTACATAGTAATTATTGATCTAAACTGAACACTACACTTCAATCAATCGATAACTGAATTTTCAAGCATTCATCAACTAGGTAGGACTCAGGAGTGGTATTTGCATGCAAAGCGTTTAACCTTTTTTTTAGCTTTTGTTGTTATATTTAATAATTTTTTAAACACAAGCATATCTTTATGCATGTCTACAATCCAGGACTTTTTAGTAAATATATATGTTTCTGTGTATGTTTTTGACTTCGAATATAATGCATTGAAATACATTTAGCATTTATTAGTTTCTTGTGGACGAAAACTACTACCAGGGGAAAAAC
Organism: Taxus wallichiana var. yunnanensis; assembly: GCA_018340775.1. Taxonomy (NCBI): domain Eukaryota; kingdom Viridiplantae; phylum Streptophyta; class Pinopsida; order Cupressales; family Taxaceae; genus Taxus; species Taxus wallichiana. The sequence goes on along the minus strand of CM031242.1, from coordinate 837,927,807 downwards.
ACAAGCCTCTTAGCATAGGGGTTAAATCTTCCACGAATCCATCACCTATCTGCACATCAATAGACTGCATGTTTTAATTTTCTCTTCAACTTTGTTAATAAGATTATATATTTTTACATGCTTCGAATGTTTTGACATAGATATCTTTAAATTTTATAATGATCTATTGTTTTACATATTAAAATTATTAATTATTGTTAACTTATCATGTCTTCACATGCATTTATGTGGATTTTAAATGTTTTGAAGTACCATCCGTAAGGAAAATTTTAATTTAGAATTTCCATTTTTTTATTAATTTTTTTTTAATTATACTTTCTATTTTAAAACTAAATGTAATAGTTTCTATGGTATCGAACAATAATAATTAAAATGCAATATATATTTTTAAACTGTCATACAATATAAATATATGTAATAAATTTTATGTTAGGTATATTTTGAAATCAAATAATTGTATTATTAACAACAATAATACTGAAAATAATTTATATAATTATTAAAGTTATAATATTGAAAAAATCTATAAATTATGGACCTATATAATATTTTGTTCTATATAATATAATTGTAAAATTGTGGATTAAAAATATTATATATAATATGGAATTATTCATAATTTTTCACTCGTAAATAAGTAACACTTTTAAAATTGTGACAAATTTCAAAATTCTAAAATTTTCATATTTATTTACTTGTGACTTTTATTATAATTATTGTCACGTTTCTTGTTTCTACAAAACAATTGTGGGTGGAGTTCAAAAGCTGGATTCACACTTTTGCAAAAGATAATGTGGATAATGTGCCCATGTAAAATATTTCTTTCTAGAAAATACTCACATCTAATAGTAAAAATATATTTATGTGCTCCAAATGTGGACAATCCACATAAAAAATTACGTAAATGAATGTCGAATTGGTTGTTTAAAGTAACATTTCTAAAATTTAAAAAAGATAATTTCACAATTAATTATTGTGGAAATCAAATTGTAGCTTCCACCTATAATTTCTATGTGGTAAGGACACTTATGGAAATAAATTGTTGAAATTGCCACAATATAACATTAATGAGAGTTATAATACTATAAATTGTAGAATTTCTACAAAGATGAAATATATAGAAAAACTACACTTTTGTGAAGATTGTGGAATTCTAACAAATATAAGAATTGTAGAAATGTTGCTATTGATGCAAAATCACAAAGCACCCCCAAATGGCCTCGAGATCTAAGTGAGGCATTCGGTGTATTTGCACAACATAGGACCATCTCTCAAGCTATGGGACTTGGACTTGTGATGGCCCTTTGGAGAAAACCGACTTCTTCTTCCTAAACTACATGAAACAAGCTACTCTAGTGCAGGCAAACTATCTAATCCTAATCTAACCTTCTAAGGAGACAGGGAGAGAGAGAAATACATGAAAACGGATCCTACACTAATCGGTGATACACCAAGAAAGGAAGTGGCTAATAACAAATCTAACTACCTAAAGTGGAGAGAGGTGAGAAATGGAGAGGATGAACAAAACAATCACAGACCAGAGATAAAATTCACACCAGAACACCACTTCAAAACCCATTCAACACGACTCAAAAAAACTACAACAAACATCGAAGTATGCAAAGTATACCTTGTAATTATGAGAGGTGAGATTCGAGACAATAAAACAAGCAATTGATGACAAGATGCATCAAAAACAAATTTTATTGCTCTAAGAGTTCAAATAGTACATCATCGGTGGGAAAGAGGAAAGGAAATTCCATTATAGAGCCATGAGAGGAGGCTTAAACTCCTCATTCTACCATAAGGAATAAATAGAGAGGGGGAAGGAGATAAAACAATGAACAAAATTTTTAAATATTCCCTCCTTTATAATATATAGAAGAATGGGAGAATGAGAGAGGGAAGAATTCGAATCATGCTTCAACCACCTCGCAAGAGCATTGAATTCCACCTACAAAAATGATGGGCTTTACTGCAAGACCTATGCCTTTATTTGTTGTTCCTTGTTGGGAAAGAAGGAGGCCCATTTTTCATTATGGCGGTAGGTGGGAGACTTGACAACCTCAAAATGGTGGAACAAAACATAATGGTGGTGGGTGAGAAGCCAACACTCATAGCTTTCCAAAACATGCTTTCCCACTCAAAACCGAACTCCGGTCTAAAGTTATGGCTACACGAAGGTCGAAGATCGGGACGCTTAACGTGGCCTCACAATATGCGAACGAGTCTACCCATACAGGGTCCACGTGACAACCCCGTGTGTGTTGAATATTCAAACCCCTCTTTTTGCTCTTGAAATTGCTCTGGACTAACATGTGGCAGCGTTCATGGGCTCCTCATGTTCTTTGTGTTTTGGCTAAGTCCCCTTTGTTTGGAAAGGCCATATGTCTTACCTAGGCATGATGGAAGCTTTGTGCTCAATTGGAACCTGTCCCCAGATTTTACCTTTGAAGTTGCGCGGATGAGGCACGTGGCGAGCTAGCGCATGTTTGGGGACCGCCTCCACATTTTAACTTTGAAGATGCGCCGAGGCGACGCGCATGGAGGCTTCCTTCGGTATGTCTCGAGCTTGGAATTTTCAACTCGCTGACCTTACCTTTTCGAGAATCGACCATGTGGCGAGCCTTCACTCATTTGGGAACCCACTCTTTGGACCCATCCTTAGTGTTGTTTCGATGAGACACGTGGCACCGTCCATTGGCCTTACACTTTTCAACGGGTGATTTAACTTTTTGAGGCTCTAACCACATGGAGGGATGGCACTCATTTATGGTCCCCGGTTTCGATTCTTCCCTTGGAATTGTGGTGATGAGGCACATGGCACCTTTTGAGGGTCTACAAATTTTCAACTACCGATGAGACCCTTTCTAGACCCTGGACACGTGGAGGGATGAAGCATGTTTGGGGACCAGCCCTTGGGCTTAACCTTTGGAGTGCTTTCGTTGAGGCATGTGGCACCTTTGCGGGTTCGCAACTTTAAATTTGGAAAAAATAATTCTCTAGGCCCACGGATCCGTAACTTTCTATTTCCCAAAAGTCATCCCTGGGCTCACCGACTCTGCATTTTCCATTTAGCAAAAGAAATCCTTCTCAAGCTCGCAGCTGCAATCACAAATTGTTCCTATTGTGAAAAGTGTGAAAATTCTAAAATACCTCCCACCACCCCACCGGTCCACAATATTCCCATTTGGTGAAAATTCTTCCCCATGCCCGTTAGCCCGCATTTGGCAAAATATACTTCCTAGGCCCGCCGGCCCACCATTTGAAAAAGTTTGGGAGTTAGAAGGACTTATTTATATTTATGGAAAGGGGAAGAAATTTCCTTTATGATGTAAATGCTCTTAGGGGACCTTAAATGTTTAAAATATATAAAAATTCAGATTGAAGCACCAAAAGGGGAAAAATGGTGTTAGTTGACCAAAAATAAGTGTGAGCTTATTTTGGTCAACAATTTCGTGACTCGTGGAGATCAACTACCTGCTAGGTGAAATGAATCATTGCATTAAATAATCCATTTCACATGGATTCATGAATGATAGTATGATAAACACAAATATGATCATAATCTCTAAAACTTGATCCCCCTGAGCCACTTCTTTAGAATATTCACCCGGAGGTACACTAAACCACATAGTGATACAACCCTAGAGAAAAAAATCACCACAACACGCTATGTACAAAAGGGGAATATCATAGATGCCCCAAGTGGAACATGTAGAGTGTGCAAAAGCACTTCTTCTGCTGAAAGCAAAATCTACTTCTACTCCTACACTAACCCTAATAAAGAAAAGCTAAACAAAACCTACTACAAGTAGGTAGAAATAACTTCCCTTTCTCAAAAACATGGCCATGTATATGATTTGGTGCTGAACATGCCTCTCATTATGAGTGAGAAACCGACAGGAGGCTGATCTTCCACCCAAATTGCCAAGGTATCAACTGGAGACAAGACAAATGCCTCTTTTAGTTGCTCTACATTTGGATTGAAAAGGCATTGCAACTAATCCTTGGTACTTTGGAGCTCATCGTCATGCCATGGAGTGGCCATGACTGGTTTTTTCTTTTCCCTTGGCTCTAATGAAGCCAAGTACCTGATTGGGCATGGTTTAATCTGATGGATGTGCCTGTGGTTATGAAATTCTACTCCAAGGATGGAGTCTTCTTGTGGACCTTCTTAGGTGGATGATATGGAAGAGATGGGGTATTCGATGTTTCCTTCATCCCCCCGAGAAGAACATGGAAGATTAAGATCCTCCAACCTTGGTTCCAGAGGGTCATTGTGAGATGCAGGTTGCTTTCCTTAGATGTTCTCCTCCGTGGTAGCGGACTCATGTGCTTGGAAGGTGAATGATGGAGGAGAAAATGATGTGATCTCCCAAGCTCCTCAACATCAAAGCAATCCTCCAAGTCTGATAAAAATTCAGCCTCCTTGTTTTCCCTTGTGTGTGCTCGACCTCATCGATGGTGTCCTTTGGATCTGTGATTTTCTCACCATGGTTTCCCTCATATTCAAACATGATGTTTGAAACCTCAAACTCTTCTTTGACATTAGATCTTGAAGGGGATGAAGTGGGAGGAAGAAATGAAGGTTATTATATGGTCTTCTGCTCACTTAGATCCTCTAGAATTATATGGTTCTCCTCCCATGCCGTAATGCACTCCCTCTTTTGGATTTGGAGTAGCTCTTTCTTCCCTCACTTGTGATGTGACCAAATATTCAACCACTTGTGGCTTGACCCCAAGCCTCCTCCATGGGATTAACCAACAAGGGAATATTTGTAATTGTGAATCTAAGAGCTAAGCTCACAAAGTTTTTGATAATTTCTTTTTTATTGGCTCTTCTTCTTATTTCTCTCCTTGACTGGTTTTTAGAGTTTCTCCCTAACATGGTCTTGGGAGAGTAGTTGGAGTGGTTGGTGGGGTCTCCACTAGTTGTATGTTTATTTGTGGTGGAGGGGAAGGTATTACATTTGGATCTTGTGGAGGGGACTTTGATTTGGAAGGGAAAAGGGTAGAGGAAATGAGATGAGATGGAAAACTAGGGGATGGAGAAGGGAAATCAACACTTGGGGCAGCAGATGGGAAGCTTGAAAATTGAAGCTCCAGTTTAGATGGTACTGATTGAGAAAGAGGAAAAGAAAAGATACGAGATTATGGACCTACCCATTGAAAAGGTTTTTTCGTACCAAGCTCATAGGCCTTTATCTCCTCATCCCCTTTGCGCAAGTTGGGAAACATCTCAATCATGAGGTCAAGCTTCTCATGTGGGATGTAGTGTCTTGGAAAAGGGACGAACCATGGACAAGGTGCCCCGCAACCAATCTTAGATGCTTTCATCTTTGTTGTAGCACTTGAACACACCATAAAAGCCTCTAATTTTGAATCTTCTCCTGCCAATGAGCATTCTCCATGTATTTGATTTCACTGCATGTATATCCCTCTTTATAGGTTCCATAGCTGAACTAATCCTTGTACTACTCATAAGGGTATCCATAGTGATTCTCGAATCTAATCATAATGTTGATATGGAGGATTCGTGAAATACATCGAGGTGGATTGTACTATTGTTGGTGCAAGTGTGAGATCCAAATTGGGAATGAATTCATGATTGCACAACTTCATGGAATGGAAGAAGATGAAATATGTTAAAAGAATAGTGGGTGGAAATGGATGGGAAGAAGGTATGCAACTCATAGAATGGGTTGTTTACCAGATGGAGTCATGATATGTGCTTTACATGTGACTCAAAAGGCTAGATCTCACCAAGAATATATCAACTTGATGAAATGAAGTGGTGAGGTGCTTCATGCATGTCCCACTAGGTGTTCCAAAACTATTGATTGTGGTCACATGGTGGCTTAAGATTTGATGTCGATAATGAGATACCTCGAGAAAGATGAGAAAAATATAACCTCAATCTCCCATAGGGTGTGCCAAAACAAAGTTGATGGAAAATCATAGTACCCCCTAAATGGCCTCGGATCTAAGTGGGGCATTCGGTGTGATTTGCACAACATGGGACCATCTCTCAAGTTATGGGAATTTCAAAATTGAGATGGCCCTCTGGAGAAAGTCAACTTCTTCTTCCTAAACTACCCCGCCATAAGCTAATCTAGTGCGGGAAAACTATCTAACCCTAATCTAACCTTCCAAGGAGACAGGAGAGGGAGAGAGAAATACATGAAAACAAAGCCTACACTAAGCGGTGATACACTAAAAGGAAGTGGTTGATCATAAATACAACTTCCTGAAGTAGAGAGAGGTGATAAAGAGAGAATGGACAGAAGTGTAATAGACCGAGAGATAAAATTCACATAAAACACCACTTCAAAACCCATTAAACACAACTCCCAAAACCTGCAATAGACATTAGAAGTATACACAGTATACCCTTCAATGAGAGGACGGATGGACAAGATACATCACAAAATAAATTTAATTTCTTAAAGAGTTCACATAGTATATCATCATTGAGCAAGAGGAAAGGAAATGCCATTACAAAGCAATGAGAGGAGGCTTAAACTCCACATTCTACCCTAAGGAAGAAAGAGAGGGGGATAGGAGAGAAAAAAATGACCAACCTTTTGAAATATGCCCCTCCTTTACAATATATAGAAGAATGAGAGAAGGAGAGAGGGAAGAATTAGAATCTTGCTTCAACCAACCCGGCAAGAGCATTGAATTCCACCTGCAACAATGATAGGATTTATTGTAAGACCCATGCCTCCATGTTTTATTCCTTACTAGGTAAGAAGGAGGCCCATTATTCATCATGGTGGCAGGTGGGAGACTTGATAGCCTCAAAATGGTAGACTGAAACATAATGGTGGTGGGTGAGAAGTCGGTGCTGAGAGATTTCCAAAACATCTTTTCCACTTAAAACTGAGCTTTCGGTTGAAAGTTATGGATACTGAAGGTCGAGGTTGGGTGCTTAACACGGGCTCATAAAATGAAAATGAGTCTGCCCATGCCCATACAGGTGCACGTGGAAGCCCCATGCATGTTGAATATTCAATCCCCTCTTTTCACTCTTGAAGTTGCATCGAAATGACACATGGTGGCTGTGCGGGCTCCTCTATGTTCTTTATGTTTTGGCTAAGTCCCTTTTATTTGGTAGGTCCATATGTCTGACCCTAGACAAGTTGAGGCTTCACATTCATTTGGAAACTAGCCCTAGATTTTACCTTTGAAGTTGCATGGATGAGGCACATGGTGAGTTGGTGCATGTTTGGGGACTACCTCCGGATTTTAACTTTGAAGATGCACCGAGATGACATGTGGAGGCTTCGTTTGGCTTGTCTTGAGCTTGGAATTTTCAATGGTCGACCTTAAATTTTCAGACTCTAACTTGGGCAACGACCTCATGCTCATTTGGGAACCCACTCTTTGGACCCAACCTTGGTGTTGTGTCGATGAGACACATGGCGTCATTGCTGACCTTAGACTTTTCAATGCCGATTTAAATTTTTGAGGCTCGACCACATGGAGGGGTGACACTCATTTGAGGTCCTCGGTTTGGATTCTAAACTTAGAATTGAACCGATGAGGCACGTGGTACCTTCGAGGTTCTATGACTTTTCAACTATCGATGAGACCCTTTCTAAACTATAGACACATGGAGGGTTGGCACATGTTTGGGGACCACCCCTTGAGCTTGACCTTTGGAGTGGCGTCGTTGAGGCATGTGGCACCCTCGTGGGTTTGTAACTTTATATTTGGTGAAAATACTTCTCTAGGCCCGCAACTACAACTTCTCATTTCCCAAAAGTCATCCCCGGGCCGCCGACTGCATTTTCCACTTAGCAAAAGAAATCCTTCCCGAGCTCGCGGGCCTGCAATTATAACTTGTGCCTTTTGCAAAAAGTGCAAAAATGCCAAAATATCTCCCACCACCCCACTGGTCCGCAATCTTCCCATTTGGTGAAAAGTCTTCCCCAGGCCTTCCAACTGTCTTTGGCAAACTATCCTTCCCAAGTTCATCAGCCCGCCATTTGCAAAATATGGGAAGTTAGGACTTCTTTATATTTTTGAAAGGGGAAGAAATTTCCTATCTAATGGAAATTATTTCAAGGGACCTTAAGTTCTTAAAATATATAAAAATTCAGATTGAAGCACCAAAAGGGGAAAAATGGTGTTAGTTGACCAAAAATAAGTGTGAGCTTATTTTTGTCAATAATTACAAACATTAAGAAATGTGGACAATGTATAGTTTGAAAAATGGAGATTAGCTATAAATTTTATAAATTGTGGACTATCCATGATATAATGAATTGTGAAAAAACAACAATAACATATCAAAATATAGATTATCTATAATTCTAATGCCACAATTTTAATTTTTGGAATACCATATAACCACAAAATTATTATTAAAAAATAGTAGCAAAAGGCCATGTTTTTGTAGTGTTGTAATCCATTAAGAGGAGAATCCATCCTCTTAATTCACCGTAAGCCCCAACCAAGGAACCACGAGGGAGCTTGAGTAACATTTGATAACTTTTAACAAATATAGCTTCCACAAACAACATACATTCAAAATATCCAACACAACTAAAATGACATACACAAACAAGTTTTATAACTTTACAAAAAACACAAAGGTTTGATACCAAATTAAATGGAGCAAGGACTATGGTAAAACACCTCCTTTTTCCTCCCAAGTGAAGTTTGAGTTTCACCCTAAGCCTCCAAGTGCACAAAACAAACAACACAATATCTTTATCTCTCCCTTGCAAGTATGCAACAAAATGACCATGATTTCCTTTTCACTCCCCATAGGTGAAACTCCCAATCACACTCCCACTAAATGCATGGCTTAGAAAATACCATTTTCCCCTTCCCAGTGGGCCATAATTCCTTCTCCCACAACTAACTTAAGGAATACTACCCAACCACACACAAACACATTCAGAAAACACAAAAAAACTTAACAAGCACAATATTTCCAAAAAAACATAACAAACAAAATAAAAATGGTGGAGAGCCTACCTCTCCATCAATATCCAAGAAAAATTCACTTCACAAGCTTTTCACACCTCCAAGCAAAGCAAATTCTCAAAAGCACTCCACCAAGATCTCAATTTCAAAAATGACAAAGGAAGAAAATGAACAAGTAACCCCATTCCATCAAAATCCATCAATAAAAAGAAATGGAATGTGAGGATGATGAGGTGGATCCATGTAGGATGTCACTTTATCATTCCTTCATTCCCACACTCAATTCAACACACCATTCCCAAGATGATAAATGAGCATGTAAGAACTATTATAACCCACATGACAGACAAACTTGCACACCATGCCTTCTAAGGACAAAATTTATTGTGAAAAGAAGAAGGTGTAATTATTTTCACCCTTTTACACTCCAAAAAGGATAAATAAGTCAAAAATAAAATCCCCAACCCATAGGTAGGGTTTTTGGGTAAATTTAAGAGGCATGGGACAAGCTTAGCTTGTCCCACAAGCCTCCAAAAAGGCCTCCCAAGTCAAAATCCGAATTTTTAAGTTGGGGTGGAGTAAAACACACAAACTAACATAAATCTCACTTACAACAAGGACCACCTAACCTCATAATTATCTATTTGTCACATCTCTATTTTAGTTAACCAAATAAGAAGGATTAGCTTAATTAAGACACATTATTACTTGCTAATAAAGTGACAAACATTTCCAAAAATTAAATACATATAACACAAATAAAACACACACAAAATTAAAAGAAAGGAAAACATATCACCCCATGGCCACACATGTGAGGTCACCCCCAATGGGAAACCTCTAAACTAGGCATGCAACAACAATACAATATAACATTACACAAGTTGTCAACTTTCGGTCACGTTGCTTAACACTCGACATCCTTGTGTTGTTGGTCCCATAACCCCTTCATTGTATGTGATAGAATTGTTACTACTGAGAATGACAGCACCCCGAATGGCCTAAGTGTGAAGTGGGAAATTCGGCATGATTGCACAACATAGGACCATCTCTCCAGTGTGTGGGACTTACAAAACTTGAGATGAACGTCCAGAGAAATTTGGTTCTTGCTTCCTAATCTACCTGCCACAATATACTTCAATGTAGGTAGAACCTATTCTATCCTAATCTAACCATTCCAAGGGGATAAAGAGAGAGAGGGTGAAAGAGCCTACACTAAGCGGTGATACACCAAAAAAGGAAGTGGTTGAATCTCAAATCCGACTACCTAAAGTGGAGAGAGGTGAAAAGAGGAGAGGGTGGAAAGAATGCACCACAGAACAGAGATATATTTCAGAAGGAACACCACTTCAAAATCTAATAAGCAGAGCTCCCATAACTTACAAAACATCATAGTAGGAACAGTATACCCTACAATGATGATAGGTAAGAAGAGACAACAAAATAAGCCAAGGATGGACATATGCATCACGAAACAAATTTTATTGCTCCAAAATGTTACATGGTACATCGTTAGTGGACAAGAGGCAAGGAAATAACATTAAAAATAATTGAAAGAAGGTTTAGTCTTTGTATTCTACCCTAATGAAGAAATAAAGAGGGGGCCGGAGGAGAAACAACGACCAAAAACTATTTGAATATGCCCCTTCATTACAATAGATAGGAAGAATGATAGAGAGGAGGGAAGAATTTGAATCCTACTTCAACTGAATTGATATATGCATTGAATCCTACTTTGAAATCTCAACCGCTATCAATAAATTCCCCTCTCAAATCCACCTACAATCTGTCAATTCTAGTTCCTTGGTAGATCAAATTAAATCTAGTCTGGTAGTTAAAGAAATCAGATTTTGCATTAATGGAGTGGAAGAAATTTTTCCATTTTTACCCACTAAATCCTATTAAGAATGAAATTTTATGTTTCCATGGCATAAAGGGTGTCAAGACGTTTCCAAAAAGTCTTCTCCTACCTAAATATAAGTTTATAGTCAAAAGATATGGCCATCGAAGATTAAGGATCGCAGCACGTGATATTTGAAAGAGTCTTTCTGCACCGAGGTCCACGTGGCGGCCTCATGCACTCAAGATTTGACCCCTACCTTTCACTTCTAAAATAGTGTCAAACCTGACATGTAGTGGCTTCTATGATTTCCTTGGGTTCCTTTCTATTTTTCCTTATTCTCCTTCTAGGCGGGGCCAAAAGTATGACCCTGGACACATGGAGGCCTGACGCTTGTCTTGAAACCCGCCCCAAATTTTACTCTTGAAATAGTGGCAAGGCGACACTTGGCTCATTCTACCTGGCTTATCTCTACTTTGACTATTCAACCCGGACCCTATCCCTTTTTGGACCTATGACACGTGTCGAGCCCGCACTCGTTTGAAAACCCGCTTAGGATTTTACCTTTGAAGGAGTGTTGTTAAGACACGTGGCACCTTCCACCTGCACTCTTATACTTAACCAATTTAGGACTACTTTTAAATTGTACCTCTATTGACCGTTGGCAATGTGGAGATCTGGCACAAGTTTGAGTCTCTGCCTTGGGCTCCCATCTTGGAATTGCGCCAAGCCGACACATGGCACCTTCCACTGAGTCGAAGAATTTTCACCGACCGGTGTAACTTTTTGGACTCTGGACACGTGGAGGCTTGGTGCTTGTTTGGGTCTTCACTTTTGGATTTATCCTTTGAAGATGCATCATTGAGACACTTGGAATCTTCCATTGTTTCTTCCATACTTAGCTAATTTTGGGGCTTGCTCTAAATTATTTAAAGAACCCAAAGACTTTGAACCTTTTCTGTTTCTTTTCCTTTGAGCCTTAGGTTTATTTGACACCATTTTCTTCCTTTCCGACCCTACTTTTTCATTTTAGATCCTTCCTATAACTTTTCCATTGGGTTTGAAATGTGGGTTCATTCAACGAAACCATTTTTGAATTTCTTTCCTACATGGGGTTGTGGGTGATCCAATTTTTCTAGGGGGATAAAATTGAGATAATAGTTGGCGACTCACGGGGCATATTCCTACTCGATGGAAGAGACAAGTGGCCTTGAAGCATCCATTGGGCACACAATCATAATTTATAGATTGATCATAATTTGAAAATTTGATCCCCGAGCCTTTGTGAGCCCAACCGCTGCACTAAGTGACCCTAAACCTTTCCCAGAAATAGATTGTCTTGAAAACATTTTAGTTTTTATGAATTTGTTTTATTTTTAAATTAGCAACTGTCACAAGAAACTATGAGTCTTCTACCATGAATCTTGAAGGGCGACCTTAATAGCTCAGTGCAATGAGAACAAAACTTATATACAAAGAAATAATCATACATGCCTCAAATAATACATGGAGAGTGTGCACAGTACTTCTTCCGTTGAAAAAAATATACTCCTACTCATAAACTAACTAGAGAGAAAGAAAAGCTTAAACAAATCTTGCTACGGGTAGGAAGAAGTAGCTTCCCTTTCTCAATAGAGCAGCCATGCAAATGATTTGACACTCGAATATGGCTTCTTGTATGAGTGAAAAACTGACAACAAGATGGTCCTCCACCCAAATCATGAAGGTATCAATATCAACCAAAAATACCTCCTCATTTTGATTGTTATTGGACTCCTGGAGGTGCTAATGGTGACCCTTGGTGCTTTAAAACTCATCCTCATTCCTGAAGTGGGCATGACTGGTTCTGGCTTCTCTGTTGGCTCCAATGAAGCCAAGTAGCTGATTGGGCATGGTTTGATCCTTTGAATGTACCCTTTGCTCTGAAATTTAATTCCAAAAATTCATTCTTTTTATGGACCTTCTTGGATGGATGGTGTGAGGGAGATGATGACATCCTCTTTCTCTTTCCCTTCCTTCTCTTGTGAAGAACATGGAAGACTAATCTCTTCCAAACTTGGTTCCAGGAGGGTTACTATGAAGTGAAAGTTATTGTAATTCATTGTTCTCCTTCATGGCAGTAGGCTCATGTGCTTGGAAGATGGATGGAGGAGGAGAAAATGATGTGATATCCTCAGGATCATATTCACCAAAGAAATCTTCCAAGTCTGACAGACAGTTTGCATCCTTGTTTTCTTGCTGCATGTGGTCTACCTCCTCCATGGTGTCCTCCTGATCTAAAACTTGATCACCATGGCTCACTTCATCCTCAAACATGAAGTTTGAAAGGTAAAAATAATTTTCAACATTAGATCTTGAAGGGGGTGAAGTAGGAGGAAGAACTCGCGCTTTTCTATGGCTTGCTCCACACTTGGGGCCTCCAAAGCTGTGTGGTCCTCCTCCATCATGGGTTTATCAATCAAATCAAACGATTTAAATGAAAGATAAAAATATTCAATGATGATTTCTTCATTGAGTGGCTTCAAGTATGATTTGATCTCTCCTGTTTCCTCCTCTTCAATAGCACTTGGAGCTGATTTTTCCTCTTCCTTAATGGGTGATTGTGTAGCTTGGGTTGGATCAACATTTTCTTAAAATAAAGTGACATTAGGGACAGTGTATTCGGACTAAACATATTGTTGGTATTCTTATTCTTGTTTTTGTTCCTTTTTTGTTGCATCCTCGGCCTCACCACCACCTGGTTCTTCAACCTTGACCTCCCCTGTTGGTTTAACCATTAAGGAATCTTTGTAAACCCAAATTAGTAGCCCAACTCCTCATATTTTTGTCATTTGTTTTCTATTGGGTTCCTCTTCTTGCTTCCCTTGGCTGGTTGTTTGATTTTCATCTCCCCAACATGGATTTATTGATGCAAGATGAGTGGTAGGTTGGGATTCAACTAGTTCGTTGTTATTTGTGGTTGAGATGGAAGTGGAACTTCTTGTTTGTTTGGAGGGGATATCTGCTTGGAAGGGAAAATGGCAGAATAACTAAGATGCGGTGGAAGATCGGGAGATAGAGAAGATAAATTAACACTTGGGGTAGAAGATGAGGGCTTGAATCTTAATCATGCTGAAATGATAAAGATTAAGAAGGATAAAATGAAGGATAGGAGTGGTGATTGACTTACCCATTAACAAGGTTGTCTCACACTTTTCTCATAAGCCTCAACATCCTCAATCCACTTTGTGTAAGTTGAGGTAGGACTTCAATAATGAATTCAAGCCTCACTTGAGGGTTGTAGTTTCTTTGAAAAGGGCCTCCCCATGGACAAGGTGCCCTAAAACCAATCTGGATGCCTTCATCTATGTTGTACCCATGGATTGCACTATGCTAGCCTCCATTATTTGAATCTTCTCCAAAAAACCATATGTGTAAGCATAATGGTTCTAGATCTGATCATAATGTTGATCTAAAGGAGTTGAAAAATGCATTGGAGGTAGATTGCATTGTTGTTGCTGCAAGTGTGAGTTCCAAGAAGGAAATGAAGCCATGATTACACAAATTCATGGAATGGGAGAAAATGAAAGAGATTAAAGAAGAAAATGGATGAAAATGGGTGAAAATTGATGAAAAAGGTCTCAGTAACTTCAAAGATGGGGTTGTTGACCAGATGGAGTTGCGATATGTGCTTTTAATGTGCCTCTAAATGTTCAATCTCACCAAAAAAAATAAACTAGATGAAATAAAGTGAAGACCTTTTGTCCCACTAGGCATGCCAAAAATGTTAGTCTAGAATCATAGCACCCCTGAATGGCCCGAGTGTGAAGTGGGGAATTCGGTGTCATTTACAACATGGGACCATCTCTCAAGTGTGCGACTTGCAAAACATGAGATGGACCTCCGAAGAAAGCTGGTTCTTGCTTCCTAATCTACCTCGCCGCAAGCTACTACGGTGGGGAAGAACCTATTCTATCTTAATCTAACCATTCTAAGGGGATAGAGAGGAGAGAGAGAAAGAGGGTGAAAGATTCTACACTAAGCGGTGATACACCAAGAAAGGAAGTGGTTAAATCACATATCCGACTACCTAAAGTTGATAGAAGTGAGTAGAGGAGAAGGTGGATAGAATGCACCATGGACTAGAGATAGATTTTACATGTAACATCACTTCAAAACCCTTTAAGCACATCTCCTAGAACTCGTAAAAAACATCGTAGTGTGCACAATATACCTTACAATGATGATAGGTAAGAAGAGATAACAAAATAAGACAAGAATAGACAAATGCATCACGAAACAGATTTTATTGCTCCAAAATGTTACACGGTACATCGTTAGTCGAGAAGAGGTAAGGAAATATCATTATAGAGCCCGAAAGAAGGCTTAGAATCCACATTATACCTTAAGAAAGAAAAAGAGAGGGGGCAGAGGAGAAAAATTTACCAATAAACATTTGAATATGCCTGTTTCATTACAATATATAGGAAGAATGAGTGAGAGGAGGGAAGAATTATAATCCTTCTTCAACCACCTTGAAATATGCATTGAATCCTACTTTAAAATATCAACCACTATCAATCAATTCCCTCTCCAATATTCCTACAATCTATCAATTCTAGTTCCCTAGTGGATCAAATTAAATCTAGTCTCGCGGTTGAAGAAATTAGATTACGCATTAATGGCCTAGAAGACATTTTTCCATTTTTACCCACTAAATATTTTGAAGTATGATATTTTATGTTTCCATGGTGTATAGGGTGTCGAGACATTTCCAAAAAGTCTTCTCGCGCCCAAATCTAAGTTTCTAGTCAAAAGATATGGCCATCTAAAGATTAGGGATCACAGCGCATAATATTCGAAAAGAGTCTCCATCATTTGGGTCCACGTGGTGGACTCATGCACATTAAGCATTCGGCCCCTGCCTTTTTCTTCTTGAATAGCGTTGGAATGACACGTTGTCGCTTGTGAGTTCCTTGGGTTCCTTTGTATTTTTCCCTAGTCTTCTTGCTTGGCGGGGCCAAAAGTCTTAACTGCACACGTGGAGGCGACGACGCTTGCTAGGAAACCCACCCCAAATTTTACCCTTTAAATAGTGTCAAGCTAAAACTTAGCTCCTTCCACTGGCTTGTCTTTTCTTTGACGATTCAACCCTAACCTTGTCCCTTTTTTAGACCTGTGACATGTGGCGCCCACGCTCATTTGAAAACCCACTCAGGATTCTACCTTTGAAGGAGCATCGTTAAGACACATGGTGCCTTCTGCATGCACTCTTATATTTTGTTGGTACCCAAATGTTTTCTCCTTTTCAAGCCGAAACAATAGTGATTCAACATGGAGCTTAGAGAAATCCAGATCATAAATATATGTTGTTTTTTAGCCGGGGAGGAGATCTGACTGTCCCTTTATTACTTGGGTTTGTGGAGAGATGGGTAGCACCTTAAAAGGATATGATCTTATCCTAACTATTTTAGGTTGTGCCTTTCAACCAAGGTAAGAGAACCTATTTTGTAACCTTTGTTATTTTGAAAGGAGATATAGGTACCTTTCTTTTGCATAAATTTGGTAGAGAAGACCTCAGAGAAAACATGATCAACACGCAGATCTGACTCTCACGAGTTGTCACTTCTAGATCATGGAGATATCTTCACAACAAGGCAAAGGTTACTAGAGACATTTGAGACCCTACTTTCTTCTGCATGTTTAGGTGATGAGGATTTACTAGATCCTTGAGGAACCTTACAAAATGGAAAGTAAGATCAACGAGAATGCCACTGAGAATAGCTAAAATGTTTCTTCAACTAGAATATGTGCTTCAATGGAGGCCTAGATTTACACTCTTTCACACAATATCTGAGATTCTATCACGAAGGATCGAGTTAGAAAACCCAACAAATCATCAAGGTCTAAGCCAAATCACACCTAAGGTACACCCAAAGGCTTACAGAAATCTCTATCAATAGATGAGAGAAAAGTGATTTTAAATCGTTTATTCCAATCCAAAATGAAAGCTCTTCTAAGAAATGAAATTGTAGATGCCACTAAACTATCATAAGGATTGAGTCATGTGTGATTGAATCAGATTTAAACACAAGATTGCATCAGAAACAAGAAAAACTATTTGCATACATTCAAAAGTAAAATCAACACATTTTGCTCAAGACAACACATAAATAACTCGAATTTGATTAAATCTATCAGCAGGGGAAAGTTTCTAGAACATTCTCAGAGCTTGTCAATGGTTGTACACTTACAACCACCTTGACATGATCAGATTTTAATACAAAAGAGATATACAAGCTTCTTGAATGGTTTCTCAAAAGGGATGGGCTCTATCAAGATTTTGATTAGAAAAATTAGTCCAGACCCCTCACACTCCAACAACTCCCAACCATTTGCATGAAAAATTTGTGCCATTTATAGCATTTACAATAGATTCCCCTCTCCCCAAAAGATAAAAACGTTAAATGCACCAGTGCTCACCATGATTCTTTCGTGATTCTTAGAATCAAATCTGCAAGAAGTCTCCAAGTGCTCAAGGGGTAGATTTCATCGAATGCCTCCTGCATTCAACTCCTTGCTCTGGTAAATCACTCTTCCTTTAATTTTCCAACCACTTCCGCCCCTAATATGTCAAATCTAGCCCCTTGCGTTCTTAGGAGATGAAAAATGGAACATCCAATCGAGCACGAAAGTCAGACCATTTTAATGGTGGAAGATGTCCTCAAAATCTTCCAACCAAACTACGAGATATCAACATTGATTTCCTTCTCGATTGGTGTGTAGAAAATACCAAGAAATTATGGAGAATCACACTTCCGGACATGTTTCGAGAGAAAAGGGGGAAAATCAAATTCAGAATCATAGCGATTGTTGATCTTTACCTTGAATTTGAGCCGTCCACGTGGTAGATTCAAACTCTAGAACAAAATCGGGGTTTCCTCGAATTTTTACAACCTTTTGAAAAAATGAAAAAAAAATCCCATTTTTCCCACACCTCTGCCCTTGGAAAACGAGCCTGACACATGCCCAAATATGATTGGAGTGGAACCGCACTCAAATTCTACCATTTTACTCTCTTTTTGGAAAAGGAAATTTTTTCAAATTTTCCCGCAGCTCCACCCTTGGGAACAATCCTGACACATGTCCCAATATGATTTGAGTGGACCCACACTTCCTTTTTACTTTTGACCCCTTTTTCCCAAAAGGAATTTTTCCAAATTTCCCGAGAGCCCACACCTCTGCCGTTGACCGGGGAAAAACATTGACCTTTTTCCTTCATCGAGCTTGTGGGCCATTTTGAAATTTTAATCCTTAAGGGGCAAAAAATCCAAGTTACCTTCGATGGCCCACCTCTTTGACTTTTCAAACTGCCACATGTCACCATGGCGCACCTTGAGGTGGTCCCAAAAATTTGATAACTTGAACGAGCACGGGCTCGCCAGGTGTCTTGTTCCGACAAGGTTTTTCTGGATGGTTGAACCTCAGTGGAAGGTGCCACATGTCATGCTCGAGGCAGTCTCCTTTTGGCCATTGAAAAGTCTAAGTAAAATGCAAAGTGAGCAGAGGCCTCCACGTGTCATCTTGGTGCTTCTTTAGAATGAAACTCAAGGGCTGGTCCCTAAACATGTGCAGTTCCTCCATGTGTCTCCATGGCGTAACTTCAAGATGGTGTCCAAAGCGGAGACCCTAAATGAGCGCAAGCTTGCCATGTGTCCTATTCCACCAAACTACTCCAACTACATAAAAATTTGTCTAAGTCCGGGCCAAGCAGCGAAGCCTCCATGTGTCCTCCCGATGCTACTCCAAGGAAAAACCCAAAAGTAGATCTTCAAATGAGCGTCGTGCCTCCACGTGGACACATTTTGAGTTGAGGATTTTTATGAATTTTTCTAAGTATCCAACTGAGCCGCATCCAACCAAAAGATGCCACATCCCCTGCCAATGCTAGGATGCAAATTTGATTGGGAGAAACACCGTCAAACCGTAAAAAATAGAAAAATGATTATTTGAGCCAGGGAATGAAATTTTCTTCGAGGACAGAAAGTTTAGGAATGTTACAAGGCTCAAATACGTTCCTCAGGGACACATCAATTCATTCTTCTTCAAGTACTTAGGGCAGAAAAGATAGGGAAGATGAATCCGACCGTGGAGAACAGAAAACATGGGGGAAACCAAGTTTCTAATTGAACAGAGCACGAGAGACTCAAAATACAGACCCCTAAGAGATTTACAACCCAGGAACCAATTAAAAATGGCCACAAGGATCAACTAGGCACAACACGGGGAAGGAGAAAATGACAAAGGCCGTAAATCAGTAAGTTTTCAAAGGCACAAATGGGGTGAGACTATTTTGAGCACCAACACCAGCTTTGACTCGAGGATGGGCACTTCCTGTGAGTGGCACAAGAAAAAAGTAGACCAAGTGCCAAAATATCCATTAGGAAACGGAGTCATCTTGTAGAGCAAAGAAATAGATCCACCTTCAAAAATAGATAGAGAAACAAGGAAAATCAAGTCACCGCTGAATAGAACAAGTAAAAACACAAAAAAAGGAAAAAACAACAAACTATACACTGTACAGAAGATTTTTCTTTGATTCAAGGGAATCAATGAAAGAAATTCCTCAATGGCCTTTCATCAACATGAAATTCAAGCATTTCACCATCTAAGTCCTTAAGGAAGAAGGTGTGTTCACCAATCCTAATATCAATAGAGTAAGGGCCCATCCATAATGAGTCAAACTTGCCATGCTTGCCCTTATCCTCATGTCTGTTATCCCATAGCAGCACAAGATCTCCAATATTGAAGGCTCTGGGAGTGACCTTCTTGTCAAACAACTTCTTTAGTTTCTCTCTAAACTTTATATGCCTCTGGTGGGATGCCCTCCTCTCTTCATCAAGCTCAACAATCTGGTTAATACAAGCATCATAAGGACTTACCTCTTGATCTTCTAGCTGCTGGATGAACTGATAAGAAGATAATTTCATATGAAGCAGCAGGGCCTAAGTCCCTTACGTCAACTCAAATGGACTCTTTCTAGTGACCCTCTTGATAGTGATCCTATTGGCCCAAACAACAAACTTCAACTATTCACCCCACTTTCTCTTGTTCTGCTCCAATGTTCTTCTAATGATCTTCAACAAATTTTTATTACTGGACTCAGCTTGTCCATTTCCTTAGGGATTTTAATTGGAGGCATATGTCAAGTTGATTCCATACTCCCTGCACATTGCAACTAAAGGTTTAGCTCTAAAGCTCATGGCATTATCAGTTACAATCTTGACTAGCACCCCAAACCTGTAGATGATGTTGTTCAACACAAAGTCCATGACAACTTGGTGCGTTGCCTTCTTAGTGGGGATTGCCTCCACCCATTTAGTAAAATAATTAGTTGCTACAAGAATCCACTTGTGGACAACACTTAAAGGGTCTTAAATTTCACCAATGAAATCCATTCCCCATTGCTTGAATGGAGCTTCAATTGACACAGGCTGCAAAGGGAGGGAGACTGAAGCTTTCATTCTACCAAACAAGCGTTGGCAGCTTTCACATCTTCTAACCAACAAGGTTTCATCCTTGAAAATATTTTGCCACCAATAACCATCCCTTAGGATCTTATGTGTTGTGACTCTTGTAGCAAAGTACCCCCACAAACTCCTCCATGGAGGTCAGCAATTATCTTGGGGGATTCTTCTTCAGTAATGCACCTTAAGAGGACTCCCTCTGGGTTCTTCCAAGCTAACCCATAATCAGTGATGACATATTTCTGGGAAGCCAACTTAAGGGCTCTTTTTTTGTTCTTACTTAAATGCTCAGGGTAGTTTAAATGTCTGAGATAAAACATCACATCCTTGTACCACTCAGAATTCATCAACTTTTCAAAAACACCTGCCCTTTCTTCTTCTACCTCATTTACCTCAATAGTTTGCAAGTTTCTCTCTGCCATAAGCTTAGCCAAGCCCAAACCTCTCACCAACTTTATGGTTTGGATGTCCATATTATATTCTTGAAATTTGTTTACCCATCTACATCTTTTTCTTGAGACTTCCATCTCTGACAAGATGTCTTTTACCATGGTATGGGGAACATAAGAAACAACCTTTGAACTTAGAATATAAGGCTTGAAAACCTTTGTTTCTTTTACCAAGGAAAATGCCTACTTTTCCATGATAGTGTACTTCATCTCAGACCCCTGTAAGGCCTTACTGAAAAAGGAAATGGGCCTTTCAGCCCCTTCATCATCCTTCTACAGAAGATAGAAGCAATAGTGTTCTCTGAAGCAAAAGAGAACAGTTGAAAGGGATTCTTATAATCTGGAGCTATCAACATAGGTGCATGCTTGAGTGCCTCTTTAATCCCATTGAAATCTTGGATGGCAGCCTCCTCCCATTTGATGACCTGGTCTTTCTTTAGCATGGAAGTAATTGGAATGGTCAGCTCAAAGCAAAGTTTGATATGAATCTTCTAATGAAATTTATTTTCCCAAAAAGGACTAAATTCCTTTCTTAGTCTTTGGGATTGGGACCTTGCTAATGGCTTCTAATATTTATAGATCAATCATCACTCCTTGTGACACTATGTGACCAAACAAATTTTCCTTCTGCACTCCAAAATGGCATTTCTTTGGATTGAGTGAGATTTCATATTCTCTACATCTTATCAGCATCTTCTTGAAGTGCAGCAGGTGATCACTTATCTGTCTAGAAAATGTAGTTACATCATCTTGATAGACTACAATAAATTCATTAATGTAACCAGCAAAAGAAACATCCATTTCTCTTTGAAAGGTGGCTCCAGCATTCATCAGACCAAAGGGCATCCTGACATAAACATAGGTCCCCCAAGGAGTAGTGAAGGCTATCTTGATCCTTTCTGATTCCTTCACCACAACTTGGTTATAACTAGAGAAGCCATCCAAGGTGGAAAGCAACTCAGAACCAGTCACTAACTGTAGCATGTGCTCCATGTTTGGTAAAGGATAGTTGTCCTTCATTGAAGCTTTGTTCAGATTCCTAAAGTCCACACACAACCTGATGTCACCATTTTTCTTTCTGACATTGGTACTAGGTTTGCCACCCAAGAGGAATATCTTGTGGGCTGGATAATCCCTCCATCTCTTAGTTTCTTCAGTTCCTCTTGCATTTTAAGAGATAGAAGTGGATTGATTGGCCTCTGCTTCTACCTGAATGGTCTTGCATTAGATTCTAAGGGGATCTCATGCTGAAAAAGGTCCTCCCTATATGCCTTTAGTTTGAAGTATGTCCTGCTTGCTTTGAGATTACTGCCTAACCAAATTTTCCTTGGCTTCTCCTCTATACCAAGATCATGCTCCTCAATATCCCTTGAGGCTGCCATACATCTATTAACAATGTGATCAACATTATCAAAATTGGATTCAAGAGCCACTAGCCCTCTAGGAATAGTGTTGGTCTTCAACTAGATGATACCCTTGCCAAACAAGGTCTCCTTTCCTTCTGTTGCACATACCATTGGCTCCCAATCAATACTTTGATCAGAAAATTCTCCCTTGTTTTGTAGGAATCTTCTGATTTGAGCATCATCATCAAAAACCTACCAATGCTTGATATTGTCAAGAACAGAAGGTCTTGTCAAAACCTCAACCTCATATTCACAATATGGGGACATTGTGCAATTGTCAAACCGAGACCCCAACATTGCAAGCTTGTCATCCAAGTCATTAAATTTCCTATCATGATGCACAATGTTGAAGGAGTCAAACATCTCAATAAGATCCCAAACTACATGTTTATACATTGTTTCATTCGTTGATTCCTTGTAGCATACAGTCTTCTGACTTGTTTGAAAATTAACTCTGAATCTCCTTTGACAATAATGTCCTTGACACCATATTTCCAAGCAATTCTTAAGCCTCATACTCAGCAATGTTGTTAGTGCATTCAAAGTTCATCTTGAAGGAGAAAACAAATCTTTCCTGGCTTGGAGAAAGAAAAACAACACCAGCACCATTCCCAAACCTAGAGCAAGCTCCATCAAACAACAGGGTCCAAGGAGAACCCACTTGTTCAAGGCATTTGCATTCTTCAATCTTGTGCTCCCTTCCATCAGAAAATCCCACAAAGTTGTCTGCATCCACATTTGTGTACAATACCTCATAGGAAGCATTGTTGGGATCCTCAATAAGATGCAACATTTTCTTTTCTCCATACAACCTGACAAGGCTTCCCTCAATTGGAATGGTAGCATAGGACATATCCATTTGGACACTCCCACCAACACTTGTAGCCCATTTTCTTGACAGTAGCATGCCCCACTTGGCTGGGCAATCAACTATGACAACATCAAGTTTTAAATTTTTACCTAGGTATGCTGCAAGCTGCACCACCAAACCCTTCACACATCCTACCACTGGCACTTCTCTAGAGTCCATGGCAGTGCACTTCCCATATGTTGTTGTTACCTTAATATTCAACTCATTCATGACTTCTAGAGGCATGACATTGCATGATGCCCCTGAGTCAAACATACAGTTATGGAGCAACCTATCTTTGATAACCATAGTGGTGAAGAATGGATGCACATTCATCTGAGAGTCCACCAAGGATGTTACCAAATATACCTTAGGTGGTTCATCTAGCTCTTCTGATGCTAGTGGTGCTTCTGGTTCTTCAATAATTGGAGGAGTCTCCATAATATTTATATTTCTGCGTAGGGCAGTCTTCTCTTCTTTCAACCCCAAGTATTCAAATGCTCTCCTTTTGTGCTTAGGAATCCTAAGAAACTCAAAAATTGGGACAAAGACTTTGATTTGACTCAACACTTGGGAAATATCATATGGGACATTCCTTGGCAAGGTAGTATTGGAAGGAAAGCTAACACACTCATTAGATGGCACAAGATTCTTGACAATTTGGGCATGGGGAGGAGTATGATTCTTGTTTGGAACTGTAGGGCTTTTGATAGATGTATCTTTCTTGGGGGCCTCTTTAGGAATGTTTGAAAGTAAGGGAGCTTTAGGCTTGACTTGAGGTCCTGCTCCTTTGACAACCTTACTTCTTGTGTTATATTCCTTCTCTTGGGCCACAACAACATTCATCAACAACTGTCTATCTTCCTCAGATGGGATTCCTCCATCATACTTTTTTATCATCAAATCCCTTAAATATTCAAATTCATTATTGGTACATTCAAAAGCTTGTACATTATCTACTTCTAAATTATGACAAGGAGGAAGAATAGGTACCCTATGAATGCCGCTCCAAAATGTGGTAGCAACTTTAGCACTTATCACCTCAGTTGAGGTTGCCCCTTGTTGTGAGATGGTGGAACAACCCATCATGCAGACATCATTATCATTATCATCAGGTTCTTATTATTCTTGTTGATCTTCTTCACAAGGAGCATGAGGCATGAAAAATTTGTCACACCAATCAATGACATTTGTCTCCTCCACCACAACAACTCTAGTAGCCAAAGGATCAGGCACCATTCTGTTTTCTCTACCTTGGGGCTATCTATTTCCAAATCCAATAGGTCCCTTACCTCTGTCATCAGCTCTTTGGTGATTTTTGAACCTATCTTGCCCTTACTTGCTTGTGTTGACCTTGTGAGCTCTACCTAATTCCTTTCTTAGCCTGGGCTAGCTTGTAGGAAATCTCTTTGACAAGCCCCTGCCAAAGTTTTCACAACTTCTTCTAAATCAGCATCCTTGCTTGTCTGAGGTTTTTTAGGTTAACCAGACTTTACACCTTCCCTCTTTGGAGGCTTCCCAATTTCCTTGATATTGTTCTCTATTTGTAAAGCCATGGTGAAGGCCTACCTTGAATTTGCAAGGTTTTTTCCTCTTAAATAATATGTAGCCTTTTTATCAAATGCATCAGTATATTTGATCAAACATGACTCATCACAAGGCCTTATTCTAATAGGCAATATTCTCAAGGTCTTATTAAACCTTGTGTTGAAATCATGTACTAACTCATTAGGATTCTTTTTGATGTTTTCAAATTATGTCAAAAGAAACCTAGGGTCAGTTCTATCACCATACTACAATCTAAATGCATTGCTCATCTCAGTCCAGGAGTCAATAGAGTTATCTGGCAATGCTTTATACCAGTCCCTAGCATCCTCTTCAAAGGTATGGATAAATATCTTGATATATACATCTTCATGTTCAATCTCAAAGTCTTCCATCATATTGATAAAAATATTTAGATGCTAATCTCCAGTAATAGCATTATTTCCCGGAACTTTTCATTCTATTCCTTACATCTTGAGGCATTGCATTTGGATATCTAGTCATTCCCACAAAATTTATAGGTCCAAAAGTGTTTACAACAAAAGGGGGTCTAGGTGGAGGCTGGGCCATGTTTCTTTGAGGAGGTGACCCTGGAGGGGTGACAAATTGATGAGGGGCTGAAGGTCCTTGGAACATAGGAGTATAATTTTCAAAATGGAAGTCTCCCAAAGGCCTTGTCTCTTGGAAATCTCTATCAACCTCAGAGAAGATAGGTGCAAAGTGTGAAGCAAACCTTTCAAAATCAAATGAAGGCCCCTCTCCAGCTGGAGAGTTCAATTCCACAAAGAGGCTACCTAATTCAGAATCACTTGAATGGTATTCTTCAATGATAGGCCAATCACTTTCATCAATGGAGATCCCTCTCCTTGTCTTTTGATCCCCAATAGCTCTCCAAGCTTTTCTTCCTTCTGATTTTTGTCTTCCTAGCTCTAGAAACAATGTCCTAGCAAAGAAAGACCTTCTTCCTTCCAGCTTGGCAAATATTAGTAACAAATCTGACTATGACAGAGTTTTAAGACACTGGTACTTATTAAGAATCAGATCAAACAGGGAGTCGCCACTAAGGATTTCCACCTTAGTTGTGCAAATGCACTAAATATGATCTATCAAATGTCTTTCAATGCTAGGAATTGGAAATGAAAAGATTCTAACCTTTCTTTACCCAAATGCATCAAATGAAAGCTAGTGCATTAGGTGTGAACATTGAAATAATTGCACATGGAACTTGGAGCATACAAGAAATGTTTTACTAGGGTTTGAAAATGAAGTGCAATCATAATATCCCTGGAAATGGTGCCACAAGTGTTGGTACCCAAATTTGTTCTCCTTTTCAAGCCAAGCAACAACACTGATTCAACATGGAGCTTAGAGGTAGCTAAATCATAAATATATGTCATTTTGTAGCTGGGGAGGAGATCTGACTGTCCCTTTGTTACATGGGATTGTGGAGAGATGAGTAGCACTTTAAAATGATATGATCTTATCCTAACGATTTTAGGTTGTTCCTTTCAATCAAGGTAAGAGAACCTATTTCGTAACCTCTATTATTTTGAAAGGAGATACACGTACCTTTCTTTTGCTTAAATTTTGTAGAGAAGACCTCGGGAAAATATGATCAACACACTGAGATCGACTCTCACGAGTTGTCACTTCCAGATCATGGAGATAACTTCACAACAAGGTAAAGGTTACTAGAGACATTTGAGACCCTTCTTGGTTACGAATGTTTAGATGATGAGGATTGTGATTTTTCATACACAAACAATAACTTGGGGTAGGATGGATACATATTAGTTGTTTTTGAATGAAAATTTGGTGGGAGGTGGGGCATGGTGAGACTAGATTCACTAGATCTTTGAGGAATCTTACAAAATGGAAATTGACCAACAAAATGCCACGAGAATAACTAAAATGTTTCTTCAACTAGAATATGTGCTTCAATGGAGGCCCAGATTTGCACTCTTTCACACAATCTCTAAGATTCTATCATGAAGGATCGAGTTATAAAACCCAAAAAAGCATCAAGGTCTAAGCCAAATCATGCCTAAGGTACACCCAAAGGCTTATAGACAATCTCTATCAACATATGAGAGAAAAGTGATTTTAAATCGTTTATTCCAATCCCAAATGAAAGCTCTCCTAAGAAATGGAATTGCAGATGTCACTAAACTTTCATAAGGATTGAGGCATGTGTGATTGAATCAGATTTCAACACAATATTGCAACAGAAACAAAAAAACCTATTTGCATACATTCAAAAATAAAATCAACACATTTTGCACAAGACAACATATAAATAACTCGAATTAGATTAAATCTATCAGTAGGGGAAATTTTCTAGAACAGTCTCAGAGCTTTTCAATGGCTATACACTTGCAACCACCTTGACATGATCAGATTTTAATACAAAAGAGATATACAAGCTTCTTGAATTGTTTCTCAAAAGGGATGGGCTCTATTAAGCTTTCGATTAGAAAAATCAGTCCAGACCCCTCACACTCCAATAACTCCCAACCATTTGCACAAAAAATTTGTGCCATTTATAGCATTTACAATAGAGTCCCCTCTCCCCAAAAGACAAAAACATTAAATGCACTAGTGCTCGCCATGATTCTTTCGTGATTCTCATAATCAAATCTGCAAGAAGTCTCTAGGTGCTCGAAGGGTATATTTCATCAAATTCCTCCCACATTCAACTCCTTGCTCTGGTAGATCACTCTTCCTTCAATTTTCCAACCACTTCCGCCCCTAATATATCAAATCTGGCCCCTTGCATGCTCGGGAGAGGAAAAATGGAACATTTGATCGGGCACGAAAGTTAGACCATTTTAATGGTGAAAGATGTCTTCAGATCTTCCCACCAAACTTTAGATATCAACATTAACTTCCTTCTCTACTTGGTGTGTAGAAAAGACCAAGAAATCATGGAGACTCACACTTCTAGATGTGTTTTAGAGAAAAAGGGGAAAAATCAGATTTAGACTCACAACAACCATTGATCTTTACTTTGAATTTGAGTTGTCCACGTGGCAGATTCAAACTCTAGAATAGACCCAGTGGCTTCCTCTGACTTTTTACAACCTTTTGAAAAAATGGAAATTTTTCCATTTTTCCTCGCAACTCTGCCTTCGAAAAATGAGCCTGACACGTGCCCAAATATGATTGGAGCGGAATTGGGCTCAAATTTTTCCATTTTACTCTATTTTTGGAAAAGGAAATTTTTCCAAATTTTCCCCGTAGCTCTACCCTTGGGAACAGAGCCTAACATGTGTCCCAATATGATTCCAATCGACCTGCGCTTACTTTTTACTTTTGACCCCTTTTTACCCAAAGGAAAATTTTCTAAATTTCCCCTGAGAGCCCGCACCTCCGCCTTTGACTGGGGAAAAACATTGACCTTTTTCCTTCATCAGGCTTGCAGGTCATTTTGAAATTTTAATTCTTAAGGGGAAAAAAATCCAAGTTACCTCTGATGGCCCACCTCTTTGTGTTTTCAAACTACCATGTGTCATCATGGCACACATTGAGGTGGTCCCAAAAATTTGATAGGTTGAGCGAGTGTAGGCTCGCCACCTGTCCCATTTCGACAACGTTTTCCTAAATGCTTAAAGCTCAATGGAATGTGCCTTGTTTCATGCTTTGAGGAAGCCTCTTTTTGGCTGTTGAAAATTCTAAGTAAAATGCAAAGTGAGCGGAGGCCTCCACGTGTCACCCTGGCACTTCTTTAGAATAAAACTCAAGGGCCAGTCCCCGAACATGTGCGGTTCCTCCACATGTCTCCATGGCATAACTTCAAGATGGTGTCCAAAGCAGAGACCCTAAATGAGTGCAAGTTGGCCACGTGCCGTGTTCTACCAAACTACTCCAATTGCATAAAAAATTTTCTAAGTCCAGGAAAAGTAGTGGAATTCTCAACGTGTCCTTCTAGTGCTACTCTAAGGCAAAACCCAAAAGCAGATCTTCAAATGATTGTCGTGCCTCCACATGGACACATTTTGAGTTGAGGATTTTTATGATTTTTTCTAAGTATCCAACTGAGCAGCGTTGAACCAAAATATTCCACGTCCCCTGCCGATGCTAGGATGTAAATTTGACTAGGAGAAATGCCCGTCAAACCATAAAAAATAGAAAATGATTATTTGAGCCAGGGAATGAAATTTTATTCAAGGACAGAAAGTTTAGAAATGTTATAAGGGTCAAATATATTCCTCAAGGACACATCAATTCATTCTTGTTCAATTACTTAGGGCAGAAAAGATATGAAAGATGAATCCCGACCGTGGAGAACATAAAACATGGGGGAAACTGAGTTTCTAATTGAACATAGCACAAAAGACTCAAAATATAGACCCCTAAGACATTTATAACCCAGGAACCAATTAAAAATGGCCACAAGGATCAACCAGGCACAACATGGGGAAGGATAAAATGACAGAGGCCGTAAATCAATAAGTTTTCAAAGGCACAAATGGAGCAAGACTATTTTGAGCACCAACATACTTAACCAATTTAGGCCCGCTTTTGAATTTGATCTCTGTTGTCCATTAACCACGTGGAGAGTTGGTACAAGTTTTAGTCTCCACCTTGGGCTCCCATCTTGGAATTGTATTGAGGTGACACATGGCACCTTCAACTAAGTCGAAGACTTTTTAACGACTGATGCAACTTTTGGGGCTCTAGACAGGTAGAGGCTTGGCACTTGTTTTGGTCTCCACTTTTTTATTTAGCCTTTGAAAATGTGTCATTGAGACACTTGGCAGCTTCTATTATTTCTTCGATACTTAGTCAATTTTTGGGATCATTCGAATCATTTGCGAGAACCCGAAGACTTTGAACCTTTTCATTCCTTTTCCTTTGAGTCTCTGGTTTCTTTGACACTATTTTATTCCTTCCCCAATCCTTCTTCTCCATTTTAGAGTCTGCATGTAACTTGTCAAGTGGATTTGAAACATGGGTTCATTCGACAGAACCATTTTTTGAATTTGTTTCCTACATGGGGTCGTGGGTGATCTAATTTTTCTAAGGGACGAAAATTAAGATAACAAGAATGTCCTCTAAAAAAATCAAAATACTTCTCTCACCTTTCGGTCGTAGTAACAACATCAAAACAATATACATGTAAAACAAATAATCACCATTCTACATTATCAATTCTATTATCTAGCATCATATAATTAATTCAATTTCAGCATCCATAAAATCATAATTCTACTCAAAACATCCAACATAGGTTATGCATTCAAATTACGACATGTTAGTACCAAAATCTGAATACCACAACTCAACATATATAATTATCTATCATCAACATCTAGTGCATCATAATAAAAATGTAAACCGCATAATGTCCATATTCTAAATATCTTCATACTCCATCATCTACTAATCAAAATATAATACTTAAATGTCTAAGTATCAGTCTAACAATATAAACATGAAAATTAAATACGTCGAAGAGGAGTGGACACTACAATGGAATAGGATGTCGATTAACTACTTGAAATGATGGAAATATAAAATTACTAAACATAGGTTTAACATTAGAAGGAAATAACATGGAGACCATATGTAACAGTAATGTAGCAATACTTGTATATGAAAAAGACCAATCCACAATTCTAAAGAAGAAATGACAATAAACAAACATGGATGATAAAAACATAGGTTCTCGTATTTAATTGAGATATGATAGAAACCCTCGGTAGAGAGCCAGGCGAAGACCGGGATGTGGGAGGATGTCACAATGCGGTTGGGAGTAGGTTTGTCATCACGAAGTGGTGGATGAAAATGTGAAGGAAAGGATGGAAATAGGAAGGAGACATGAAATAGTCATATAAAAGTATTATAAAGAAATCAGAGCGAAACAAAAAATAGGAAGGAAACAAAAACACACAAAGACTCAACACCTAAATAAAATTAAAATAAAAAAACTACATCCCCTCATCACTTTCATATGTATTTTTGATTTAATTATTACATGGTAGGTGGAATATTGCTTAATAAATACTCTTATACTACATATTAAATGTGTGTCTTCTTTTTCCAAACTCCAATCTACTTGTCTTTAATTTACATATCATTTTATAGCAAAATATTTATGCATCTAGACTGTTGGCTTACTACATATTAAAACACATCTGAATCTCCCATCCATCTATCAAACATACATACAAATAGAATAATCTCTCATTTTCAATAATATAGATAAAAATAATGTATATTATCAATGATTTGTACTTTGTATATGAATTTAAGAATCTCTTTGAGAATGGGGAATGGGAACTTCAATAAAAAAAACTAAATATTTTTACAACCCTAAATAAAAAGTACATTTTAGAATGAAAATAGAAAAACATAATCATATATTTATACCATATTATATGCACTATATAGCAAATAATAAGGTTAAATATATAATTGATTTTTAAAAATTACTCTATTTTAAAATAATAAGAGAAGGTTTTTAAGTCAAAGGTTGAATGTATAAAAGACATAAATTGTAACACCCACAAAATTTTGTACACGAAACCCAAAACCAAACATAGATTATACTAGAAAAATTATGGAATAATTTTTTTTTTGTTAAAAGATGAATGCAACGTTTAGCTAAACCCTTAGTTAATAACCGATCATCACAAAATTAAATAAATAATAATATTAGATAAAAGAATTGATTAAGTCTATGGTTGGGTTTAAAATATTTCATTCGATTAATCTTAAATTAATTTAATACTAGGTTTCTAAGGTCATGCAAAGATTTAATAATAGAAGTCCAATTCTAAATGTGATTCCCACTAAAAACAACCAACTTGAGACCCAAGGACAACCTAGGATTAGTTAGGAAATTTATGGAATAATTTTTTTTTTAAAAGAGTCTACAACCAGGTTATAAGACAACAGTTGTCACTAACAAGTTCTAGATCATTTCTAATCCACTAGAATATACTTATCTTTTACTAACAATTATTAGATGTCATAAGGTCAAAAATTTAGGGTTAGAAATTTCAATTAGGGTTAGAGGGTAATTCCTCACCATACCCACTCTCTAACAGGATTTAAAGATTCAACTTGATTTTTCTCAAAATTAACTCATTAAAAAATTCCCTAAATCATTCCCATTGGATGGGAAGTTTTGTCACCTTTCCAATGATATAAAAAGTCCTTGTAAGTCCTCAGATTTCTCAACTTATGGGTTGGCGGGCCTTGGGGTGAAAATTTTCCCGAGAGTGGGCTGCGGGCCTAGGGAAGAAAATTTTCCCTACGGGTAGGTCTGCAGAGCCGCGGGAGAAATATTTCCCCACGGGCAGTGTCTGCGGGAAACCGGGAGAATTTTTTCCCGGAGGAGGAGTCGGGTCGGCGGGGCCACGGTAGACGTTTAAGAAATTTTGCGCACGGGGCGAAAAGCCACCCTTGCACTGCTCTCCCTCGAGTCGAGTGCAAGTCCGCAAGGGACACATGGTGCCTCTTAAACCAACGTGGGGAAAGCGGGGCAATGGGGGAATAATAATTGTAATGCCCCAAAAGGTGAAAAGGGTAGAATTCACCCGTGCCTCCGTCAATGCTTTGCGATGCCACATGGCATCTCCGATTGGCTACGGGTTGGCGGGGTAGTTTGGGAAAATTTAGAAAATTTTCCCAATTTTTTTGAAGCGCTAAGTTTAAAAAAGGATCCGCCCCTCTACCAATGCCTCGTGGTGCCACATGGTAGCCTCTGATTGGATGTGGGCTAGTGGGAAAAATTAGGAAAAATTTCCCAAATTTATTTCAAAGCTCTAAGGGAAAATTCGGACCCGCAGGTCCACCGTAAGGAAATTTTTCCCAATTTGTTTTTACAATTTTTTTGATGCCAAATGAAGTAAAACTTCAGAGGGCCATTACTTTTGAGAGAGAGCTTGGTATTGGTAAAATGAGGACTTTCTTGAAATCTATCAACGTCCTATTTACTCAAAAATCATTAAATTTTGATTTAGATACAATTTATGCGGATCGATTTTAAGAAAACGATCTACTGAGACTTTTATAGTGCAAATTGGTAAATTTTAACTTATAAGATTTGTTCAATTTGATCTTCTTCCTCTCTCAACATTTAAAATAGACTTGGATAATTATTCTTAGATGAATTTAAGAATTATTTCAAGATTCAATTTGTCTGATTTATTTGCAATATGAAAATTTACATCTAATGATAAAGAAATTTGTAAGAGGGTTGAACCCGTTTTTGCTAAGTTTTCTGAGAAGTTCCTTAATTATTTTTGTCCAATTGGATTCGTTTAGGGCATACTACTCCAATTTAATAGTTTAGTTTGTTATTTCATTATTTACAAGTTTGAGCTGTGTGCATTTTTGGATTAAGTATTTGCCAGTTTGAAAATACAAAATAGAGATCAAATTTTAAAGGATCTATTTACCATTTTCATCTTCCAAGTATTAGGATTCATTCCAATTCTAATCTAAAACACTTAGTTGATTCAATTCAACTATTGAAAAGCTAGAATACATCTCTGATTTCCAATTTTCACATATTTCAAAAGACAAAGTACTACACTTTCTTCATACGTATTTCTTTCTTTCAAATAGAGATTACAACTCACATTTAGATGATTAAATTCAATACAATGATGCAATTTGAGGAAGTTTATGTAATCCTTTATTGATTCCAAAAGACAACTTTACAACTTCCTTCTTTCTTTCCTCAATTTCATCATACAAGACATAATTTCTTGCTTTCAAAAGAACAGAACAAAGTATGTCTCTTTCACATTTCAATATACACTTTCATAACCAATACAACATCTTTCCATTACAAAACATATACAAGTTCATCCACTTCAAGTGGGAAAGGTTACAATAAGATTTCATTTCACAAGGGACAGTCAAACTGTCTTTTCTCAGCTCCAGAACAACAACATGCGTATTTCTCATTCTTCCAAATTATGATCACAACAAGAGTAGGGAAAGTAAATTCTCTTAACCCAACCAAGAAATCCAATGAAGAGGAGAAGCCATCCTTCTTCATTGGCCCCCGAGCCCCAACCAAAATGCAATAAAAGATGTGATCCAACTCATGGCAACAATAGGCTTCCACAAACACACAAGCAACATTTTCACAATAAAAACATAGTCCAAAATAGAATGTAGTTTACAACTACATTAAAGCATGAAAAACATTACTGAGGCTTCATCAAGCAAGCCAAAGGAGAAAGAAACTATGGGGATGCTTCTTATGCCTCCCAAAAGGGGAAATGGGTATCACCACCTGAATTAGAAACTACCAAAATATAGTATATCAAATCCCTGACATGCCTTATGCCTCCCCAAGTACCCCTTATTCCTTACATTTTATTATGCCTCCCCAACCTCTTATGGCACCCCATAACGAGTAAATAAATGAAAACTAGTTCTTTGAAAGGTAAAGACCAAATCCCAACTCCCTTCACCCTTATACCTCCCTAAAACACACTTGTTCCTCCCACAAAATAAACCACATAGTCTTATCCTACACCATTCCTAGGCCATATACCCAACATCTCACAAACATGCGAAAACATTCACACATTAACATTTACATTATAAAAGAAGAGAATTTCAAGAGCCAAGCTCTTACCTCTCCATGATGGAGTTTCCAAGTTCCAAAACAACAATTGTTTCCAAGAAAACAATCAAAAAATCCACCAAACGACAAGAATGCAACAATATTCAAGCTTCTCCAAAAGTAAGAGCTCCCAAAATAGCAAGGAATTTGCCGAAGAATGAAGTCTCCAAAGTTGAGTTTGACCCAAAACAAGGCAATGAATTCAAATTTTATAGAAGAGGGAAGGGAAGAGGATGAGGTGGATCTATGTAGGATGCCACATCACACATCCTCAACCCCAACCCTAAAATTCAACTTCATTCTCCAATGCATAATAAATAGGTGGGTGAATAATATGACAATTTACTTACATACTCAAATCCAACAAACACCCCAAAGGACTGAAATTAAATCATGTAAGAAAAGTGCAATTAAAACCTACAATTTTCCTTCTCAAAAAGCATTATAAAAGTCTAATTTCAATTCTCCAACCATAGTTATGGTTGGTAATTAAAATTAAGAGGTATGGGACAAGTTTAATTTGTCCCATAAGCCTCCAAAATCAACCTCCAAGGAAAAATTTGAATTTCAAGAAGGTGGAGTATTTCACACTCAAAATTTAACTTACACATCTTTTATAACATTTTAATTCAAGGCCAACAACTATATATATTAATTACTTTCTTATGACATATTTTACTTAATTAACTTAACAACATGATTACTCACAATATTACACACCATTTAATGAATAATGAAAGGGTCAATGTACCACAAAATAAACACATACAAACATAAACAAAGAAACCAATAAATAAATACACATAACCCCTTGGTCACATTTAAAGGTGATCCCCCATGGGAATCCCTAACACACACAAACACATACAAACAAATACTAGTTGCCATGGTGACCTTGTTGAATTCATCTAGAATTCTAATGTAGTTGGTCTCAATCCCCGATGTTTTTTGTGATATTTTAACCTGAGAAAAATGAATACCTCCTTCGGCCTCGTGGCCATATCAGAACATCCAAAGGAATATAATTAAAATTTCAAAATCATCTAGATATATGGATCACAACAATATCCAAGCAATCAACAAGATCATTTGCAATTTTACTCAACAACTATATCATCATCAAATAATTTCCATTTCTAGGTCTACTCACAATATCTAAATATCACATGTCTGAACAACATCCATAGTATAACCATGTCAAACAATATATCAACATCAATATCCAAAATGCCTCTAATAATCATCATGCATCATAACTGAATCAAGTCAACAATAATCCATAATCTAACATATAACATTATACTATAATAAAGTCTATAATCATGTCCATAATATAATCAGCAATATCATGATTAGTATCAAAAAAAAGGTGTCAAAGGAAAGTGGGGACTACACTAAACAACCCTTCCATTTACACAAGGATAATTATTTAGTTCTCTATTGTAAAAGTAATCTAAACTAATACGGGAAGAGATAATTTAATTTAATTCAAAGATAAAATACAATAACTTAATTACTTTCAAAACACACAAGTGGCCCTATTCAAAAAGGGGACCCATGTGATCAAATGAGGAGGAAGCCATGGAAGAGGAGGAGAAAACTTAGGATGGATACACACATCCCCCAAGGTTATTCATTTAATTTTTATATCTATATTCTACCCTATTCAAGGGATTTTCGATTTTCCATTTTGTTATAAGAATGGTTTAAAAGAATACCCATTTATGTATTATTCATTTGCTAAAAAAATCTATATTATCCCCTTATTTTGTTTTACAAAGAATACTTCCTTCTTTGTTTAAACCCATAACTTCAATAATATATATATATATATATATATATATATATATATAGAATGGTTTTTAATTTATTAAGGCCGTAGTTAAATTTCCAACAATGAACTGTGCTAAACTCGAGAGTTTGACTATGGAAAGTGGGCCGCATTTTCTTTGAATAGAGGGGGTTTGTTATTAAATTAAGGGGGAAAGAGTAGTATGTTTAATAAAGTTTTTGGGTTGGGGGAGTGGGCACCGCCCCTACCCCAACCCACTTCCCATACTCCCACATAAGCCTAGAGCCAAAACTAAAAAAATGTGCCCAAGGTTTATCTAAATTTATGTTTTTTTTTCAAAAAAGTATTTAATGTTTTATTTGTTATGAAATTTTTATTACAATATTAATGCTATATATATATATATATATATATATATATATATATATATATATATATATATATATATATATATATATTAATAATATTAGTATATTAACAATATTAAATTAATCGAGTTTAATTGAAATCCCTTTTTCGTTTGAAAGAAAAATTTATTTGTTTATTATTTAGAAAAGGAATTAGAGAAACAATACTATATAAGTAACTTGATTATAACTTCACCTAAATAGGAAGGTGTATAAACATTTTTTTAGATTTCATCCAAGACCAAGTTGAGAAATTAAAATGATTTCATACCCAACTCATTCTACAAAATAATAATAAGGGATACTTTCATCTAATAGAACAAGAATAACTTTTTTCTCATTTCTATCGAAAGATATGAGTAATGAGCATTTCCAACAATAATACGTTGTAACAAACTTCACAATATTTTTTTGGAAGATGAGAGCTTATCAATTTAGAGATATTGGAACAACTTAAATTAAATAAATGCATATCCATTTCAACTATATCCAAATCTTCCTTTCACAAATGCAAGGTAAATATTGATAATTTTGTTTCCAAACAAAATAAATAGATTTGAAAGTATAAGTCTCTAAAACAAAAACTCTTAAAGAGAGTTCGCAAGATCAATGGATTTCTAAGTATAACAACAAATTTCTCACAAATTTACAACTTAAAAAATTACAATCATCCACTCAAGTGGGAAATAAGGGAAAATGAACAAATTTTAACAAGGCTATCAACAAGCCAAACTTCAAGTCTTCAATATGTATGCCTCTCACAATGGTAGTTCCAAAACTTGCCTTCTTCCAACTTCACAATGGGATCACAAAACAAGGAAGGGGGAGTAGGAAACACTCTCCACAAACCTTAAATCCATTAAGGGAAGAATTCATTCCCTTAATGGCCCTTGAGCCCCAACCAAGGAACCATGAGGAGCATTGAGCAACAATGACAACTTGGACAAGGTGGCTTCACAACAAACACATACAAGGCATTCAACTCAAACATGACAACATAATCCACAAGATTACAATTTCACAACACAAAGGTTTGAGGATCAAACCAAATAGAGAAAGGGTTATGGGAGACCACCTCCTTATGTCTCCCAAGTGAAGTGGGAGTCTTACCCTAAACCTCAAAGTGCACAAAATAATCACACAAAATCCTTATCTCTCCCTTGCAAGCATGCAACAAATCCATGAATTCATTTTCTCTCCCCATAGGTAAGACTCCCATTCACACTCCCACCAAAAACATGCCTCACATAAACTCCCTTTTCTCCTCAATGGTCCCATAAACCCTTCTCACACACCCAACTAAGGCCAACTACTCAACCAACCCACAAAAACACCATCACAAGACAAAAACACTTTTAACAAGTACAACATTGCTTACAACAAACAAAATAACATAATAATAAAATGTGGAGAGCCTACCTCTCCATCAAGATTCAAGAAAACCTTCACAAGCCTCTTCAAATCCAAGCCAAGCAATTTCCAAGAACTCCAAAAGCTCCAAAATCCAAAAGTGCACAAGAAGAAAAATGAGCAAGTAACCCTCATTCCAACCAAAAATCACCAATAAATAAAAATGGAAAGTGAGGATGATGAGGTGGCTCCATGTAGGATGTCACTTCATCATCCCCCATCTCCACACTCAAGTCAACACACTAGGACTAAGAAACCTCAATGCACAAGCAAGGACAATGACAACCCACATGGCTCAAAACATGCACACCATACTTTCAAGGGACATAATAAATGGGAGTAGAAACAAAGTGCAATGATTTTCTTTCTCTTACACAAAAAAATAGACATAAAAGTCAAAATTAAGCTTTCCAACCCATAGGTAAGGTTGTTGGGTCAAATTAAGAGGCATGAGACAAGTCTTGCTTGTACCACAAGTCTTCAAAAGTGCACTCAAGTAAAAATCTGAATTTTGAACTTGTGATGGAGTAAATCACTCCCAAATCAACATAAATTTTACTTACACAATGACTACAAGATCTCATCATAACTATTAGTCACATCTCTACTTTGGTTAAACAAAACAAGAAGGGTTAAGTCTAATTAACACACATTTACACATGCTAATAAAGTGACAATTTTTTCAAATTTAAATACACAAAACATAAATAAACACATACAAAAATTAAATAAAGGGACACAATTCACCCCATGACCACATATGTGAAATCACCCCCATGGGAGACTTCCAAACAAGACATGCAAAACACACACTAAACAACATTACACAAGTTGTCAATTTTGGCCTCGTTACTCAATGCTCAACATCCTTCCATGGTTGGTCCCCTATCCCCTTCGATGTATGTGATAAAATTCTTGCACACAACAAAAATACCTCTCTAGCCTTTCGGTCGTATTAACAACATCGAGAAATCACATACATATATACATACATACATACATACATACATACATACATACATACATACATACATATATATAAGCTCAATATTCATCATTCGACATTAGCAATTCTATTATCCATCAATATACCAAAATCTAACCCTAACATCCATGAGATTACAATTATATTCCAACATCCCAAAAACATAACATGTCAGTATAAAATCCACATCATGAAAATCAACATACATCCAACTGTCTAACATCACTATCTAGTGCATCATAATAAAACATAAACATCATAGTGTCAATAATCCACATATCAGTATAATCTATCTACTGATCAATGTATCATAATCAAATGTTTGAACATCAATCTAATAGTATCAATATCAAGATAAAACAGTTGTCGAAAAAGAGTGAGCGATTACACAAATATTTAAAAATTTAATAATCAAATTATTAAATGAGAAATATAAAGACTTCTATAGATAATCTTATGAGAAGGGCACTCTTAACATTAGTTCGTTGATAGTTTTAAAATAATATAAATAATACTCTAATTTTTTAAAAATGAAATATTCTAATTGTTTATTGAGAAGATGGTACACTTTAAAAGATGATTTTTTAATTTACAATTAAAATTTAAAATAATTTACTCATTTTTTATAAAATATAAATGAATGTTAAAATGTTTGATTGCTTTTTTTCCCATTGTGAATTTTTTGGGCCAAAAATCTGACTATTCATAAGTCAAACTTTTCTCCAAATACTTACCATTCCTTAATTTTAGAAAAGATTGTAAAATTTCTTTTATTCCGAACACTTTCACTTTTTTTTAAGAGGCCCATCAACTTAATTAAAACAGTAGCCCACTCCTTGAATCTCCTACATAGGCCTGGAATTTGATGGTGATCCCTTCTTGTAAAAAGGAAAATTTTGTGACGGTTTGTCTATTTATGTATCTTTCAATTTTTGTTTTTAATAATATTTTATATTGTAAAATGAATTACAATATAAATTTGATTTTTTCCTAAGTTTAAGATCATGAACTATATTTTTAAAATAAATTATATAAAATTATTGTATAACACATAAATGAAAAATGATAAAAAGAAACTTCCACGACTAAAGATAATAATTCTAAATTTAAGATTGAAATTCGAATAACAAGTTACTAAATATTGTAAAAATCACCATAGACTTTTTTAACTTTAACTTAACCAAAAAGAATAAAACATATTTTTGAATTTAGAAGTTGTATTTGAAAATGAATTGATTTTTTCTAATTTTGTTTTGAAAAAATCACATTCAAAATCATACATTATTATATTTATATTTCTAATTTTTAATATATTAAATTCTTTTATCTCATAGAATATATTTGACGACTAATTTTATTTTATTTTTTGAAATAATATAAACCTTTATATTTACAATTTAAATAAAAACTAACTGGTCTAAATTTACG
The DNA here is from genome assembly GCA_018340775.1 of Taxus wallichiana var. yunnanensis. Lineage (NCBI taxonomy): Eukaryota > Viridiplantae > Streptophyta > Pinopsida > Cupressales > Taxaceae > Taxus > Taxus wallichiana. The sequence continues at coordinate 837,887,657 of CM031242.1, read as the reverse complement.
GTTAATTTTTTTTTAAAATTCTAAATTACTACTAAAAGATGGAAAAACGGTCCTTCAAATTCCAGGCCTGGCATATATTTATATATATTTCATATAACTATTATTTAAAGCTGAGTAGACAAGGAAGAAAAGACTACCTGCTAAACAGCTGTATAGATAAGTAAACGTGATTCCACCCGATTATATCTCCCAAAACAATAATATTAGAATGGCAAACTAAATTTAGGAAATCTGTTCCCTAATTTCTAGAACATTTAATAGATAGAGGATAACAGGAATTCAAGGTCCTGGTTGGTAATTGTCATTTTGGCACTCTATTTATACGCGCCACTTCCTTGATCAAATAGCCCTGAAGTGCTTTCCAATGGCTTCCTCCGCGGAATTGCTCTACTTTGTTATTGTTCTGCTTTCAGTGCTTTCTGTCTTCAATGTAAGTGCAGATCCAGATGCATTGCAGGATTTCTGCGTAGCCGATCTCGCTGCATCTACGGTTTTTACCAATGGAGTGCCTTGTCTAAATCCCGATAAGGTTTCTGCAGAGCACTTCACCTCATCTGCACTGAGCGTGCCAGGAAATACATCGGGAGTGTCATTTACTCCCATTACGACACAGAGCATGCCGGGCATTAACACGCTCGGAATATCGATGGCTCGCATAGATATCAGTGTGGGCGCGGCGGTACCTCCTCATACACACCCAAGAGCCTCTGAAATAGTGTTTGTATTGAGCGGAAGATTATGCGTTGGTTTCGTGGACACCGCCAACAAACTTTTCTATCGGAATGTGAAAGCCGGCGACGTGTTCTTATTTCCCAAGGGAATGCTTCATTTCCTGCAAAATATTGGACAAACTTCTGCGTCTGTGATACCTGCGTTTAATAGTCAAAATCCAGGCGCGTCTGTTATTCCGTTCGCCACTTTCGCTTCTAATCCGGCCATTCCCGCGGATGTTCTTGCCAAGGGCTTCCAAATGGATCTGAGTGAAGTAGACGAAATCAGAAAGCGCCTCGGTGGTAGCTGAAAATGTTGGCTATTTTGAAATAGTTTAACAGCTAAGCGATAATAAGTGATATATAACATGTTGTAATAAACCCCACACTGTTTACAATGCAATAAATTGTTTGTAGATTACCTTATCTCGTGTGCATATGTCTTCGTCTTTGTTTGTAGATGACCTTATCTCGTTTACGTTTCAGTTCGATACGAAAAGAATCGAAGTTAGTGCTGCTGTTAAATTCCTGGTTTATTAATGGTAACATGCATTATAGTCAGTTATGAATCGTGTGCCAAGGATCTTTACAGAAAGGGGTTTGCTTTCAGTTTTGAAACTCTTCCTTTTTCCAGTACTAACAAAACTACCAATACTACACGATGTTTCGAATTCGCCATTTCTGCTTTCAACTTAAATCTGTTAAGATTCCATCTTTTCATAGATCACTGGGCCGAGTCCAATAAGCATAAATATTTTCTCTAACTAGCGACCGGGGCCACCAATCACCACGCCCTAATAATACTCTTAAGCTCTATTCAGTTCTGTTGTATACCACGCCAGGGGTTTTGAGCATTTTGGCGATCCATCATTCATCGGGTTTGGATTCTCTGTTCAACTACCATTCGAACGAGCAGTTGCCCTGTGGACCTCCTCATGTTTTCAACACAACATAAAATTACGGTCGACCCAGTCCGGGGTAAAATTTGACGGTCACCTATGTGTGTTTAATACCTTTGCGGTGACCATAATTTTTTAATGCTCGCCTTCTAAAATTTAAAATACCATTATTTATGGAAACTCATATATATATAATGACGGTCAAATTTTAAATATGCAAGTTATACGTGATGGTTATTACAAATATTTGCAAATATTTTATGATCAAAATTAGAAAAAATCCTCTAAACGGACGTAAAATTTAACCCCTGGACCCAAAATTTGATGAATTTTATTTATATATTTGTATGAACTCATATCGATGTAAGTATCATTATCAACGCATCTGACATGGTCCGTGCATCCTTATCAACAAAAGCGGCAAGATCAAACGGTGGAAAAAAATCTACGAGGTTTAGTGTACTTTTATTTACAATATGCATTGTTATTGAAATTTTGTGCAATAATGAACACTTTTGCAGAGTATACATGTTGAATATTGGAAATGGCATGTAGTTAATTTATTGGTTGGTCACAACATTGGAGGATATAATTTAAGTTTCTCCATGGAGAGGTTTCCAGATAAAATAGTCGTTGTTGTATTTGTTGCCGCATTCATGCCGCTTAGTGGAACAAATCTCTCTGAGAGTATGGATGAGGTTCATATTTAGTATTATTATCTCTCTTAACTTCATGCAACAATTAAATCTATAAATTTGTAATACCATAAAAGTGTTTGCATACATTTGTGTAGGCTCTGTCGAGAATTAGAAGCTTGAAAGACAACACATTTTGCTATGCAAATGGAGAAGAAAAATCATCATCCAGTTTAAAGTTTAGCATAATTTGTTACAAAACATTCCCTCTTCTATAACTCATTAACTCAAATTAATCATTTACTGCAAATTCAAAATGAGAGTTGAATTGATTAATGTTGGTCAAAATGTAGGATAGAACATTTTTGTGCCACTTCTTGTAAAGGTTTCCTTTATGTATAAATGTACAACAAAAATTATGGAAGTGTACCCCGAGTATTCGTTGTTACGAAAGGAGATTTAGGTATTGTGGAGCAATTTCAGAGGAAGATGATCTCAGACAATCCACCCCAACTCGCCTACATGTTTTCCTCAATGGTGCAAATGAGTCTTGTCAAATGTAGTGTAAGAAGTTATGCCATTGAATGAGATGATGAGGCTCATCAAACTTTCTCCCAAAAAGAATCTAATTAGCTATGTAACTATAATAACATTTATTTTATAATGTGTTGTATTAGTGGTCCTTTTGGAAAGTTGTAATATTACCGTATGAGATCCATTCCATATGACCTATATTTTATTGATAATATTTAAAGTTATTGATTTTTTTTTATTACTATATGTGTCAAAAATTATTCTTTATAAACCATGTTTTTTCTTTCTTAAATATTCCATTCACGTCATTTCCTTATCTACAAAATGTATATATATAGGGAGGACATGTTGTTGGTTATGAAACCACCCTACAAGCCGTATACACACAACATCAAATTGTCTAAGAACTTTACAAAATAAGATCTAATGATTTATGCCTTTCATAGAACATGAGGACATTTCCAAAGTATTTGGAATCAAAGGATTTTAGATATTAGTTATGGATTTTGACAATATTTCGTGGGTCACACAAAAATATAGAAACCGCCACTGAGTTAAAGTTGACAACACAATGTCGTTAGTGGTAACTTGATCTGCATCTTTGATAATTTGAGATGGGTCCGTAATCACTTACATGTGTTTGGAATAGACTTTATTGTTTTTAATATCATCAAAATATAGTTAGGGTCTTTACCATGTCATCAAAATCAGCCTTTTTTTAATGGTGAAGTTTGGCGGTGATGGGTTTCGTTGAGGAAAACATATTGGCAAGTTGAGCGGTGCCATTTTCTATCATTATCAACACTGTACAAGATTAATTTATTAGTTGTCATGTTTTTACATGTTACGGTGCAGGGGTTAAATTTGATGGCCATCTAGACCATGTCAAATAAATTTAAGGTGACGTTAAATGTCAAATATTGACCTCTAAAAATGCAAAGTAATGTTATTTTTAGAATTTTATGTGTAGTGCCCACTCCTCTTGAATTTTATATGATTACGATTATGCTTATTATAGATTAGATTTATGGACATTTCTATCACAAGTTTAGATATTGAAAGATGGATATTGTTAGCTTGATTAATTTATAGACAATATGGATGTTAGACTTATGAAATGATTTACATGATGGATTATATACATGTTTAGATATATCGAATTGTTGATTTTGAGCTTATATTGGACTGATGTATTTATTCAATAATTATATGATGCTAGATGATGTATTTGATATCATGATCTTATTAATAGTTGATAAAGTAATGAAATTAAAATAATTAAAATTGTGAGCAATGGAAAATTACTTTTCTTGGTTTATGTTGCGATAATTGATTATATGTATCTGCATGCATTTTTATTATTTCGATGTTGTTAATATGACCACGAGGTGGAAAGCTATTTTCTTGAATATCGTAGGTGTTCGTAACACAAATAAACCAAAGGGGGATAGGAGACCAACAATGAGAGAATATGGAGTATTGGCAACAGGTCACCATGGAAACACATGTTTTCATATGTTGTTTGTTGTTGTAGTTTGTTAGGAGGTCCCCATTAGGGGGTGACCTCAAAAGTGACCTTGGGAATGTTTTTAATTTTGTCTTTTTTTCTTTTATTTAATTGTGAGTTATTGTATTTTTATTTGCATGTGGAGTCACTTTTATTAATTGTGTTTAGCACCCCTCTTAAGTTAATTTAAAAGTGTTTATCTAGTGCTAATTAGGATTGGAAAAAAGAGGGGAAGTAAATGTGAGTTGGTAGATTTAATGTGTGTTGGTTTGGGATGAGTTTAATTTGTTTTGGGTTGTGTGTACTCAATATTCCTTGTGAAATTCAGATTTTGACCTTCTAGGCGAAGAAGAAACAATGTGGCCTCCTACATGGAGCTACATCATCTCCCTCTCCCTCTTTTGTATTTATTACAATTTTTGTGAAGTGTTGGGGGTTACTTGCTTGGTTTTGGCTATCTCACTTAGGAATGCTTGATTTTTCAAGTGCTTCTTGTAGTTGAAGATTACTTTGAATTTCTTGATTTTGGAGGATATTGGGATTTACTTTTGGAGTGGATTTTTGCTATGGCAAGGTAGGGTCTCCAACCTTATTTTTCTTATCTTGCATTGTATGTTTATGTGTTGAATGAATTTTTTTTTTTCTTGCATGATGTTGTTGGGTAGTGAAATGGGGATAAATTTTGTTGGGAGGCATAAGAGTTTCTCTTGGGTATTTAGGAGGGAGTGGGTTGGGTGCCCCACCTTGTTCTCATCTAGTTATTTTGTTTATTGTGTGAGACATAAGAGATAGGGAGGCATAAGAATGAGGGAGGTATAAGTGATTTTGCATTTGATTGTGTTTATGAGGTTTTTTGATGTGGGCATCCAAACCCTTGGGAAGCACAAGGGTATCCCCATATTCCTTTCTCTACTTGGCTTGTTTTAGAACCAATGTGTTGGGAATTTTATGTGCGGAAAAAATGAATGTTTTGTTGTTAATGTTCTTGTGTGAATGTTGTTTCAAAGTAAAAGTGGAAGCCTTGTCTTTATTGCCATGCTTGTCAAATATTCCTTATTTTTCTCATTTTTGGGCCTCAGGGGCCAATGAGGAAGTAGGCTTCACTTCCTCATTGGAGTAATGTCTGGGTGGAGAGTGTTGTCTAATCCCCCATTTTTGGTTGTGTGATGATCTTGGAAGAAGGTTGATTTTGGATGATGAAGGCTTCTTGTGCATTTGGAGAAAAGAATAATGGACTCTCTTGCAAATATTTACCATGTTGTCTCCATTTTGTATGGAGGGCTTGTAAAATTGTATTTATTTAAAGTGAAGTTTTTAGTTGTTTTATTATCAAAAATGTAATCTTAGTTGATATTGTAAATGAAGGAAAAAAATTTAGAATACTTTCATTACTTCTTGGAAAGGAAGACTATAAGATTGTTAAGTTGAATCTAGTTCATTGAAATGTGATCGAAAAGGAAATAAGCATGTTCTCATTTTAGTTGATTTTTTTCTCTTCATTAGGTGTGTTGTTCTTATTTCAAAACTATGGGGAAATATTGTTATAAATTTCTTGTGGGAATGGATGCTAACTTGTATTTTATCAAAACAAGAAATATTTATTCTTATTATATTACATGAAAGGCATAGGGTAGTGAACTAAACTATATTTGTTCATCTCCTTATATTGGCTGCAAGAAATTTTAAATCTAGTTTAGAAAAGGAACTACATACTTGTAAAGTAGACTATAGATATATATGATTATATAAATGTGTTAAGTTAAATTAATTTCATTTTTAATTAAATATAAAAGAAAATGGAAATGATGGATGAAACAAAGTTATAAATCAACACTTGGTAATATTTCTATCAAGTTATAAAAGAGATTTTAAGTTAAACTTAAGATTAGTGATTAATATAAATATTACTACTTCTTGATAATAGTAGTGATATTGAAATATTAGTATTATTAATACTAATAATAATATTGATAAAATTATATATATATATATATATATTAACTAACAATGTACATAAAACAAAATTGAAATTTTTTTGTGAAACCGTAATGCCATAAAAAATTTGCAACTAAAAGAATGTTTAACTTTCATTTTTTTTTTTGATAAAGTAGACACAACTAAAAATTACAGTTTTGATGCAACATGCATAATCATACTTTGCATATTTATACACAACAAGGCTTTCAAATATAACATGTAACTAAAAGAAAACTCATGTTTTCAAATGATTATATTTCAATATTCTAGCAACAATGAAAATAACAACTCTCTTAGTAACAACCAATGTTTACAAGAAGCAATAATTACAATAATGGTTATTTACAAGAGTGTATAGACTTGACAAGTCACATTCATTTACAAAGTGATGGCAATGTCCTCCAAGGATGAGAAAGGCCAAGATGGCAAGAGGCTCTACTATCTCCAACTTGAGCTCCAACTCCAAGAGAATATGGCTTGTTTACCACCCAACCAATAGGCATCATCACATGCCTTTCCATGGTTGGAAGTCATGCTAGCCTCCCCCAAGCCCATGGGAGAGAGGAACTAGCTTCCACAATGTGCACAAGTAATGGGGATTAAACACACAACAAGAGAAAACATAAGACCATTCAACCACTTAGACCTACTATACAATGAAAAACCACAACATGAGGAGAATAAGATCAACCTCACAAGGGGGAAGAGAGGAAGAAGGATGCCCAAATCAAGGTGTCCAACCATAGGAGCACCAATAATACACATATATAAAAACTCCTTATACCTCCTAATCTTACATCCTCCTTATTCCTCCTTATGCTATAGAAATCCTTCTTGGGAGGATTTTCAAACCCAAAGGGTTTCCTCACCAAGAATGGGGAAAGGTTCAAGCCATATGAGCCTTTCTCCCACCTCAAAGCATATGAGGGGATGAGAAGGGACCTTCATGGCTTCACCTACAACCATGAGGCTTGAGAGTGAAATCCCTCTCTCTTCCCCTACATTCTCCAAAAACCATCAATCCAAATGATGGTGGAGAGAAAACAAGAAAACCAAAAGAACAAACAACAACTACATTCATCATACACTTCTGAACACATATTTCACACACATTATTTCATTGATCAAGCATACATACAAGATAAGCAAAACTAAGAAGAAGAAGGTTAAGAACCCTACCTCTAAAATACTTTCCAAGACTCTAAGCTTTTCCCCTTTGTCCAAGCTCCCTTCCAAGCTCCCAAAATTCTCCAAGTGCTCCCAAAAAAATGAACCAAGAAGACCCATTCTTTCCACATGAGGAAGAATAAAAAGAGGAACCCAAAAGTTTCCTCACCAATGAGAAAGTGACAAGTGTCACCCCCTCTCCTCTCAAGATTCAAAGATTCCAAAAACAAAATAAGTAAGAGTAAACTCACCTTTTATCCCTTTTCACCCAAAATACTAAAAACTAAAATAAAACAAAGTGGAGCAACTTTTAACACTTTCACACAATCCAACCATCTTACATGGATGGTGACTAAAGAGGGCTAAATGGGAGGGAAACTCCCTCCAAACCTTGGAAATAGGCCCCCCTACCTATTAGGTAGGGTCCAAGGGCCCATTTTCATGCTAAGGGAACCCCCAAACTCAAAAGGGGTCCCTAAAATTACCCAAAATAACCCAATTTCGGGTTTGGCATGCTTGGGCACATGGGTAGAGGGTGTGGGGTCCACCCAAGGTTCACATGTGGTCCCCAATCCCTTCTACCAACACACACACACTTTCCCAAAACCAACATTTAACTTAAGATAATATCAATAAACCCCTAAGCTAGTTTACTTAATAAAACACACTCTAAACCTAATTAATTTTACAAAACAATATTACATTACAATTGAGGGGTTCACCCATGGTGCCCAATTAAATACATCTATTCTAAGGCCTCAAACATTTAGCATGGTTAGGACTCAGCCCGTGGGCTGCTTGTGCACAATTGCGTAGCTGCCCTGAAACCCATGCTCTCCTATACATGTCACCTACACACTCATTGCACACTTTAACCGCATCTGTCCAATATAATAAACATCATCTATACATCACAATATCAGTCAAACTTATAATGTCGAACATAATTTACAATTGATAGTGCAATGCATACAATTATCCACATAGTTTGCCATGAATCATCCACAATTAAAATTGCAACGACATATACTTAGGTTAGCATGAAAATCACCATCATTAAATCCAAAACACTATATCATCAATCAAATTAACCACAAGAGACTAACATCTAACCGATAAGTCTATCATATAACCCTGTTAGTGTCATCACATCATACGAAATATATCAGTATATGAATCTAATCCAATTGGCGCTACGCGCCCAAAATGCCATAATGTCCAAGAGGGATAAAATATCATAGTAAAATGTCCAAAGTCTATCAGATTCTCAATCAAAACATGTCTAGAAATAAAGGAACCAAAAGATAACTAGAGCTATAAAAATGTGGGCACTACGAAACCGTATAGGCCGCGGCACGTGCAAATTAAATAAGGTAAGGGTTGGGAGTAGGGTGGCCAACCCCACCCCCACCCCATTAATAAATGGGATGGGGGTGGGGTCGGTGACCCTCCCCCCAACCCTAAATACTTTCTACTAAACAATAAACCCACAAACACCGCAATATGTGTGCGATCGCCCTACACTTCAAAATTGTGGATTATGAGTTAGTCCCTCTTATGGTAGAGCTTAATAAAATTCGTTATATATATACTTTTAGCCAAGTAAATGTACACACCAGTTTATGTATTTCATTAAAATAGGGTAAATACCCACATGCCCATTTGGGAAAAGGCTAAAATAATGAGATAAACAAAATAAATAAATACATTGCAACCCTAGAAGAGGGTGTAAATATAAAAATAAAAGAATTGAGGAATGTGCATCCATCCATGAGCTTGATATTTTCTCTCATGGCTTCCACCTCCTCCTCCATAAATCTGTAAAACAAAAAGAGAAACAATAAGTCAAAATAAAAGAGAAAAGAGCTTTTCATAAGCATGCTTAGGGTTAGTTGAATCCCTAAATCCAAGGCGCCCAAATGAATCTATCCAAGGGATGAGATTCATCCCTACAAAAAGTAGGTGGGAAGTGGGTGAGAAAATTTTCAAATTTAAATTTCATGGGTGGACATTATTTTGGGCCACTCTAATATGTGTAGGAGGTGTTTGCTACGCCCTTAACCTATTGCTTGTATTAGGATATGAGTAGCCGACTTGTGGCTTACCATATCATTTTATTATATAATTTAAACTTTCTCATGCTTAGTAGGTCAGACTTGGTGATGGCCATAACATATAAATAGTATATATAGGGGATTGTATGTAGTAATTGATCATCATTGGAGTATTTGAGTATTATTGTATGGTTTGGAGGTTGCCCCCTCGAAGTGGCGAAGCTATTCTAATTGCATATTGAGATCATGATTACAGAATATTGTGTTATTTGGTGTTATATTGCTGCTTATGATCTAAATTCTACAAGTAATTTCATTACAAGTGGTATCGTAGCTGCGATTTGGGCCAAAATTAGAGAATAAAAACCCTAATTTTTGTTGTTTCCAACATATATTACGAACCAGAGCGATATGGTGGGATAAATTTTTATCGAGTTGTGAAACATTTCAAGTAAGGTTCCCTAAAAATTTTAGACTTTTTAAATTTATTTTGCAAAAGTTATTACAAAATTAGGGTTTTTCATAAAATTGCTCCCTAGGGTGCAAATTCTGATTTTTTTCAAATTCGTTAAATTTTCGGCAAGAAAAAAAAATGTATTTGGGGTTTGTTCTTTAAGTTTGTTTATATTTGTCCAAATTCTTATCGAAATCCAAACCCTAAAATTTGACCGTGATCCCTACATCCTACTATTTTGGGGCATTATGGCGGGGCCTTCCACAAAAAAAAAGGAATACCATCACTCCAGGTAAAACACCAGAAAAGGATGAGATAGTAGTTGAGGAGTTGGAGATAGAAGATATAACTACAGATTCCTCAGGGTTAGGGTTTACTTTGACAGACCATAAAGTAAGCCAACTTGAGTTTAACCTAAGAGACCTCGAATCTAGGGTGGCCACCAAAGAAGATGTGGATAAGATTGGACATAGATTGGAGGATTTCATGCAAAAATTTGGTACGCATATACGATGGGTAATCATACTTATGTCAATCAAGTTGGATCCTCATGTTAACATACTAGACACATGAGCGAGTGGATCTGAGTGTGCACAATCCAAATATGAGCACTCTGCGCAGCCTGCACTATGTTTCCAAAAGTGGAGATGCGTAAGTTTGATGGAAAGGATCCACTCAATTGGATCAACCAAATGGATAATTTCTTTGAACTACATCAGATTCCATCAGGACAAAAGGTGACCATGGCATCTTTGTATCTCGAACCTGACCAATTCATATGGTATCGATGGTTATGTGCTCAAAGGTAGAAGAGTGGTCTTAATGTTACATGGACAGTATTCACTGAAGAGTTACAATTACACTACATTTCTAGTGTGTCAGATAATTACTTCAACCAATTAGAAAAGTTGAGGTAGACAAGCTCTATTAAGGATTACATTCATCACTTCCAAAACCTTTCTCTGCGGGTGGAAAATATTACTGAAGAGAATATGAATGACCTATTTCTTAGGGGTCTTAAGGATCACATAGATAATGAGGTGCATATGTTTAACCTTCATAAGGTTTCTGATTTGATGATTATGGCAAGAAGGGTAGAGGAGAAAATTTTTTCAAGTAGGAGACAACATTTCACTTTTACTAGAGATTACAACACCTTGGCCCCAACACTCCCTCGACCAGTCAGATTGACACCTCAACAAATTGAATAAAAAAGATAAAAAGGGTTATGTTTTAACTGTGACAGTAAATTTGGGCCCAGACATAAATGTGCTGAAAAGAAGTTGTTCTACATTGATGGGCCTAGTGATGATGAAGATAATAATGAAGATGCAGAGTCAGAGGTCTTGGTTAAGCCAGAAGAGGAGTCAGGAGATCCTCATCCAACGATCTCATGCCATGTAATTTTAGGTATTAGCACCCCCAAACCCTAAAGGTGGTTGGATTCCTAAAAAACGGAGGGTCTCGTGTTGATTGATTGGGAAGTACTCACAACTTTATCAATCATAAGTTAGCGATCTGCGCCTAAACTGCATTTCATTTATCCAGCTCGAATGTCAAGTAATGATTGCTAATTGAGGTAATGTTACTTGTTCTAGAAAATGCCATAACATTAAGATTTCCATCGGAGATTACATACTAAATAGTCCCATGTATGTCATTTCTATGGGAGGAGCGAGACATTGTGTTAGGGGTTCAATGGCTTACCACTTTGGGAACCATTGAGATGAACTTCAAGACTTGTTCATGCGATTTCACTTTGAAGGAATAACTTTTGAGCTAAGAGGCTTAAGAGAAAAGTCTCCACAAATAGTAAGTTCTCATCGGATGCACAAAATGCTAAAAAGGGTGTAGAGGAGCTGTGGCACAACTCTTTTCATTGGAGGCTCATCATTCTAAGGACATTATACCATCGAGATATATGCAAATAGTGTTGGATGCACACTCGTTGTATTTGAAAATATACCAAAGGGCTTACCTCAAAAGAGAGATCATGATCATACTATTCAGTTATTACTAGGAATTCAACCACCTAACATCAGACCTTATAGGTACCCATATGTGTGAAAAAGTGAAATTGAGAATATTGTACAAGAGATGTTGGAAGCAGGAATCATCCACCATAGTCAGAGTGCTTATTCTTCTCCAGTAGTGATGGTATGGAAGAAAGATGACATGTGGCACATGTGTCCTGATTATAGGGAACTTAATAAGTACACAATCAAAGATAAGTTTCCTATTCCTGTTATTGATGATTTGCTTGATGAGTTGCATGGTGTTGTTTATTTTACAAAGCTTGATCTTCATTCGGGATACCACCAAATCAGAATCAAGGATGAGGATGTTCATAAAACTACCTTTCGGACACATGAAGGACATTATGAATTCCTAGTAATGCCTTTTGGACTCACAAATGCACCTTCTACATTTCAAATTTTGATGAATTCTATTTTTAAGTCATTCACTCACAAATGCACCTTCTACATTTCAAATTTTGATGAATTCTATTTTTAAGTCATTCCTGCAGAAGTTTGTCTTATTGTTTTTTGATGATATAGTAGTTTATAGCAAAACATGGGAGGAACATTTGCATCATGTAAATAATGTTTTGGAAACCCTTGTGCAACATCAACTTTATGCAAAGCCCTCTAAGTGTTATTTTGGACTCAAGGAGGTTGAATATTTGGGTCACATTTTCTCTCATGAAGGGGTTAAAGTGGATCCTAATAAGATCAAAGCCATGATGGAGTGGAAGGTTCCAAAAACCCTAAAGAATCTACGAGGTTTTTTGGGGCTTACAGGTTATTACCAAAGATTTGTAAGGCATTATGGAAGCATATTTTCACCTCTCACAACTTTATTAAAGAAGGATTCCTTCCATTGGAGTGAGGATGCAACCAAAGCATTCGAGAAACTAAAGGAGGCCATGTGCACCGCTCCAGTCTTGGCTACTCCAGATTTTTCCAAAACATTCATTGTTGAATGTGATGCATCGGGGCTGGTATGGGGGTAGTTCTCATGCAAAAAGGCCATCCTATTTCCTTTTTGAGCTATCAATTAAAAGGTAAGAATATTTCCAAGCCGACTTATGAGAAGGAAATGCTAGCCATACTTCATGCAAGAAAGCAATGGAGACCATATCTCATAAGAAGACACTTTAAATTAAGGACAGATCATGATAATCTAAAATAATTCTTAGAGAAGAGTTTATCATCAGAAGAACAACAAAAATGGGTCTCCAAGATGTTGGGATATGATTTTGATATTATCTATAAGAAAGGGAAGGAGAATGTAGTTATGGATGCTCTATCATGAAAAGATGACTCAACTACAACATTGTTATGTACCATCTCCATATTACAGGAAGATTGGATAGATGAGGCAAGGTCCGAATGGAGAAATGACCCAACCACACAAAACCTCATTCATCATCTCCAGAATGATCCAAGCGTGTCTGTAAAAATTGTATTGAAAGGGGATGCTTTATGGTATAAAGATAGATTATACCTATGTAAGAACTCCACTCTTAAAAATAGGATTTTATCTGAGCTTCATTCTTCCCCAGTAGGGGGCACTCTGGATTCTTGAAAACCTATCATCGAGTCAAACAAGATTTCTTGTGGGAAGGGCTCAAAGGCGATGTCAAGAAATTGGTGGCGAATGCATGGTTTTTCAACAAAATAAGGGTGAAACTTGATTCAATCCCTGGTATTCTACAACCTCTATCTATTCCTAGCTAGCGGTGGGAAGAGGTTTCCATGGACTTTATCACAGGATTGCCTAAATCTAAAGGAAATAATGTCATCGTGGTTGTGGTGGATAGACTCACCAAATATGCTCATTTTTGTGCCTTGGCACACCCATTTGCTGCAAGCACGGTAGCAACAACCTTTATGGACACAATTCAGAAGCTTCATGGGACACCAAAGATTATAGTAAGTGATCGAGACCCTATATTTACTAGTAATTTTTGGAATGATTTATTCTCATGTTTGGGTACTCAGTTAGCTCGTAGCTCTTCTTATCATCCCCAATCTGATGGGCAAACAAAATTTGTAAATAAGTGTTTGGAGGGATATCTTCGTTGCTTTACGTCAGATAAACAAGCAAGATGGGTCCAATGGTTGCCACTTGTAGAATGGTGGTATAACACTTCCTTCCATACTTCATCTAAAATGTCTCCTTTTTTGGCACTCTATGGGTACCATCCACCATCCATCACATCATCATTGAGAGGAAATCCGTGGGTTAGAGCAAGTATAAGAACACGTTCGAGTGATCAACAAGAGGTCCTCTCTAGTCTCAAGGAGAACTTGGTCATGGCACAAAACCGCATGAAGCAATAAGCTGATCAACATCTCATAGAAAGGCATTTTGAAGTCGGTGATTGCATTTTTGTTTTGTTACAACCATATAAGAAAATGTCTTTGAAAAAACAAAAGGATAACAAACTTTCATCAAAGTATTATGGCCCCTATCAAGTATTGCAGAAGATTGGTATTGTAGCATAAAAATTAGAACTTCCACAATTCACCAAAATACATCCATTCTTTCATGTTTCTTGCCTAAAGAAAGTAATTGGACAGAGAGTATCAACCCAAACAGTGTTACCTGAGCTCGATGAGGAGGAGGTTCATTTTAGAACCTGAATGCATCCTTCAAACACGAACTAAAACATTGAGGACACGGGTTATTACTGAGTACTGATCAAGTGGAAGAATATGGATAATGAAGATGCAACATGGGAAGATATGACATTCTGCAAAGTAGCACCCAGAGCTTCTCAACATTGGGGACAATGTTTCTTTGAAGGGGAAGGGCATGCTACGCCCTTAACCTATTGCTTGTATTATGATATGAGTAGCCGACTTGTGGCTTATCATATCATTTTATTATATCATTTATACTTTCTCATGCTTAGTAGGTCGGCCTTGGTGATGGCAGAACATATAGATAGTATATATAGGGGATTGTAGGTAGTAATTGATCATCATTGGAGTATTTGAGTATTATTGTATGGTTTGGAGGTTTCCCCATCGAAGTGGCAAAGCTATTCTAATTGCATATTGAGATCATTATTCGGAATATTGTGTTATTTGGTGTTATATTGCTGCTCATGATCTGAATTCTACAAGTAATTTCATTACGGTGTTATTAGTTTCTAACCCAAGTGTCTTATTAGAGACATTTTTATTTAATGTAAGCCTTGACCCATTTTTGGGTATAATAAAACTTGATTATTCAACTAAATAAACCACAATACCCTTGGGATTAATTTGAGGAAGTTTAATTAAGGTGGAATTAAATTGTATTAAAAAAGAATATAGGGGAACGTAAGTTTTACTTTATACTAACTAATTTTATTAAAAGGTATTGAGAGATTTTATTATTTTATTTAAAGGGGATCTAAGGGAAAATTAATAATATTAATTTAATGTAATTTTTAAAACGACAAAGTGTGACCTAGGTTTGTCTTGGGTTTCGTGGTATGATATTTGTATAATATAGAAAACATGAAAACTAAAACAATATCTAGAATGATGAACCGACTCTCTCCTTTGTATATGTAGGAGGCGTGGACTAGATGAGGTGTTCTATCATGTACACCTAAACTTTCCATTGCCGGACTAGGATGTAGCAGCCATTTTATCTTAGATATTATAGATGCTACATGATGTGAATGTTGCTATACATGGAGGATCACTAGGAGGATGACCGCCGAGAAAAGATAGAGAGCCATCAGTAGAGGCTCGTGCATCTCCATGACACAATGATGAGCATAGGGAAGAGAACTCCCATGTGGAGTCAGCTAGAGAGGATTCACCTCAGAGGGGACATGGAGATAGGATTTTAGGACACAAAGACATATCTCGAGCCACAACATCTAGGTGGAGTAGAAATGATGTGGTAGCCTACATATAGCCACATCATCTCCCTCTCCCTATTTTCTATTTATTAAAATTTTGTAAAGTGTTGGGGGTTACTTTCTTGGTTTTTGCTCTCTCATTTTGGAATGCTTGATTTTGGAGTGCTTGTTAGAGTTGAAGATTTCTTGGAATTTCTTGAGCTTGGAGGATTTTGGGACTTTCTTGTGGAGTGGATTCTTGCTATGGCAAGGTAGGGTCTCCACCCTTATTTTCTTCTCTTTCTTTGTATGTTAATGTGTTGAATGAATGTGTTTTATAGAATGATGTTGTTGGGTAGTGAAATGGCTTTAGGATGTGTATGAGAAAGTGAAATGGGGATAAATTTTTTTGGGAGGCATAATATTTTCTCTTGGGTATTTAGGAGGAGAAAGTTGGGTGCCCCACCTTATTCTCATCTTGTTATTTTGTTCATTTTGGGAGACATAAGAGAGAGGGAGGCATAAGAGTGAGGGAGGAATAAGAGGTATTGTTATGTGTAGGGAGACATAATAGATTCTTGCGTTTGATGGTGTTTTGGATTTTTTGAGGTGGGCATCCAAACCCTTGGGAGGCACAAGGGTATCCCCATATTCCTTTCTCTACTTGGCTTGTTTTAGAGCCAATGTGTTGGGAAGTTTATGTGTTGAAAAAATGAATGTTTTGTTGTTATTGTTCTTGTGTGAATGTTGTTTGAAAGTAAAATTGGAAGCCTTTTCTTTGTTTCCATGGTTGTCAAATATTCCTTATTGTCTCATTATTGGGGCTCGGGGCCAATGAGGAAGTAGGCTTCACTTCCTCATTGGAGTAATGGTTGGGTGGAGAGTGTTGCCTACTCCCCCATTTTTGGTTATGTGTTGATCTTGGAAGAAGGTGGAGTTTTGATGATGAAGGCTTCTTGTGCATTTGGAGAAAAGAATAATGGACTCTCTTGCAAATATTTACCATGTTGTCTCCATTGTGTATGGAGGGCTTGTAAACTTGTATTTGTTTAAAGTGAAGCTTTTAGTTGTTTTATTATAAAAAAATGTAATCTTAGTTGATATTATAAATTAAGCCACAAGTTTAAAAATCCTTTCATTACTTGTTTGAAAGTAAGACTATAAGATTGTTAAGTTGAATCAAGTTCATTGAAATGTGATTGAAAAAGAAATAAGCTTGTTCTCATTTTAGTTGATTTTTTTACTTCATTAGGTGTGTTGTTCTTATTTCAAAACTATGGGGAAATCTTGTTATAATTGCTTGTGGGAATAGTTGCAAACTTGTATTTTGTCAAAGAAAGAAATATTTATTCCTATTGTATTACATGAAAGGCATAGGGTAGTGAAATAAACTATATTTATTCATCTCCTTGTATTGGTTGAAAGAAAGTTTATATTTTATATATATATAAATGGAAAATCCCTTAAATCCTTGGTTGTTATTCATCTTGTCAAATAATATATTGATTCCTTAAAATCTAGTTAAGCAAAGGAACTACATAGTTGCAAAGTAGACTATAGATATAATTGATTTATAAATGTGTTGTGAAGTTAAATTAATTTAATTTTTAATCAAATATCAAAGAAAATGGTAATGATGGATGAAACAAAGTTATAAATCAACACTTGGTAATATTTCTATCAAATTATAAAAGAGATTTTAAGTGTAAAATTAAGATTAGTGAATAATATAAATATTATTACTTCTTGATAATATCTTACTGATATTAAAATATTATTATTGATATTAATAAAAATATTGATAGAATTAATTAATATATATATATTAATTAACTAACAATGTAAATAAAATAAAATTGAAAATTGTTTGTGAAACCGTTTAGGACGTGGCTGCATGAACTAAATAAGGTAAGGGTGTGGGGAGGTCCATCGACCACATCCCACACCCCATTAATAAATAGGATGGGGGTGCATTCGGTGACCCTCCCCCAACCAAAAGTACTTGCTAACAAATAATAAACTAGCGGGCACTTGCAATATGTGCACAATCGATCATACACTTCAAAATTGTGGACTGTGCATGAGTCCCTCTGTGGCTGACTTAATAAAGTTCATTATATATATATATATATATATATATATATATATATATATATATATATATATATATATTACCCAAGTAAATGTACACACCATTTTACATATATCACTAAAATAGGGTAAATTCTGTTGACAATTTTTGCACTTGTACAAATATGGGCAACTCAAAACTTCATTACGATGGATGGCATTGTTTAAAGGGACCTAAGCTAGGGAGGTTCATTCATTTTAATATTTGTTCATTGTATTAAATTAATGATTACATGTAATTTATAGTTGTGTGTCCTATTAGAAAATGTAACAAATCACATAGTCTGCAATTCCATGTTTATCTTCAAGAAGATAACATGAAATACCTAAGGATAGATATATTAGCTTGATGAAGACAAGACTTACGAGAATAAGTGAAGTGTCAATTTATGGAACAAATGCATGAATAGAGTTGTAGATTACAATAATTGAGATTTTTTTTGCTAAAGTTGTACGTATTTTAAATTTCTTTCCTTCATGATTAAGTACATCCAATTATGTTATTGAGCTATTTAGTTTGTTATATAATCCATACATAAAACTGAAAATGTAGAAAGAAGTACAAAAATCAGTTCAAAATTTAATGTTTTATTCATAAGGAATTTTAATGTTTCCCACACGACCCATGGGATGTAACTCAAAAGAAATTAAACTACTTGAGTAGAATGTACATGTGCATGAAAAGAAATGTAAAGGAGTATGAAAAAAATTGTCATTGCCTTGGGTTTCTCTCATCTCGTGGCTCTACTTTAAGACTCCATGTTTACGCCATCTTGATCCTCGCTATCTAACATTAGCATTTCTACTGCAAATAGGAAAACACGACTATTAGCCATGAGCTCAATGTTTTGATCCATATTCTGTACTATCTAATTTCGTGCAAATGGATTTCATGACATTAGGAGGTATAAGTTATAGGAAAGAAAAATACAAACTAGATAAGAATACTATAATGTGGCAACACATGTGTTTCCCATAATCATTCAAGAAATAGAAGAGAAAAGAATAAATACAGAATACAAGAGAGACCAAAAATCCTAATGATTTCTAACTAGCTTATCTAAGTGTGTACCTGTACAGGTTGTAGTAGAAAAGGACTCATTCTCATGATTTAATTTTATTACTAAAAATGCAGATTGCATTCAGTGCATAAATAAATTCTAGGCTATAGAGGAAAATACATTCATGTCTTTCAAAATGATCAAGTACAAAGTAAAATGAAGGTATAGAAAGAAGGGTACATGTTTCTTGTATTTTAATCATGATTATAAATATAGTAAGAAGAGCACTTCATCCTCAAATCATGCAGCTAACGAAAGGGAAAAGAAAGTACAAAACTAGTAGAGTTTATTTTCATCCTTGCTATAAGGGCATAGAAGAAAAGTGCCAAGAAACAATGCAAGAACACCAAAGCTAATGGGAAATCTGATATAAATAGTTATGGAATTGTTTCTTTTCAGGCTTACACTACATAGTGTTTAAGTATTCAAAATTATATCAAAGATAAGGACATCAAAAAAATTTCTATCAAGATTGTTATAACAAGTATATAATTTAATTTCAAAGAAGAATGATCAATTTATAGTCTTTCATTGTTAAATCAAAGCACGATTAAAAGAAAAGATGCTCTAAAAGATAGAAATCAAAATAAATATCTCAAGAAGTATGAAGCTATAGATTGCCTTCAACATTGGCATATGAATACAATTTTCCATCAGCATAATAACCAACAATTGAAATTACTCAGTATCACAATATCTAAATACGGTGGAGCATTCAATTACTTATAACAAAAAAAAAGGTGGATTAATTTTGGAAAGCATTAAAACACAATGCATAAGGGGAGAGTTCAGTTGATTCAGAAGAAGAAGCTCAAGAGTCCTTTCAAATGATGGAAAGTTGATTCTACAAATAACTATTGATCACATTGATCTTAAATATGAAAGTACATCAAGGCATAAAATAAATCATAATGCATCTGAAATGAGTATCCATCTAGGATATATATCATGAAACAGGTAAAAGGAAAGAACATCTATAAAGTTGCAGTAAATGATCCTTTATGACTTTCAGTAAGCATTTTCTAAGGTTCATCATAGAAGTACTAACTAAATCTCATAAGATCAAAAGGATAGCTATGATTTTGTGTTACTATTCCAAATTTGAGAAAGTTTGGAAGTCATTTTTCTAAGTAAGCTCAACCATAGGATTCCAAATCATTTGCCCATTTTGAATAAATGAGATACAACTTAAATGAAGATTATCAAGTGGTTAAAAAACAATCCATAGGATTACCAAGTTAAAATCATTCATGAAAAGAAAAATAACATGAAGATATTGAAAGAAGGAACCATCAATTTCAAGCAAGAGAACACTACATTCAAGAAGATTTCACTTGTGAAACATATTCTAACTTGCAATAGAATTTAGAGCTACACTTACTATTTTCAAGATCAATTTACAGATACTTCAAACAAACTACCACAATTCAAGAGTTCATTCATATTTATGAGGAAAGGGTTATAGGTAGCCCATCAATTACCAATACAGTTCTCCATATCAAAATGACCAACAAAGTTTAGTAATAATGGAATCAATCAAATCAAAATAGTACTTCAACAATGCTAAGTGTGACCAAATTCATGTAGAAAATTACAAAGTCAGAATGCTTTTGTTGAGTAGAAATGAGGTAAGAAACATCTCAATATGACTACAGCATCAAATTTATTGATCATGTTCTATTATACACAGCTATACGAGTTTTAATCATGTACATGAGGGATGCTCAATACAAGTAAGAGTTCAAAGATTCATCCAAGAATGTTTCTATAAAATATTACTCACTCAAAAATATGAAGAACCTTCAAGTAAGTTGAGAATTTAAACATTTCAGATGAAAGATTTAAATACAAGCAAAGATCGATATACAACTCATCTCTACTGTAGAATGGAGCATTTTAAGACAAATGATCAAGAACTTAGCTAATAGAGTGTGAGGAATGTGTGAATTAATGAACTTACACTCAAGGAACAAAACTTCAAATAGATAAAAACAATCCTTTCCCAACTATAATTTCATCTCTTGTTATAGATACAGAGTTATAAATGTAGAAAATTGATAAAAGGTATGCAAAAATAATAAAAAAAGCTTCAAAAGGTTAGAATCTCATTTCACAGATACCTTCAAAAGAAATAACGAATAAGGAATACTCAAGAACAATTCATGGTCTGAATGAATTCATGCAAAGTCTCTGAAAATGCACAAAACCCAAAGTCATGACTAAGCAACAAATAATGTAAAAGAATGGATACCCAGGAGCTCAAAGAAGAAAAATAAAAACTTTCAAGTAAGAATAGAAAGAGATAAAATGAAAAGTAAAATATTGACCCAACTCGAGGAAATAATACATTAAACATTGACATTTTATTTCCAAACAATGACTTATGCAAAGGTAAGAACTCGTGTGAGTTCGGTTGTTAAATAAATCAATGAATGGTGAATTTACAAATAAGGAAGCTCAAACACTAAGTGAATGGTGAAAAAGAAGACTAGATCATCAATAATCAGAGAAAATCGACAAATCATTAGGTCAAGAAGAAGTGGTTCATTCTCATTCACATTCCATGGCCATCAAATTTTTATCGAATTTCATAAGAAAATGGAATTAAAGAGAAATAAACTTACCAGCTTTTGTTGAAACCCTCAATTAAGCGAGAGGTAGAACAAAAACCAAAAACCCCTTCTTGATCTCAAAATTTTGTGAAAGTATCAAGCACAAAAATCATGAAATTTACAAAGAAGTTTCAGTATAAATCGAGAGAAAGAACCGAAAGAAGGTGCATAAATGAAAAATGATACATAAATTTTACCTTTTTTGAATGAAGTATGGTAATCGTAATTATTAGAGGAGCAGGAGACCATCAATAAATGGTTGTCATTCACAACTAAAATCTCACAAGAAGCTCACTTAGAGCTCATAAAAGATAAAATGTGGCTGAAAAGTCAGGGATACACTTGCAAGGCTCACCACAGAGCTCCCAGATGCACATATTTGAGCTCAAAATAAAGATCAATGACGGCCAATATAACCATATTTCAAAGAAAGATTACAAAATCTCACAGAGGCTCATGATGTCTTAAGTATTACTTCCATGATGGATTCAAATAAAAATCTTCAAACTCATAGATAAATCCATAGCTCACAACAAAATATAAAGAATTTTCATGATTTAAAGCTTCTCAAAAATGTAGCTTCCAAATTCCTCAGAATTCAAAACAAAGCTCGAAAGTATCATTAAGGGAAGAGAATCCAGAAAATCCACATCCAAAACTTCACAATAAGATAAATCTAGAGAAGAAAAATGAGCTCGAGGACTCAATGATCAATTTTACCGAGGAAAAATTTCTAGGGCTTTGTCCTCCAAAACTGAGTTTGCATACAAAATGATTGAATTTAGGTTACAAATAGAACTTTGTCAACTATCCCACAGTAACCAAACTCAACCAGCGGGTGAAGGATCAATGGCGCTAGATCAACCATGCAAAGATAAATGAAGCTAGATAATAACCTGAGCCAACTACCAACCTTCAAATCAATGGTTTGAGATCAACGGTTGAAGGACAAAGATCAAACAACAAAGGATCAAGCACAAACCCACATCCAAATAAAAATTCATATTCTTAGAATATCAATGGTGAAAAGATGAAGCATGTACTTCAATCAGTGACTAAGGATCATTCAAAAAATCAATGCAAACTCATAGACTAATCAATGGTGGAAAATGAAGGGTTATAGATCAAGCGGTGGATGTTAAAACCACCAACTCAACCACATTCGCCAAGTGCATATGTTTCCTTATTAAAAAACACTAACTTAACTCAAGGTTAAGACCACCGACATGCAATCACAAAGGGTTGAGTCATCATCACGAGGGGTTGGTCCCATGTGTTATAAAATCATTTGCATTGACCATCAAAAGGTCAAAACATTAGTCCAAACCCATGATCAAATTTTGATAGTAATAATTAGGAGGGAAAAGTGAACAATTCCAAACCTTAGAATATGCCAAAAGGAGTCCTAACAAATGATGTTTCAATGATAATGAAGGCACCATGTCCAAACCATGTGTGTAATAATTATTCAAAAAGGAGACTAGGGAATATGTCATTGATTTATATAAGGAAATCCGATAAGGATTATGCATGATGTGTCAAACAACAATAATTCCAAGGTGTATACCATGATGCAAAGAATCCAATGGTTATATGCTAAGGTCAACATTTCCACCTTAAATTTTCTACAAGTATCTTAATCTTGTCAAAACTCTCATGCAAGGAGGATATAGAGTAAAAGGAGAATATTATTTTTGCATAAAGGTGGTCCCCATAGTGGGAAAATTGGAGGTTGAATAAATTTTACTTGTAGAGAAGTATTTTACATGTTATTCACTAGAAGACAAGTAGATGTCAACATCAAAACTTACAAGTGGACCTCACAGTGGATGGAAGACATGGATAATGTTTGAAAAAGTGTTGCAAGTAAAATAATTATTTTGCTCACACAGGAATTTAAAATTTTTGCATGTACATTAAGGGGCAGATTTAAAGAATGCCAAAATTATCACTGCAAGTGGATCAAATTGTAAGTGTCACATCAAGAACTAGAAGACAATGATTGAATGCACATTGGAGGAGAATTACACAGCAAACAAGAGATATTATTATCCAAACTATTCATCCAACTTCGTTAAAAATAGAATAGTCAATAATAGTTTGACTTGGATGTATTTTTGTAATAAAAACTATTAATGCCTCATTGTATTAGCATGTCTATTTTATTCCTTTATTTATTCATGATAAAGGATAAAAATAGGATGCATGGGTGAGTAAAAATTTTAGTCTATTTTTAGGATGGGGGGATGAATAAACTTGCTATATATTGTGTGCAATTACGCAAGGAATAAGGAGAAATTTTTGACACATGAGTGTTGAAGCAATTTTTTTAGTTTTTCCCTTTGAATGAAAATTGATTTCTATCTTTAAAATTATTTGCATGTGTTTTTATACCTTGTTAATTATTTTTAATGTCAAAATCCTTGATTAATCATCTTACTTTGCTGCAAATTTAGTAATTAATGCATACTATTATTTTTCATGTTTTCTTGTTGTATTGTTGTGATTCATTCCCTCAATATACCCAATAGTTTTTCCTTAATATTCGGTGAAAACTATTGGTTTGTGCATCGAGAATCCATTCTAAAATTGATTGTGTATGTACTCAGTCAAATCCCTCAACAAGTTTGGTGTATCACTCCATTTTTAATTATTTACAATCATCTCTTTACCCTCAAAACCGCTTAAAAATTAGTTTAGGATACATAAAAAAATGAACCAACCTTGATACTAGAGACTCACCTCAACAATAGGTATACCCATAGACATGAAGTGTTTCCATTGTATCTACAAAAGAGAGAGATCTAGAGCAATCTTATAACACCTAGAGTCATCTCTCTACAAGGTGCACTTTCAAGAGATAACAATACCCACATGCCCGTTTGGGAAAATGCTAAAATAATGAGATAAAATAGATAAATAAATACATTCCAATCCTAGAAGAGGGTGTAAATAGAACAAGAAAAGAAAGGAAGAATGTGCATCCTTCCATGAGCTTGATATTACCTCTCATGGCTTCAACCATCTCCTCCACAAATCTGTAAAACAAAAAGAGAAACAATAAGTCAAAACAAAAGATAAAAGATATTTTCATAAGCATGCTTAGGGTTACTTAAATCCCTAAATTCAAGGGCCCGAAATGAATCCATCCAATGGATGAGAGTCATCCCTACAACAATTAGGTTGGAAGTGGGTGAGAAAATTTTCAAATTTAAATTGCATGTGTAGACTTTGTTTTCTAGGCCACTCTAGTATGTGTAGGGGTGTTATTATTTTCTAACTCAAGTGTCTTATTAGAGAAATTTTTATTTAATGCAAGCCTTGACCCCTTTATGGGTATAATAGAACTTTATTATTTAATTAAATAGACCACAATACCCTTGGGATTAATTTGAACAAGTTTAATTAAGGTGGAATAAAATTTTATTAAAACAAAATATAGGGAACCTAAGTTTTTTTTTAGACTAACTAATTTTTTTAAAAGGTATTGAGAGATTCTATTATTTTATTTAAATGGGATCTAAGGGAAATTAATAATATTAATTTAATGTAATTTTAAAACAAGAAAGTGTGACCGTTAATTTTTAACCATGTGTTGTGAGTAGGTTATAAAAAAAAATTATTCCATAATTTTTCTAGTTTGACCTAGGTTTGTCTTGGGTTTCATGCAATTAATTTTGTGGGCATTACATTATGCGCAATTTTAACACTTGTTATTTTAATTTTATGGAATGCAAGATACAACATGCAAACATATTTTAGTAACAAATGCAGTTTAATGCACACATTTTCCTCTTTTTTGTATTATTTAGATGTAAAATCCCTTTGTAGGCTTCATATTTTCATCTAATCTATTTAGTTTATTTATTTTTACATGGTATAAAAGTTGCATTTGATACTTCCATTCAAGGAAATCATGGATAGGCAAAGACTTAATATTTTTCTTACATTGTGGAGTACTAATTGTTATATAGTTTACATGAAAGGTTTTTACTAATAAAAGCATCAAAATGTATCATATAATGTCTAGATTTGAAAAAGATTCCTCCTTTTCATAATTTAAGATTTGTTGTATTTACTCTGGGTTTAAGGAGGCAATTTCATGTCAATCCTAGACTTGGATTTTTTGAATAAAAGAATTTTTAGTTTTACATAAACTGAAAGGTTTTTAAATTTAAGAATCTTTGGTCTACACATGTTCATAGGGAGAGATAAGAGAAAAAATGATGGCTTGATATTATTGCAAGTAGGAATTTGTGAGTCGTTTTGGTGATGTGGAAGAGGAATTGAAAAATAAGGATCGTTGACGAATATGAATTTTTGCATTAATTTATAGACGAACGCCATTCATCCATATGGAAATTTGTTTTCTTGGTTGTTATGAAGCACATAACTAGCATCTTTTTTAAAAAGTGCATTGTATTTTTTACTTTCAACAAGTAATTTCATAATTGAATAATATTAATATTAAAATCTTACCTAATTTATGTAAATCCATCCAATAATGATTTGAGAATATCCCTTTATCATGTGACCCACAAATGCCTACAAAAGAAAGCATCGTGGAATGGTTTTAAACAAAAATCCTATTGGAATTCCCCATTTTTATTTTGGCACCTTTAAGCTCGTGTGAATAGTCTAAGATATATCACAATTATAAAATTGAGCACATATATTGACTGTTTATTGGGGATGAATAATCTAATCCGTCAAATAGTTATGGGCCATGCAAGTGATTAATTTCTACTCTCTAATCAAAATCCTCAATGACTAAAACCCATCCTTTTTTAGATTTTTTTAATGTTTTTGCATAATAGTTGTTGATGAGGAAAATTGTTCATGAAACCATACCTTAGCATGCTACATCCACTACAAATCTTCATGTCTATGACATGTACAATGATACATGCATTTAGGTTTCCATTACTTGAATGTGTTTTCTAGCTACCCAATTAATACATGTCTTTGAAACTGCAAACAAAATTTCACTTCAGAAATATTTTACAACCACTCGTTACGTTCACAAATATCATTTTAAATTTTTTCCACATCCTCCCACACATAACCATGTTTCTTCTTCAAACACTTGACATCAATGTCATATGGTTGTTGTTGGGTTGAGTTCCCCATTGTTTCCCCATTTTGTTCTCACCACCCTTGCACTTCTCCACTCTCATACCCTATCTTCTTCACCCCTACTCCTCTCCCATTTTTTGTCTCCCTCTAATTTCACTCCTTAGAAAGATCCATTTAGCGTTTCAATCTTACGTTTCACGTGAATTTTTATATTTTATTAGTCTTATTAACGAGACCATTAGACCTTTAAATATATACGAGAAAAAAATTAATTTTTATTGTAACAAATTTATTTTCTATATTTTTGTGTTTCAACCTATTTTTTTAGCATGGGTGAGGTGCATATAATTCTTAGGCTTAGATGCCATGGATTGAGGGTTTACTCCACCAAAAATTTCCCGGGGCATGCCCCGGCCTCATCCCTTATTACAATATCTCAGGGTCTTTGCAATTATTGAGAATTTAACCACTGGTGGGCTCTTTATTAGCCGAGAAACTTCATCTGTTAGAAAATGACCATTTAATAATTATCTAAATTTATTTGTTCTTATTATAATTAATGAAATTATAATTATAACAAATAAAACTAAAAATATTATTGTTATTCTTTGAAATTTAAGAAACAAATATTATTATTATTGTTATTATATTTATTATAAAAAAATAAATTATTTATTAGAAATAAAATTAATTCTATTAAGATTATTATAATTTTTTATAAGTGTTATAGTTTATTTATAATTATATTTTTTCATTAAGAAAAGAAAATATGACCACCCACCCCTTGAGATGAACTGAGGTCTCATAATGGGGAGGCTCAGGTGGATAGGTTTGCTCTGGGCCAAACTGTTTTTGTGAGTGTGACTGTTTGGCTTCGTTGTTTCCCGCCATCGGGCTTTAGGTCTATTTTATTGTTTGAGTCGGTTCATTTTGAGCCGTTTCTTTCTCTGGGCCTCAATGTTATATCTTTTGTTTTATTAAGGGTTCCCGATCCCTTCAAAATCTACTTTTTATCTAATCAATTAAAAAAATAATTTTTTCTCACTAATGTTGACTAAATAATATTAACATTAATTCTAATATTCTAATTAACGCTTTAAAATAAAAGAAATTATTATTATTATTATTATTTTACTAATATCAATAATAATAAAATCATCATCATCATGGTTTTCATCTTTATCTTCATGGTTATTGTCATTGTCATCATCATCACCATCATCATCTCCCCAAGTATTTAGGTTTTAAGGTTTACAAATCGGGGTTTCTTAAAACAAAGCTGTGTTATGTTGTTCGAATGAGTGCTTTACTATATAAAAAGTCTAATCAGTTTGTTAGTGGTCTTATGAACATTTATGATGTCTCAACCATGTCACTATGGTCAATCATAAACTCTATATAACTAAAGTATACTTTGCATGTTGAAACCTAAACGATAAACATAAACAATAAACTCTATATTCAAACATTATACGCTAATGTAACTTTGTAAACTCTTATACAAAGACCAAATACGATACTCTAAACCCTAGAAATAAACCCTAATCTAGGGTCCATGTTTAGGGAATAGGGTTTAGTGATTATAGACAACATGTCTGTTAAAATTATTTTTTTTTGGTTTTAGATTTAAGGGTTTAGGGTTTTCTCTAATTATCTAGGTTTTCTTGTTCTACAATATTCTTTAAGTGTAATCATTACTCACAAATATCCATTGGAGTTTATGTTTTCTAGTTTAATGTGTATAATTAACATTTAAATGTTTAGAATTTATAGTCCATGAGCTCAACATTCAAAATTTGTGATTAAATACATCCAATGAGTGATTTTGTTGTTCCATTGTTTTTATGGTGTGTTCACTATGTTATTTAGCTTTGGAGGTTTATGTGAACCCTTAAGTGCCAAGGTTATGTGTTTAGGGTTTTGCGTTCTATGTCCATGGTTAAAATGTCACGATGTTAATTAATTGTTTATGTTATTCAAAGCAACCCATAAGATTTTATGGCTATTGAATTTTGTTTAAGATGTCAAATGATCTTTTTGTGTGCTATGTCATCATACACTATGTCATGTTGCGGCTAAGTTTTGTAGGATGATGACATAATCAAAATAAAAGATGTTATTATTAAGATCTATATTCTAAAACATAAAATTTAAACATGATACATAAAGTATAAATGTTAGATCACTACTTTGAAGCCTAAAATATAAACCTTAAATAGAAACACCGATGCCATTTTCACATTTATTGTATGGGGTTTGCATTAAAGGTTTAATGTTTGATCTAATTTATAAAAACATATGCCTCCTTGTCACCATTTTGAATTTATTTTAGATAAACATTCCTTAACAGTATTTTAAATAAATGTGAAACATTTTTTCCTTACCGAACATTTTTTTCAAATATGAAAATTGATGCATATATATTGATGTAGGAGTCTTGTTATCAAATGCATTACCTAGATTTGTTTTTCACACTCACTATAAACACTAAAAAAATAACCAAACTAAACCTTGAGAGAAATAAATAAAACCTTAACATGAATATATACCATAAAATCCAATTAATAGTGTAACTATATACACACCCATGTAAACTGCAAACACAAAAGCATAAAGACAAAGCTTGATATATGGTCCGCATTTAATGGTAAATGTTCAAAGGTTTAGGATCTAGTCTTTACTGATTTTAATTTTTTTTTGTTTTTATTTTTTCATGAGGAATCATTACATTTTACAATTTAACCACGTCTCCCATATCGGTAATCTTTTTCCTAACATGAGGAAGAGAGCACCGGTGTGTGCAAGTTTCATCTTGCCTTCATACATCCGGAACCTACATTTCATACCGCTTTGGTACAATTGGGGCACACTCGGGGATGTTGGTTAGAGTAATCCTTAAGCTTGTAGGGACTCTGGTAATACTACTCCTCACAACAAACAAAGATGCTAATGGGGTTTGAACCTTGGAGCTCCTCTTAGTAAATTCCTAGATTTTTTTTATGGTTATGGGTTTGGAATTTACTTTTGAAGGTTTATATTTTTTGTAACTAGGGTTTAGTTTTTATAGTTATTTACAATAGAGAGTTTCCTTCTTAGACTATAGTAATTGTGCGGGGTTGAACAATGTGAGTATTTCAATAAAATTTATTCTTACTATTATCATAGACTAGTCTCCAAATACAAAAACCTAAAAGTATACATAAACCCTATTCATAAATCCCCATTTAGATTTTATTATTATTTTTTAGGGTTTTATGATATTTGTTGCTTAAATTATTCTAATCCTTTTTGAAAAATGTATTTCATGCATATCCTGACCATTGTAGTCATGAGGCCACATTATTTTGGGCATTTTCATGAATAGTTCACATGCCTTACGAATGCATCCACATTTTGTAGGTTTATCAACCAGAGTTCATGCAACCACAATATCTACCAAATTCCTCTTCCTTTTTCTTGGTTAGATGTCCATACCTTGTCTAAAAAGCTTGAATTTTGGCACTAGCATAAAGGAAGCTAGAAATAGTTGTGGTATTTTGTGTAATCTTGCTAAATGAATTTGTTTGGATTTTCTTGATTCTCCCATGGCGCCGCTCATAACCTGTCATTAACAAAAAAATAATATGCAAATCTTGATATTCCAAGCAAAGGAAGTGTTCCCATTTTGGCACAAGTTGGGAAGTGGTTGACAACTAGAGAGGACAATTAAAGTGCTTGAATTCTTGTGCCAGAAATTATGGGTCCGACCGGGCATTGATGAAGCCCATTTTCTTTCACATGGGGGTATCCTACTCAATCATGTCTCCAATCCCACGTAACCCACTAACTCCACTACCAGCACACATCCCACTTTTTTATATTTTCAATTTATATGTATTTTCTTATTTCTTTGTGCTCTACACTTCCCTCCCCTTATAAGAGCATCATTCTTGATGTGATATAATACAAAGCTCGAAGGGTAGTAAAAGGATAAATATTAAGTAAAGCTAATGGAAACAAGTTCGCCTAGGGATAAGATCTTTTTGTTAGATCATGACCACGAGGAGGTCAATAAAGTTGAACAATTTGTTAAAATTTTAATATTTTTGAAGATTGGGAGTTCTCTTTTACATTATTACCAAGTTACTCCTTTCCCTTTTCGGTATTTATTACTTATCAAGCTCTTACTATTTCCTTGTTTTAATATTTTAGTTTATTTATTTTTGTGGGTTCCCAAATGAACCGACATCGCAATACCAAATCAAGTCCAAACACAACATTAGTGGTTCACATGACATCATGATATGTACCTTTATGGACTATATCACATCATAAGAATTCAAATGAACCACGTAAATAACATACATAGCTCTCACAACATTGTACTAATACCACATACCCGTAACACAATAGTACTCATAACATAAGCAGACTATAACAACATGGAATTCTCAACAGTGCACATACAAATGTTTCACACAACTCGAAACCATAATTATAGCTACATAGTGTCAAGATGGAAACAATATCACAAGACATAAATCAAACTCACAAGAGTACACATAAACCATAACACCAACTCCATACACCTCCTAAACCATCATAAAGAAACTCCATGTACCTCCCAAATCACCACAACATACTCCTTATACCTCCCAAAGCATCAAAAAATAACTACACATACCTCTCAAAGCATCAATCACACACACACAAATATCTTATCCCTCCCTCAAGTCTCTTATGCCTCCATGAAGTCTCTTATGTCTCCCTTCATTTTCTTATGCTTCCCTAAAGGAGGTCGGTCAACCTAAGGCCCTAAGAACATATATTCCAAACACGCCTAACCCAAGTGACATAATAACTCGTTGTTCAACAACCCGCTAGTAATTTGTAACTCCTTGGGGCGTACCCCCATCAATGAAGTAGGTCTATAGGTTTAACCATTCCATGGTGAATCCAATGACCCTATTCCAACACAAAGACGACATTAGAACCAACATAACAATACATTTCAAATGTCAAGGAAAAAATACCAAGTATTGGGCTAGGCTATAAAACTTTTAAAATTGAAAAAATGATTAAATAAGTAAAGCAGATGGCCAAATAGCCATAGTTAGTGCAAAACTCTACATGTTAGTAAAACAACTAGATAAAATGCTCAAAATATAAGAACACACCAATGAAGAAAAATTCTCATTCTAGCAATAAAAAAATGGAATTTATGAATAAAGCACGTGTAGAGAAATAACACATCATAATAACTATGTGGCATTATATAGCCACCAAAGGAGTACTCAATGAGTTGTTAGCACTTGGAGATCGATCCGAGATTGTAAAATAATGTATCAAATAATACAACTACCACTATCTCTTTATTAATCATCCCTCCACTTGCTTCCACAAGGCTCAATAGAGTCATAATACACATAGGTTGAATCCATATGATAACCATATAGAGAAAGAGGAAGGATTATAGCTCACCATCTAGTGAGCATGAGGTGTCTATGAAACACAATATGCATGAAACCCATTGAGCAACTATCATACATACCAAAAAAAAAAAAAAAGTGGATTTTCACCCTATGTAAGACTCCACTTCCTATCTCATACTTGGCTTGAGTGACTGGTCAATGGTACACATTTCCTCACTCCAAACATACACCTTTTATCGATTTCCCTCATGGTCATTTAGTATAAGGTTCACAAAATAAAATATGACTACATCACTAACACAATGGTGATTCACACATATTATCCATAACATATAATAAGTCGATATATATATATATATATATATATATATATATATATATATATATATATATATATATATTATATATAGGGTATAACACTATCATTACTTATATGGGTTCAATACATCACATAACCACATACTGCACCCAAAGTGCAATCACTATACAATAGGGATCATACGTTCACCATATTCCCCTAAATAACAACATGGACCATCACATATTACACAAATTATACATATGAGGAACATAATGTCTAACATTACAACATATATTCAATTACAATTACAACATGGTGATGACATCATGATACCATCCAATTCACTATACACTAATATTTTTCATACAACACATCAGCACACCTACATATCAAAAAATGATAATACGCTCCAATACTCTGCCATCCATAATAACATTATTTTCACATGCAACAAGGTGGTACACCACACACAAATTACCCATTCAATCCATTAAAAGGAGAGAGAATACTCTCATTACCAATGCACCAACATGACAATAATTACACACTAAGTGACATGCACAACATGTGCGTTCATAATATCTAAATTCTAAAATTATTCACATCACAATTTTATCACATTACTCTTCCCATCTCCACCACAACCATGCAAGATCATCAAAACTCCAATCTATCCTAGAGGTTTGAGAACATTTACCTTCAATCTGATACCAAATGTAATGCCCACATTTTAGACACACAAAAAAATAGTAAAAAATAAAAGAATAATTTTTTTTTATTCATATTGTAGTTCACATGACACTACAGGGGATCACTTATGACAATGCACAACACATGATCTTTTTCATAAACACTAACCCACATAGGCAACCTGATAACACCATATATATATTGAAGCCACTGGTAGAAAAAATGACAAGGTACAACAATGACCCACTACGATATGCACCGACTACCAAGGACTTCCCACAACACATGGTTTTTTTCATGGTGAACTACTTATTGCAATCCTATTTTTATTAGTTGGCTAAATTTTTTTGAATACCACCAAACATTTGACCCTTCATTCCTCTACAACTAGGCTACATGCTATTGTTTAACATTTTTCCTATAGTAACCCCATCTAGTTTATCTTGTTTTCCTTGTCACATTAGAATGTTGTAACCTATTTTTTGGTATGAAAAAATGTACATACATGATACTTTTAGTGTTTTTTCTAAGGATTCATTTTCTAAGTTGCATGTTCAATTAGATTTTCCATTTATCTTAGTTGTAAAAATGGGGGTTCTTATGATTTAAAGGAAGTTAATTGATTCACTAGTAGATATATTATGCTTTCTTTTCATATTGGCATATAAGTTATAAGGTTAGTCTATTTTTTCTTATGTTATGACAACTAACCATGTATCCCATCTATTTCACTTGATTTCCTAGTCATTAAGGTGTTAACGGGTATGATTTCACACTCCACCAAGTTTGGATTCTGAATAACTATGTATTAGATGTGTGTTATAAGGAGGTATTTAATTATAAATTTAATACATTTTACACACCTTACTAAGGTCACAACTAGAGTTATTGTACACCCTTATCTCCAAAAATATCTTGTAACTATATGTACATTCAATACTTCTTGTCAAGCTAACAAACTTGTTTAAGAGGGGTTAAAGGGATTCACAAAAGTATTCTCATGTATAGCTATCTAAATCATAGGGCCCACTCGTATCATGTAAATTCATCCTAAAATGATTTCACTTAATTTTATTTATTTAACATTTTGAAATTTGTTGAGTAATCCATATGTAAAAAGGACATTTTTAGCTTGTGAGCCTACTAGCTCTCATCCTAGGAATTACTATTTCACCATTTTCTTTATGAATTTTATGAAATAGATAAGGATATGGGCAAGGAGGAATACCTATTGTGATTGTTGGTTTAAATATCATTGCACGTTTTGGACTTCTTGATCTAATTCGACGGTGAGAGCTTTCTTTTGGCTAGAAGGAACTACTTGAAATACAAAACAATACCACAGGAGAGAATTAAATAGTATATGACAATGGATTTCCTAACCTTTGCTACATCCGGGAAGTGTGATACTTCCTAGAAGGCCATCAATCCACTATTTATAAATCAATATAAAATAAATTAAACATGTAAATAAAAGAATCTAATGTTAGCATTATGATTTGGGTGCCTCAGATTACTATCAGCGTCAATCCGATTAAATACTAAGGTGTTGTGTAGGTAAAGGTTTCAGGTCGGGTTGTGGGTAATGCAGGTGGTCTGTGGGTCACAGACTAGGGTCTTGGTAAAGTTGGGTAAGGTGTTTGGGTTGTTTTAGGTGGGGTAGGTATATTCTTTGAGTCCGAAGAAGTTTCCTTAGACATAAAGACCGGCGCCTACTGATCGGGGTGACCAATGTTGGTTTAGGTATGGCTTATACCGGTTTAGGGTGACCAATATGAGTCACTATGGAAAGTGGCAGGGAGTCAGGTTGAGGGTGTTTGGGCTATCTTCTATCTTGGAATAGAGAGTTGGAAAGATCTCGTGGGGGAGGGTGAGGTGACATGTCCAAGATAGGTGTGGTAAGGTTTTGAGTGAGGTTTGGGGTAGGCTAATGGTTGAGTTTTTAGGTTGGGTTGACAATCACAATGATTAATATCGATTAAGGAGACCAATGTTGGTATAAGGAGGACCAATCACGATTAGGATTAACTGATTTCACCGATTTGTGAGGAGTGGAAGATGCTATATAACACATTTTAGATCCTCGATTTGATTACACACGAGTTTGGAGGGTGTTTGTGAGGTCTACGTGAGGGAGGTAGTTTTGGGATAGGTTTTGTGAAGTTTAGGTTGGGTGTGAGTGGGTGGTTGATAGAGAGAGATTTGAAGGATAGATCTAGGTAGGAACAATGAATGGATGAAGGCAAAGAGAGAATACAAATACAAGTGACAAAGGAGAAACCAAGTTACTTGGAGTTCAAAAGGGTTCTCAATGCCTGTAGTGGTGGAGAGGTGGTTGAATATGTTGTGGAAGGTTGATATGTGGAATGGTGCTCAGTGTTATGATAGTGCTTCCCAAAATGATACTGTGAATGAAAATACCTTCAAATCAGTCTTGGTGTTGCCTATGGTTTTCTAGATTTGCGAAAGGACTCTAGTTCTTTCTTACATTAAGATCTCCTTCATTCCAAAATTTGAGAATGTGGCCAACCTCTCAAAAAAGGTTACAAAAAATGAATATATGGTAACCCAAAATGGTTTAGGGTGACCGGCATCGATTTAGGGTTGATCAGCGTCAGTTAAGGAGGGAAATCCTAGGTTTACTAAAAATGCTAGATCTTGGAAATCTTTTGGGAAAACTCTTTCTATTCTCATAGATAAAACTAGAATGTTACATTTTACTGAGAAGGAATGTGGTTAGAGGGAGAATAGGCAAGTGATTTTAGGTTTTCACTAAGTCTTAGTTCATTAAGGTAGGTAGGACTAATTCTTAGTTAGTTATGGTTAGTGAATATTGAGTCCTAGTAAAATGGAAACATACTAAGAATAGATTTTTGATGAGGTGCCTAGGTGAGGTGGAAATTAGTTTTCTTAGGGTAATTAAATAATCAATATTGTGAGGATGAGTATCACTTTAATTATAAATAATTAAACTAATATCGATGTGGGATAAAATGGTAATGGTTATGTGAATATGTTTGAGTTGGTTATTCGAAAAGGACCAAGGGAGTGTGACCCACTTTTGGTGTCTACATTTTCCCCCTTTTTGTTGCATAGCTTGTATTGGTAAGCGACACTGACAAAATCTAGAAGTGATTGCCCCATGTGTGGGTGAAGGTGATCCCCCTCAAACTAGGCATGAATGAGGTGTAATACAGAATCAATGAGTGGTTTGATAAATGTGTAGGTGGTGAAGATAGGTGGGGAAGGGTATGAGTACTATGGGAAAGGGTGATGGTCAATTCGGGTAATAGGTAATAGGCCAAGGTAAAAATCAGGTCATGGGTAATGGCAATCAAACACACACACACATATAGATTGCAACACGATACCAAGTTGAAGAGCTTACAAACTCTACATTGTCTAAGGTTGATAGGATTATCCAAATAAGGGTGAGGTGATTCAAGTATCCAAGGTATAGGATATGGTCTAGAAACACAATGTAGGTCAGGTGCAGGAACATTTAGGTATGTTCCGATACACCAAAGGTTTGGTTGGGATAAACGACACAACAATAGGCAAGGTATGGTTGTTAGGATAAAACAACATAGGTAAAAACATCACAAGGTATAGAAATTACATAAGGTCAATGGTCGCACCAAGT
Organism: Taxus wallichiana var. yunnanensis; assembly: GCA_018340775.1. Taxonomy (NCBI): domain Eukaryota; kingdom Viridiplantae; phylum Streptophyta; class Pinopsida; order Cupressales; family Taxaceae; genus Taxus; species Taxus wallichiana. The sequence goes on along the minus strand of CM031242.1, from coordinate 837,850,951 downwards.
TGGTCGGAGTTCGGAGTTAATAGGTCATAAAGTACGGGTAAGGCCAAGGTATAGGTAAAATAACAACTCCTAAGACGCAACAAAGGAGATGTACAAGTAGGTTGAGCTTGTAGGTATGGTTCAATGGGTGGCAGAATGATAAAATGTATAGGCATGATGGATTCAGGTCATAGGCATGGTTGAGTTAGGTCAATTAGGCATGGTGGAGTCAGGTATAGGCATGATGGAGTTAGGTCAATTAGGCATGGTTGAGTCATGGTTTATGGTTTTGCTTTAAGTTCCAAGTTTTTGGTAACATGGAAGACAAATGATGATGGTCATGCATGTTATGGTTTAAATTTCCAAATATTTTCTATGGTGGAAATATAAAAATGATAAATGAATGATTTGATGAAGTGGTAAAATGTTTTTCAATTATTTCTTGTTTAGTTTAATTTCCTACTATTGATATAAAATGGAAACTAACTAAGGTAGAGCTTGTATAGGAAAGTGAAGGGGAGATTGGTTATTGTTATCCAATTTTACCCCTCAGGAATAGATTTATCAAACATGATATTACATAGAAAGAATGGAGAAGGATCGAGTTTTTAAGTTTTTTGTATTTTTGGCGCTTCGGAAAAACATGGAAAAATGAGTGAAAAAAGTCCAAAATTATGAAACCTAAAAGTTTGAAATTTCAAACTTTCAGGTTTTCATGTTTTGGAAGTTCTCGGTAGGTAAATCGGGAGAAAGATACAAAAATTTCAAAATTCTAAAGTTAGAAAGTCTGAAATTTAGGACTTTCAGGTCAAAGAGTTTTTGAAATCTCAAGGCGGAAAGTTAGAAAAAGGAATAAAAAGTTATGAATCTCCAAAGTCTGAAAGTCCAAAATTTTGGACTTTTAGGATTTTGGGAACCTTAGGAAGCATGCGAGAAATGGATCGGAAAAGCTCCAAAACTGAAAATCTAAAAGTCCAAAATTTGACGTTTAGGTTTGGGGTTTGAGGATCTCGGTGAAAGCAAAAGCCGAAATCTGAAATCCCGAAAGTACAAACTTTCATAATTTCAGGTTTCAGAACTCTCGAGTAAATTTGTGAGATGAAAAGTGTTTTTTGTTTGAAATAAAAATATCTGAAACACCAAATTTCAGGATTTCAGGGATTGCATGTTTTTAGGACTTTTGAACCTCTCATGCCATTTTCTCAAAATGAAACCTCAACCTTTAGATGGCCATAACTTTATTTGGGAGCTTGGATTTTAACAAGAGAGAATTTTTTTAATCAATGGGACTAAGTTCTTAAAAATGAAAAATACAGTTCACCATTTTTGAGGTGTCTCAAGTTTCTCACCTACCACCATTAATGAAGTATGGGCTTCCTTTCTTTCCCAACAAGGAACAACACATGGAGGCATGGGTTTTGTAGTAGAACCCATCATTGTTGTAGGAAAATTCAATGCATTTTGGTGGGTGGTTGGAGTAGGATTTTGAAATTCTTCTTATCTCCTTCTCTAATTATTCCTATATATTGTAAGGAGGGCATTTTTCCGAAGGTTGGAATTTTTGTTTTGCACCCTCCCTTCTTCTTTGTCTATCATTGACCTTGTTGATTTCAAACCTCCCATCAAAATTGTAATGTGATTTTGTGCTTCTTGTCCATTGTAATGGATTGTGTCAAAAATTTGGAGCAATAAAATAGGTGCGTGGATGATTTCAACCCTCTCTTGAGTTCATTGTAGTATTTTTAACTATGCATGGTGATTGTATTGCTTTTAATGGTTTTGTGTTAAATTACAAAGCAAGTGTTAAACATTCCTTTGGTGCATCACCTCGTTAGTTAGGTTTATTTTTATGCATCTCCTCAACCATATCTCCTTGGAAAATTAGAGTAGATTTTAGAGTAGATCCTCTGAAAATTGTTTGTCTACACCTAAAAAAGGAATAGGAACCGACCTTCATCTAGAGAGCTTTTCTAATCACAAAGTCTCACACTTTGGGAAAATCTCCATGTTATGTAATCGCACCGAGTGTTTCAACCGATCAAGTTGCAAAAATTCGGGGTGTTATGATTATGCATCAATAATTATGGTAAAGAGTGGCAAAGATAACCTCCGAGGGCCCCGTACCTAGAAGTGCTACCTACATTGCCCCATCAAAAAGGGTCCTCAGGCCGATGTAGTTCACCAATAAGCAAGGGAGGAATATTGTGAGGATAAGTGAATGGGGGTTAGGTTTTAGGCTACTTGGGTACATGGTTATTTAGGTGGGTCAAATGGGTGTGGGTTAAATAGGTAAGGGAAGATGTCGGGTCCAATAGGTGTGGGTAAATAGGTAAAGTGGATTTTGGGTTATGGGTATGGGTAAATAGGTAAGGTAAGAGGTCGGGTCAAATAGGTGTGGGTAAATGGGTAAGGTGGGTTTTGGGTTATGGTTATGGGTAAATAGGTGTGGGTAAATGGGTAAGGTGGATTTTGGGTCATGGGTATGGGTAAATGGGTAGGGTCAGATGTGGGGTCAAGTGTGGGTAAAATAGGTAAGGTTGATTGTGGGTCATGGGCATGGGTAAATAGGTAAGGTAAGATGTTGGGTTAAATAGGTGTGGGTAAAATAGGTAAGGTTGATTGTGGGTCATGGGTAGATAGGTAGGGTCAGATGTTGGGTCAAATAGGTGTGGGTAAAATAGGTAAGGTGGATTGTGGGTCAATGGTATGGGTAAATAGGTAAGATAAGATGTTGGGTCAAATAGGTTTGGGTAAATAGGTAAACTTGAATTTGGGTCACAGTACGGGTAAAATAGGTAGGGTGGGATATGGGTTACATAGGTGTGTCGAAGTCTTCATCCTGTATAGGAGAATCAATAGGTAATGAAGAAGTTGAAAGGTAAGAGGTGGCAGAAAGAACCACCTAATTGATAAGGTCCATAACAAGTCCAACATACCAAAGATTGGTTGATGAACATGAGACCTTGAAGGTGTTGCATAATGGACTATTGTAAGGGTGAAGGAATTCACATGATCAAAAATGTCAAAGTTGCGAAAAGTCCCTTGAGAAAAAATAATATTAGGGTGGAAAGGAAAAGAGGTGAAAGTCGATTGTTTAGCATTACTTAGTGTACAATGGTGGGTTTACCTAGAAATAAACCCATGATCAAAAATAGGAAAGTTTATTTGTTATGATCCTCATGTATGGATTTCACTAACGTCTCGAGGTTTTGGTGTAATGGTTCGTTCAAGTGGTATCGAGTTGTGATACAGGGGCCAAAATTAGGGGAAAAAAAACCTAATTTTGTGTTTCCTCCATATATTGCCAACTAGAGCGAATTGGTGAGAGATATTTTTATCGAGTTGTGAAACATTTCAAGTAAAGTTCCCTGAAAATTTCATAATTTTTTGATTTATTTTGCAAAAGTTATTACAAAATTAGGGTTTTTCATAAAATTGCTCCCTAGGGTGCAAATTCTGGAATTTTTTAAAATTCGCTACATTTTCGGCAAGAAAAACAAATTTATTTGGGGTTTGTTCTTTAATCTTGTTTATATTTGGCCGAATTATCATCAAAATCCAAAACCCTAAAATTTGACCGTGATCCCTACATCCTACTATTTTGGGGCATCATGGTGGGGCCTTCCACAAGAGGAAAAAGGAATACCATCACTCCAGGTAAAACACCACAAAAGGATGAGATAGAAGATATAACTACAGATTCCTTAGGGTTAGGGTTTACTTTGATAGACCATAAAGTAAGCCAACTTGAGTTTAACCTGAGAGACCTCGAATCTAGGGTGGCCACCAAAGAAGATGTGGATAAGATTGGAAATAGATTGGAGGATTTCATGCAAAAATTCAATACGCATATGATGGGTAATCATACTTATGTCAATCAAGGTGGATCCTTAGGTCGACATAATAGACACATGAGCGAGTGGATTTGCGAGTGTGCACAATCCAAATACGAGCACTCTACAGGCCCGTACTATGTTTCCAAAAGTGGAGATGCACAAGTTTGATGGAAAGGATCCACTCAATTGGATCAACCAAATGGAGAATTTCTTTGAACTACATCAGATTCCATCAGGACAAAAGGTGACCATGACATCTTTATATCTCGAACTGGTGATTCATATGGTATCGATGGTTATGTGCTCAAAGGAAGAAGAGTGGTCTTAATGTTACATGGACGGTCTTCCGAAGAGTTACAATTACACTACAGATTCTAGTGTGCCATATAATTACTTCAGCCAATTAGCAAAGTTGAGGCAGACAAGCTCTATCAAGGATTACATTCGTCACTTCCAAAACCTTTTCTCACTTTGGTGGAAAATATTATCAAGAGAATCGAATGACCTATTTCTTAGGGATCTTAAGGATCACATTGAGCACGAGGTGTGTATGTTTAACCTTCATAAGGTTTTTGATTCGATGATTATGGAAAGAAGGGCAAAGGAGAAATTTTTTCAAGTAGGAGACAACATTTCACTTTTACTAGAGATCACAACACCTTGGCCCCTGACCTTGCCTCAACTAGTTAGATTGAGACATCAATAAATTGAAGAAAAAAATAGAAAAGGGGTTATGTTTTATTTGTGATAAATCACGGGCCCCGGACATAAATGTACCGAAAAGAAGTTGTTCTACATTGTGGGACTAGTGAAGATGAAGATAATAATGAAGATGCGAGTCGAGGTCTTGGTTGATCCGAGAAGAGGAGTCGGGAGATCCTCACCAACAATCTCATGCCATGTAATTTCAGGTATTAGTACCCCCAAACCCTAAAGGTGGTTGGATTCCTAAAAAAAGAGGGTCACTGTCTTTGATTGATTTAGGAAGTACTCATAACTTTATCATTCATAAGTTAGTAGTGCACCTAAACTATTTCATTTATCCAGCTCTGAATGTCAAGTAATGATTCTTTGATGGAGGTACTATTACTTGTTCGAAAAATGCCATAGCATTAAGATTTCCATGGGAGATTACATACTAAATAGTCCCATGTATGCCATTTCTATGGGAGGAGCAGACATTGTGTCGGGGTTCAATGGCTTACCACTTTGGGAAGCATTGAGATGAACAAAAAGCACAAAATGCTAAAAAAGGGTGCGAGAGGAATTGTGGCACAACTCTTTTCATTGGAGGCTCGTCATTCTAAGGACATTATACCATCATATATGCAAGCGGTGTTGGATGCACACTCGGTTGTATTTGAAAATATACCAAAGGGCTTACATCCAAAGAGATATCATGATCATGTTATTCGATTACTACCAGAAGTCAATCGCATAACATCAGCCTTATAAAGTACCCCTATGTGCAAAAGAGTGAAATTGAAAAGATTGTACAAGAGATGTTGGAAGCAGGAATCATCCACCATAGTCAGAGTGCTTATTATTCTTCAGTAGTGATGGTACAGAAGAAAGATGACATGTGGTGCATGTGTCCTGATAATAGGGAACTTAATAAGTACACAATCAAAGATAAGTTTCCTATTCCTATTATTGATGATTTGCTTGATGAGTTACATGGTGCTGTTTATTTTACAAAGCTTGATCTTCATTCGGGATACCACCAAATCAGAATCAAGGATGAGGATGTTCATAAAACTACCTTTCGGACACATGAAGGACATTATGAATTCCTGGTAATGCCTTTTGGACTCACAAATGCACCTTCTACATTTCAAATTTTGATGAATTCTATTTTTAAGTCATTCCTGTGGAAGTTTGTCTTAGTGTTTTTCAATGATATATTAATTTATAGCAAAACATGGGAGGAACATTTACATCATGTAAATAATGTTTTGGAAACCCTTAAGCAACATCAACTTTATGCAAAGCCCTCTATGTGTTCTTTTGGACTCAAGGATGTTGAATATTTGGGTCACATTGTCTCTCATGAAGGGGTTAAAGTGGATCCTAATAAGATCAAAGCCATGATGGAGTGGAAGGTTCCAAAAACCTAAAGAATCTATGAGGATTTTTGGGGCTTACAGGTTATTACCAAAGATTTGTAAGGCATTATGGAAGCATAGATGCACCTCTCATAGCTTTATTAAAGAAGGATTCCTTCCATTGGAGTGAGGATGCAACCAAAGCATTCGAGAAACTAAAGGAGGCCATGTGCACCACTCCAGTCTTGGCTACTTAGGATTTTTCCAAAACATTCATTGTTGAATGTGATGCATCGAGGAGGTGGGTATGGGGAATTTATCATGCAAGAAGGCCATCCTATTGCCTTTTTTGAGCTGTTAGTTAAAAGGTAAGAATCTTTCCAAGCCAACTTATGAGAAGGAAATGCTAGCCATACTTCATGCGGTAAAGTAATGGAGACCATATCTCATAGGAAGACACTTTAAACTGAAGACAGATCATGATAGTCTGAAATACTTCTTGGAGAGCAAGTGTTTATCATCAGAAGAACAACAAAAATGGGTCTCGAAGATGTTGGGATATGATTTTGAGATTATCTATAAGAAAGGGAATGAGAATGTAGTTACGGATGCTCTATCATGAAAAAATGACTCAACCGTAGCCTTGTTATGTGCCATCTCCATATTACAAGAAGATTGGATAGATGAGGCAAGATCCGAATGGAGAAATGTCCCAACCACACAAAACCTCATTCATCATCTCTAGAATGATCCAAGCATGTTTGAAAAATTTGTATTGAAAGGGGATGCTTTATGGTATAAAGATAGATTATACCTACGTAAGAACTCCACTCTTAAAAATAGGATTCTATCTGAGCTTCACTCTTCTCTAGTAGGGGGGCACTCTGGATTCTCGAAAACTTATCGTCAAGTCAAACAAGATTTCTTTTGGGAAGGGCTCAAGGGGATGTCCAAAATTCATGGCGAGAATGCATGGTTTTTCAGCAAAATAAGGGTGAAACAGTTTGATCCCCAAGTCTTCTACAACCTCTATCTATTCCTAGCCAATGGTGGGAAGAGGTTTCCATGGATTTTATCATAGGATTGCCTAAATCTGAAGGAAAAAATGTCATCATGGTTGTGGTGGATAGACTCACCAAATATGCTCATTTTGTGCCTTGACACACCCATTTCTTTGTAAGCATGGTAGCAGCTTGACCTTTATGGACACGATTCAAAAGCTTCATGGGACACCAGAAGATTATAGTAAGTGATCAAGACCCTATATTTACTAGTAATTTTTGAAATGATTTATTCTCATGTTTGGGTACTCAATTAGCTCGTACCCCTTCTTATCATCCCCGATCGATTGGCAAACATAAGTTGTAAATTAGTTTTGGAGGGATATATTTGTTGCTTTATGTCGGATAAAAAAGCAAGATGGGTCAAATGGTTGTTACTTGCAAAATGGTGGTATAACACTTCCTTCCATACTTCATCTAAAATGTCTCCTTTTTTGGCACTCTATGGGTACCATCCACCATCCATCACATCATCATTGAGAGGAAATCCATGGGTTAGAGCAGTAGAAGAACACATTCAATATCAATAAGAGGTCCTCTCTACTCTCAAGGAGAACTTGGTCATGGCACAAAAGCGCATGTAAAGCAACAGGTGATCAACATTACGAAAAGGAATTCTGAAGTTGGTGATTGAGTTTTGTCTTGTTCTGACCATATAAGAAAATGTCTTTGAAACAACAACAAAAGGATAAAAACTTTCACCAAAGCATTATGGCCCCTATCAAGTATTGCGAGAAGATTGGTAGTGCAAAGCATACAAATTAGAACTTCCACAATCCACTAGAATACATCCAATCTTTCATGTTTCTTGCCTAAAGAAAGTAATTGGACAGAGAGTATCATCCCAAATAGTGTTACCTGAGCTTGATGAGGAGGGGAGGGTCATCTTAGAACCTGAATGCATCCTTCAAACATGCACTAAAAGATTGAGGACATGGGTTATTACTGAGTACCTGATCAAGTGGAAGAATATGGACAATGAAGATGCAACATGGGAAGATATGACATTCCTATAGCAGCACCCAAAGCTTCTCAACATTAGGGAAAATGTTTCTTTGAAGGGGAAGGGCATGCTACACCCTTAACCTATTGCTTGTATTAGGATATGAGTAGCTGACTTGTGGCTTACCATATCATTTTATTATATCATTTATACTTTCTCATGCTTAGTAGGTCGGCCTTGGTGATGGCCATAACATATAAATAGTATATATAGGGGATTCTAGGTAGTAATTGATCATCATTGGAGTATTTGAGTATTATTGTATGGTTTGGAGGTTTCCCCTCGAAGTGGTGAAGCTATTCTAATTACATATTGAGATCATTATTCGGAATATTGTGTTATTTGGTGTTATATTGCTGCTCATGATCTGAATTCTACAAGTAATTTCATTACAAGTGGTATCGAGTGACCACCCAAGTTCGAGTCCGGGATGGGTAGCTACGTTGGAATTGCGGTGTTCACCGGGGCTCGTATTGGGAAGGGTGGGGTCCCACTATACGGTGCAAATATAGCCGAGAGTCCGGGCTACGGAAGCATGGTGGGATGATATGATCATGGTGTGCAAATTTCACTAATGCATCGAGGTTTTGGTGTAATGGTTCATTACATTATGATAAAAAATTTATCATTTTCTTCATTTTAATTTTTTTTATAGACTAATCGATGCGGGAAGTCTATATGGGATGAGTATATTTTATTGTATTTTTGCAATGATCTTATATAGTTGTCCTTCGAGGGAGCAATTTATTTCTAGTGGTGCGATAGAGAGAAGAGGTGTCCCTTTTTGAGGGAGTCATCTTTTGTTGGAAGTTTGACTCAAGAAGTTAAATCCCTTTTTTCTTACGTTTAAGTCATGAACAATACTATAGAGGAAGGTTAGGTTATTTTTATAAGACAAAATCATAACACAAAGAGGTTAAGTATGAAAGAGGTGATTTCAAGCGATGAATGACCATGGGATTCCATCTTTAAAAACATAAAAAGGTACCCATGAGAATCATGCCATGAGTAGATCCTTAGTACTCATGTTGAAGATAAGGTTGAAGGTGACAAGTAATCGCATGATTCTTGTTTAGTCATTGATCCTCAAAAAATTCTTGTTTAGATGTTGTTTAAGAATATGTGTATATTCCAATTTGTGCAGTTTGGCAAAGAGAGAGAAGAAAGAATGTGCTTTCTATGATTCAGTTGTGTCAACCATTAGCTGGTCATGACTTCCAGCATATAGGTTGCCCTCAATTTTAATGTGATATGTAATGCAATAAATCAGAATTTCATGCAAGTGTTTTAAACCCAAATTAAAATATGGTATTCAATGTAGCAAGTAATGAACAGGAAGAGGGATGCTCTTTCACTAATGCAATACTAATGAAAGAAAGAAATATTATTTTTAAAGCACCAAAACATGATTTTTTTAGAAAATAGAAAGAGGGGAAGATTCCAGAGAATAAAATTAATGTGGAAGCTTTTCAAATGGGAAAAAAAACCCAAAAATTTAACCTAGGAATGAATAAAATGCAAAGTAACCCCGACGGGTCCTACAGGGGGCATGCTAAAATGTTTTACCATTTTCTTAATGGATTTGATGAAACAGATAAGTGTATGGGCCAAGGAGGAATACGTGTTGTGATGGTCGTTTATATGTCATTGCGCACATTTTGACATCTTGGTCCAATCTTTTGTGAGAGATTCCTTTTGGCTATGAGAAACTACCTTAAATACAAAACAAGACCACAAAAGAGAGTTAAATATTATATAATAGTGGACTACTTAGTGTATGCTAGATATGGGAAGTGTGATACTTCCTACAAGGCCATCAATCTAATGTTTATAAATCAATATAAAATAACTTTAAAATGCAAATAAAAGAATCTAGTGCTAGCGTTATGATTTGGGTGCCTAAGATTACTATCGACATAGATTTGACTAAATACTAAGGTGTTATATGGGTAAAGGTTTCGAGGTCATGTTGCAAGTAACGTAGGTTGTGTGTGGGTCAAAAATAGGGTCTTGGTAAAGTTAGGTAAGGTGTTTGGATTGTTTTAGGTGGGGTAGGTTGGTTGCTTTGGTGCAAGCGGTTTCATTAGACACGAGAGATCGACACCGGTCGGGGTGGTGATGTCGGTTTAGGTATGCTCGATATTGGTTTAGGATGACCAATATCGGTCACCTTTGTGAAAAGTGGCGAGGGAGTCGGAGTTGAGGGTATTTGGGATCTCTTCTATCTTTGAACAAAGAGATGATAAGATCTCTATGGGGGAGGGTGAGGGACGGAGTCCAAGATAGGTGTGGTAGGGTTTTGAGTGAGTTTTGGGGTAGGCTAAGGGTTTAGTTGTTAGGTTGGGATAATAGTTATAGTGACCAATAGTGATCAAGGAGACCGATGTCGATATAAGGGAGACCGATCATGGTTAGGGTTAAGCGGTGTCGGTGGATTGTGAGGAGTGGAAGATGTTGTACAATGTGTTTGAGTCCTATCTATGATTACACAAATATTTTTGATGGTATTTGTGAGGTCTACTTGAGGGAGGTGATTTTGGGATAGGTTTTGTGAAGTTTATGTTGGGTGTGAGTGGGTGGTTTATAGAGAGAGAGCTAAAGGATAGATCTAGGTAGGAATAATGAATGGATGAAGGAAAAAGAGAATACAACTACAAGTGATAGAGGAGAAACCAACTTACTTGGAGTTTAGAAGGGTTATAAATTCCTGTAGTGGTGGAGAGGTGGTTGAACATTACTAAAGGTTGATCGTGTAATGGTGCTCGGTGCTACGGAAGTACTTCTTGCAATGCTACCATGAATGAAAATACCTTCACATGAGTCTTGGTGTTGACTATGGCTATCTGGATGTGTGAAAGGGCTCTGGTTCTTGCTTACATGTAGATCTCCTTCATTCCAAAACTTGAGAATGTGGCCAAACTCTCAAACAAGGTTACAAAAATGAATATATGGTAACCGATGATGGTTTAGGGTGACTGGCGTCGGTTAAGGAGGAAATCCTAGGTTTACTAAAAATTCTAGATCTTGACAATATTTTTGGATAGTTCATGTCTATTCTCATAGAACAAAACAAAATGTTACGTTTTAATGAGTGGGAATGTGGTTAGAGGGAGAATTGACATGTGATTTTAGTGTTTCACTAAGTCTTAGTTAGTTATGGTGAGTGAATATTGAGTCCTAGTAAAAGGGAAACATGCTAAGAATTGGTTTGTGATGAGGTGTCTATGTGAGATGGTGGGTTGAGGTGTCTAGGTGAGGTGGAAATTAGTTTAATTAGGGTAATTAAATAATGAATATTGTGAGGATGAGTATCACTTTAATTATAAATAATTAAACTAATATTAATGTGGGTTAAAAGGGTCATGGTTAGGTTAATATGTTTGAGTTGGCTATTAGAAAATAGACTAAGGGGAGTGTGACCCTATTTGTGTGTCTACAATTACCCCAAGAACATGATCACCTAGTTTCACAACGTACATTCATTACGCATTAGGAAAATTTGAGAACAAGAGGGAATAATCCTTCCTTTTAAGGATTGTGGTTCACCTTAGGGATCACACATTAGGATTTAGTCCCTCGCCACAAGATGGTTTATGCATATTTTATGAATGGTATAAGTTTCACTTTTCTCCTAGCACACCATATTACAGTTACATTCCCACAACTAATCATAAATTAAAAGGGTGGTTAGGTTTCACAACTAACTCTTAGTATTGCACCATAGAACCCAAACGATAATTGAGGTTTGGGTATCAGATTATTTTATAATCCAAATTCCTAAAGGTGAATTTCAGGGTAGTGGGTGATCTTAATCACATAACATGGGTGTTGGTACTAGACATTTTTACACTAAGTTTAATGTTGGTTTCCCAAGTATTACTATCATAAAAGAACACATTATCCTTACTACATACATAATTACAAATCCTAGAAGGGAACCACATACTCTAGATAATGTTTGACCACATCGATCTTATTCCTTGCGTTCAGCGCGATGCCGCCAAGCATGTAGCCTAAGATGACCACTCGAACTTGGGATCTTATTTACCTACACTCGGAGGTGCCATCGAGTGAAAGGTTTATTTCAAGGTCTCATTTTTATATGCTAAAGGATTAACACAGGAAGGTTAGTTATACACAAATTTGAATTAGAGTTGATTCTTTCGTTTAGATTTAATTATTACATTTACTGAGGTAATGAAAATACGACACACCAATTAATTAATCATCTATGCGCATTGGAAATACACTACAAGATATTAAATATAAATTTATTTAATGAGATATATATAGATATATCCAACCTTTTTACCATAAGTAAATCTGAATCGAAATGGAATCTATGATTAAATGCACATTTCCCAAGGCATACCTAAAACTAGCATCTCATACATATTACCAAATTTCAAATATAAACCTTTCTCTAACATAGAAATAAATTATACATATATACATTCTACAATGACTGTATAAACTACAATAATAAACAATTAATTATAACATGCCTTTTCACCTTCTTTCTTACATCCTCTAAAACAATTTGAGCATGAAATGAGTGATAATTTGCTTGCATGACATCCACCTAGGTCTAGCATAATTAAAAAATTTAGTTTCCTATTTACCTACTAATTATACTAACTTGCATTTGAAAGAAGAGGATTGTTATCTCTCGAAAGTGCACCACTGTGTAGAGAGATGGCTACAGGTTTTCTAAGCTTGCAAAATTTGATCTCTCTCTTTCGTAGATACGATTGAAACACCTCAGGTATGTGCGTATACCTATTTTGAGGTGAGTCTCGATATAAAGGTTGGTTCCTTATTAATGTATCCTAAATTGATTTTGGGGTTTTAGGGTAAAAGATGACTGTAAAATAATTATAACTAAGGTGATACACAAAATTTATATGAGGGCCTTGATCGAGTATATGCATGATTGATATGCGAAGGATTTTTATGCACGAGCCAACAATTTTCTACAGAATTTAAGGGCAAACACTTTGTTGTACTCAAGGAAAAATATCACAACAACGATAAGTTAACATGCACTTTAAAATTATGCGAGAAAATACTAAATTTACTGATAGGGTAAGATGATTGATCATGGAATTTGCATTCACAAGACTAATAGAAACATACACAAGACCGCAAATAATTAGTAAGGCTGAAATTCTTAACACTCAAAGGGAAAAACATGTAAAAATTGCTTCGGTACTCCTTTATCAAAAATTCCTCTAGAAGTTCTCCCTCTAGAAGTTCCTCCCCTTATGCTTTGCAAAGACACACAATATATAGCAAAATAAATTTCACCTGCTATGCCCTTAATCATATATCATACATTGGATGTATATAGGTGACTTGTGGCTATCACAACTTCTTATCATTATGTATTTCTTTCATATATGTTATATTTTTCATTAGTGGGTCAGCGTTGGTGTTGGCCATAACATAGGAATAGTATATATAGAGGTTAGTAGGTAGTAGTTTATCATCATTGGAGCATTTGAGTATTATTGTATGGTTTGGAGGTTGCCCCTCGAAGTGGCGAATCTATTCTAATTGCATATTGAGATCATTATTCGGAATATTGTGTTATTTGGTTTTTATTTCTGCTCATGATCTGAATTATACAAGTAATTTCATTACAAGTGGTATCAGAGCTTGAACTCGGCCAACACTGCGTCAAACCCTAATTTTGAAGGTTCATCCATATCTCAACATTAGTAGCAAATTTTTCATCAAATGTTTTTGTGGTGTGGAGAAATCAGTCAAGTAAGCTTCCCTCAAAATTTTAACAATTTTTGACTTGTTTTGTAAAAGTTATAGTGGTTTTATGTGTTTTCATAATTAAGCTACATAGGGTGCATTTTGTGGAAATTTTCAAATTTATTTACATTTCCATAAAGAAGATTAAAAATCAGTTTGAGTTCGTTCTTTGAGTTCTATAAAATTTGGCGAAATCCTATTGAAATCTAAAACCCTAAATTTTGTCCTTGATCCTTAAATCTTACCATTTTGGGGCATCATGACTGCGCCTTCAACAAGAGGAAAAAAGAATCCCATCACTCCAGGGTAAAACACCGATAAGGATGAGATAATAGTTGAGGAGTTAGAGTCGGAGAAGGGGTATCTACTGAGTCTGCGGGGTTAGGGTTTACTTCAATGACCATAAGGTTAGCTATCTTGAGTTAAGAGTTGCAAAACCTTGAAGGTAGAGTGGCCAACAAAAATATGTAGAAAATATTAAACACCGATTAGAGGATTTCATTCAAAAATTTAGCTACAATATCATGGGTCATCATATCATTCTTAATGAGCCACAACTCAATCATACTCATATTAACCATGGTGGATCTTTAGGTCAAAGTAATAAACAAAATAGCAGGTGGATCCACAAACATGACCAATGCAAATACAAACACTCTACAAGCCCGTCACATGCTTCCAAAAGTGGAAATGCGTAAGTTTGATGGAAAGGATCCACTCAATTGGATTAACCATATGGAGAATTTCTTTGATCTTCATCGATTCCATTGGAATAAAATTTTACCATGGCATCATTGTATCTTCAACTTTGACCAATTCATTTGGTATTGATGGTTATGTGCTCAAAGGAAAAAGAGTGGCCTCAATGTTACATGGAAAGTATTCAGCTTTGAAGAGTTGCAGTACTTATAGTTCTAGTGTGTCGAGAATCATTTCAGCCAATTAGCAAAGCTCAGACAAACAGGAATAGTCAAAGATTACATCCATCAATTCCAAAACCTTTCCTTACAGGTGGAAAATATTCCTGAAGATAATTTAAATGACTTATTTCTTGGGGGTCTTAAAGAACAAATTGAGACTAAGGTGCGTATGTTTAATCCTCATAAGGTTTCAGACTTTATGATCATGGCACATAGAGGCTAGAGGAAAAATTTCTTTCAAGTCGAAACAAACTGTCAGTACTATCAGAGATCGTAGCACCCTTCCACCATCATTCCCTAAGCCGGTGAGACTGACACATCAAAAAATTGAAGAAAAGAGAGCGAAAGGTTATGTTTTAATTATGAAAAAATTTGGACTAGGACATAAGTGTGCGGAAAAGATTTTTTTCTACATTGACGGACCTACTGAAGAAGAAGAAAATGAAGAAGATGAAGAGGTAGAGCCAGAGGAGGAATTAGGAGATCCCCAACCAATAATATCATGCCATGCAATTTCTAGGTATTAGCACTCCCCAAACTCTCAAAGTAGTTGGATTCTTAAAAAAATAGAGGGTAATAGTGTTGATTGATTTGGGAAGTACTCACAATTTCATCAATCATAAGTTAGCGGTACACTTGAACTACTTTGTTTATCCAGCTCCAAAATGTCAAGTCATGATCGATGGGAAAATTGTTAGTTGTTCAGGAAAATGCCATAACATTAATCTCACCATGGGAGATTACTTGCTAACTAGCAATATGTATGCCATTGCCATGGGAGGAGTAGACATTGTGTTAGGAGTTTAGTGGCTTACCACCTTGGGAACCATTGAAATGAATTTATAAGAGTTGTTCATGTAATTTCAGTCAGAAGGGAGGAATTTTAAACTAAAAGGACTAAGAGAAAAATCCCCATGTAGATGGTAGGTTCTCATCGGATGCAAAAATTGCTTAGAAAGGGTGCGAGAAGGGTTTGTGGCACAACTATTTTCATTGGAAGCACATCATTCCAATACATTTATACCTACTGAGATATGCAAGCGAGTTATAGATGAGCACTTAGGGGTTTTGGAGCAATGCCCAAGGGATTACCTGCGAAAAGAGACAATGACCATGCCATCCATCTAGTACTAGGGAGTCAACCACCCAACATCGGACCTTATAGGTACCCCTATATGCAAAAAGAGTGAGATTGAGAAGATAGTTCAAGAGATGTTAGAAGCGGGACTTATTCGTCATAGTCAAAGTGCTTACTCTTCTTCCGTAGTGATGGTATGGAAAAATATGACAATTGGCACATGTGTCCAGATTACAAGGAACTCAATAAGTACATAGTTCAAGATAAGTTTCATTTCCTATAATTTATTTTTTGATAGATGAGTTACATGGTGTTGTTTACTTACAAAACTTGATCTTCGTTACGGATATCATCAAATTAGAATCAAGGATGAAGATATTCATAAAAAGCGACCTTGGGACACATGAAGGACACTATGAGTTCTTGGTAATGCCTTTTGCACTAACAAATGCACCCTCTACATTTCAAAGCTTGATGAATTCAATCGTTAAGCCATTGCTTGAAAGTTTGTTTTAGTGTTCTTTGATGATATATTAATCTATAGTAAAACATGGGAGGGACACCGCATCATGTATAAAAAAAGTGTTGGAAACTCTTGAACAACATCAACTTTATGCAAAGCCTTCTAAGTGTTCTTTTGGTGTCAAGGAGGTTGAATATCTGGGTCATATTGTCTCTTATGAAGGTGTTAAAGTTGATCCTAACAAGATAAGAGCCATGCTTGAGTGGAAGGTTCCCAAAACCCTAAAACATCTCGAGGATTTTGGGGTTTACAGGTTATTATCGTAGATTTGTAAGGATCTATGGCAGCATCACGGCACCACTCACATGTTTTTTGAAGAAGGAATCTATCCATTGGAATGAGCAAGCTACTATGGCCTTTGAGAAGTTGAAGGAGGCAATGTGCACCACTCTAGTTCTAGCCACCCCAAATTTTTCAAAAACATTCATTGTTGAATGTGATGCTTCAAGGTATGGTATGGGGGCAGTACTCATGCAAGAAGGGTGGCCCATTACCTTCGAGAGAAACCAATTCAAAGGTAAGAATATCTCTAAACTAGTTTATGCAAAAGAAATGTTAGCAATACTTCATGTAGTGAAACAATGGAGACCATATCTAATGGGATGACATTTCAAAGTAAAGACAGATCATGATAGTTTGAAATAATTCTTAGAGCAACGCTTATCATCAGAAGAACAACAAAAATTGGTCTCAAAAATGTTGGGTTATGATATTGAGATAATATACAAGAAAGGGAAAAAGAATGTAGTTGTTGATGCTTTATCTCGGAAGGATGAATCTGCATAGGCATTGTTGTGTGCCATATATGTATTACAGGAGGATTGGATAGAGGATGCAAGGTGTAAATTGAAAAATGACCCAGGTACACAAAATCTTATTCAAAATCTCCAACAGGATCCAAACATGTGAGGAGATGTTTAATGGTATAAAGATAGATTATATCTATGTAAGAATTCAATCCTTAAAAATAGGGTTCTATCTGAGCTCCATGCTTCTCCAGTAGGGGGTCATTCTGGCTTCTTAAAGACTTATCATCGATTAAGCATGATTTTTATTGGGAAGGGTTAAAAGGATATGTCCAAAAGTTTCTTGCAGAATGCATGGTTTGTTAGCAAAATAAGGGTGAAACAATTAAGTCCCAGGTCTTTTACAACCTCTATCTATTCCTAGCCAAAGGTGGGAAGAGGTGTCTATGGACTTCATCACAGGATTGCCTAAATCAAAAGGTAAAAATGTAATCATGGTGGTAGTGGATAGACTCACCAAATATGCCCATTTTTGTGCTTTATCACATCCATTTTTGTGAGTACAATAGCAACGACCTTTAGGGATACAATTCAGAAGCTACATGGGACACCAAAGATTATAGTAAGTGATCGAGACCCTATCTTTACTAGTAATTTTTGGAATGACTTGTTCTCATTCTTGGGCGCACAACTAGCTCATAGTTCCTCTTATCATCCCCAGTCTAATGGGAAAACAGAGGTGGTAAACAAGTGCTTAGAGGGATATCTTCATTGTTTTACATCAGATAAGCAAGTGAGATGGGTCCAATGGTTACCGCTGGCAGAATGGTGGTATAACACCTCCTTTCATACTTCATCTAAAATGTCTCCTTTCTTGGCATTATATGGGTATCATCCACCATCTATCACTTCATCTTTGAGAGTCCAGCCAAAGGTTCAAGCAGTTGAAGAACATATTCAACACCAATAAGAGGTGTTTTGTAGTCTCAGGGAGAATTTGGCCATGTCACAAAATGGCATGAAGCAGCAGGCAGACCAACATTGTAGTGAAAGACATTTTGAAGTTGGTGATTGGGTTTTTGTGTGTTTACAACCATATAAGCAAATGTCCTTAAAACAAAACAAAAAGGATAACAAGCTTTCACCTAAATATTATGGTCCTTATCAAGTGTTATAGAAGATTGGCAATGTAGCATACAAAATGGAACTTCCTCTCGGCTACTCGAATTCATCCAGTCTTCCATGTATCTTGCCTAAAGAAGGTAATTAGATAGACAATATCAACCCAGACAGTGTTACCAGAGCTTGATGAAGAGGGAAAAATCATCTTGGAACTAGAATGCATCCTTTAGACACGCACTAAGCGGTTGAGGACAAGGGTCATCACTGAGTATTTGATCAAGTGGAAAAATCTAGATAATGAAGACGCATCTTGGGATGATGTAAATTTCCTACAAGAAGCATCCAAATCATCTCAACATTGGGGACAATGTTGCTTCAAAGGGGAGGGGCATGCTACGGCCTTAATCATATATCTTATATTGGATGTATATAGCCGACTTGTGGCTATCATAACTTCTTATCATTATGTATTTCTTTCATATATGTTATATTTTCATTAATGGGTCGGCCTTCATGTTGGCCATAACATAGGAATAGTATATATAGAGGTTAGTAGGTAGTAGGTTATCATCATTAGAGCATTTGAGTATTATTGTATGGTTTGGAGGTTACCCCCTCGAAGTGGCGAAGCTATTCTAATTGCATATTGAGATGATTATTACGGAATATTGTGTTATTTGGTGTTATATTCTCGCTCATGATCTAAATTATACAAGTAATTTCATTACACACCCCCCTTCTAAAAATAGCCTAAGGTTTGTACTCGCCCATGCATCTTATTTTTATCCTTTATTTAATAATAGATAAAGGAATAAAAATAGAGCATGCAATTACAAATAGGCATTATTATACTTAATTACAATATAGTCAAGCAGAAGTTGACTGTTTCTATTTTTGAGAAAGAAGGGCGAATAATTTGCAAAAAATAAGATTTCTTGCTAGGCAAGTCTCTCTCCATGAACATGCAACTCTATCTTTCTCTCTATTCGTCCTATTGTGAAGGCATGAAAAAATACTCTGTGTATTGAGAAAAATAAATTACATTAATTACAATACTTTGCAAAATAATTCATCCAAATATCTATCCTAATTGGCACCACCTTTGTCTCTTATGTTGACACTTGTTCTTTCTTCTAGTGATCAAATGGATAACATAGTGTCAATTATCTCTAAACTTCCCACTAGTGGGGAACACCTTTGAACTTGACCATTAGTCTTCATTGGTTTGGCCACTCTTGATTATCCGACCTTAGACTATAGTCTGCCACCTTTGTGATAAATATATGCATGTATACACTTGTCGGCCTTTGCACATTGGATAATGTATGGTTTGAAAGACTCACCTTTTCAGTGATCATTGTTGGCATGATTTGGTTGACACTCGTATTATTTGGAGCATATACTATAGTTCGGACTTTAGTCAATATTGCAATGATTATTTGATGGACACATGGGCTTGTCCCTTCTGCATGATGAGTCAACCCTTAACTATTTATTGGTGGTATTTTAACTCAACCCAAACTAGGGTTTCCTATCCACTCGCCACGTATATGTGTTTTTAAACTTTGGTCGGGTTTCATCTTTTATCGACACCGTCGATCTCTATCCTTGATGGACCTACACCATTGATATTTGACTATGATTTAGGGTTTTCCCCACAATTAATGTGGTCGGTGGGTATGACCGTGGTTAATTGCTTCAAGCCCTAAAGGAAAAAATTTCTCTGGTCTTCCGCCTAGGGGAAATGTAGGCACAAGGAATAACTTGGAATTTTAACCACATTTGCATAAAGTCTCAAAACTTTGAGAAAACTCGTTGCTCTGACGATACTATGTGGAATCATTTTTTGACTATTCTCTTGATATTGACTTTATCCTTGCGGGGCTAGGGCTTCGTGGGAAACTTCAAAACTTTTAACTTTTTACATTTTAAAGGTTTGAAAACCTAAATGAACCCCAAACTCCATTTTGTTAGAAGCACGAGAATACTGAGAGGGGGGGTGAATCAGTATTCCATAATTTAAAATTTTCTCCAACTTAATAAAATTTTTACACTTAATAAGATATTCAAATCTGAAAATAAATGAGAGCACACACAGAAATCAAATGCACATAACACCAGATATATCATGGTTCACCCAGTGTGGGCTACATCCACCAAAAGGAGACTGCTTGGATCTACTGTCCAAATCCAGCCGAAATAAAATAGTGTTTACAAAGTATGAGCACCCACTCATAGAAGACACCAATCTCCAAGACAAACACCAATTCAGCCCTTGAATGCAAACACCATTGACTTTGCAATCTCTAATTCGAAGCACCAACTTCTAGAGACACTAGTACCCAAATTGAAGCACCCACTTTAGAAAATATGCAATACAAATCAATAATATTTCTCCTTCTTTATTTTCTCTCTCACATACTCATACTCACTTAAGAGATTTACAATAATAACTTCACATACATATCACTCTCAAAAAAATGCTCTTTCTTTTTCACACTTCAAAATGTGCACACAACACTTGTTTATATAGGAAGAAGGAGAGGAAAAACCACTTGTGGTTTCCCTAAAACCATGTGCCCATACCATGGGAAAATTTACTTAAATTTGCCATATTTGGAATGAGGAAGCCACATCACTTGGCGGTTACAAAAATAATGAATATTTGCTCTAAATAGCAATATTCTTTTTCATGGTCAAGTGTAACTCATATTTTTCAATAAATACGCATGAACAACTTCCCTTACACGTCCTTAATGTTCCATAAATGACAAAATCCGCCCCATAAGGATATATTCTCTTTTTGACTTCAATTTTGTAACTCCTCCATGTCATAACTCATCACTAATGCAAATGTAACTCCGTTTTTAATTCAAACATTTATCATGCATTAAGTAACCTTCATTTTAAATGTACCTCATTAAAAAATGATCCATTACACATCCCACCATGTGTCATAGGATTCCTTTGTGATGTTGAATATTAAAATATTCAAATTTTGACATCACACTAATTTTGACATGGATAAATATTTTACGAACACTAATGTTGTAAAATTGAATATTAAGATAATATTCAAACCTCAATATTTATATCAACACTAATGTTGTACCTTTGACATCAATGAAAAAATACTCAACAAACTCTCCCTTTATCGTTGATGTCAAACCTCTGCTAAAATTACTCGTGAGAATTTGTTTTCTATGAAATCCAACTTTCTACTTCTGAGTTCTTTTTGTACTGATGCACTGTACTTGTTGTATGCAACTCTCCCCCATGCTGAAATTTTCCCCTTTTGACATCAATGGAAAAGGTATAAATAAATCAATTACCTGAACATGTACTCAGAGCTGAAGATAATGCAATGTGTAGCTCCACTTATGTCCATACTCCCCATGAGATAGTTAATGAGTAAGAGTGCTAGGAATCACTCATAACTTTTGTTTGAGTGACTCAAAATGTTACTTTGGTAGGGGTTTTGTAAATATATCATAAATATGATCCTTAGTTCCAACATATTCCAATTTCAACTACTGATCTCCAACTTTATCTCTCAAGAAGTGATACTTAATGGGAATGTTCTTTTCCTAGAATGCATGACTGGATTTTTCGAGATGTAAATAGCACTCGTATTGTCAGAAAAAATGGAAATAGGATGCTCATACTCTACCTTTATGTCCTTCAATGTTTTCTTCATCCAAAGAACTTGTGTAGAACATGTCACTGCTGCAATATATTTTGCTTCTACTGTAGATAATGAAACTGAGGCCTGTTTCTTACTGAACCATGACACTAATCTATCACCAAGATAAAAATCTCCCCCACTTGTACTTTTCCTATCATCAACACTTCCTACCCAATCTACATCTGTGAATGTTGTAAGAGTGAAATCATCACTCTTTTGATACCATAAACCATAATCCAATGTACCTTTCAAATATTTAAAAATTCTTTTCACTGCTACTACATGAGTTTCCTTTGGTGCAGCCTGAAACCGTGCAACTAATCCAACAGCTGCATAATATCTGGTCTAGATGTTGTGGTATATAACAAGCTTCCTATCATGGACCTATACAAGGTTTGATTAACATTGGGAGACTCATCATTCTTACTCAACTTGCAACCTGTAATCATGGGTGTACTAACCGGATTGCAATCTTCCATTCTAAACTTTTTCAACATCTCCTTTATATACTTGGTTTGTGAAATAAAAATGCCTTGACTAGACTGTTGAATTTGCAAACCAAGAAAGTAAGACAACTCACCAAGCATAGACATCTCAAACTCCTTCTGCATCTCCTCTGCAAATTCTTTTCATAATCTCCTACAACCGCTTCCAAAAATAATGTCATCCACATAAACCACAACTATCACCTGATGTTCTCCTTCTGTCTTGATGTACAAATTGCTATCCACAATTCCTTTTCTAAATCCTTGTTCCTACAAGTACTTGTCTAGTCTAGAGTACCAAGCTCTAGGAGCTTGTTTCAAACCATAAAGAGCCTTTTTTAACTTGCATACAAAATCTGTATTTTTTGATAGAATAAAACCTTCTGGTTGCTCTATATAAACTTCTTCCTCTAAGTTTCCATTCAAGAAAGCTGATTTTACATCCATTTGATAAACTTTAAAATTCTTGAAACAAGCAAATGCTAAAAACATTCTTACCACCTCCATGCAAGAAACAGGTGCAAATGTCTCCTCAAAATCAATTCCTTCAACTTGTGAGTATCCTTTGCACACTAATCTAGCCTTGTTTCTGACAACTTCTCCTTCTTCATTCATCTTGTTTCTAAAGACCCACTTGGTACCAATAATGTTCTTGTCCTTTGGTCTTGGAACTAACTCCCATGTTTCATTCTTTTCTATCTGATTAAGTTCCTCTTCCATGGCTTTTATCCAAAAATTATCCTTACTAGATTCATCAAAATTACTTGGTTCAACCTTAGACAACAAAGAAAAGTTTACCTCTTGTGGTGCACTTGCTAGTCTCCTCCTTGTTTGCACTCCAATATCTTTGTTTCCAATGATTTGATTTTCTGGATGATTCTTCTTCTCATTCAGATTCTTCTTCTTCTTATTCTTCTTCCTCTTTCTCAGATTTTATTTCTTCATCCTCTTTCTGCACCGCTGAGTGTCCTATTTTCTTCTTCGGTTTCCAGTCATCAACTTTCACATTTATACTTTCCACTACTTTCTGAAGTCTCTTGTTATAGCACCTGTAGGCCTTGCTTCTTGATGAATAACCAAGGAATATGCCCTCATCTACTCTGGAATAAAATTTTCCAAGCTCATCTTCATCATCTCTCTTAATGTAGCACTTACTTCCAAACACTTTGAAGTGTTTCACAGAAGCTGGTCTTCCCTTCCATAACTCGTATGGTGTCTTTTCTGTATTTACTCAAATCTGTGCTCTATTAAGAATATACACTTGCTGTGTACACTGCCTCTCTCCAAAAATCATCTGGTAACTTAGACTCATTTAGCATTGTCCTTGTCATTTCCTGCACTATTCTATTTTTCCATTCAACTACACCATTTTGTTGTGGTGTTCTTGCTGCAAAAATTGTCTTCTGATTCCATTCTCTTCACAAAACTCATAAAATTCGTTAGAAATAAATTCACCTCCCGTCGATCAAAAGAACTTGATCTTAGAGTTTTTCTCATTCTCAATTAAAAATTTAAATTTTTGAATTGATTAAAAGCTTTTGATTTTCTTTTAGAAAAGTAACCCATTTCATTCTAGTAAAGTCATCAATTAATAACATAAAATAAGAATCACCTTGTAAGCTTTGTGTTCTTGTTGGCCCACAGAGATCAGTATGAATTAGCTCTAATGGATTTGTTGTAGAGTAATCCTTTATCCTGAATCTGACCCTTGTCTGCTTCCCATGTTGACACTGTCTGTAGATAGTACTTTGCGGTTTTGTGATCTTGGGTAAATCTCTCACTGCTTGTTTTGAGCTTATTTTCACCATGTTGTCAAAATTAATGTGACCCAATCTCTTGTGCCATAACCAAATTTCATCAATCTGACTCATGCAACATTTTTCTCCCTTAACATCACTCAACATGTACAGGTTGTTCCTTGTTCTATTTGCATCTGCAACCCATTTACCTATATCCTTCTTTCTAATTTCACAACCCTCAGCATAAAATGTGAGTGTATAACCTTGATCACACATTTGACTGACACTCAAAAGATTATGTTTCAGTCCTTCAACAAGTAAAACATTTTCAACTTTAGCTTGACCATTTAATTTTATGTTACCTCTTCCTGTGATCTTGGTTGTAGTGTTATCTCCAAACTTTATTGTACCTCTACTGGCCTTTTTTAGCTTTAGGAACTTGCTTCTATCACCTATCATATGGCTGGAACATCCACTATCAATGTACCAAGGTTGTTCTTCATCTTGTGCATGGAGCGCGTTTGTACCAACATAGCCTCTTCCTTTTCTCCTCCTTTCTCTTTTGCCACACTTTCTTATTGTTGGCTTTCTATATTATTTGTTTTCTCTCTTTCTCTTGCTTTGGATTTTATGTAATATTACTCCTGAAAAATCTTGCTATGTGGCCAAATTGGTTGCATTCATAACATCTAAACTCATGCTCATTCAAATTTTACAATGTAGAGAAAGAGTTGTAGTTTCTAGCATGAAAGTTCTGATTCCAACTCTGAACCTTCGATCTATAGTTCATCATCTTATGACCATAATTGTGACAGGAAAAACAATAACCATGAAAAGAATACTTGGTCATGTAGGGCTGCCTTTGATAAGATGAGTTTCTGAAACTTCTTATTGGCACCTTCTTCCATTTGTTGTCTTCTTTGTTGTTGTTCTGTGGAGGATGATCTTCTTGTTTCTTGTTGCTTTCTCCTTTACTAGAGATTTTTAGGATATCTGCATAGCTGGATTTCTTCTCTGGTTCTTTGGTCTCTTTCTTTTCTGCTTCATTGAATCCAATACCACCTTTGGATGATTTTGGTTTCTATTTATCTAGAATGTTTCTCAACACCTCAGAACTCTTTTCAAACTTGAGTCTTTTGTTTAACTTTTTAGTTTCCAGTCTAAGTGTGACAATCTCTGACTCTAATCTCTCGCATTCTTCTTCTTTTGATTTCAGTTGTTTTCTGATCACTTCCTCTATTCTCTTTGCCTCTTCAACTTGAATCTTTAGATCAACAATAGTATCTTCATGTTCTTTATCAGCATCTGGATTTTTCTTTGCTTCTTCATACTCTTGAAGTTGTAGTTTTTGCTTCAGGGTCTTCTTTTTGAGTCTCTTGATCTCACCCAAGGCACAAATGAGTTCTTCTTCCAAGTTTACCTCACCTTATTTCTTAAGCGTATCTCCGGCTTCCACTTTTCCATCTTTAAAGGCCATAAACAAAATTTATTCAATGTCACCTTCTAGACAATCTTCCTCTGAGCTATCATCTTTTCTGGTGCATATACTCTTCTTGCTTTGGTTCTAGTTCTTCTTCTTTTCAAAATTCCTTTGTTTGAAATTCTTTTTGTAGAAAGGCTTCCCTTTATTTGCTTTGATAGGATCTTCATCATCACTTTCATTTTTTGCATGCAGACACTTAGCTGCAAAATGTCCAATCTCACCATAGTTAAAACATTTAAAAGGAAGTTTACCTTTGTACTTGCTCGGATCCTCTTTTCAGATTTTTCACAAATAGAGATTCTTCTTCCTCATCGGATTCATCATCTAATTCAACCTTCTTCTCTTTTACTTTTAAAGATTTAAAAGCATATTCTCTTTTTCTTTGCTTATCTGGTTCTGTTCTCATCTCATAAGCTATGAGTATTCCATATAACTCATCCATTTTCATTTTATCTAGATCCTTAAGTTGTTCAATAGCTGAATATTTAGCATCAAATCTAGGAAGTAGAGATCTTAATACCTTCGTACTATTAGTGGGTTTTCCATCTCTTCACCCAAGCCTTTTTTATCATGTTTATGGTCTCATCCACACAGAGTAAATATGTTACAATATTCTCTTCCTCCTTCATCTTTCGACTCTCAAAATTTCTTTTGTGTGTCTCAAGCTTTGCCATCTTTAATTTTGAATCTCCTTCATATAAATTGTTGAGCTTATCCCACATCTCCTTACTGGTTTTTCAAAGCATGATCTTTAGAAACTCCGAATCTGCTACACCACACAAAATAGCATTCATAGCTTTAGCATTATTGTCACATTGTCTCTTACCAAATTTGATCTATAGGTGGAGTTGTTGGTATCATATAGCCATTCTAAACTGACTGCCAAATATCATGTCCAAGAGAATTCAAGTAGGTCCGCATCCTTATGCTCCAAAAGGCATAGTTTGATCCATCAAATAGTGGAGCTTTGTTTGTGGAGAATCCTTCCTAAGTTGCCATCGTGCTTTCTGATCTACCTTCTAGTTGTTAAGCTACACAGAAGGAACTCTCTGATACCAATTGTTAGAAGCATGAGAATACTGAGAGGGGGGGTGAATCAGTATTCCATAATTTAAAATTTTCTCCAACTTAATAAATTTTTTACACTTAATAAGATATTCAAATCTGAAAATAAATGAGAGCACACATAGAAATCAAATGCACATAACACCAGATATACCGTGGTTCACCCAGTGTGGGCTACATCCACCAAAAGGAGACTACTTGGATCTACTATCCAAATCCAACCGAAATAAAATAGTGTTTACAAAGTATGAGCACCCACTCACAGAAGACACCAATCTCCAATTTGAACACCAATTCAGCCCTTGAATGCAAACACCATTGACTTTGCAATCTCTGATTCGAAGCACCAACTTCTGGAGACACCAATCCCCAATCCGAAGCACCCACTTCAGAAAATCTGCAATACAAATCAATAATATTTATCCTTCTTTATTTTCTCTCTCACATACTCATACTCACTTAAGATATTTACAATAATAACTTCACATACATATCACTCTAAAAAAAATGCTCTTTCTTTTTCACACTACAAAATGTGCACACAACACTTGTTTATATAGGAAGAAGGAGAGGAAAAACCACTTGTGGTTTCCCTAAAACCATGTGCCCATACCATGGGAAAATTTACCTAAACAAATGCGCCATATTTGGAATGAGGAAGCCACATCACTTGGCGGTTACAAAAATAATGAATATTTTCTCTAAATAGCAATATTCTTTTTCATGGTCAAGTGTAACTCATATTTTTCAATAAATATGCATGACCAACTTCCCTTACACATCCTTAATGTTCCATAAATGAAAAAATCCGCCCCATAAGGATATATTCTCTTTTTGACTTCAATTTTGTAACTCCTCCATGATTTTAGAATCAATTTGTAACTCCTCCATGTCATAACTCATCACTAATGCAAATGTAACTCCCGTTTTTAATTCAAACATTTATCATGCATTAAGTAACCTTCATTTTAAATGTACCTCATTAAAAAATGATCCATTACACATCCCACCATGTGTCATAGGATTCCTTTGTGATGTTGAATATTAAAATATTCAAATTTTGACATCACACTAATTTTGACATGGATAAATATTTTACGAACACTAATGTTGTAAAATTGAATATTAAGATAATATTCAAACCTCAATATTTATATCAAAAATAATGTCGTACCTTTGACATCAATCAAAAATACTAAATACATTTCTCTACTTCTTTGTGGTGACGACATGTGTCTTTCTCGTGCCTTCGGGCTTGCGGTTGAATTTTTACAATTTGAAATTTAGGAAATTTGACTAAGTTGATTGCCATTCCATTTGGATGAATTTTACATCGATTTTGATGACTCATTTTTGATCGTAAATCTATGTACCTTGTAATCTAAACCGTCGATTCGATCATTAACTCGGAGTGAGTTAGGTTACTTTGGATCGTTGATGAGTAAAACACTCGAAACCCTAATCTTTCGTAATTTCATTGTTGAGCTCTAGTCGAGCTAAAAAAACTCTAAATATTTTTAACGACAGCCATTGATGAATATTTCAATCTTTGTTACTTGGCTTTCTTCGCGAGATCTAGTCAATTTTTTTCCCTGTGCTGCCATGAATGTTCACTTCGAGATTTCTCATAGAGCTTTCTGTTTCTATTCGAGCTCATTTTGAGGGGCTTCAATCTACGTAAATAGTTTCGTGTTCGAGTGAATCTATATCTTTGTTTCTCGACTCTGTATACTTTTGAAATCTCTCTGGTTTTGTTATGACAACCATTATTGAGTTCGAAGCTCGGATCCGTGTTATTCTTGATCTCTCGTGAGTTGGTCTTCAAAATGGCCCTTTGCTTTTATTGCTTCGAGCTTTAAGAGGAATTCTCTCACAAAATAATGGCCGTTTGAGTTGGTTCTGTGCATTTACCAAACTTTTGGTGCTAGCCGCCATGATTGAAAACTTTGAGCTCATTCACTATAACAAGGTAAGTGGCTTTTAAATATTGGCTTGAGCGATTTATCTTCAATGGGTGTCGTAAAAAGAACAACTTTTGTTTACTCGAAGTTGGTATGTATTTTATTATCATAGTCTCAAGTGATTCTTCTATTAACTTACCTTGAATGGTTGTGGATGGTTTCTTTGGACGATTTCCATTTTAGGTAATCTTTTATTTGTTGTTTTCAGAGATCTCTGGATAGATGTAGATTTTAGTTTCATCCTTCCTATGATAGTTTTTTTTCATTATAAATTCTATTGTTGAAGTTCGAAGCTCAGCCATTGTTTGTGTCGGTTTACTTCTCTGTAAAAATAGGTTTTGTATATTACTTGGTCCATTCGAAAATCATTAGCTCAATTTTTGTATTCTAGAAAATCAATTCTGTTGTAATTCATTGTTCAGGATCAACTTGATTCTTTGAAAATTTTGTAGCACCCTTTGAGCATACTTTCTTTAATCCTTTTCCAATCTGAGATCACTTGAAAACTGAAATTCCTTCTAAGTTGAGTACTTGAGTGCAATTTGTTTCTCATTATTATTGGAATCTTCCATCTCGAAAATAATAGTTGTAATCCATTAATAATTTTGGGAGTAGAAATTAACTTTTGTACTACCTAATAGCCCTACTTTAACACTAGTGATAACTGTTGAAAAGTTGTATGTTTATAGTGATGTACTCTTTCTTTTGGGAATGAAATCCACTACGCTAGAAATTGAGAACAATAACATTTCATTATGATATTTTGATCATCTCTAAAATTGATTTCTTTCTTTCATACTTTTTAAGTTGATGTTCTACATTTCTTTTCTACATTATATACTATATTTCCTTTTATTACTGACTCACGATATGCATCTTTGAAAAAGTTGTAATTGTCCATTTTACATGTGAAGCCCCTGTCAAAATTTTCCTAGAATTATCTTTTCATTATGTTTCAGCTGTAATTTTATCTCATTTCAACCAACTTCAACCTTTAAAATATGATTCTTTTGCTTCACCTGATAATACACTTTTGAATGCATGAATTTCTGAAGTTGGAAGTATAAGGAGTTAAATTAAACCTTGAGCTCAGTATTGATGATCGTTTGCTTCTCCCTTTTTAGGTACCATGATGTAGTTGTAGTGGACAGTTGGAACAATAGTTTCAGAGAGAGAAGAACACTCCCTCAAGGAAATGATGGGTTTCTTTTACCTCTTTACATTTTCAGCTTCATAAATATATGCATTGTCTTTCCTTTCAGTTATTTCTCATGGCTTGTGTGAGAAAAATATGTACTATTATTCCTCATGAATAAATGAAAATATTTTCATGTTATGAGATGTATGTTCTTCCTTTCTATACTTTTTTTCATTTGTATGGATAATGAATGAACTTATACAACTCAAAAAACTTAAATAATTCACTTAATCATAGAAATAAATAAACAATCAAGTGTACCTTATTATTTCCCATTGAAAAGGCAAACTGTTTTTAGGACTGTAAATTGTCCTTCAAAACTACCACCTATCTATAGCTTCAGAACATCATGTTTGATACATGCTACCCTTCCTACCTTTGTCAAGGCCCTGCAATGGTTGTTTATAGCTATTGCATAGTTTTGACGAGGTTTTCAAATGGAATGGCTGCATCTATGAGGCATGGTGTTCTTAAACTATACTCAAGTTGTAGTTTTGATTCAAAATGACTTCCAAGTCTGTCCAGAACAAAACAATTAAAAATTGCATCTAAATCAAAGGTGGTTGTCCCAAACATAACTAGACTCGTAATTGACCAATCTGAGACACTTTTAAAATTTTTGAGTTGCCAATTTTTGCACAAGTGCAAAAATTGGCAACAAGGATTAGAGACATAAATTTATTTCATTTCATTTCACTTCATTTCTTAAGCGGAGAGAGAAAGAGAGGGAGGAAAGAGAAACGTTGTTTTACTAAAATTCAAATTTCACAAAATAAGCCATAAGATAAATTTCATATAATTATATATAAGTGTTAAGAGGCTTTCATGCCTATTTTCTATCTTGGTTAGGGTTTTACGTTCATCCTTAAAAATTAAAAATGCATGACATCCACCTAGGTCTAGCATAGTTAAAAATTTAGTTTCCTATTCACCTACTAATTATAGTAACTTGCATTTGAAAGAAGAGGATTGTTATCTCTCAAAAGTGCACCCTGTAGAGAGATGGCTGTAGGTTTTCTAAGCTTGCAAAATTTGATCTTTCTCTTTCGTAGATACAATTGAAAAACATCAAGTCTGTGCATATACCTATTCTGAGGTGAGTCTTTGATATAAAGGCCGGTTCCTTATTGATGTATCCTAAATTGATTTTGGGGTTTCAAGGTAAAAGATAAGCTGTAAAATAATTATAACTAAGGTGATACACCAAATTTATATGAGGGCTTTGGTGAGTATATGCACAATTGATATGCGAAGGAATTTTTATGCATGAGCCAACAATTTTCTATAGAATTTAAGGGCAAACACTTTGTTGACCGAGGAAAAATATCACAACACCGATAAGTTAACATGCACTTTAAAATTATGCGAGAAAATACTAAATTTACTGAGAAGGGTAAGATGATTGGTCGGGAATTTTCATTCACAAGACTAATAGAAACATACACAAGATCGCAAATAATTAGTAATGAATGAATTCTTAACACTCAAAGGGAAAAATTTGTAAAATTTCTTCAAGATACTCTATATCAAAAATTCCTCCGAAGTTCTCCTCTAGAAGTTCCTCCTTATGCTTTGTAAATACACACAATATAGAGCAAAATAAATTTCACCCCGCTACGCCCTTAATCATATATCTTACATTAGATGTATATAGCCGACTTGTGGCTATCATAACTTCTTATCATTATGTATCTCTTTCATATATGTTATATTATCATTAGTGGGTCGGCCTTGGTGATGGCCATAACATAGGAATAGTATATATAGAGGTTAGTAGGTAGTAGTTCATCATCATTTGAGCATTTGAGTCTTATTGTATGGTTTGGAGGTTGCCCCCTCGAAGTGGCTAAGCTATTCTAATTGCATATTGAGATCATTATTCGGAATATTTTGTTATTTGGTTTTATATTTCTGCTCATGATCCGAATTATACAAGTAATTTCATTACAAGTGGTATCAGAGCTTGAACTTGGCTAACACTATGTCAAACCCTAATTTTGAAGGTTCATCCATATATCAACATCAGTAGAGAATTTTTCAAAAAAAAAATTTGTGGTGTGGAGAAATCAGTCAAGTAAACTTCCCTCAAACTTTTAATAATTTTTGACTTGTTTTGAAAAAGTTATAGCGGTTTTATGTGTTTTCATAATTAAGCTACATAGGGTGCAATTTGTGGAATTTTTCAAAGTTATTTACATTTCCATAAATAATATTAAAAATAATTTTGAGTTTTTTCTTTGAGTTTTATAAAATTTGGCCGAATTCCTATTGAAATCTGAAACCCTAAATTTCGACCTTGATCCTTAAATCTTACCATTTTGGGGCATCATGGCTAGGCCTTCGACAAGAGGAAAAAAGAATCCCATCACTCTTGGTAAAACCCCTGAAAAGGATGAGATAATATTTGAGGAGTTAGAGTCAGAAGGGGTATCTACAGAGTCCGCAGGGTTAGGGTTTACTTCAACTAACCATAAGGTCAGCTATCTTGAGTTAGACTTATGAAACCTTGAAGGTAGAGTGGCGGTAAAAAGATGTAGAGAAGATTGGACAACGATTGGAGGATTTCATTCAACAATTTAGCTACAATATCACGGGTCATTATATCATTCCTAATGAGCCACAACTCAATCATTCTCATATTAACCATGGTGGATCTTTAGGTCAAAGTAATAAACAAACTAGCAGGGGTGGATCTACAAACATGACCAATCCAAATACAAACACTTGACAAGCCCGTCATATGCTTCCAAAAGTGGAAATGCGTAAGTTTGATGGAAAGGATCCACTCAATTGGATTAACCATATGGATAATTTCTTTGATCTTCATCGATTCCATTGGGACAAAAGGTTATCATGGCATCGTTGTATCTTGAACTCGACCAATTCATTTGGTATCGATGGTTATGTGCTCAAAGGAAAAAGAGTGGCCTCAATGTTACATGGACAATATTCACCGAATATTTTCAATTGTACTATAGTTCTAGTGTGTCGAGAATCATTTCATCCAATTAGCAAAGCTCGAACAAACAGAATAGTCAAAGATTACATCCATCAATTCCAAAACCTTTCCTTACAGGTGTAAAATATTCCTGAAGATAATTTAAATGACTTATTTCTTGGGGGTCTTAAAGAAAAAATTGAGACTAAGGTGAGTATGTTTAATCCTCATAAGGTTTCAGACTCCATGATCATGGCAGATAGGGCAGAGGAAAATTTTCTTTCGAGTCGGAAACAACCGCCCATCTTATCGAGATCGTAGCACCCTTCCACAATCATTCCCTAAGCCAGTGAGATTGACACCTCAACAAATTGAAGAAAAGAGAGCGAAAGGGTTATGTTTTAATTATGACAACAAATTTGGACCAGCACATAAGTGTGCGGAAAATAATTTTTTCTACATTGAGGGACCTACTGAAGAAGAATAAAATGAAGAAGATGAATAGGTAGAGCCATAGGAGGAATTAGGAGATCCCCAACAAACAATATCATGCCATGAAATTTCTGGTATTAGCACTCCCTAAACTCTCAAAGTAGTTGGATTCTTAAAAAAATAGAGGGTAATAAAGTGTTGATTAATTTGGGAAGTACTCACAATTTCATCAATCATTAGTTAGCGGTATGCTTAAACTCCTTTGTTTATCCATCTCGAAAATGTCAAGTCATGATCGCTGATGGGAAAACTGTTAGTTGTTTAGGAAAATGCCATAACATTAATCTCACCATGGGAGATTACTTGCTAACTAGAAATATGTATGCCATTTCCATGGGAGGAGCATACATTGTGTTAGGAGTTCAGTGGCTTACCACCTTGGGAACCATTGAAATGAATTTCCAAGAGTTGTTCATGTAATTTCAGTCAGAAGGGAGGAATTTTAAACTGAAAGGACTAAAAGAAAAATCCTTGCGAGATGGTAAGTTCTCATCAGATGCAAAAATTGCTTAGAAAGGGTGCAGAAGGGTTTGTGGCACAAATATTTTCATTGGAAGCACATCATTCCAATACATTTATACCTGCAGATATGCAAGCAGTTATAGATGAGCACTAAGGGGTTTTTGGAGAAGTGCCCAAGGGATTGCCTCCAAAAAGAGACCATGACCATGCCATCCAGCTAGTACCAGGGAGTCAACCACCCAACATCAGACCTTATAGGTACCCCTATATGCAAAAGAGTGAGATTGAGAAGATAGTTCAAGAGATGTTATAAGGACTTATTCGTCATAGTCAAAGTGTTTACTCTTCTTCTGTAGTGATGGTATGGAAAAAAGATGACAATTGGCGCATGTGTCCAGATTACAGGGAACTGAATAAGTTCATAGTTAAAGATAAGTTTCCTATTCCTATAATTGATGATTTGCTAGATGAGTTACATGGTGATGTTTACTTTACAAAACTTGATCTTCATTCTGGATATCATCAAATTAGAATCAAGGATAAAGATATTCATAAAAAAACCTTCAGGACACATGAAGGACACTATGAGTTCTTGGTAATGCCTTTTGGACTAACAAATGCACCCTCTACATTTCAAAGCTTGATGAATTCAATCTTTAATCCATTTCTTCGAAATTTTGTTTTAGTGTTCTTTGATGATATATTAATCTATAGTAAAACATGGGAGGAACACCTGCATCATGTAAATAAAGTGTTGGAAACTCTTGAACAACATCAACTTTATGCAAAGCCTTCTAAGTGTTCTTTTGGTGTCAAGGAGGTTGAATATCTAGGTCATATTGTCTCTTATGAAGGTGTTAAAGTGGATCCTAACAAGATAAAAGCCATGCTTGAATGGAAGGTTCCCAAAACCATAAAAAATCTCTGAGGAATTTTGGGGTTTATAGGTTATTATCATAGATTTGTAAGGAATTATGGCAGCATCGCAGCACCACTCACAACTTTATTGAAGAAGGACTCTTTCCATTGGAACGAGCAAGCTACTATGGCCTTTGAGAAGTTGAAGGAGGCCATGTGCACCACTCCAATTCTAGCCACCCAGAATTTTCAAAAACATTCATTGTTGAATGTGATGCTTCAGGGTATGGAATGGGGGCAGTACTCATGCAAGAAGGGCGATCCATTACCTTCAAGATCCGCAAATTCAAAGGTAAGAATATCTCTAAACCAGTTTATGAGAAAGAAATGTTAGCAATACTTCATGTAGTGAAAAAATGGAGACCATATCTAATGGGACGGCATTTCAAAGTAAAGACAGATCATGATAGTTTTAAATACTTCTTAGAGCAACGCTTATCATTAGAAGAACAACAAAAATGGGTCTCAAAAATGTTGGGGTATGATTTTGAGATAGTATACAAGAAAGGGAAAGAGAATGTAGTTGCTGATGCTTTATCTCGGAAGGATGAATCGCCGGGAATTGTTATGTGCCATATCTGTCTTATAGGAGGATTGGATAGAGGATGCAAGATCTGAATTGAAAAATGACCCAGGTACACAAAATCTTATTCAGAATCTCCAACAAGATCCAAACATGTCAGAAAATTTTTATGGAAAGGAGATGTTTTATGGTATAAAGATAGATTATATCTATGTAAGAATTCAATCCTTAAAAATAGGGTTCTATCTGAGCTCCATGCTTCTCCAGTAGGGGGTCATTCTGGCTTCTTAAAGACTTATCATCAAATCAAGCATGATTTTTTTGGGAATGGTTAAAAGGAGATGTCCAAAAGTTTGTGGTAGAATGCATGGTTTGTCAGCAAAATAAGGGCAAAACAATTAAGTCCCTAGGTCTTTTACAACCTCTATCTATTCCTAGCCAGAGGTGGGAAGAGGTGTCTATGGACTTCATCACAGGATTGCCTAAATCAAAAGGTAAAAATGTAATCATGGTGGTGGTGGATAGAATCACCAAATATGCCCATTTTTTTGCTTTATCACATTCATTTGTTGCGAGTACAGTAGAAACGGCCTTCAGGGATACAATTTAGAAGCTACACGGGACACCAAAGATTATAGTAAGTGATTGAGACCCTATCTTTACTAGTAATTTTTGGACTGACTTGTTCTCATGCTTGGGCACACAACTAGCTCATAGTTCCTCTTATAATCCCCAGTCTGATGGGAAAACAGAGGTGGTAAACAAGTGCTTGGAGGGATATCTTCATTGTTTTACATCAGATAAGTAAGTGAGATGGGTCCAATGGTTACCGCTGGTAGAATGCTGTGGTATAACACCTCCTTTCATACTTCATCTAAAATTTGTCCTTTCTTGGAATTATATGGGTATCATCCACCATCTATCACTTCATCTTTGAGAGTCCAGCCAAAGGTTCAAGCAGTTGAAGAACATATTCAACACCAACAAGAGGTGCTTTGTAGTCTCAGGGAGAATTTGGCCATGTCACAAAACCGCATGAAGCAACAAGCAGACCAACATTGTAGTGAAAGACATTTTGAAGTCGGTGATTGTGTTTTTGTGCGTTCTACAACCGTATCAGCAAATGTCCTTAAAACAACACAAAAAGGATAAAAAGCTTTCACCTAAATATTATGGTCCTTATCAAGTGTTACGAAGACGGCAATGTAGCATACAACTGGAACTTCCTCCGGCTATTCGAATTCATCCAGTCTTCCATGTATCTTGCCTAAATAAGGTAATTAGGCAGACAATATCAACCCACACAACAGTGTTACGAGTTTGATGAAGAGGGAAAAATCATCCTAGAACCAAAATGTATCCTTCAGACAAACACTAAGCGGTTGAGGACAAGGGTCATCACCGATTATTTGATCAAGTGGAAAAATCTAGACAATGAAGACGCATCTTGGGAGGATGTAATTTTTCTGCAGTATTATCAGATCATCTCAACATTGGGGACAATGTTGCTTCAAAGGAAATGGGAATGCTACACCCTTAATCATATATCTTAAATTGGATGTATATAGCTAACTTGTGGCTATCATAAATTCTTATCATTATGTATTTCTTTCATATATGTTATATTTTCAGTAGTGGGTCGGCCTTGGTGTTGGCCATAACATAGGAATAGTATATATAGAGGTTATTAGGTAGTAGTTTATCATCATTAGAGCATTTGAGTTTTATTGTATGGTTTGGAGGTTTCCCCCTCAAAGTGGCAAAGCTATTCTAATTGCATATTGAGATCATTATTCTGGAATATTGTGTTATTTGGTGTTATATTTCTGCTCATGATCTGAATTATACAAGTAATTTCATTACACACCCCCTTCCTAAGAATAGCCTAAGGCTTGTACTTGCCCATGCATCTTATTTTTATCCTTTATTTAATAATAGATAAAGGAATAAAAATAGAGCATGCAATTACAAATAGGCATTATTAGCCTTAATTACAATATAGTCAAACTAAAGTTGACTGTTCTATTTTTAAGAAAGAAGGGTGAATAATTTGCTAAAAATAAGATTGCTTGCTAGGCAAGTCTCTCTCCATGAACATGCAACTCTGTCTTCTTCTCTATTTTGTCCTATTGTGAAGGCATGCAAAAATACTCTTGTGTATTGAGCAAAAATAAATTACATTAATTGCAATACTTTGCAAAATAATTCATCCAAATATCTATCCTAATTGGGACCACCTTTGTCTCTGATGTTGACATTCGTTTTCTCTTCTAGTGATCAAATGGATAACATAGTGTGAATTATCTCTAAACTTATCACTAGTGGGGACCACCTTTGAACTTGACCATTAATCTTCATTGGTTTCGCCACTCTTGATTATTCGACCTTAGACTATAGTCCGCCATCTTTGTGATAAATATATGCATGTATACACTTTTCAGCCTTTACACATTGGATAATGTATGGTTTGAAAGACTAACCTTTTCGGTGATCACTGTTGGCATGATTTGGTTGACACTCGTATTATTTGGAGCATATACTATAGTTCAAAGTTTAGTCAATATTGCAATGATTATTTCATGGACACGTGCGCTTGTCCTTCGCATGATCATCAACCCTTGACTATTAGTCGGTGGTATTTTAACTCAACCAAAAATAGGGTTTCCTATCCACTCGCCACATATATGGGTTTTTAAACTCTTGTCGGGTTTCATCTTTTATCAACACCGTTGATCTCTCGTCCTTGATGGACCTACACCATTTATATTTGACTATGATTTAGGGTTTTCCCCACAATTAATGTGGTCCGTGGGCATGACCGTGGTTAATCGCATCAAGCCCTAAAGGAAAAAATTTCTCGGCCTTCCGCCTGTGGGAAATGTAGGCACAAGGAATAACTTGGAATTGTAACCACATTTGCATAAAGTCTCAAAACTTTGAGAAAACTCGTTGCTCGACGATACTATGTGGAATCAATTTTTGACTATTATCTTGATATTGACTTTATCCTCATGCGGGGCTAGGGCTTCATGGGAAACTTCAAAACTTTTAACTTTTTACATTTTAAAGGTTTGAAAACCTAAATGAACCCGAACTCCATTTTGTTAGAAGCACGAGAATACTGAGAGGGGGTGAATCAAGTATTCCATAATTTAAAATTTTCTCCAACTTAATAAATTTTTTTACACTTAATAAGATATTCAAATATGAAAATAAATGAGAGCACACATAGAAATCAAATGAACATAACACCAGATATATCATGGTTCACCCAGTGTGGGCTACATCCACCAAAAGGAGACTGCTTGGATCTACTGTCCAAATCCAACTGAAATAAAATAGTGTTTACAAAGTATGAGCACCCACTCATAGAAGACACCAATCTCCAAGCCAAACACCAATTCATCCCTTGAATGCAAACACCATTGACTTTGCAATCTCTGATTCGAAGCACCAACTTCTGGAGACACCAATCCCCAATCTGAAGCACCCACTTTAGAAAATATGCAATACAAATCAATAATATTTCTCCTTCTTTATTTTCTCTCTCACATACTCATACTCACTTAAGAGATTTACAATAATAACTTCACATACATATCACTCTCAAAAAAATGCTCTTTCTTTTTCACACTTCAAAATGTGCACACAACACTTGTTTATATAGGAAGAAGGAGAGGAAAAACCACTTGTGGTTTCCCTAAAACCATGTGCCCATACCATGGGAAAATTTACTTAAAAAAATGTGCCATATTTGGAATGAGGAAGCCACATCACTTGGCGGTTACAAAAATAATGAATATTTTCTCTAAATAGCAATATTCTTTTTCATGGTCAAGTGTAACTCATATTTTTCAATAAATACACATGACCAACTTCCCTTACACGTCCTTAATGTTCCATAAATGACAAAATCTGCCCCATAAGGATATATTCTCTTTTTGACTTCAATTTTGTAACTCCTCCATGTCATAACTCATCACTAATGCAAATGTAACTCCCATTTTTAATTCAAACATTTATCATGCATTAAGTAACCTTCATTTTAAATTTACCTCATTAAAAAATGATCCATTACACATCCCACCATGTGTCATAGGATTCCTTTGTGATGTTGAATATTAAAATATTCAAATTTTGACATCACACTAATTTTGACATGGATAAATATTTTACGAACACTAATGTTGTAAAATTGAATATTAAGATAATATTCAAACCTCAATATTTATATCAACACTAATGTTGTACCTTTGACATCAATGAAAAAATACTCAACAAACTCCCCCTTTGTCATTGATGGCAAACCTCTGCTAAAATTATTCGTGAGAACCTGTTTGCTATGAAATCCAACTTTCTGCCTCTGAGCTCTTTTTGTACCGATGCACTGTACTTGTTCTATGCAACTCTCCCCATGCTGAAATTCTCCCCCTTTGACATCAATGGAAAAGGGATAACTAAACCAATTACCTAAACCTGTACTCAGAGCTGAAGATAATGCAATGTGTAGCTCCCCCTATGTCCATACTCCCCATGAGATAGTCAATGAGTAAGAGTGATAGGAATCACTCCTAACTTTTGTCTGAGTGACTCAAAAGATTCCTTTGGTAGGGGTTTTGTAAATATATCAGAAATCTGATCCTTAGTTCCAACATATTCCAATTTCACCTGCTGATCTGCAACTTTCTCTCTCAAGAAGTGATACTTAATGGGAATGTGCTTTGTCCTAGAATGCATGACTGGATTTTTCGAGATGTTAATAGCACTCGTATTGTCACAAAAAATGGAAATAGGATGCTCATACTCTACCTTTATGTCCTTCAATGTTTGCTTCATCCAAAGCACCTGTGTACAACATGCCACTACTGCAATATATTCTGCTTCTACTATAGATAATGAAACTGAGGCCTGTTTCTTACTGAACCATGACACTAATCTATCACCAAGATAAAAATCTCCCCACTTGTACTTTTCCTATCATCAACACTTCCTACCCAATCTACATCTGTGAATGTTGTAAGAGTGAAATCATCACTCTTTTGATACCATAAACCATAATCCAATGTACCTTTCAAATATTTAAAAATTCTTTTCACTATTGCTACATGAGTTTCCTTTGGTGCAGCCTGAAACCGTGCAACTAATCCAACAGCCTGCATAATATCTGGTCTAGATGTTGTGGTATATAACAAGCTTCCTATCATGGACCTATACAAGGTTTGATTAACATTGGGAGACTCATCATTCTTACTCAACTTGCAACCTGTAATCATGGGTGTACTAACCGGATTGCAATCTTCCATTCTAAACTTTTTCAACATCTCCTTTATATACTTGGTTTGTGAAATAAAAATGCCTTAACTAGACTGTTGAATTTGCAAACCAAGAAAGTAAGACAACTCACCAAGCATAGACATCTCAAACTCCTTCTGCATCTCCTCTGCAAATTCTTTGCATAATCTCCTACAACCGCTTCCAAAAATAATGTCATCCACATAAACCACAACTATCACCTGATGTTCTCCTTTTGTCTTTATGTACAAATTGTTATCCACAATTCCTTTTTTGAATCCTTGTTCCTACAAGTACTTGTCTAGTCTAGAGTACCAAGCTCTAGGAGCTTGTTTCAAACCATAAAGAGCCTTTTTAACTTGCATACAAAATTTATATTTTCTGATAGAATAAAACCTTCTACGGTTGCTCTATAAAAAATTCTTCCTCTAAGTTTTAATTCAAGAAAGCTGACTTTACATCCATTTGGTAACCTTTAAATTTTTGAAACAAGCAAATGCTAAAAACATTCTTACCACCTCCATGCAAGCAATAGGTGCAAATGTCTCCTTAAAATCAATTCCTTCAACTTGTGAGTATCCTTTGCACACTAATCTGGCCTTGTTTCTGACAACTTCTCCTTCTTCATTCATCTTGTTTCTAAAGACCCACTTGGTACCAATAATGTTCTTGTCCTTTGGTCTTGGAACTAACTCCCATGTTTCATTCTTTTCTATCTGATTAAGTTCCTCTTCCATGGCTTTTATCCAAAAATTATCCTTACTAGCTTCATCAAAATTACTTGGTTCAACCTTAGACAACAAAGAAAAGTTTACCTCTTGTGGTGCACTTGCTAGTCTCCTCCTTGTTTGCACTCCAATATCTTTGTTTCCAATGATTTGATTTTCTAGGATGATTCTTCTGAACAAATCTAGATGGTGTCTTTGTGTCTTCTCATTCAGATTCTTCTTCTTCTTCTTCCTCTTTCTGCACGCATTTGAGTGTCCTGTTTTCTTCTTCGGTTTCCAATCATCAAACTTGACATTTATACTTTCCAGTACTTTCTGAAGTCTCTTGTTATAACACCTATAGGCCTTGCTTCTTGATGAATAACCAAGGAATATGCCCTCATCTTCTCTGGAATCAAATTTTCCAAGCTCATCTTCATCATCTCTCTTAATGTAGCACTTACTTCCAAACACTTTGAAGTGTTTCACAGAAGCTAGTCTTCCCTTCCATAACTCATATGATGTCTTTTCTATATTTACTTGAATCTGTGCTCTATTAAACATATACACTGCTATGTACACTTCCTCTCTCCAAAAATAATCTAGTAACTTAGAATCATTTAGCATTGTCCTTGTCATTTCCTGCACTATTCTATTTTTCCATTCAACTACACCATTCTGTTGTGGTGTTCTTGGTGCAAAAAATTGTCTTCTTATTCCATTCTCTTCATAAAACACATAAAATTCGTTAGACATAAATTCACCTCCTCCGTCTAATCACAAGCACTTGATCTTAGAGTTTTTCTCATTCTCAATCAAATCTTTAAAATTTTTGAATTGATCAAAAGCTTCTGATTTTTCTTTTAGAAATGCAACCCATGTCATTCTAGTAAAGTCATCAATTAATAACATAAAATAAGAATCACCTTGTAAGCTTTGTGTTCTTGTTGGCCCACAGAGATCAGTATGAATTAGCTCCAATGGCTTTGTTGTAGAGTAATCCTTTATCCTGAATTTGACCCTTATCTGCTTCCCATGTTGACAATGTCTGTAGATAGTACTTTGCGGTTTTGTGATCTTGGGTAAATCTCTCATTGCTTGTTTTGAGCTTATTTTCACCATGTTGTCAAAATTAATGTAACCCAATCTCTTGTGCCATAACCAACTTTCATCAATCTGACTCATGCAACATTTTTCTCCCTTAACATCACTCAACATGTACAGGTTGTTCCTTGTTCTATTTGCATCTACAACCCATTTACCTGTATCCTTCTTTCTAATTTCACAACCCTCAAGCATAAAACGTGAGTGTATAACCTTGATCACACATTTGAATGACACTCAAAAGATTATGTTTCAGTCCTTCAACAAGTAAAACATTTTCAACTTTAGCTTGATCATTTAATTTTATGTTACCTCTTCTGTGATCTTGGTTGTAGTGTTATCTCCAAACTTTATTGTACCTCTATTGGCCTTTTTCAGCTTTAGGAACTTGCTTCTATCACCCGTCATATGGCTGGAACATCCACTATCAATGTACCAAGGTTGTTCTTCATCTTGTGCATGAAGCACCATTTGTACCAACATAGCCTCTTCCTTTTCTCCCTCCTTTCTCTGTTGCCACACTTTCTTATTGTTGGCTTTCTGTATGATTTGTTTTCCCTCTTTCTCTTGCTTTGGATTTTCTGTAATCTTACTCCTGCAAAATCTTGCTATGTGGCCAACTTGGTTGCATTCATAACATCTAATCTCATGCTCATTCAAATTTGACAATGCAGCAAAAGAGTTGTAGTTTCTAGCATGAAAGTTCTGATTCCAACTCTGAACCTTCGATCTACAGTTCATCATCTTATGACCATAATTGTGACATGAAAAACAATAACCATGAAAAGAATACCTGGTCATGTAGGGCTGCCTTTGATAAGATGAGTTTCTGAAACTTCTTATTGGCACCTTCTTCCATTTGTTGTCTTCTTTGTTGTTGTTCTGTGGAGGATGATCTTCTTGTTTCTTGTTGCTTTCTCCTTTAATAGAAGGATATCTCGCATAATCTGGATTTCTTCTCTGGTTATTTGGTCTCTTTCTTTTCTGATTCATTGAATCCAATACCACCTTTGGATGATTTTGGTTTCTATTTATCTAGAATGTTTCTCAACACCTCAGAACTCTTTTCAAACTTGAGTCTTTTGTTTAACTTTTTAGTTTCCAGTCTAAGTGCGACAATCTCTGACTCTAATCTCTCGCATTCTTCTTCTTTTGATTTCAGTTGTTTTCTAATCACTTCCTCTATTCTCTTTGCCTCTTCAACTTGAATCTTTAGATCAACAATAGTATCTTCACGTTCTTTATCAGCATCTAGATTTTTCTTTGCTTCTTCATACTCTTGAAGTTGTAGTTTTTGCTTCAGGGTCTTCTTTTTGAGTCTCTTGATCTCACCCAAGGCACAGATGAGTTCTTCTTCCAAGTTTACCTCACCTTCTTTGTCAATTGTATCTCCAGCTTCCACTTTTCCATCTTCAAGGGCCATAAACAAAAGTTCTTCAATGTCACCTTCTAGACAATCTTCCTCTGAGCTATCATCTTTTCTGGTGCATAGACTCTTCTTGCTTTGGTTCCAGTTCTTCTTCTTTTCAAAATTCCTTTGTTTGAAATTATTTTTGTAGAAAGGCTTCCCTTTCTTTGCTTTGATAGGATCTTCATCATCACTTTCATTTTTTGCATGCGGACACTTAGCTGTAAAATGTCCAATCTCACCATAGTTAAAACATTTAAAAGGAAGTTTACCTTTGTACTTGCCGGATCCTCTTTTCAGATTTTTCACAAATAGAGATTCTTCTTCCTCATCAGATTCATCATCCGATTCAACCTTCTTCTCTTTTCCTTTTGAAGCTTTGAAAGCATATTCTCTTTTTCTTTGCTTATCTGGTTCTGTTCTCATCTCATAAGTTGTGAGTATTCCATATAACTCATCCATTTTCATTTTATCTAGATCCTTAAGTTCTTCAATAGCTAAAAATTTAG
The DNA here is from genome assembly GCA_018340775.1 of Taxus wallichiana var. yunnanensis. Lineage (NCBI taxonomy): Eukaryota > Viridiplantae > Streptophyta > Pinopsida > Cupressales > Taxaceae > Taxus > Taxus wallichiana. Next base: position 837,806,906 of record CM031242.1, on the reverse strand, counting down.
CATCAAATCTAGGAAGTAGAGATCTTAATACCTTTTGTACTATTACTGGGTCTTCCATCTCTTCACCCAAGCCTTTTATCATGTTTATGGTCTCATCCACATAGAGTAAATATGTTGTAATGTTCTCTTCCTCCTTCATCTTTAGACTCTCAAAATTTCTTCTGTGTGTCTAAAGCTTTGCCATCTTTACTTTCGAATCTCCTTCATATAAATTGTTGAGCTTATCCCACATCTCCTTGGTAGTTTTACAAAGCATAATCTTTACAAACTCGAATCTGCTACACCACACAAAATAGCATTCATAGCTTTAGCATTATTTTCACATTGTCTCTTACTAGCCTGATCTGTAGGTGGAGTTGCTGGTATCGTATAGCCATTCTCAACTGACTGCCAAATATCGTGTCCAAGAGAATTCAAGTAGGTCCACATCCTTATGCTCCAAAAGGCATAGTTTGATCCATCAAATAGTAGAGATTTGTTTGTGGAGAATCCTTCCTAAGTTTCCATCGTGCTTTCTGATCTACCTTCTAGTTGTTAAGCTACACAGAAGGAACCTGCTCTGATACCAATTGTTAGAAGCACGAGAATACTGAGAGGGGGGTGAATCAGTATTCCATAATTTAAAATTTTCTCCAACTTAATAAAAAAAACACTTAATAAGATATTTAAATATGAAATTAAATGAGAGCATGCATAGAAATCAAATGCACATAACACTAGATATACCGTGGTTCACCCAGTGTGGGCTACATCCACCAAAAGGAGACTACTTGGATCTACTATCCAAATCCAGCCGAAATAAAATAGTGTTTACAAAGTATGAGAACCCACTCACAGAAGACACCAATCTCCAATTCGAACACCAATTCAGGCCTTGAATGTAAAAACCATTTACTTTGCAATCTCTGATTCGAAGCACCAACTGGAGACACCAATCCCCAATCCGAAGCACCCATTTCAGAAAATCTGCAATACAAATCAATAATATTTCTCCTTCTTTATTTTCTCTCTCACATACTCATACTCACTTAAGATATTTACAATAATAACTTCACATACATATCACTCTAAAAAAATGCTCTTTCTTTTTCACGCTTCAAAATGTGCACACAACACTTGTTTATATAGGAAGAAGGAGAGGAAAAACCACTTGTGGTTTCCCTAAAACCATGTGCCCATACCATGGGAAAATTTACCTTAAAAAATGCGCCATATTTGGAATGAGGAAGCCACATCACTTGGCGGTTACAAAAATAATGAATATTTTCTCTAAATAGCAATATTCTTTTTCATGGTCAAGTGTAACTCATATTTTTCAATAAATACGCATGACCAACTTCCCTTACATGTCCTTAATGTTCCATAAATGAAAAAATCCTCCCCATAAGGATATATTCTCTTTTTGACTTGGAATTTGTAACTCCTCCATGTCATAACTCATCACTAATGCAAATGTAATTCCCGCTTTTAAATCAAACATTTATCGTGCATTAAGTAACCATAATTTGAATTGTACCTCATTAAACAATGATCCATTACACATCCCACCCTGCGTGTCATAGGATTCGATTGTGATGTTGAATATTAAAATATTCAAATTTTGACATCACACTAATTTTGACATGGATAAATATTTTACGAACACTAATATTGTAAAATTGAATATTAAGATAATATTCAAACCTCAATATTTATATCAAAACTAATTTCATAACTTTGACATCAATCACAAAATACTCAACACATTTCTCTGCTTCCCTTTGTGGTGACGACATGTGTCTTTCTCTCGTACTACGGGGTTCCGAATGAAGTTTTACAATTTGAAATTTAGGAAATTTGACTAACTCGATTGCCATTCCATTTGGATGACTTTTACATCGATTTTGAAGGCTCATTTTGATCATCAATCTATGTACTTTGTAATCTGATCTGTCATGCCGATCATTAACTCGGAGTGAGTTAGGTTACTTTGGATCATTGATGAGTAAAACACTCGAAACCCTAATCTTTCTTATTTCCATTGGTGAGCTCTAGTCGAGCTAAACGAACTCTAAATATTTTTAACGATGACCATTGAAGAATATTTCAATCTTTGTTACTTGGATTTCTTCTCAAGATCTAGTCAATTTTTTTTTCCCAAGCCCCCATGAATGTTCACTTCTAATATTTCTCATAGAGCTTTATGTTTCTATTCGAGCTCATTTTGAGGGGATTCAATCTACATAAATAGTTCTGTGTTCGAGTGAATCTATATCTTTGTTTCTTAACTTTGTATACTTTTGAAATCTCTGGTTTCGTTATGACAACCATTATTGAGTTCGAAGCTCGGATCCGTGTTATTCTTGATCTCTGTGAGTTGGTCTTCAAAATGGCCACTCTTTCTAATGCTTCTGAGCTTTAAGAGGAATTCTGTCACAAAATAATGGCCGTTTGAGTTGGTTCTATGCATTTACCAAACTCTGGGTGATAGCCGCCATGATTGAAAACTTTGAGCTCATTATCTATAACAAGGTAAGTGGCTTTTAAATATTGGCTTGAGCGATTTATCTTCAATGGGTGTTGTAAAAAGAACAACTTTGTTTTACTCGAAGTTGGTCTGTATTTTATTATCACGATCTATGTGATTCTTACGTTAACTTACCTTGAATGGTTGTGGATGGTTTGCTAGATGATTTCCATTTTGGGTAATCTTTTATTTGTTGTTTTCAGAGATCTCTGGATAGATGTACATTTTAGTTTCATCCTTCCTATGATAGTTTTGTTTCATTATAAATTCCATTCTTGAAGTCGAATCTCAAATTTGTTTGTGTCAGTTTGCTTCTCTGCAAAAATAGGTTTTGTATATTACTTCAGGTCCATTCTAAAATCATTGGCTCAATTTTTATATTCGGAAAATCATTTTTCAGGATCAACTTGATTCTTTGAAAATTTTGTAGCATCCCTTTGAGCATACTTAATTTAATCCTTTTCCAATCTAAGATCACTTGAAAACTGAAATTCCTTCTGAGATGAGTGCTTGAATGCAATTTGTTTCTCGTTATTATTGGAATCTTCCATCTCAAAATAATAGTTGTAATCCATTAATCATTTTGGGAGTAGAAATGAACTTTTTATGACCTAATAGCCCTACTTTAACACTAGTGATAACTTTGTTGAAAAGTTGTATGTTTATAGTGATGTACTCTTTCTTTTGGGAATGAAATCCACTACCCTAGAAATTGAGAACAATCTCATTTCATTATGATATTTTGATCATCTCGAAATTGATTTCTTTCTTTCATACTTTTTAAGTTCATGTTATACATTTCTTTTCTACATTATATACTATATTTCCTTTTATTACTGGCTCGATATGCATCTTTGAAAAAGTTGTAAATGTCCATTTTACATGGCGAAGCCCTGTCAAAATTTTCCTAGAATTATCTTTTCATTATGTTTCAACTATAATTTTATCTCGTTTCAGCCAACTTCAACCTTTAAAATATGATTCTTTTGCTTCACCCGATAATACACTTTTGAATGCATGTATTTCTGAAGTTGGAAGTAAAACAAGTTATAATAAACCTTGAGCTTAGTATTGACGATAGTTTGCTTCTCCCTTTTCAGGTACCATGATGTAGTTGTAGTGGACAGCTGGAATAACAGTTTCAGAGAGATAATAACACTCCCTCGAGGAAATGATAGGTTTCTTTTACCTCTTTACATTTTTAGCTTCATAAATATATGCATTGTCTTTCCATTTAGTTATTTCTCACCGCTTGTGTGAGAAAAATATGTACTATTATTACTCATGAATAAATGAAAATATTTTCATGTTGTGAGATGTATGTCCTTCCTTTCTGTACTTTTTTTCATTTGTATGGATAATGAATGAACTTATACAACTCAAAAAACTTAAATAATTCACTTAATCATAGAAATAAATAAACAATCAAGTGTACCTTATTGTTTCCCATTGAAAAGGCAAACTACTTGTAGGACTGTAAATTTTCCTTCAAAACTGTCACCTGTCTGTAGCTTCAAAACATCATGTTTGATACATGCTACCCTTCCTACCTTTGTCAAGGCCCCGCTGATGGTTGTTTACTGACTATTGCATAGTTCTGACGAGGTTTTCAAATGGAATGGCTGCATCTATGAGGCATGGTCTTCTTAAACTATACTCAAGTTCTAGTTTTGATTCCAAATGAATTCCAAGTCTGTCCAAAACAAAACAATTAAAAATTGCATCTAAATCAAAGGTGGTTGTCCCAAACATAACTAGACTCGTAATCGACCAATCTGAGACACTTTTAAAAATTTTGAGTTGCCCATTTTCACGCAACTGCAAAAATTGGCAACAAGGATTAGAGACATAAATTTATGTCAGTTCATTTCACTTCATTTCTTAACTGGAGAGAGAAAGAGATAGGGATGAAAGAGAAACATTATTTTACTAAAATTCAAATTTCACAAAATAAGCCATAAGATAAATTTCATATAATTATCTATAAGTGTCAAGAGGTTTTCATGCCTATTTTCTAACTTGGTTAGGGTTTTACGGTCATCCTTAACATTTTCCTCCTAGTTGTGAAATGTCCAACTTTGACTCAAAGGCTAAGAAATTCCTTTCAAAAATTATCTTCAATAAGCAAATTCACAATGAGAAAATTCCAATGTGTCCATCTATATACCAAGAATCCACAAGGAGTGAAGGAATCTGGAGGCGGCGAATGGTGTAAAATTATCGGATGGTTTTCTAGAGCCCTTTGGTCATAATCGGTCAAGTTGCCATAGTATTAAATTTTAGCTTGAGGGCTAAGAAAACCTCAACAAAATTTCCCTTTGATAGAAGAACGTGCAATGGAAAATTTCCTACATGTTCTCCTACATATGGAGAATTCACTGGAGTCGATAAAACTAAGAACATGAAAATGGCTTGTAAGCGATGACGAGTTTTACGGAGCCACTAGTCATAGTTGAGCCAGTTTGACCAAGTCAAATAGTGACCCGAGGCCTACAAAATGCCTCCACCAAACTATCTAGGAGAGTTTATTTTCCCAAACTAAAGGTTACAAGTGATTGTCTAGTAAAAATACTATAATTTTGTGAAGGTGGATACACACTTCATTGCTTAGGTTTCAAATGAAGAGCTGAAATGAAACCCAACTTTTTAGTTTTAGAAACCTCATAAAAGTGTAAAACAAGGTAACCGAGCTCCTATATGAGCAATGAAGAGAGTACAAGCAGTCATTTGGGGTCGAGTCTAGAGATCGATACGACTCTCCTCATAGCAAGAAAAACATATGATGTTTTTCATGTCTTTTATGGGCTCAATATGTCGTTTTACACATCCCTAGAAATTGTGTTTTTCTCACTTTGCCAGGTAGACAGAAAGGTTGTTCTAGTTGGTGATTCAAGTGGAACTTTCCAATACCAATGGACACGAGCACCATGTTTGATACCTTTGGGTGTAGCAATTGTTGGTGTGAGTTATCCTATGTGTCCTCACATATTGGAGGATCATCTCATATGTGTTAGGTTTAGGGATAGGTTTAGGGTTTGCTATTGAGTCATGCACTAGGGTTACTCATCACCCAATATGTACCTTTTCACTATTCATTTATGTGAATGCCAAGACACTCCTTTGTCTTTTCTTATGAGCAAGCTTTATTTTGTTATGCAAGTTATTCAGTTGTTGATCGATTCTTCCTTATGATTACATTAGAGCCATTACGATTCAACTCAAGTGCAACTTCATGTTGGCACATAGTTTACGCATGCGATTCTTCAACTCTTTCATGGTATCCGAGCTTAGATGAAGTAAATATGCATTCGTCATTTGAGTTGCGATTACTCTTGATTTCATTTTTTTACTCCTCGTGCAAGTTTTGATCTTTATTTTTTGGAATTTTATAACTAACAAGTTGTTCTTGGAAAGTTTTCAGTTTTTCTGTGTTCTTCGTGCATGTGCAGATCTCCTCAAGTTTTCAAGGGTTTTACAACTACATTTAGCTAACTACAGCTAAATCTAGCATATCAGTTAAAAACAGAGGGTTTTTTCTTCTAGTTTTTAATCATTTTATTGAACTGCAAGTGAATTTTTTTAAAAAAATTTGGCTTTTCTCTCTCTATGTTCTGTGTTTTCTTTGCATGGTTTTGTAGAGATTCAGGTCAAAAATAAAAAATTCGTGTTCTTGGCATTTTGGACTACAACATTTGTGGGGTTTTGGCTCTTTCCGAGCCTTCTCTCCTCTTTGGCCTACGTTTCTTTTTGGCTGCTCGTGTTTGGTGAAAAACTCGTGGTGGACGTGTTTTGGCCTGCATTTTTGAGGATGTGTTTGCTATTTTTTTAGGAGTTTGTTGTGTTTGCAGCCGTGGCCTTTGCGTTTCCTACTTCCCTCGTGGCTACGTTTTCTGGTGCCCTTGTGGCTGCATTTTCTAGTTCCCTTCTGTCCTTCAATTTGTGCTTGTGTGCTTCTCCCCAGCGTACACCAGTCGTGGCCTCTGCGAGATCCTCCAACGAACAGCCATAATGTGCGCACCTTCCATTAAAACCTGCACATTTCTCTTTGCATGGTCTGCAATAATAAAGGTAAGTCTTTTAATTTTTAAATATGCGTGGTTAGAACCTTTCATTATTTTATTCTACGGTTTCAAAAAAAAGGTAAGCCTTTTAATTTTTTTTGGTTTGCTTTTTATTCTTTTACAACCGTATTTTTTTTTAAAAAATAGCTTATTTAGGTTTACTTATTAAAAAAGAAATCTATTAAAAGCTTTTAAATTTACTTAGATCATAAAGCTTTAAAATGGTATGCTTTTTTTAAAAAGGTAAGTTTTTAAATATTTTTATTAAAAGCTTTTTTTAAAATCTTTTTTAAAAACGTAAGTTTTTTTTAAATTGAAATTCTTTTTCCTTATTAATAATTTAAATTTGATTCTTCTAATTTTAAATTATTGTGCTTCTTTTAAAAAGGGAAAGTTTTTTTAATATTTAATTAGGATTTATTTTTTTAGATCTTAATTAAATTAATCGTAATTAAATAGATTTAATTAACTCTCATTTTTATAGATCTCTCTTTACCATTCAAGTAACCCTTTTTTAAAAAAAAAATCTTTTAAAATTTAACATTCATTATCGTTTTTTAGTCCAAATAGCTCTAAAATTAGCAAAACTATATGTTTTAAATGATTATTTTTTTGGCGTTAGTATCGATTTTTACTAATCATGCACTCAAGTGTGCGGTATCACTCAGTGGCACCTCTTTATCTTCCGTATGCCTTTCCAGCGTTCGAAGATCATCGAACTCATCTTGAGTTTGTCAAAAATTATATTTTACCCTTATTATTGCTTGTGACTAGTGAGTGTGTCGCCACACGGTTTGAAGAGGGGTACTCTTTGCGATGTGAGATGTTTTTTCTCATGACCGAGGATTGGCTTTCACCTTCTTCCTTGTTTTTTTCTTGTGCTTGTTTATGGTGTCCTATCTTTTGTTGTGTCCCAAGAAACATTGTTGTAGTCTCCTCTCTTGTGCGTTTTTATGCTGATTGTAAGACGAGTTACCAAGTGTTTCCAACCGCACACACGGACCCAATTGTAATCAACGCACTAAACTATAAAGTTCCAAAAGCAAGGGGGTTATTATATTGTCCTAGGTGGTTTTGTTTCTTTTCTGCATTTCTTTCTCTCTCTCTTACTATGGATGCACTTTCAATTCCTTTACTTACACCTTTCAACTTTTTCGAATGGAGATCGAAAATAATAATGAAAGTAAGAGGTAAAAGGTTATTAGTATCACTATGGGCCCGACCTTTGAACCAGACGATGAACTTGAAAAATCTAAGTGGTTAAACCGTAGTGATGAAGCTTTAGGTCTTCTTTGCATGTTTGTTTCTCTTGACTTGCTCTTCCACATTGAGGCATCTGAAACACCTAAATCTGCATGGAAAACACTGGATGCGATGTTTGGACAACTAGATGACATGAGAGCGCATGAGTTGGAAAACGAACTACTAGGGTTAAATCCTAGTGACTTTGAAAACCTATAAGCTTTCTTCTCAAAATTTGTCCACATTAGATTGTTGTTAAAAGGATGTCAAGTAGAGAAGAAATATTCTCAACTGATCTTGTCGATTCTCTCTAAGCTAGGTCCCGAATATTTTGTCTTCGTGTCAATTTTCTATGCTACAAAAGCTGCTTTGGGCAATACATTGGACTATGCCCTCCTTTAATTATTTTTCATCCCAACTCATTCGAGAACATGACAAAATCATTCAATCGGGGTCTCTCAAGTCCAAGTCACATGCCCTTGTAGCAAGTACTAGCAAGGGAAATAAGAATGAAAAGAAGAAAGAGACAAAGGATCAACCTAAGAAAGAAACCAAGACCAAACCTAAAAATGACGCAAACACTTTGACTTGAGCCTAAGGCACGAGAAAAGCAATTTTGTGTTCGATTACAAGAAGTCTAGTCACGACAAGCACCACTATTTTTGAAAACAAATTGATCACTTATCTCAATTACTTGAGAGGAATAAAATAAGTGTTCTGAATCCATAAAAAAAAAGTGCTCAGAAGGCCGACTCTTTGATGCAAAAGGTTCTAAAAATCATAAGAAGAAAGGAAAGGCCCTTATATCCGAGTTGCACCTTCATCGACATGGATTATAGATTACGGTGCATCACACCACATGGGTTCTTTGCATGTTGCTCCGTTTTCCAACATCGAACCTTGTGGAATGTCCCCAAATCACGATGGGTAATGACACGACAATGTCGATTTACGGTAGTGGATCGGTAGAGATGGATGGGGAACATTTAACCCAATGTTGAGTGTTCTAATCTCTCTACCAATCTCTATCAATTTACCAAATTACTCACCTTGGTGAAAGAATCCGAGTGGAATTTGGTCCTAACTCGGTGATTATTCATGAGCATAATGATGACACTATAGTGGTGAGGGAAAAGCAGACCACCATTCACGGTTGTACACCTTCTCCCACTTTACTTCTGATTTTATACCCACTACCTTGCTCACTCATGCAAATGAGCTTAGTAAGCTATGGCATGAGTGTTTCGGACATCTAAATTATCGTTACCTTAAACAATTGAGCCAAAACAAAATGGTCAATGGGTTTCCTGTGTCAAGTTTTCTAAGGGTCTTTGTTAGGGTTGTAACCTTTGAAAACATCCTGAAAAGAACTTTGACAAAGGAAAAGCTTGGAGAGCTACTCGTCCTTTGGATCTTGTTCGTCAGTGATATTTCTGGTCCATTTCCCTCTCCTTCATTTACTAGAGATCTTTATGTGCTAACCTTCATTGATGACTTTTCGTGATATACTTGGGTATATTTTCTTAAGCTTAAGTCTAAAGTCTTTGAACATTTTCAGAACTTTAAGGCTCTTGTTGAGAAAGCAGGTGAAGTGGTCTATCAAGGTTCTTCAAACCGACAATGCGAGGTGAATATGTAAACAACGAGGTTCATGGATTTTTTTACTTCTAAAGGGATCTCATTACTGCATACGATTGCTTATATCCCTTCGCAAAATGGAGTCGTGAAAAGAAAGAAGCTGTACTCTTAAGGAGATGGCCACTTGTATGATTCACTCTAAGTCTCTTCCTCCATGATTGAGTGAAGCGGTGAATTGTGCAAATTACATTGAACCATGTTCCACATAAGGCGATAAGATGGATGACACACTTTGAAGCCTGGTTTGGGACGAAAGCCTAATGTTGAGCATTTTGAGTGTTTGGATCCAAGTCTACGCTCGGATTCCCAGAAGAAACGCAAGGCCTTGAAACCACAATCCAAAGCTTGTATCTTTGTAGGGTATCCTGATGGCATGAAGGGATATCGATTGATGAATCATACATCTCATGAGTTGTATATTGAGAGAAGTGTTAAGTTGGATGAGTCTTCTTTGAATTCTATTTCTCCACCTATTGAGGTTCTTTAGCTCTTGACTTGGATTTTGAATAATCGGATGATGATACTTATTGGCGTGCTCCTCTTACGAATCCTCCAGGCCATCGGACCTCGAGTCTTCGATTCTGATAGTAGTGATGATGAGGACTATGTCCCTTCTCACTCAAGTGAAGAATCTTCTAACTTTGAGCCTGATCCTCCTAGTCCTCTTTGGGCTAGGAAAACTTTGTAAAGTGCTAGAGATTTAGTTGGAGATACTTCGGATATGAGAAGTACTCTCTCAAATTTTGTTAGACCCCACTCTTTCTTTACCTCTGTTTTGATCCATAGTCTTTCTAGGAAGCTTCCAGTATTCCTGAGTGGGATTCTACCATGGATGAGGAGTATTCTGTTATCACCAAATCTTGCACCCCTGGAGATATACTTGAACTCACGGTGTGATTGGATAACATGGGTACTTACCTCCAAGTTGTGGGACTTGCTACTTGAGATAGACCTCCAGAGAAAGCTGGTTCTTGCTCCCTAGTTCTTGATCTGGTCTGTATTCTTCTCATAAATTCACCAGGATTGGACTGCAGAAACCAGCGGATTATGCCTCTTTGGGAGTCGTCAGATGTGTGATTTTAAAGCTTCTTCAAAGCTGGAACTCACAACAAGTGCACATCAATCTTGTTGCAATGAAAGTGAAGACCTCTAAGGTCCCACCGGGCGTGCCAGAACTGTTATCACCGAATCACAGCACCCCTGGAGATATACTTGAACTCACGGTGTGATTGGATAACATGGGTACTATCTCCAAGTTGTGGGACTTGCTACTTGAGATAGACCTCCAGAGAAAGCTGGTTCTTGCTCCTAAACTACCTGCCACAATCTACTCTAATGCAGGGGAAACTAGCTATTCTAATCTAGAATTCCAAGGGACCAGGGAAAGAGAATGCATAAAATGAAAGCTTACACTAAAGCGGTGATACACCAGAAAAGGAGGATGTGAGAGTAGTCTCCAAATGTGTGAAATACAGAGGCAAAGTGCACACTAGAAGAGGTGATGAGAGTTCACCATAATCTAGCAAAATGCATTCACAATAATATTCCAAGCATACACAATGATAATGAATCCCTGCAAGAACACAATAATAGACACAATATTCTTATAGAAAGATCAAAGGGGCAAGAAGAATGCAAGAAAACACGTGAGGGAAGATACATCCACAAAGCTGGTATTTTATTGCTTCATGATATACCTGATTCGATCTATTACAAGATAAGGGCACGGATCACCATGCAAGGAGTCCACTACAAGGGCCTAAAACACACTAGCTTCACAAAGCAATTTTGGTAGAGCTTCTTTACCCAAAACTCTCTCTTTTCTGATGAGCCCAACACTCCAATTTATAGAAAAAAAGAGAAGGAAAAGAGAAGGGAAAATGGAAATCCCGAAATCTGTCCTTCAACCACTGTAAGAGGAATTAAATTGAGTGAAATGATTGTATATTACTTGCAAAAGGCTCCCCATCTTGTCCCATGTGCTGCGGCGAGAGAAAGAATGATGACCATGCCTCTTAATTGCACTCCAAGCTACAAATAAAACAACATTACGAGCCCGGCCACGTTTTCTTAAAAACTCAATCAATTTCTCATTTAATCTATAATTTATTGATTTCTGTGCATCGGGCTCGGAACCAAAATTCCAACGGTACCAATTTTATGCGATTTCGTTGAGAAATGCAAAAGTTATGGCCTATACGAGTGTAGGCGGCTATTTTGGAGTGCAGGGGTTTTTGTCATTTGACGGGAATGAGCATTAGCGATTTGGAGCCGAATATGTTTATTTTATTTAAATATATCTACCCTCATTAAAAATAAAAATCCAGTTTACGTGGCGTAGAGGAAGTCGTGTTCGTTCCAAAAAGTCCAATTTTATGAAAATCGGAGCTCGGAGTCAAAAGTTATGGCCGTTTGAAGTTTCGGGACGAAACATTGACTTTTCTTCTTCTCCTTCGGCCGCCGGATTTTCGCATCCCACGCGTCCCTTTGTCCCGAATGTCCTAATGCTGAAGTTCCCGTTTGGCCGAATCGGCGGTTCGCGTACTTTTGTCTTGCGCGTCCCCAGGCTATTTCAGGCTGCCTTGACTCATTCGCCGATTGGCGGTTCACGTACTTTTGTCCGCACGTCCCAGGACCGTTTCGGGCTGGGGGACTAGGAATTAGCCATTTTCATGATTTTTCTGGCCGAGCCTGTTTTTTTACAATTTTTTTTTTTTTTTTGTACCTTTCCTCAGAACTTTCTCTCTTACTTGGATAGGGAGTTAAAAAAATATGAGGGGACCCTAGAAACATGACTTTTCACCCTGAATCAATATAATTGCTTGGGACTAAAGAATTTGATGCATGTTATCAAAATTTACCTTAGGGGTGAATTTTGGATAACAATTCCTCTCTCATGAAGAACGATATTTCGGATCTCATCCCTCTTCCAAAACGAAGAAAAATGGTTTGGTATAAGTGGGTTTTCCGAACAAAGTATGGAGTAGATGGAGATGTTGAAAATTTTAAAGTGCGATTAGTAGCTAAGGATTTCTCCCAGATAGCTGGGGTTGATTATACTAAAACCTTTCCTCTAGTTGCGAAGATGACTTTTATTCGACCGACCTTAGCCATTGCCACAACGAATAGATGGAAAGTCCATCAAACGGATGTTAAGAGTGTCTTTCTTCATGGTGACCTAGAGGAAGAGATCTATATGGGACAACCTCCAAGTTATGTCTAAGATCCCTCCCTCGTTTGTAAGTTAAAGAAGTCTCTTTATGGCCTTAAACAAGCCACTCGGGCTCGGTATGCCAAGATGGACTCCTTTTTACTTACACCAGGGTTTACTAGGCGTCACTTTGATCCAAATATTTATATTCTACGGAAAGATGAATCCATACTCATTCTTGTTCTCTATGTTGATGACTTGTTGATCACAGGAAACTCTTCCTCTATTATTGATTTTGTGAAGATTTCCTTGGCCAATGGAGTTTTCCATGACTAACTTAGGTCTCCTTCATTACTTCCTTGGGATCTAGATTTCACAATCTGACTCGGGAATTTTGATTTCACAACCTATCTATGCTCTTGATTTTCTAGCTCATTTTTAGATGTCTGATTGCAAGTCTTCTCCTACTCCTTTCTCTCGGGGTTAGGTTGGTTTTAGATTTCTCTACTCCCTTGGTTGATGGTACTCTTTGTCGAAAGTTGGTAGGGAGCTTGATTTACTTGACTCACACTCGACCAGATTTATCTTATGATGTTGGGATCATGTCTAGATTCACATAGGAGCCACATGAGCTACATTGAATAGTAGCTAAATGGATCCTTCATTATGTTCGTGGCACTTATACTGATGGCATTCACTATCATGGAGGGTAGATATCGACTTAATTGGGTTCACATGATTCGATTGGGTGGTGACTTAGATCATCAGAGAAATCTACTTCTAGCTACGAGTTTCTCTCTTGGTTTGGGTCCTATTAGTTAGTCCAGCAAGAATAAGAATGTAATAGAGATATCATCTATAGAGGCAGAATACAAAGGAGCAATTAACGCTGCCACAAAAGCTATTTGGCTATAGGGTATTCTGATAGAGTTTGGCATCCACTTTCGGTGGCCTACCATTATCTACTGTGATAACACGAGCACTATCTCCATTTGCAGAAATCCATTCAGCATCAGCGGATGAAGCACAATGAGATCCATATGTACTTCATATGAGATCTTATTCATGATGGCATCATCAAAATTTAGTACATTTAGACAGTTGATTAGATTGCAGATTTATTTACAAATCCCTTTACTAAGATGAAGTTTCTTCACTTAGGGTCTCTTCTTGGGGTGAGGTCTTCAACATCTATTCATCTTCTTCGAGATAATTATTCCTTCATTTATTCTTTTTCTTCTAGGAATATTGTGTTTGTATATGGGCACCTTATCAGGCCTTTAGTTGTCGGGCCCCATTGACACATCTTTCTTAGTTGTTTAGGAGTGTCTTCTCTTTCTCTCGACTCATCATAGCCGCTACCCCAGCTTCGATGAAGGGGGGGTGTTGGTGTGAGTTATCCTATGTGTCCTCCTCACATATTGGAGGGTCATCTCACATGGGTTAGGTTTAGGGTTAGGTTTAGGGTTTTCTATTGAGTCATGCACTAGGGTTACTCAGCACCCTATATGTACCTTTTCACTATTCATTTATGAGCATGCCAAGACACTCTGTTGTCTTTTTCTTATGAGCAAGCTTTATTTTGTTATGCAAGTTATTCAGTTGTTGATCAATTCTTCCTTGTGATTACGTTGGAGCCATTACAATTCAACTTGAGTGTAACTTCATTGTGGTGCACAGTTTTCGATATGATTCATCAACTCTTTCAAGCAATGCCTAAAGTTATGGTTGTAACCCTTTGGTGACGATCAAATTACAAGTCGGTAATGTAGATCATAAGGATTTTTATTGTTTCGTGCTAATAATATGGTTATGAAGTTTTCTAGATTGTGTCCAGAAGAGGGGTTTAAGTATATGCTTGGTTATAAAAGGGTTCTTTGGGTATACATAAGTTCTAGATTTCATTTTATTGTTTTTACTAAACAGGTTTATATAAAATAATCAAATGTGAGATACTCCAAGGTTTTAAATTTATTTCTTGCAAATGTAAAACTAAATTACGAGAATTATGAAGGATAAGGTAAGATGAACCATGTCTGGGAATGATGAGTGAAGCAATTATGAGTGATCCAGGTGGTTTAAACCCATAATCCATTGAGAACACCATCATTGTGACATGATGTCAGATAGTCACATGAAGACCCAAACTATTAGTCATGCATCCATGCCTCATCAAAACACCATTTTGTGCTTTTCAAGTAGTCATCCCAATCCATGAAACCACATTTTCATTATGCAATATGTCAACCAGTTTGTAAGCCATCTGAATGCTTCCAAATTTTTCATACATGACTATCAGGGAATTTGTAGCTACAACACCCAATACTAAAGTAAAAATTGGATTTTATTTTTTTTTGTGTGGATTTCTTACCCTGTTTAAAGCTCTCATTTTGGGCATAGGTTGGTTAGTGGTTAGGATTTACACCTGCTCTTAGCATTTGATTGGAAGTTTCTATAGTCATTTCAATAAAACCATTTTGTGTATACCTTGTATCAAGGCTCCCATTGGCATAGATAGGGAAGAGTGATGGCCAAGGTTTTGGAATTTGGATTTATCTCTATCAATCACATTTTCATGAGTAGTTTCAATGCCATTTAAAAAACCCATTTGATCACATCCTGTAATTCTGACATCCCTTTAATGCATTTATATTGGGCATCCAATCAAACAGTTCACGTGTCGCATATAAGGTTCCACATTCATCATACATGTCTTATGGAGCATTTGCAACTACAACATTTTGTAGAATCCCTTATATCTTTTATGCCTAGATGGGTGTCCATACCCTATTCTAGATCCTATATTTTGTCGATCTTTGGGAGATGCTTATTAGAGGAGGGTGGAATTACGGCTTTAAACCCATAAATGCATTTTCTTAAAATTTTCTAAGCCTTTTCAAAAAACTCATTTTGTGCATATCCTGCAGCCATTGTAGTCCATGAGGCCACATTGTTTTTAGGTGCTTTGGTGCACAAGTCACATGCATTATGCATGCATACACATTTGTAGGAATATCAACTAGAGTGTTTGTAACCAAAAAATATAGAAAATTCCTCTTCCTTTGTGCTTGGTTGGACGTCCATACCCTGTTAAAAATCTCTAATTTTGGCACTAGCACAAAGGATGCTAGAAATAGTTGTGGGATTTGGCATACTCTTGCTAAATGCATCTTGTTATCTCTCGAAAATGTACCTATAGAGAGATGGCTACGGGTTTTCTAATCTTCAATATTGGTCTCTCTGTTTTGCGATTCAATGGAAACACCTCAGTCATGGGTATACATACTTTGAGGTGAGTCTCGTATCAAGGCCAATTCCTTTTTTATGTACCCTAAATTGATCTTCTCGAGGTTTATGGAAAATATGGAAGTAAAAATAATTGAAAAAAACTAAGGTGATACACCAAATTTATATGAGGGCTTTGACTAAGTATATGCACAATTGATATGGGAAGGATTCTTGATGCATGAGCCAACATTTTTCTGAGAATGTTTATGGGGTGGTGCGAGGAAAAATGTCACAACACCATTAATAAGCTAACATGCACATTAAAATTAAGAAGAATATAATAATATTGCAGCGGGGTAAGATGATAGGTCGGGAATTTGCATTCACAATACTAACGAAACATCCATAAGACTACGCAAATAACTTTGGTAAGGCAGAAACTACTTGATAATCGAAGGAAAAATTGGAAAAAAGTTGCTTAAGTACTTCTATATTAGAAAAGTCCTCTCTCGTTCTTTACAAAGGCACACAATATATAGAAAATACAATTTACCCTCTTCTAAAAATAGCCAAAGGCTTATACTCGCCATGCATTCTATTTTTATTCTTTATTTAATAATATATAAAGGAATAAAATATAACATGCAATTACAAATAGGTATTAATAGAATTGATTACATTCTACAAATCAAACTGAAGTTGGTGTTCTATTTTTAAGAAAAGAAGGGTGAATAATTTGCTAATAATAAGCTTTCTTCTTTGGGTAAGTCTCCCTCATGCGCATGCAACTTTGTCCCCTTTTACATTCGACCTCTTGTGAAGCATGGAAAATTCAATTCCTGTTTGTGAGTAAAAAAATTGCAATACTTGCAATATTTTGCAAAAATATGCATCCACACACTCGGTTGATGGGGACCACCTCTATGTGTACATGTTTCCTTTTCTCCTTGCAGTATGTGGGGCCACCCTTGCATTTGATCACTGGTCTCCATTTGGGTTTTACACCTTGTGGACTTTAGCAAATATAAGGTCTACCACCTTTGGGTAATATACACGCCATGCTATAGTTCTGCCCCATTTTGCATGTATATCCTTGTCAGCCTTTACATATTTCAAAATTCACCTTTTCGGTGATAGACATGTATGATGGCACTTTGCATTATTTGGAGTTGGATTATAGTTCAAACCTTTTAAAAGTCAAAAATTGCAATGATTATGTTTTAAAACATGGGTTGCCCCCTCCCACTCCATGATGACTCAACCCTTGGTATGTCGGTGGCAAATCTTAACCTTGATGGATTAGGGTTTCATTGAGTGCTCTCCACTTGCATTACTTGATAACCATGGTTGATTAAATTAATCCTCACGAGTTAAGGAAGAAAAGTCCAAAACCCTAACCATTTAGTTCATTTCACTTTGAGCTCCACTCGAGCTAAGGAAACTCGTGGAAATTGTTATGGCTGCCATTCATGAAGCTTCCAAACTCGATTTTTTTTGGGTGAATATGAGCTTTGCGGTCGTGAAAGGTTAATATGGAACCTCTATTTCTCTATACTGCAACTGTGGATACCTTCATTGTATGGATTTTTCTCTGTTGATTTTGGTACCATGCCCTCATTGATGAATTTTGAAACTTTGGTTTCTTTGATTTACAAACTATGGGTAGTCATTAATCTGATTATTTTTGAAAATCTTGTTCTTGAGGATAAATGGGTGTCAAATCTTGTATTTACCCATGGAGTTTTACTTGAGGTACTTGAGCATTATTTTTTTCTCTTAAGCTCGTTAAGGAATTTATCTTTGTCTGGTTATCCATACGCATAGCATATTCCTCGGTCGTGGCTCGGCTGGAGGGTTTCAAAGGTAGCATGAGAGGTCTTTTTTGAGAAAATTCTAAGCGAAGGAATCTCAACTGTGCACTAAAATATTATTTCAACTTCTATCACTATTATGTCATTTTAAAGGCATGTCTATAAATTTCCACCCTTTTATAGCTCAAACAAGGGTTATAATATGTGGACAAGTCATTATTTCTTTAGATCTGCATGTTTTCTGATGTGGGTATATCATTACTTGCTCCGATTTCAATACCCATTTGCATGTTTTGTTTTACATTGTGGGTTTCCCTAAAAATAAGTTTTCCTTCATGCTAAGATTTATCTAGGCTGATCTTTGCTATGGCGACCATTATATAAAATGTGAAATCTGTGTTTTCTGTTCTTGGGGTCGATTTGACATTTGTGATTTATGGGTTTCTTTCATCTATTTCTAAGTATTCGAGCATTTGTAGCTCCTTTATGAGTTCTTTTGAGTGGGATGGTTGAGAATTTTAGCCACCATTTTTTGATATTTCAAGAACATAAACTATGTTATTATTCAACCTCTACATTTTTTGTAATCACCAACGCTTATTAGTTGAGCTCGTATTTGGTTTTTTGAGGCACTGATAATTAGCTCCCTTCTGTGATTTCTTGCTACCCAGTACACATATTTCAATCATTCAGATTTAAGAAAAATGTTTCCATTAACTATTGATTGAGTGAAATATCTCAGATCCACTTGAACACTTGAACTTGGCTTCACTTGTTTATCATTTAGAGATATTCATTATTTTATGGTACCAGTATTTGGTTCAGTTGATGCCATGGAGCTCTATTTGTGTAAATTTCTAACTATAATTTATACTTCCTATTTCATCCTTTGTCTAATGACTATATCTACTGAAAGAAAATAGACTGTACCTTTCTTGTAACTTAGAGATGTTCTAAGATGCATTTTACTCTGAATATTTGCTTTCAATGGAGCTTTTGTTCCTTCATGCTTAATCCATTGTAACTAGATTGAGTCTTGACTTTCTGTGATGAACCTGATGTTAATATTTTCTTGATCTATTTCCTTGCATAAATAGTTGTACTTCTTTGATATGGCAGCATATATGTAATTCATACTTCCTTTATTTGAAAACTGGAATTCATAGAAAGGATGTACTTTGTAAAATTACTTCAAATTTCATGTTATTCAGCTATTAAGCTATAATGAATGCTCCAAGTACTTCAATATGATGACTGAAAGTGCAATCCTTTTCTTCTGCATTATATATTGTATTTCCTTTTATTACAACTCTGATATGCATGCTTTGAAAAAGTCATAAATGTCCATTTTACATGGCAAAGCCCTGTCAAAATTTTCCCAAAATTCTCTTTTCATTTTTTTCAGCTGCAATTTTATCTCATTTCAGCTAACTTCAACCTTTAAATTATGATTCTTCTACTTCACCTTTGTTACACTTTTAAATGCATGAATTTATGAATTTGGAAGTATAAAGAGTTAAATTAAACCCTGAGCTCAGTATTGATGATCTCCCTTTTAAGGTACCATGATGTAGTTGCGGTGGACAAGCTGGAAATACAATTCGAGAAGAGAAGAACACTCCCTCAAGGAAATGATGGGTTTCTTTTACCTCTTTGCATTTTTAGCTTCATAAATATATGCATGTTGTTTTTCCTTTTAGTTATTTCTCATGGCTTGTGTGAGAAAAATATGTACTATTATTCCTCATGAATAAATGAAAATATTTTCGTGTTATGAGATGTATGTCCTTCCTTTTTGTACTTTATTTCATTTGTATGGATAATGAATGAACTTATATAACTCAAAACACTTAAATAATTCACTTAATAATCGAAATAAATAAACAATCAAGTGTACCTTATTGTCGCTCGCTAAAAATGCAAAGCGCTTGTAAAAACTACAAATTGTCCCTCAAAGCGCCACTTGTCTGCGCAGCTTCAGAACATCATGTCTGATACATGTTTCCCTTCCTACCTTCCTCAGGGCCCTGCAATGGTTGTTTACAATTGTTGTATAGTTAGAGTTGGTGTATAGTTTTGACAAGGGTTTCAAATGGAATGGCTACATATTTAAGGCATAACGTTCTTAAACTATACTCAAGTTGTAGTTTTCATTCCAAATGACTTCCAAGACCACCCAAAATCAAACAATTAAAATTGCATATTAAGTGACGTCACTGTCCCAAACATAACCAAACTCGAAGCCTGACCAATCTGAGAAACTTTAAAATTTTCGAGTTGGCCCTTTCTCATTGGGTGTAAAATTTTTCAACATTTCTAAGCGATCCTATGAGGAAAGCTACCCGATAGCTTGTAGACCAGTGCCTTTCTCTTGTCCATTGGGCATGGATTCTGAAGCATGTAACCAAAATCTTCCTTTTTAGAAGGTCCAACACTTCCAAAATGAACTAAAGCTTGGAAAGGATCTGGTAAAATAGATCACGTGCACGAATGCACTTATTGAATTGAAAGCATTGCAATGTGCAGGAACTACACTTATTAAAAGGAAATCCTAATCTACCCTACTCTAACTAGCAGAAATGAGGCTAAACAAAACCTAAAATAGGTAGTGAAAAGTAGCTTCCTTTTCTCTGCAACCGAGGCCATGAATTCAGCTCTAGAAACCAACAAAGTGACATAGCTAGGAATGAGATATGTACCTTTATTTCACTCATCAGATCATTCCATGAACTAGGAAGCACATCTATCTGACCTGTAATATGTTCTGACATGATTTGAGTCCTTTTATTGAGAACAGATAACTAACTTTTGTTCTCCAAGATAAGCATGAAATCTGGCAATACCGTAGCTGGGTGAGAATCAGCCAAATACCGAATAGGACAAGGCCTCTTCACAGCAAAATTGTTGACAATTTGATTTGATCTGAATCATGAATATTATTTTCAACAATGAGATCTTCCTGAAGCTATCCTGGAGGCTATTTTGTGTCTTCTAATTACTATAACTCATCTTGAAACTATTTTGAGATATGCTTTTGCTCTGTAAGTTGTTCAATGACTATTGTAAGTGAATTTTCAACACTTCTATCAAATGATTCTACATTGCTCATATCCTGCATGCAATCTAAAAACTCGAGTTCATCCTCTTCCTCTTTATAGGTACTGTCTAGATACATGGTACGGTAAAAAACTGAAGATCATCTTCTTCATTTTCATAAGTACAAGAGTGAAGTTGTTGTTCTGTATCAACCTTTTGGACATTCTGAAACTGATTTGAACATACTTCAGCTCCTTCAAACTTCTATACCAAAACTAATCTTTCATCTTGATCATTTTTGTTTGACATATAATCCATAAGATCAAAATTATCTAGTTTTTTTGCACAAGATTTGATCTGAGCAACATGCTATTCTGAGACATTCTTCTCCCAAAATGGTTCTTCTAGGAGGGAATAATAAAGATTTGTATTTAAAAGCATCTCTTCCTCCTTTTCAAGTACAAGAGGGACCTTATCCACCAGAGGTTCTTTGAATGTTGAAACTACAAAATTAGTTAGTTCTATAGGCTACTTTTTGCCTATGTTGTTTTTCAAATTTGACAGAAATCAGCCTCCTCAGGCTATAAATTTGAAACATAATTTACTTGGATTTCACCCTCCTTTTCATTCGAAAGTGGTCTATTCTCTTCTGATATGGCTGTAAGCTGTGTGAGAATGGTGCCTTCATGCACACAACGCTCAGGATATGCAGATTGTAGATCATCTTCCAAACAATCTTGATCTGCTGAAAAAAAAGGTTATTATACGACGAGAAAAGTGACAAGTGAGCGTGGGAATCTACAAGTAACTCTTCCTCACACCTGACCTCCCGAGTTCGTGCCAAGAAAGCCGGTAGGGATGGAATATGTGTGGGATGCAGAAAAACTAGTTAGGAAATCTAATGTCTTCAATACGCACTAGTGGGACTTGCAAATCTAAGGCAAAGAAGGCCCTCTAACTTTCGAATGGTGTGATAGATCGATTGGCAAGGATGACTGCTTGAAGGATCCAATCAATATCAAGCTCTGGAGTGATTCAATCTATGGGTTGTGGAATACGTGGAAAATGACCTGGGATAGTTTCGTGTATGTCTCCGAACTGGGTCATAAAATGAATGATGGATATAGTTATTTCTAT
This sequence comes from Taxus wallichiana var. yunnanensis, assembly GCA_018340775.1. Lineage (NCBI taxonomy): Eukaryota > Viridiplantae > Streptophyta > Pinopsida > Cupressales > Taxaceae > Taxus > Taxus wallichiana. The sequence goes on along the minus strand of CM031242.1, from coordinate 837,785,096 downwards.
GGGTGATTCTCTGGCCTAGTCCAGAATTCCCTAGCTTCGTTACCTACTATGTCTAACAAGGATAACTATTCAATAATGATAGGTGGAAGTGGAGTAGGCCGGAACACTAGTGTACGTAGGCTAACATCTATGTCTAATACACCTATAGACTTGTTGGGCTGTGGGACTTGTTTGTCACAACCGTATATTCATATTTGTTGCGGTCGTGCTATGGTCATGCGTAGAATTAGTTCCTAATCCCTAACACCCAGTAATTGTATGCTTTCTCCACTTCTATATTCAAAATTAATAGCTGTGTGATCTTCTCAGAGTACCTCACAGGTGTTCTTGCAACCTAAATTCTTAGGCTAGTATCTATATCTGTGAGAATGTCTCCTGCGTCTGGTTGTGGGACCAAAGGATCACAACCAAACATTTTCTCTCTTTCAAACCCCTCCACAGTCATGCGGGCATGTATCTAGGGTAATCTGTAGTTTGGTTGACTTGACCAAAATGTGTGCACTTGGTCATCTTCTATGTTTAATCCACTCAACTGGGAATTGATTTGTTGCAAGCTTACCGTTGTTCAGAAGACTTGGATCCTAAGATTTTGATCTATATCAGTTATTGCTATAATGAGATTGGGTTCGAGACACGATTGTCTCAAATACAAATTCTCTTGGCTCCCTAGGTCTCGTGATTGTCATGCGAAACAATGATATAAAATGAACTCGTAGCAAAATGAAATTTAACTACTTTGAATATATCTATAGCATATATGATTTCTCTATTTTTGTATTTTCTGATGAACTATTCGAATGAATCTAAAAGAGTAACTATTTAACATATCTAGAATTGATAGCTAAAATAACAATTTAAAACAAACAAAATAACCGAGTATAGCTATTTGTCTGTGTAATTTTGTAGATCTATTCTAAACAATGAAATAACTGAACTAATCTATTTGCAAGGTTCTCAATCCTACCTCAGAAGTGAGGAGTGAATCATAGTTTCTCATAAACTATCAATCCCCATAGCTTCCCTGACAATATCGAGAGTAGAATTGACTGAAATAAAGTGATTAAATACTCTATTTGATATGTTTCTAACTAGAACTTTGAAAGCTAGAACCTGGATTCCGTAGAATAGTGGCGAATCCGATAGTGTGTGTGATCTTGTCCCCTCAGTGTGATCTCCTCGTTCTTTCATGCTCACATGGATCCAGAAAAGTGTGTAATGCTTGCATCAACAGAAGTAGATATTGGAACAAGGGACAACTTTAGAATACAGACTGAATACAATGTGAGTAGGAGAGGGATAGCGCAAGAGTACAGAGCTTGGCTTATGCAATTCCTAGTGGGATCTATTGCGAGTCATGCAACATAAAACATCCAGAACCTGAAACTATCCTATTTGAGGAGAAAAACCTACAACTTTAATGGCCTCCTATTGACAACAAACTATTCTACTCCAATGGATTGGATAAAATGATAACAACACCTGCACAAGATGGATATGTGGCTTCCTAACAACAAAACAACACTAACTAGGCATGCAATGAAAGAAACTAAGAACTCTAAGCAAAATGAAAACTAAATCTATTGCAAAGAGAAATTCAGAGGAAAATTTGAGGGGCCATTTGCTTGAGCACAAGCCAACTATTTATAGCATTTGCATTTACCCAAGGTAAAAACCAAATAGAACTCTTAAACTATAAACAATGGCAAAACACTATTCCAGGGAACCAGAATCATAAATGCAAGCTTATGGCGGTGAAAGAAAGCTTGGTAAAATGTTGAAATTACATGAGTCATGTTAAAAGAGATTTCTAGAAAACACGTAAAGGACCGCCGCCTGTGCAGGCGGGCGGCATGGTTTCAATGAAGAGCAAAAGGCCAATTGCGAAGTCAAAGACGAATGAAAGGAGGGGAAAAGGGAAAATAGAGCACGCGGGGACTAAGCGGGGCATGCGGGAAGTTAACACACACTCGAGAGATCTTTTCCGGATCCCGAACACCTTGTGAGGAGACTTGTATCATCATTGGGGCACCTGTTACGTTGTTTCGACCGGAGTATAGTACCTCTACAATTTTGGTACGTACATATTGCCCCCTTGAAGAAGCGTTTTAGCCATGAAGAGGCGTAAAACGGTGGGTCCAGTATGGCGATACCGAAATGGGAAGTTAGAAGTTATACGATACGTCCGTGTGTTGAAATGACGTAGTCTGAAATTCCCGCCCTGCAAAATGAAAAGAGAACTCAAGTGCAGATAGACACAATAGTTTGGAAAATAAATGCTAAAATAATAGGAAATGAGAACGTACCATTTGTGCGGGGATAAGAACTTACCTCCGTCGGTGCTCCAAACCTATGGAAAAGGCATTTAAAATGAATCAGGGTGCTATATATATGAAAGTGGGCCCATTTTCCTATTCATTTGCATGAGTTGATTTGATTGATTCTGAGCTCTGGAACCCATGGTGATGGTTTCTTGCATGAGTAGAGTCAAAACGTCCATGACGGGATAGTGATCATGCCTCCACGAGCGGAACATCGACCTACGAGATCACAGGTTAGTTTTCTTCAATTTATCCTTTTTACCCCCTTAATTTTGAAATGCTAAAATATTTGTCATGGGGGGGTAATTTTTGAAAATGTTAGGTTCAAAAGGTCCATCTAGGGGGGGCACCTACTGGGTAGGCTTTGTTTTTAGTTAAAATGGTCTTGTTTTGCATTTTTAGGCTTTTTAGGTTTAAAAACCTGCGTGGGTTTTCAGGCCACGACCGCCGCCCCTGCCCAGGGCGATGGTTACTCGACCGCTGCCTGTTAGGGGTGGCGGTTACATGACCGCCACCCTTAAGGCGGCGGTTACGAAACCGCCTCCCTGCTCAAGGCGGCGGTTTTAAATAGAATGCCAAAAGAACATCTATTTGAGATTATTTTTGCATTTTTTGCATTTCTACGTGTTTTCTCGATTTTTCTAGTATCTCTTGGATACTAACTTGCTCTATTTTGTGTGTTTTTGGGTGTATGCAGGCGAGAGAGGAGTATATCCGGTGGAGCCGAGAGAGGGAGTGTGACTAGCTCCCAGGAGTGTTGGATGCCCTCTCACAAGATGAGGAGGATACTCTTTAGCGGGCTGGTATACTACGTATATCGTGCGTGCCCCACGTTGCTCCTTCCAGTCACATTCTTTGTGACTTGTTCTCATATTGGGATGCTGATCGGAACACCTTCCAATTACTAGGGGTCCGTGGTGAGTGGACCATTACTTTGGAGGATGTTTATCGCATTCTGGGGGTCCCGATTATTGGGAGATGTCTCACCCTTGAGACAAGCAGGTTCACGGGCCTAGATAGCATAGTGGGCTTCCTATATGGGAGATGCAGTCATCTCCATGGGGTCGAAGAAGGGGGTTAGAGTTTGATCCATTCCTAGTTTGCCCATCCCCTTGCTTTGCCAGGCTATCATGGGGATCCTTGCCTCGAGACTGATCGGGGACAAGGGAGGAGACACTTTGTTATATTGTTGGTCCCCTATCATTACACAGATAGAGGGACATGGTCGGATATATGCCTGGGGAGTAGACATACTTGGGACCACCTACCATGATTTATATAGGGTAGTCCATTTATAGGGGCAGTCCTTGAGCCACCCGACCTTGGTCATGAGTTGGGTCTATGAGCACTTCATCCCCTATGGCAGAGGTGTAGAGGTGGCAGATCCCAAAGCTGTGAGGACAGCTAGATGGAAAGATATGTCGGTGCTCCGAGAACCTCATCAGCTAGTTGCCTCTTTGACCACTACTGACATGGAGGCTACATCGTATGAAACTATGGCAGGTATATGGGGCGAGGAGGCTCTTACTTTGATCTCTGCTCCATGACAGGGAAGCTTATTGATAGAGTGGGGTGAGTGGAGATATACACCCCTTTGGCCGAGTTCCTCGGCGGTTTGGCCTACCTTACATGGGTATGCTTCCCGATAGCACCAATATACGAGATCGGTCGAGAGGCCTAGGAGGGGGCCTAGAGGTCGGGGTTGGATAGTGGTTTCTCTTGGCATTCCTATTGCGGCTTAGAGGTAGTATGTGCTAGAGGGAGAGCCGGTGTGCCTCAGGCACCCTTGCTTCAGATTGCCGCGGGTCCTACCCATAGCAATGATGACCCCATTGACATAGACTCCGAGTCTGAGGAGTTTACAGGGGGAGAGATAGAGGAGGATAGCGATCCTGAGTGGCATGACACTCAGGATATTATATAGGCAGCGAGGGCCGAGCAGAGTGCAGAGAGAGTTACTTTGGTCTCAGAGGAGCCACTCTCCCAGGGCCATGGCGGGGAGGATGAGTCTGTTGCGGGATGCTACGTTGCTCCAGTCACAGGAGCAGCCCCTCAGTCAGTGGCGACATCCGTGGTAGGTGCTTATCCTATAGATCCATCCTGGAGGCTTGGTGATCCGAGTAAGTTACCCTCTCTCCTTTTAATGTTTGTTTTTAGTTAGGATATCCTTAGTTGCTATCTCTCTTTTTGTTTTATCTTGTATTTCTAATCTCTTGTTTGGTTTCTAATTCATATTCTCCTTTGTTTTGCAGAGCGCCGATGAGTGGCGGGACTTGATTCGTAGGGTATGCACCGATACCCTGATGATCCCCATGGAGAGGACCCATGCCGAGTTATCTGTGGATGTTGGGGAGCCCTCGGTAGCTGGTAGACACACTAACATCTTTTCCCCAGTCTGGCATGTGGCTAGGATGGTATCGACTCTCGCACGGAGCTAGCGGGGTATAGAATGGCCGAGCGCTTGATGAGGAGCCATTCTTGTGGTGAGCGCAATGCCCTCGAGATCCTGAGCCCTCCGTGCACTCAGAGTGCCGGCATAGCTGGAGTCCTAGGTGTGGGCATGCACCTTCAGAGGGGTCTCGTAGGGATTGAGAAGCCACTTGGCTCTCTAGATTTTGTATGATATATTCTTTTGTATATCCCGGGCTCTTTGAGCATTTTGACCATGCTTAGTGCATGATGGCATTGTACAGAAACTTTGATCATATATATATATATATATATATATATATATATATATATATATCTTTTCGATCAAAACCCTTGGTATCTATGGCTTACTTTTCATTTCTAGTTTCCTTATGTAGATTATGATGTATGTATGCATGCTCTTTAGAATGTATGCAATGGAGAACAAATGATGCAAGTGTTTATTTTTCTTTTGTATTTCATGATGCTGATATATGATAATGTAGATACAATGTGATTTTGAATCTTAGTTTCTTTAAGCAATTTTTGATACTTCATATTTGTTTTGGAAAAGTGGTGAAGATAAACTGATATGATGAGCAGATAGACTTGCCCCTCTCCTAACTCCACACAACTAGTAAGATGTGAGGGCTCATCACCGAGAGCTAGAAAGGGCACAAGTTGTGAAATGTGTTGAAATGGTAGTGATGAGAGATAGACAAAGCTCTGGTGGAACCAAATTAGGATGCTACAAGCTTACTCCACTTGAGTGACTTCATAGTTTTGGGATGCAACTTGATTTGTGGTTTATCTAGAATTAGATCCTTAGAAGGCCACATGGTAGAAAAATCTGGGCTTTTAGGATTTTGAACTCTTTTGGAATTTTGGACATCTGATTCATTTGTTTTTGACTCAAAGACTTCGAGATTTGAATTGTTTGTGTATGACCTTTTACATTTGTTTGTCAAGAGGACCCCCTACACTTTGCCCCATGCTACTAGTAAGAAGCGTGGGTTTATCATCGTGGGAAAAGCATAGGCGAGTAAGGGCATTTCCATCCTTTCCCAACCCCACGTCACTAGTAAGAGATGCAAGTTCATCACCAAAGGTTGGTGGGGCAAGGAAATGTGTAAAATTAAATTTTTTTGTTTGATCAATATTTGACTTGTTTACTTGAGTAAAATGTCAGTATGTGCTTATTTCCAAAGAGATATACATATGGGATAGATGTGACACCATGAATCTTCTAGAACATACCATAGGCAAGACACCTATCCTAAGAAGAAACCAAAAGTGAGAATAAACCTGTAGATCTTGGCATGGTTACCATTAAGACTTTGTCATATCTAGCTTTATTTGATAAAATGATTCCGAGATAATTTGATGATATCATGGAAATGGAGAAGTATGATTAGAGTGTTTATGCCAACAACATCATGAGTTTGTAATGAATTGCTTTGAGAAAAAAATTCCTTGATCACAATTTGTGTACGAAACAAGCGGACAAAATGATCTTAATCTATATGAAGATGCAATGTAAATGTAATTATAAATAGTGCTAGTTGCTTATGCGTAGAACTGCTTGAGGTGTAGGGAATTGATTGTTTCACCAAATTCCTCACCTTCCAGCGTACATAAGAGGTATGCACCATTTCCATAGTCCTTCATGACTCGGTATGGGCCCAACCATTTGGGCCGGAACTTTCTTCCTTCGCCAGTCTTTTTGTCGATCCGGCTGTCTAGCCTTAGAACTAAATCACCTTCATATATGTCACGTTCATAGAATTTCTTGTTATACTACTGGCACATCCGGTTAGCATAGACTTGGTGCCACTATTCAGCATCTAACCTAGCTTCATCTATGATTTCTAATTGGGAAAGACGTGATTCTCTATAAGCGTCTTCATCCAGGATACCTTGTAACGAAATACGGAGACTGGGTATTTCAACCTCAAGCGGGAGAACTACTTCTACCCCGAATACTAGCGAGAAAGGAGTCACTCCTGTTGGTGTTCTTATTGAGGTTCGGTGGGCCCATAAGGCCGGATATAACTTCAAATGCCAATCTCATTTGTTTTCTTTCACCATTTTAAGGAGAATGGCTTTTAGTGTTTTATTTGTTGCTTCAGCCTATCCGTTGGCTTGAGGGTAATACAAGGAAGCCGTATGATGGCTTATTTTAAATTTATTGCACAATTCGTGAACTTCGTCATTCTTAAAAGAAGTTCCATTATCTGAGATAATGATTTGCGGGATACCATACCTGCAAATGATTTGGTTCAAAATGAACTTGGCGATTACAGAACCCGGTACAGTAGTAAGAGGCATAGCCTCTACCCATTTGGTGAAATATTTGGTGGCCGTGATTATAAAATTATGGCCATCTGTAGACAAGGGAGATAATTTCGCTATCAAATCAAGACCCCACATAGAAAAGGGCCATGGAGTAGCGATTGGTTGTAGAGCTTGTGCCGGCATGTGAATCTCATGAGAGAATTCTTGACACTTATGACACCTGCATACAAACTCTACTGCGTCGTATTCTAGAGTGGGCTATAAATATCCCATTTGATGTATTTTACGAGTGGTGGCATGGCCATCAAAGTGGCCTCCACACATTCCCTTTGTGAGATTCATGGAGAATCTTCTTGGATTCTTCTGTGTCGACACATCTTATAAGCATTCCATCGAACGCTTTTTGATAGAGCACTTGCTCTATAATGACGTATTTTTCTACGATAATGCGTAAACACCTTCTTTGTTGCAGAGTAGTACTTTTTTGGATATTTATGGTCCATGATATAATTAATGATATCAGTGTACTAAGGACACTCAGAGATAGGAGGTCTGGTTTCAATGTAGTATACGCACTCATCTGGAAAGTCCAGATCTACTAGATCACCTCCATCTAATGGGTTATCAGCTAACCAATCCATGATGATTTGTCCCTTAATGGACTTTTGATTTACAAATGTTAATTCAAATTCTCCCATTAAGGTTATAAAACATCCAGCCTTCTTAGACAAGGACCCTTGTGTGAGAAAAGTTCGTAAATGGTCTATTTTTACCATGACCCTTGTTTCTTGATTTAGCATATAATGTCTTAAGCATTTGGTTGCAAAGACTATGGCGAGGCATTCTCGTTCTACTTGTGTATAACATGTTTCATAGTCAAGCAACGTTCGGCTAATGAAATAAATTGCATGTTCTCTCTTGTCATCGTCTTCTTGAGCCAACATACAGGCTAGCGAGACATTGGTAGCTCGTGAGTATAAAATTAACGGGTGATCTAGCTTAGGTGGCATTAGCGTAGGTGGTGATAATAGGAAATGCTTAACTGCATCAAAAGCTTCATTGCAGTCTTCGGTCCAATCAATACTATAATCTTTCTTGAGCAGATTGTTGATTGGATGGATGGCGAAGCTTAAGTCCAGGATGAATCTCCGGATTGCACCAAGTTTTCGAGAAATGACCTGATTCTAGATTCATTCGAAGGTGGGACCATTTTGAGGACAGCCCAAATTTTGGTTGGGTCAACATCTATCCCTCGTGACGATATGATGTAACCTAGGAGCTTCCCTCCTATTACACCAAAGATGCATTTTTCTGGATTTAGCAATATTCTATATTCTATCAGATGTGAAAGAATGATGCGGAGTACTTCCGGATGGTCACAACACTTTTTGGCCTTAGCCAACAAGTCATCTACGTAGGATTCCATGATTTTATGAATTAGATTGTGAAATATATATGTCATAGCTCGCTGGTATGTAGCACCAGCGTTCTTGAGACCAAATGGCATAACAACATAGCAATAAGTTCCCCAAGGAGTTATAAATGTGGTTTTAGCTTGATCTTGTTTAGATATTCTGATTTGATTGTATCCCGAGAATCCATCCATGAGAGACAAAAGTTCAAATCCAGTTGTCGCATCAACAATGACGTCAATGGATGGTAATGGGAAGTCGTCTTTAGGACATGCTTTGTTAATGTCTCGGAAGTCTATGCAGATGCGTATCTTTCCATTTTTTTGAGAACAGAACGATATTAGATACCCATTGAGAGTAATCGACTGGTTTGATGAATCCTACTTGGAGGAGTTTTATTACTTCCTCTTTCACCATGAGAGCTACCTTAGGTTTCATCGGTCTCGACTTTTGTTTGACCGGTTTTGCATCAGATTTAGTGACGAGGTTGTGCACCACAATGTGGGGTGCAACTCCTGTCATTTCCTTATAATTGAATGCAAAAGCCTTCTGATGTTCTTTGAGGATCCGAGTGTGTATTTCTACTTCTAATGGAGTTAACGAGGATCCTAACTTCAATATCCTTGGTTCATCTTCCGTTCCGATGTTAACATCAATTGTTTCTTCGATTAAAGAGGCATTACCTTCTTCAAACTTAGGTGGGGCTGGAGGTAAATCCAAATCATCCCCATTTTCTACTGTGTATACGCTAGGTTCCATTTGCGAGGGAAGCTCCATCATGGGATTTCTGAAGTAGGAAGACGAATGTGGGATTAAGGACAAATCTATCATATGATAGGAGAGATGTAATGCCGCATAGGCATTTAAGTAATTTAGAGTGGCCATATCACTATCAATGTGGTCTAGGATAGTAGATTTATTTTCATTTCCATTTAAAAGAGAATTTGTCATTGTTTTTATCAATGGTTTATCACGAAGGGATACCATGAAACAAGTATCCTCTAACTTACTGTTTGGAGTAAAGCGTGATGCTGAAGTTGCTATTGAATCAGTGAGAAGATTTCTCTCTCAGGATTGCTTCAATTGATATGAAGTCAAACTCCTTGCTTAAATTCAATACAGTTGTTTTGTAAAGCTGTAAGTGCTCGGCTTTGGTTTCAAATATCTCAGAGACTTGGTTTGCTACCAATTGTGAGTCTCCTAAGACTCTGATGCTATCAACACCAATTCTCTTAGCTAATAAAAGGCCAAGGAGGAGGCCTTCGTACTCAGCATCGTTGTTTGTACATTCAAATTTTAGTTTAAAGGAAAATGGTAGGACTTTCCCCTCGGGAGAAGTAAGGATTATACCTGCCCCAGCTCCATAACGACATCTAGCCCCATCAAAATGGAGAGTCCAATATTTAGCTGGGAGTATAGATGTTGGGATATTTGTTGTGTTAACATCTTCTACCTCTACCATGCAGAGATCTACCACTGGGAGAGAACCGACACCCAGGGAATATCCCACGCCTACAGAATCAAATGGTAAGAACATTGGTAGATCTTGTTCTATCAATTCAATGATTTTTGTAGTAGTTCCTAATGATATTGTTTCTACAGTGTTAGCCTCATCTTTGGGGGTTGGGGTTGCCTTGGCTAGGCTCATAGTTTCAAGATCTGTCATAGGTACCAACTTTTCTTTTGGTTTTGCGTCGGTAGGTTTATTAAGTTGGTTTGTTGGGAGTTCAAACTCGAGTGCATGCCTGGTCTTTTCTTTAAGTCAGCTAGGTGTACATCGAATGGTTTTGGATCACCTTTGGCTACAAATATCTTTCCTAAGTGTAAAAACCTTACTTCTTGAAATAGCGTAGAAGGGATTGCCTTCATGTGGTGTATCCATGGTCGGCTGAGGATCATATTATAGTTAGTTTCCCGATCTATAATATAAAACTCAGTCAAGATGGTTTTGGGTCCTAAGGTGACTGGTAATATTATAGTTCCAACCGAGGTGGCTTTAAGGCTATCATAGCCCCTTAGTGTGTTTCGAGTTGTGGAACAATTGGTTTCTCCATACCCTAGCTTTTGAAGGAAAGAGAAGGGGACTATGTTAACTGCTGCCCCATCGTCTATCATTGCACGCTTTACATAGTTGTTATAAACCCATACTTGCAAATGTAAGGCTAGATCACCTTGGCATGTGATCTCAGCATCTGTTGGCATTTTGTTTATCTCGAATATGAATTCGACATCCCTATCCGCCTGCCCTGGAGGATGAACATCAAAGTCTATATGATTTACTTGTGTTTCAGGAGGTGGAGTGATGTTAATTAAATGACCTAAACCTAATGCTTCTAAAAGAGCAGCCCTATGGGTAGGAGAGTTCTTTAGTAAGTCTAAAAATGAAATGTGCGAGAAGGTTTTTGTTAGGTCATTAATTAAATCATAGGCACCCACAGGCTTTGCTACTATTTGTTGGAAGTTATCTGTCCCTGGCAGGTGGCTTGGACTTGGCTGAGAGAAATACTCTCGCATCCTTGTTACAGCTTCGATGGGTAGTTCGGCGTCTAACTCTACTAAACCAACTATTTTAGGTCATGGTTGACTTCCTAGTTGTGGCGCAACAAATGGATTTAGCGAAGTTGAAGCTTCATGATCATTGTTTCCTATAATTACACTCTTGTTCATCCCAGTTAGACTTAGCCTGTTGTTATCGTGATTTGGGAGCGGATCATTAAAGATCTTCAGGGGTGCGTTTTGAGGGGAAACTACCCCTGAAAAAGTATTTGATGTTGGTGACGTAGGATCTGCCAAGAACATATCCATGAAAAGTTGTCTTTGTTCATCTGGCAAGCGTTGCATGAATTTATTGTAGTCACGACACATTCTAGTGTCATGGCCCCGAATTTTGTGGAAACCACAATACGAATTAGGATTGTAATTCCTATTTTGTTGGTTTAGTGCGTATTGTGGCCCAAAATTTTGATCAAACCGTTGCCTATTAGGATTAAAAAATTTCGTTTGTTGTCTTTGGTTTGATTTGGTTTTGGTACCTAGTTGAATTTTGGCTTGAATTCTAGTTTTGGTACCTAGTTGAATTTTAGCTTGGAACCTGTGTGGGATTTTGCCGTTGTTGTTGTTGTTGTTGTTGTGGATGATTAAAATCCACTGTATTGATTGTCGGGGTAAAGTTGTTGTTTCATTGGTTGTTTATTTGTGATGGAGTATTGACAACATTTACCTTTTTAGGCTGGTCGGTTACTCCATCTGTTGTTACCCCGTGATTTTTGTTAAGGATTTTAGGTCCTTGATTGACATTTGTGGTAGTAGGATAAGTTGTAGTGTTCTGGCTGGAGGTGATTAACCTCCCGTTTGTTCCATATGTCTTACGATCACTATCTATTGCTGCTTGATCTATTCGGAGAGCGCTCTCAAGTACTTCATCGTAAGTCCTTAGTGGGAACTTTTGGACTTCTTCCTTCACCTCTCTGCTGAGAGAATGAAGGAATAAATCACATAGTTCCATTTGGTCAATATTCGGAGCACTAGCTGAAGAATAAAGAACTGTACACCATCACTGGATGAAATGAGCAACAGATTCATTATGTTCCTACTTAATGTGCAAGAACTCCCTGCTTCCTGTTCTCAACAGTTTGTTCATGTCAAATGCCTTAATGAACTCGAAACAAGTTGTTTAAACGAATGAATGGAAGCCTCAGGTATTCTATAATACCAATTGAGAGCGATGCCTTCTAAAGTTTTGGGAATATTTTAGCAATAACCCCATCCCAAGGGAGTAGTTCTCGTATGGTAATGCGTAAGCCTTGATATGTGCATTCGGATCTCCCTCCCCTTTGTATTTGGGTAAATCAGGAAGGGGTCTTGGAAGCATGATGCTTCGTATGGTGAAGTCTAAGGGCTCTTTCAAATATTCTGAATAAGTCCCTATCGCATAGGTTTCGACCATTGATTGTGCTTCTGTGAGGAGTGGTTTTGGAATGGGTTGTTGGTATGGCATAACGTATGTGTTGGTAGGGGCATAAGGAAACACCTATGTTTGAGAAAACATGCCGGGAGAGGAGAACATATCCCCTTGTGGTGATTTGGAGTACATGTTTAAGTATGACGGGTTATTGTCTAGGAATGGATTGTTTTGTACTAGACCGGGAGGAACGGTGTTAGAGATGGTGGGTCTAGTTGGCATTTGTTGTGAATACTGAGGAGGCATGCCTAACATGCCTATTCTGTGAGGAGGTCTACTTGGCTAGGATGGTGTGGGGGATTGGAACTTCCTGCTTGCATGAATTGAGAATTTTGCTTGCTTGGGTAAGTTCTAACTCCCTAACCTTTTCTACTAGAGCTGAAATGACTTCATTTGGTGAAGTCATAATACTTTACCTTCACGGCGATTGTTGTATATCATGGTGTTGTCCAATGATATGAACTGATCGCTGCCCCTGCCAAGTTTCCCTGAGGGCATTTCCTATATGACATGGTATGGAGGTATTTTCTTGGAAAGAGATTTCAGGTTGTGTTTGTAAACCTCCTATAGGTGGGTACATACTTCGAGAACGTTGTTCATTCTTAGCATGACGTACCAAATGTTCATTATCTAGAACCAGGTATTGGTCTGATTGCCTACTTATTTGTGGTCTTAGTAGTATTTGAGGAGACGAACTAGACTCTCCTGTGAGTGTCATATTGTTCGAGCTTGAAGGCTCTGTTTGTTGTGTTTGAGCGAGTTGATCCAACTCCTCTGTTTGGAAGGATGAGCTATATCTAATCTTTGGAGTTTGTGTTGACAATTGATTAGTTGAATAGTTGTCACCCCATACTGAGAGTGAGGGTGATGATTGCCTATTTTTTTGGGCGTAGTATGCCTCAAGGCCGAGAGGGCTGCTTATATGCATCGAATCCCGACATATTCGGGGGGTATATGAATACCCGCAGAATAATGGGAAGGAGCGAAGGTGATGGTGAAAGCTAATGAGGTAGTAAAGATGAAAGAATCATTTTTAATTTGAAAGAACCAGTAGAAATCTGACTCCAGACTAGAAAGTAGAAAGTTTCACGTCGGGTTCACCAATTTTGGTGGTGAAGCTAATGTGAAGGCTAATGAGGTATAGAAGGTGAAACAGTTGTTTGTTCACGTCAGGTTCACCAATTTTATACGACGGAAAAGTGACAAGCGAGCGTGGGAATCTACAAGTAACTCTTCCTCACACCCGACCTCTCGAGGTCATGCCAAGACATCTGGTAGGGATGGAATATGTGTGGGATGCAGACAAACTAGTTAGGCAATCTAATGTCTTCAATACGAACTAGTGGGACTTGTGAATCTAAGGAAAAGAAGGCCCTCTTAACCTGAACTGGTTTGATAGATCCATTGGCAAGGATGACTGCTCGAAGGCTCCAATCAATATCGAGCTCTAGCATGATTCGATCTATGGGTTGTGGAATACGTGGAAAATGACCTGGGATAGTTTCATGTATGTCTCTCGAACAGGGTCATAAAATGAATGATGGATATAGTTATTTCTATGGGCGATTCTCTGGCCTAGTCCAAAATTCCCTAGCTTCGTTAGCTGCTATGTCTAACAAGGATAACTGTTCAATAATGATAGGTGGAAGTGGAGTAGACCGGAATACTAGTGTACGTAGGCTAACGTCTATGTCTAATTCACCTATAGACTCGTTGGGCTGTGGGACTTGTGGGTCACAACCATATATTTGTATTTGTTGCGGTCCTGCTATGGTCATGTGTAGAATTAGTTCCTAATCCCTAACACCCAGTAATCGTATGCTTTCTCCACTTCTATATTCAAAATTAATAGCTGTGCGATCTTCTCAGAGTACCTCACAGGCATTCTTGCAACCTGAATTCTTAGGCTAGTATCTATGTCTGTGAGAATGTCTCCTGCGTCTGGTTGTGGGACCAAAGGATCACAACCAAACATTTTCTCTCTTTCAAACCCCTCCACAGTCATGCGGGCATGTATCTAGGGTAATCTGTAGTTTGGTTGACTTGACCAAAACATGTGCGCTTGGTCATCTTCTATGTTTAATCCGCTCAACTAGGAATTGATTTGTTGCAAGCTTACCATTGTTCGGAAGACTTGGATCCTAAGATTTTGATCTATATCAGTTATTGCTGTGATGAGATTGGGTTGGGACATGATTGGCTTGAATACGAATTCTCTAGGCTCCTAGGTCCCTTGATTTTCATGCGAAGCAATAATATAAAATGAACTGCAAAGAAAATGAAATTTAACTACTTTGAATATATCTATAGCATATATGATTTCTCTATTTTTGTATTTTCTGATGAACTATTTGAATGAATCTAAAAGAGTAACTATTTAACATATATAGAATTGACAGCTAAAATAACAATTTAAAACAAACAAAATAACCGAGTATAGCTATTTTTTACGTGTAATTTTGTAGATCTATTCTAAACAATGAAATAACTGAACTAATCTATTTGCAAGGTTATCGATCCTACCTCAGAAGTGAGGAGTGAATCATAGTTTCTCATAAACTATCAATCCACACAACTTCACTGGCAATATCGAGAGTAGAATTGACTGAAATAAAGTGATTAACTACTCTATTTGATATGTTTCTAACTAGAACTTTGAAAGCTAGAACCTGGATTCCGCATAATAGTGGCGAATCCGATGGTGTGTGTGATCTTGTCCCCTCAGTGTGATCTCCTCATTCTTTCATGCTCACGTGGATCCAGAAAAGTGTGTAATGCTTGCATCAACAGAAGTAGATATTGGAACAAGGGACAAATTTACAATACAGACTGAATACAATGTGAGTAGGAGAGGGATAGCGCAAGAGTACAAAGCTTGGCTTATGTAATTCCTAGTGGGATCTATTGCGAGTCATGCAACATAAAATGTCCAAAACCTGAAACTATCCTATTTGAGGAGAAAAACCTGCAACTTTAATGGCCTCCTATTGACAACAAACTATTCTACTCCAATGGATTGGATAAAATGATAACAACCCCTGCACAAGATGGACATGTGGCTTCCTAACAACAAAACAACACTAACTAGGCATGCAATGAAAGAAACTAAGAAATATAAGAAAAATGAAAACTAAATCTATTGCAAAGAGAAATTCAGAGGCAAATTTGAGGGGCCAATTTCTTGAGCACAAGCCAACTATTTATAGCATTTGCATTTACCCAAGGTAAAAACCAAATAGAACTCTTAAACTATAAACAATGGCAAAACACTATTCCAGGGAACCAGAATCATAAATGCAAGCTTATGGTGGTGAAAGAAATCTGGTAAAACATTGAAATTACGTGAGTCATGTTAAAAGAGCTTTCTAGAAAATGCGTAAAGAACCGCTGCCACGAGCGGGGCAGCGGTTCTGGACCGCCGCCCTATTTAGGCGGTAGTCACTGAGACCGCCTCCCGTGCAAGGTGGCGGTTTCATCACTGAAGAGCAAAAGGCCAAGAAAATAGGGGAAAAGGGAAAAACAAAGCACACGGGGGCTAAGCGGGGCATGCGGGATGTTAACGCACACTTGGAGATATTTTCTGGATCCCGAACACCTTGCGAGGAGACCTGTATTATCATTGGGGCACCTGTTACGTTGTTTCGACAAAGATACAAGTACCTTAAAATTTTGGTACATATAGTTACACATTTTGTATGGTTTCATTTTCCAAAACTGGAATAAAATCAAACTGAAACTTCGACACTCATCCATGCAAGTTCTGTAAAAATTCCAAACTAATATTTTCTATTGGCTTCCCCTCTTCCTTGATCTTTTTATTTTCTATTTCATGGACTTGAAGCATGGGTAAAGGAGGAGTGGGCTTAGTTTCAACTTCAACTAGAATATTTTGGACAAGAGGTTGGGGTATAAGATCTACATTTATAAAATCTTCTAAATGCCAACTTGGACACTTAATTTTGAGTTCAATATGTGATATTGGGGTAGAAAAATCAAGAATTCGAGAAGCTTGATAGTTAGGAAATGGATGAATAAGTTGCGATGGATGACAAGGAGAATTTATAGGCATTGAATTTTCATAGGGAGGGTAAGCAAGCAACATCCCATTGATAGGGTTCCCTATCCGATAGCTATCATTCTTCATTTTTGTTGATTTCTCAATTTGTTCCTTGATATCTAAATATTTTTGGTTCAAACTATTAAACTCAATTCTAAGATTTATTCACCTTTCATACTCAGCATAACCCTCTGCATAACTTTGACCTTGAACAACATAACCCTCATATTGGTAATCATTTTTATATAAAAAGTTTGGGTTATAAGGGTATTCATTCTAATAAGGTTTATAAAACTGATCTGAAGGAGAAGGTGGATAAAAGGACTACTAGTTTAGCTAATAATATTGCTTGATAGTGAGGATTCATGGTTGCAGGACCACATAAAATACCGAACTTATGAAAGCAGTGCGTTGTTCACAAAACAACTGATAACAACAAAATAACATATATGAATTTCTTGAAAAATACCTAAAGACTGCAGCTAAAATTTTTAATACTTGTTGAAAAGTGCTATACTGATTTGGAATCATATTTATGGAGTCGCCAAATGAGTTCTTCTTCGGATCTTGAATCTTTAGAACGCATCAATAGTAGTTCTTTCCAAAACTTCTATGCATGGTGTCTGATCTACTTGAATGATGAAACACCTCTGAAAGTGAAACTTTTAGTTGTGTAAGTCTCCCACTGGGCATGCCAAAAACTATTATCTCTCGAAAGTGTACTCTGTAGAGAGATGGTTGCAGGTTTTCTAAGCTTACAATATTGGTCTCTCTCTTTCGTAGATACAATGGAAACACCTCAGGTTTGTGGGTATACCTATTTTGAGGTGAGTCTCCGGTATCAAGGCCGGTTCCTTTTTGATGTACCCTAAATTGATCTTCTAGGGTTTAGGGAAAAGATGGCTGTAAAAATAATTGAAAAAAAAATGAGGTGATACACCAAATTTATATGAGGGCTTTGACTGAGTATATGCACAATTGATATGGGAAGGATTCTTGATGCATGAGCCAACAATTTTCTGCAGAATGTTTAAGGGAAAACACTTGGTGGTACTAAGGGAAAATGTCACAACAACATTAATAAGCTAACATGCACATTAAAATTAAGTAGAATATACTGATATTGCAGCAGGGTAAGATGATTGGTCAGGGAATTTGCATTCACAAGACTAATGAAACATACACAAGACTACAAATAATTGGTAAGGTAGAAAATACTTCACACTCAGAAGGCAAAACTAGGAAAAAATTGATTTAGTAATCCTATATCCAAAAATTGATCTCATGTGCTTTAAAAAGGGACACAATATATAGAAAAATAAAATTTACCCTCTTCGAAAAATAGCCTAAGGCTTGTACTTTCCCATATATTGTATTTTTATCCTTTCTTTAATAATAGATAAAGGAATAAAAATAGAACATGCAATTACAAATAGGCATTAATAGCCTTGATTACATTATAGTCAAACTGAAGTTGACTATTCTATTTTTAAGAAAAGAAAGGTGAATAATTTGCTAATAATAAGCTTGCTTGCTTTGGCAAGTCTCCTTCATGAGCATGCAACTTTATGCCCTTATGCATTCGACCTCTTGTGAAACATGCAAAATTCAATTCCCTGTTTGTGAGTAAAATAATTGCAATACTTGCAATATTTTGCAAAAATATCCATCACTCAGTTGATGGGCCACCTATATGTGTACATGTTTCCTTTTCTCCTTGCAGTATGTGGGGCCACCCTTGCATTTGAGCACTGGTCTCCATTTGCTTTGGACACCTTGTGGACTTTAGCAAATATAGGGTCTACCACCTTTGGGTAATATACACGCCATGCTATAGTTCTACCCCATTTTGCATGTATATCCTTGTCGGCCTTTGCATATTTCAAAATTTGCCTTTTCGGTGATAGACATGTATGATGGCACTTTACATTATTTGGAGTTGGATTATAGTACAGACATTTTAAATGGCAAAAATTGCAATGATTATGTTTTAAAACATGGGTTTCCTCCTCCCACTCCATGATGACTCAACCCTTGGTATGTCGGTGGCAAATCTTAACCTTGATGGATTAGGGTTTCATTGAGTGCTCTCCATGTGCATTACTTGATAACCATGGTTGATTAAATTAATCCTCACGAGTTAAGGAAGAAAAGTCCAAAACCCTAACCATTTCATTCATTTCACTTTGAGCTCCACTCGAGCTAAGGAAACTCTATGGAAATTTTTATGGACACCATTCATGAAGCATGAGAATTTGTCCCCTTCTCTTTTTTACCTCGTATAAAGCATGCAAAAATCCTTTCACTGTTTGTGAGTAAAAAAATTGCAATACTTGCAATATTTTGCAAAAATATCCATCCACACACTCATTTGATGGGGACCACCTCTATGTGTACATGTTTCCTTTTCTCCTTGCAGTATGTGGGGCCACCCTTGCATTTGATCACTAGTCTCCATTTGGTTTGGCCACCCTATGGACTTTAGAAAATATAAGGTCTACCACATTTGGGTAATATACACGCCATACTATAGTTCTACCCCCTTTTGATAAATACATGCATGTATATCCTTATCGGCCTTTGCATATTTCAAAATTCACTTTTTGGTGATAGACATGTATGATGGCACTTTGCATTATTTGGAGTTCGATTATAGTTCAGACCTTTTAAAATTAAAAATTGCAATGATTATGTTTTAAAACATGGGTTTCCCCATCACACTCCATGACGACTCAACCCTTGGTATGTCGGTGGAAAATCTTAACCTTGATGGATTAGGGTTTCATTGAGTGCTCTCCACGTGCATTACTTGATAACCATGGTTGATTAAATTAATCCTCATGAGTTAAGGAAGAAAATTCCAAAACCCTAACCATTTCATTCATTTCACTTTGAGCTCCACTCGAGCTAAGGAAACTTTGTGGAAATTGTTATGGCCACCATTCATGAAGCTTCCAAACTCGATTTTTTTATGGGTGAATATGAGCTTTGCGGTCATGAAAGGTTAATATGGAACCTCTATTTCTTTGTATTAGAATCTTGTGGATACCATCATTATATGGATTTTTCTCTGTTGATTTTGGTACCATGCCACCATTGATGAATTTTGAAACTCTACTTTCTTCGATTTACCAACTGTGGGTAGTCATTAATCTGATTATTTTTGAAAATCTTATTCTTGAGGATAAATGGGTGCCGAATCTTGTACTCAACCATGGATTTTTACTTGTGGTAGCCGCCATTCTTTTTTTCTCTGAAGCTTGTTAAGGAATTTATCTTTGTTTGGTTATCCACTTCTACATGGCATATTACTTTGTCATGGCTTGACCTGGAGGGTTTTAAAGGCAGGTTGAGAGGTCCTTTTTGAGAAAATTTTGAGCGAAGGAATCTCAACTGTGCACTAAAATATTATTTCAAATTCTATCGCTATTGTGTCATTTCAAAGGTATGTCTATAAATTTCCACCCTTTTATAGCTCAAACAAGGGTTATACTCTATGGACTAGTCATTATTTCTTTAGATCTGCATGTTTTCTGATGTGGGTATATCATTACTTGCTCCGATTTCAATACCCATTTGCATGTTTTGTTTTGCATTGTGGGTTTCCCTGAAAATAAGTTTTCCTTCATGCTAAGCTTTATCCAGGTTGATCTTTGCTATGGCGACCATTGTATAAAATGTGAAATCTATGTTTTCTATTCTTGGGGTCGATTTGACATTTGTGATTTCTGGGTTTCTTTCGTCTATTTCTAAGTATTTGAGCATCTGTAGCTCCTTTACGAGTTCTTCTGAGTGGGATGGTTGAGAATGTTAGCCGCCATTTTTGATATTTCAAGCACGGAAACTATGTTATTATTCAACCTCTGCATTTTCTATAATCACCAACGCCGATTAGTTGAGCTCGTATTTGGTTGTTTTGAGGCACTGATAATTAGCTCCCTTATGTGATTTCTTGCTACCCAGTACACATATTTCAATCATTCAGGATTTAAGAAAAATGTTTCCATTAACTGTTGACTGAGTGAAATATCTCAAATCCACTTGAACACTTGAACTTGGCTTCACTGTTTATCATTTAGAGATATTCATTCTTTTATGGTACTAGTATTTGGTTCAGTTGATGCCATGGAGCTCTATCTGTGTAAATTTCTAACTGTAATTTATACTTCTGTTTCATCCTTTGTCTAATGACTATATTTGCTGAAAGAAAATAGATTGTACCTTTCTTATAACTTAGAGATGTTCTAAGATGCATTTTACTCTAAATATTTTCTTTCAATGGAGCTTTTGTTCCTTCATGCTTAATCCATTGTAACCAGATCGAGTCTTGAATTTCTGTGATGAACCTGATGTTAATCTTTTCTTGATCTATTTCCTTGCATAAATAGTTGTACTTCTTTGATATGGCAACTAATCACGTAATTCAAATTTACTTTGTAAAATTACTTCAAATTTCATGTTATTCAGTTAAGCTATAATGAATACTCCAAGTACTTTAATATGATGACCGATGCTGAGTCCATTTATTCTCTACATTATATAATATTTTTCTTTTTATTACAGCTCTAATATGCATGTTGAAAGAGTCGTAAATGTCCATTTACATGGCGAAGCCCTATAAAAATTTTCCCATAATTCTCTTTTCATTTTGTTTTAGGTGCAATTTTATCTCATTTCATCCAAC
Source organism: Taxus wallichiana var. yunnanensis (assembly GCA_018340775.1). Classification (NCBI taxonomy): domain Eukaryota; kingdom Viridiplantae; phylum Streptophyta; class Pinopsida; order Cupressales; family Taxaceae; genus Taxus; species Taxus wallichiana. The sequence goes on along the minus strand of CM031242.1, from coordinate 837,763,960 downwards.
TTCAACCTTTAAATTATGATTCTTCGCTTCACCTTTGTTACACTTTTCAATGCATGAATTTATGAAGTTGGAAGTATAAAGAGTTAAGTTAAACCCTGAGCTCAATATTGATGATTGTTTTCTTCTCCCTTTTTAGGTATCATGATTCAATTGAAGTGGATAGCTGTAAAAATTTTTCAGAAAGAGAAGAACACTCCCTCAAGGCAATGTGAGTTTCTTGTACCTCTTTACGGTTTCAACTTCATAAATATATGCATTGTTTTTCCTTTTAGTTATTTCTCATGACTTGTATGAGAAAAATATGTACTATTATTCTTCATGAATATATGATCATATTTTCGTGTTATGAGATGTATGCCCTTCCTTTCTGTACTTTCTTTCATTTGTATGGATAATGAATGAAATTATACAACTCAAAACACTTAAATAATTCACTTAATCATAGAAATAAATAAACAATCAAGTGTACCTTATTGTCGCTCATTGAAAATGCAAACTGCTTGTAAAAACTATAAATTGTCCCTCAAAACTGCCACCTATCTACAACTTCAGAACATCATGTTTGATACATGCTACCCTTCCTACCTTCCTTAGGGCACCGTAATGGTTCTTTACGGTTGTTGTATAATTCTGACCGTTGTATAGTTCTCGACGAGGGTTTCAAATGGAATGGCTACATCTTTGAGGCACAACGTTCTTAAACTGTACTCAAGTTGTAGTTTTGATTCCAAATGACTTCCAAGACTGCCCAAAATTGAACAATTAAAACGACTTCTTAATCCGAGGTGGTTGTCCCAAACAAAACCAAACTCATAATGACCAAACGAGAAACTTTAAAAGTTTCGAGTTGGCCCTTTCACACTAGGTGCAAAAATGTCAACACATATGTTTGGAGTTCCTTCAGCTCTCCCACCGTGCTAGCCACAACCTGTCATTAACCCCAAATAATATACAAATCCTAATATTCTAAGTAAAGGAAGTGTCTCCATTTTGGCATAGGCTGGGAGGTGGTTGACATTTGGAAAGCACATTTAAAGTGCTTGAATTATTGTGTAAGGAAATGAGGGGTCTGACCTAGGTGTTGATGAAGCCCATGTGCCTTCACGTGGGGTGGGGGTCACATACTCTATCATGTATCCAATTCCACGCACCTCACTAACTCCGGTGTCAACATGGATCCCACTTTTTTTTTAATATTTTTATTTATATGTGTTTAGTAATTTTTTTGGGCACTACAATAAACATCTTAAATATTCTTTACCTCTCCCTTTTAAGTTATATTATTTACTATTCCCTTTCCAATTATAGTTACTATATTATTGTTTCCATGAGTAACAAAAATCTTGACTAACTCATCCAAAATTGAAAATAAATCCAAGTTTCGACCTATGAATTCTACAAATAGAAACCGAATAGAGAATATCTTCTGGAATCTCTTGATAAATATTATGTTTAATAATATATTATGTTTGTATTGGTTCAAAATTCCTTACTATAATCATGGATCTTGGAGTAAAGCTCCCAAATTTGTTTTGATGCTTCTTATTTTTTTCATACTAATTTTTCATGTACTCATACACATAGTGCCCATATTTATTGTAATAATGACATTGCACATGAGAATTATCTTATCTCTAACTAGCTGAATGATTATGACATAATCATAACTTTATCCTCTTGTACCTTTGTTTGTTGGACTTCTACTACATCCACCTCTGGATGGATTTCTTCATGTTCCTCTACCATTACTTGCTAAAGTCTGAAATGAAAAAAATTAATCTCTAAAAACTTATATGAGATCTTTTCAATCTTTTTAATGATTTATTGAAGATGCATGTAACTCGATCAATAAAAATCGACTCAAATCCTTTATTTCTTCTATGTCTTGAAACACAACTTAAAGGGTGTCCCATGTTTCTTTTGTTTGGTTGGTGCCACTCTAGAAATAAGACTTTCATGCATAGCTTGATGTATGTATAAGAGGGATTTTTATATTTATTTCTTTTTCATTCAATAAATCCTCCTCCGTCTCTCGAGAGTGTGTTTTATGTTTTTGGATTTGTGGGATTTGTGTACCCATTTTCAACAATTTCCCAAACATCCTAGGATTTGAACAATGCCTTCATTGTTAGAGATTGATACTCAAAATTCTTCCATTTCAATTGAGTATTTTGTTGAGTTGATAAATATTTTCCATATGTAGAATTCATTAATGTCTATCAATTTAAAAACCTACTCTTATACCAATTTGCAGAAATCGGGTAAATAAATAAGTAAATATACAATTTAAGAATGCAAATAAAACCAGAACAACATTGTTGTGTGTATCTATTTTTCATTCCTTTTAGCTTCCTTTCCTTCCTTTCTAATTTCTTCCCTTACATTCCTTGTATTTAGCTATTACATACGCCTCGGATATATAGAGGAATTTTTTATAAAAAATAAATCATGCAACACTAGAAAGATATATAAAAATATATTTATTTATTTGTTTGTTTTTCCTAAAAATAGGAATAAAAATGAACAGTTATAATTTAAAACCAAAACATCTAAAAAGCACAAACATATGTTAGAAAAAAAAAAAAAAATCTTAATGATAAGACATGAAGGAAAAATTATTGATTTTCTAACACTAATTTCATTTTCATTTTTTTCACTCAAATTTAGTAGATTAGAGTCTTAATTTGTATTAAAGATAAAAATGCATTGTTTTATTGCATCTTAAGAGAATTATACTAGACATATAATATTCAAAGTGTGTGAATCCATGTGTAGTGCCCACTCCTCTTCGACATTATTCAACTATGATTTTTATTATTGTGGACTAGATACATGGACATTATTGTTATGTTTTTATTAGTAGATATTGGTAGATGGACATTATTCTTGTGTTTTGATTAGTAGCCAATGATAGATGGACATTATTAGTATGTAATGACTTCTATTATAGATGGTATGGACTACTAAAAGACATTGATAGATGATGATTTGGTGTTGTTTTATTATATACGATGTTTTACATTTTGATGATGATGATTATATTTGGATGTTGGAATAACCTTATGATCTTATTGATTTTATAAATTATAAAATTGATATGTTCACTGATTGCAAATAATTGATAGAAATTCCTAATTTTGATGATGATGATATAACTTTGTGTATGATGTTATTGGATGATATGTATGTGTATTTTATTTCTTGATGTATTTGATGCATCCTTGAGGCTGAAGGGGTATTGTTTGATTGGTTGTAGGAAATTATATCATGACAAGAAGGAGGAGTTAGGAGACTAATAATGGAGAAATATTGGATATTGACAAAAAGGTCACCTTGAAAACTTCGTGTCATGTGTATTGTTATGTCTGCTTGGAGGTATGCATGGGAAGGGGTAACCTCATATATAACCAAGGGTTTGAATGTTTTTTAATTCCTTTATTTATTTTATTTGTTTCATTGTGCATGTGATTTATTTATTGTAATGCATGCTCACTTTATTATTTCTTAAGTAATGTGCTTTTTTTAGCTAATTAATCATGTAGTTAAGTTAAATTTAGATGTGACAATGTGGGCATTTAATGTGGTTGATAGTCCTTGTTATCTTATTTATTTTTATGGATTTCATTAATTTTAATTTGTGCAATCAACCTCACTTTTCAAATCTCGAATTTGGACTTTGTAGCCACTTTTGAGGCCTGTGGGACGGAGTTAGACTCATCCCATGCCTCTAAAACTCACCCAAAAACCATACTTATGTGTGGAAGGATTAATTTTATCCTTCATTATGTGTTTTGAAGGAGAAAACTTGAAATTAAGTGCACTTTTTTACAAACTCTTTAAATTTTTTCCTTAGAGGTATGGAGTGGATGTTTGTGTGTGGAAGGAAAATTGTCATATTCTCACCCACCCATTTATGAGTTTTGGTCTTTGTGTTTTAATTCATGAGGTGGATGGGAGGATAATTGATGTGGCATCCTACATGGAGCCACCTCACCCTCCTCTCCTTATTTTATATTTATGTGAGTGATGTTGGAGTTTTGGGGGTTACTTAGTTTTGTTTCACACTTGCATATTTTTAGGAATTTATCTTGGATTTATTGCTTAGGAGATTTTGAAAGCTTACATTTGCACTAAGCTTGGATTGGAAGAGATTGAAGTTTGTTTCTTAAAGATGTTCGAAGCTATAATGGCAAGGTAGGGTCTATACCATTGAATTATTGCTTTATTGTACATTGTTTGCAAATTGGATGCATGTGGTTGAATTGCATGGGATTGGGTAGATTTTGGCCCTTAAAATGGTCGTGGGAGAGGGAAGTGGATTCATTCTCATAGAGGTAAAAGTAATTATATGAAAATTATTTTGGAGGTATTATGGGAGAGGTTTTGCACTAATGTGGAGGTAAAAGGGATTACATCATTTTGTATTTTGTAAGGGAGAGATAAGGAGTTATTTGTTATTTTGAATGTGTATTTGGAGGTATTGGGTGGACCCTCTACCCACTTGGTAGGAATAAAGAGATGAATCCATGTTCTTTTCTCCTTTGCGCTTACCTTGGAAGCCCTTGTGTTTGTTGGAAAATTTTAAAATGATTCTTGATATTTCGATTTTGTATGTATGTGCAAGTGTTGTTTGTGTGTTTTTGTGTTGTGGAATCCTTTGTAAAAGTTGGCATGGTTACTTAATGTCCCTTATTGCTCCATTGTTGGGGATCAGGGGCCAATGAGGAGGATGGATTCTCCTTCTCATTGGAATAAGGTTGGGAGGAGAGCATTGTTTACTCCACCTTCCTTGTTGTTGTGATTTGAAGATGAAGAAAGTTATGGAGTTGCAAGTTGATCAAGAGATGAAGATATATGTTTTGAGACCAAAAGAAGAATCCTATTTTTGTAAATTTTACTATGTTGTTTCCACCTTGGAGTGGAAGGATTGTATATAATTGTATTTTTAAGTGAGATCTTGTAAATTTATTGTTAAGCTATGTATTGTAATGGTTGAAAGAAGAAATTGAAAGTTGTATTAAAATGGACTTCTTGTAAATGAAAATTTTAAGCCATGTATTGAATTAGTTGAAATCAATTATTTTGGAGCTGTAATATAATGGGATTGAAGCTCTTTTCAAATTTAGTATTTAATAAAAAAATTGCATTGTATTTTCATTTTAAAATGGTTCTCCTTGCATTGAAGTTACTTGAAAGTGTGTAGATTGTTTTCCTTTTTATTTGCTCTTGTAATTCTTGTTTTTTTCTATTAAAAGAGAAGGAACTTGTATTTGAATTGTGTTTATATTTGAAATCCTCTTTCAAATGAATTTACAAATAGTGAAATTTTAAGTATTATGGATATAAGAATTCAACCGCAACTTAAACAATGTAATCCTCTATATAGTTTTGAATCACAAAATAATAATCCTTCCTTATTTATATACCTTTAAATATAGATCCAAAACTTCAGCATATCAAAATATCAATATTGTTATACCAAAATGTATTCATTGAAGTGTTATTATTTCTTTTAAAAAATCAATTAGATCTAGGTTACAATGGATTGTTGAAAAAGGGACGTAGTTGTATATATATATATATATATATATATATATATATATCCATATAATTATTTAGGTAGAATAATATATCTATATATATTAAATAAATTTATTTATTTATAAATATTAATAATAATTTTGTATCTCGAAATATATATATATTTAAAAAAACCAACAAAAGTATACCAATAGTCTTGCATTATCATTAATAAAAAGAAAACAAAGCTTATAACCCATGGGGAAGTGTAAAGTTTAGGGAACCGTGTGGCCATATTGCCAAAACTTATAAATATATAAAAAAATAGGTGGGGTTGGCGTCCCCATCCTAATCTATATTTAATTAATTAAAGGTAGTGTGGGGGAGGCATCCCCCACCCCCATTTCTTACACAACCAATGCCTTTTAAATATGACCCATCCTTTGCTCAACACCTGGTTCTTTTTATAGTCCTATCCACCATATTAATATTATAATAATATAAATACACACACACATACACACACACATACACACACACACACACACACACCTACAAAATACCAAATTTTATGGAAAATAAATACCACAATCGATATTGGTGGGATCCTTATAACATTAAAAAGGAGGGTGGAGATAACCACATTCTACAACCCTAAGAGAAATAATAAAATGGAGGAAGAGTTCCTTCCATTTACAAAATTAGAACAAAATTTCTCCATGGATTCCCCTCAAGTATCCATGGCCTTCACCCTCCTTCAACACTCGTCAAAACAACAATCAACAAATGAAATGATTAGGGAAAGAAAGGAATAAAAATACAACCTAAGGATTTTTAAGGAATTTTTGAAAACCTAAAATCTAAGGTTCCTTATTAATCTAATCTAAAGGTGGAGGATTGTCCCTACAATTTTAAGTTGTTGACATTTTTGTGGGATTGGGTAGTGTTTTTTTAATAAAAAGTATGGATATTAATGTAATGGGGCCACTTAGTGGTTAGGTCAAGTTATGACCTTTTTTATAGAGTAATAAATAAATAAATGACATAGGGTTGTAAGGATTCATTAAAAAAATTGTGCATTGTATTTTGATAATGAGCTAATGTGATAAAAGTAATTAAAATTAAATGGTATGGTGAAATAATTAAATGATAGGTATTATTGTTAAGTTATTAAGGGAGATAAATTCAAACCGACTTAGAATTAACCTTTAATAAACTAACGTTTATTTTTAAATGAAGTGAAATATTGAGATTTAATTAGTCAATATATTTAAAATATATATACTATCGAAAACCTTAGAAAAGGATATAAATTCCATATTAAATTTTAAAAGATAAATTTAAATTGATTCAGGATCAATGTACTAAACATATACACATTAGGTGGTGATAGATGGATTTAATTTAATTTAAATGTATTTAACAAAAATAAATTCCATAATTTTGTTTCCAAATTAATTAATGGACTTGACATGGTTTTAGTGTGTTAAATTTTTGGGCATTACACTTGGTATCGAGTTGTGAATTCAACTCTTGGACCTGTGGCAAGACAAAACACAACAACTAAACCAAGCAAACCTACACCTAGAACACACAACATTAATTGATACTTTTAAAACGTAGGAAATGTAGCAAACCAAAAACAAACCTAAATGATGATGAAATAGCTTCGTATTGGTTTTGCATGAGGTGTGAACTAGATAAGGAGTTCTTACACATTGAGCTAGAGGGAACATCCCGGATCAAGATGTCGTAGTTATAATACCATAGATCCTCTTGAACTTACATGATGTCAATAGCACTAGAAGAGGAGGATCAGTAGAGGACAACCTAGCCTTCATGACGGGGAGCCATCAACGGACACTCATGCCTCTCAAAGCAATATAGTTAAGAGCATAAGACAAATATTTAACATGTAGATTTGGATAGACGAGTCTTGTACAGGAGATTGGGTCATGAGACTCGAAAGAGCTTTTAGGAGCCCTAGATAGAGGGATTTCCATGAGGAGAGACCGTGTGTAAACAATCAACAAAGACAAATCATATCGAGAGAGATACCGAATCTTCACCCACCGCACTTCATAGGAGATATAAGGGGATTTCAAGAAGGGGTTTGGTTAGTTTAAGTCGATGCTTCAACATATGCTCGTATACCAGCAACACGAAGGCTTATGTCATGATACATCTTCTAATGGACATGGATGGTGTTTGGTGGAGGATAGAGGAGCGAAGCTCCATGTGGATTTAGATATTGTTACATGGGAGCTCTTAGAGGAAGGTTTCCATAGTAGGTATATCTCCGGATGATTTATCACACATAGAATCAATGAGTTTCACAATCTGCAACAAGAAATAATGACAATAGCTGAGTATGAGAGCAAGTTTTTGGATTTTCTTGGGACATCGATTGTATATATGATGATCACATTAGAGTACACAAGTTCATCCGAGTCCCGAACTTTGATTTGGGAAGGGACGTACGTATGCATTGTTCACAAATTTTAGAAGAGGTAGTTGATAAGGCCTATATTATAGAGAGTAATAGGGGAAAGTTGCAGCAGGCATCGAGACGGGGTGAGGATTCGTAAGTATCGATTACACAAAATTTGATCAAACGGAGTGACCCCTCCCCCTCATCGAGGACATAGATTTACACAATGTTTGTTTAGGCCATGGCGTAGTAGACCCACCCACCTTTCAAGCCTCCATCGAGGTATGATGTTCGAGAGGGTAGAATATGGGGCCTCTAGCTAGAGGACCTATTAGGACACAGACACCACCTAGAGCTCAATTAGTTGGATCTCAACAAGATCATCCACAATGATCTATACTAGGATCATTGGGGTCTATAACATAGACCACTAGGACACCTAGAGGAGTATCTTTCTATTGAAGGGGACTTAAAAGTTGTTATGGGCACGATGTACATGGGCACAATTGAAAAGGTTTTCGTGTTGACAATTTTTGCACTTGTGCAAAAATGGGAAACTCAAAACTTTTTTATGATGGATGGCATTGATGAAGTGGACCTAACTAGGGGATGCATTACAATTTTATTATGTTTTCAGTTGCAACAATTGATTAACTACATGTAATCTACAACTATGTATGTTGTTATGGAATGTAACACCTTACATAGACTACCATTCCATGTTCATCTTTAGAAAAGAAACAAAAAATCCCTAAAGGACCAATGCATTTCCTTAATGAAGGTGGGAATTACAGTTTATGTGAGAGATTAGACTCGATAACGACATATAGAGTTCCATTTTTCATGTAGCAGTTTCATTTTAAGTTACACGCATATTCAATCTCATTATCTATGCATGTTAAATACATTTAATTATGTGATTGAGTTATTTATTTTATCATACAATCAATATCCATGTCACCAAGCTGAAAGTAGAAAGAAGTATACAACACAAGTACAAAAATTATATGTTATTTATTCATGAATAATTACAATGTTTCCCACACAAGCCATGGTATGTAACTCATAGCTACTGAAGGAAGAACTACATGTGCTTGAATTTAAAAGTAAAAGAGCATAGAAGAAACCCATCATTGCCTTGCCTTTTTCTTCTAATTCTTCTTCTGATCCAGCTTCACCTTTCATTCATCACTCCCAATAGTCATCGTGTACCTGAAAAATGAAAAGAAAATGCATCAAATTTGAGCTCAGGGTTTGATCTCTACCCATGTACTATCTAACTACATGCAGATGAATTTATAAAAATTAGAAGTATAAGGTACATTAAATACAAATACACAATTGATAAGAAGCGGTATTCTGCAATCAGCACATATGATTCCCGAGAATAATTTCATAAGAGAGAGAAAAAGAAAACTATGGAACATAAGAGAGGCCAAAAGCCTAATGTTTTCTAACCAGCTTGTCTAAATTTGCAGGTATAGGTAATAAGAAGGAAATCAACACTAATTATTGTGTTTACAAATAAAAATTATTGAATTCTCGCAAGTTGAATCAAAGAAATGCATTTATTTCATTTTAGAATGAAGAATGAATATATAAAGATATAGCTGTACACAAAACCATAAAAGAAATATAAGTTTAATACCTGCAGATTCCAACAAATTAAATTCATACGAAAGTGTAGATAATGATGTTAATCCAACCTAATAACTTCAATAGAATAATAAGATGAATCATACATTAGAATAACTTGGAGAAAAGGAATATTCTACATTGCATAAGTCAAGGATACATATCCAATATACCATCTAAAGTATGAGATAGAAAAATGGTACATGTGCTCAATTTTAGTAGTTACCATGCTTCAAGATAGAAGATTTCATTCATGCCATACACAACCATTAAGGAATTAGAGTACAAATAATAGTTCTTGATTTTGAAATAGAGTATTCGGTATCTTTAAGTTTACTTAAGAAACCTCTTAAGAACCCATTAAGAGGAATGTTATAGGAAATACCAAAAATGTTTTGAGATGAAGTAAAAGAATATTTTAAGAGACCAAAGTGAACATGTTGCAACAAAGGATAACGAAATTCATTACTTAACATTTTTCGTGGCTCGCACTAAAGGATAATTAGGTTATTATTCAATTAAACTCTTGTTTATAACACGAGTCAAAGATTACAGTGATGAGAACAAAAGTTATTATGAAGGATAAGATGATATTTCCATCTTACAAAAAAATATAAATAGTCGAATACATACTCAAATAAAGGTTGATTGAAGAGATAAAAGTGAAAACACATGTTCAAACCTTTCGAGTCAAATAACTATTAAGTTTCAAATATCATCAAAGATTACAGTCATGAAACAAAAGTGAGGCTATGAATTCCATATTCCAAGGAAATCTATGAATGTCTCAAAGTTACAATCATCAAGTTGAATTACGGATCAACTAGTTATATACTCATTAGTATACATTAGTTGTCCAAAGGATAATTTAATGTACATGATCAATTGTATAAGACTCGAAGATAGTTTCACTAATACATTCTCATGATCATAGATAACAATGGTATAACTAGAGGATAAAAAATTGATATCAACTAAAATCATATGTTTTTCCATAAATGTCACCACCTTATACAATCAGGGTTCCATGTATGCATACTAAAATACAAGTACATCTATACGGTTGTAAAGAATGAGAAAACAACAACAAATCATAATATTTCTAAAAATTCACACATAGAGAGGAAAAAAGAGTTCTACAAATATCTAAAGCCTCAAAATATCCAAGTAATACAAGTGCTTTAAGGTTTAACTTAGAGAATCAAGGATATAGTGTTTTAGAATCTTATTCATTTATAAGAGAAAATATTGATTTACATTTAAAGTAAGGAAAAGTTCATAATGTAAAAAAGGACTTACTCGAGCTCGAAAATAAGGTTTTAGGTTAGAGAATGAGGAAGGTGCAAGATTCATAAGATATCCGCAGCAGTACTAATTCAAGTACAAATCAAAAACATCAGTTTACACAAACCCATATTTTAAAATATTTCAATCTACATCACAATGAATAGATCTACCGAACACGGCCATTTTTAAAAATAAGGAATGAATGGATTTAAATACTATGTTATGAAATGCAATCATCAAGACATTAATACCCAGATTTGTGATTATTTACTCATCTTAGTTGGGTCATATCAAATTACAACAATTGCAGTCATCAAAAGATGACCATTTTTGAACCCAAGTTCTAAGAAAATATAAAGAAATACAAAAATATGAGTATCAATGTAAGAATATTCGCAGGAAGTGAAACCCAACAATGGTTCAAGTGTTTACGAATGTATTAACATAGAAATACGGGAGTAAAAGGAATCATCAAACTACATTTCGAAAATAAAAGATCACTTTAAGAATAAATAGCTTGAAAAGAGAGTTCAATCCTCCATAACTTCACAAAAAGCTTGAAAGGAGAAGAAATTGTAGAGACACTAAATATTAAAACTCACAGATCTTCGTAGAGGAAAAAGTTACACATTTACAGAGCTAGAACCACAATGTGGGTTTCTTTCAAATTCTGAAAAATCAACATTCAACAATACAAAAACCCAATAATGGGTATTTCAAGGTCTTATATTTTATCTATTATGTGAACAATATAAGCTTTACTTCACACAATGAAAGCAAGGGGGAAAAGTTATGTGGTGCATCCCAAAACTTCAAACCCTACAAGTAATAACTCGAACTATGAATGAACACGAAAAAATCAACAAGGATATCTCTCGAACATATATACGCAAGGTTTTGTAAAGAATATTTGCACAATTTTCAAGAATACCAAGTGGCCATTAAAGAATAAGCTAAGAAATATGAGTACCCATAAATGGTTTTCATCTACTTGTGACTATAGAAGTGTTGGCAAGAAAATTTGTCGAGTGCACAAACTTGTGGATTTCCTACCAATGCTCTAGGAGTATAAGTCACTCTACTTAACTGGTGTAGCTTTTGTATGTGCATGGGCATGAAAATGTGTATTTATGTGGTGGCATTTTGGCCAGGATCCAATAGGGGTACTCCACTAACCTTGAGGAAAAGATAGCAATCTCCTGCTAGGGAATAATTTGTTTGAAAGTGGGAAAGGGAGTGAGAATTGAGGTAGGAGAACTAATGCTACGGGTAGGAAATTAGATTCATGCACACACTAGTTATAAGTATCATCACATGCATTTAAGAGAAGAAATAACTTTTAAGCATTAGTAAGACCAAATGAAATTTGATGAACAGAAAGTATCAAGAAATATCTTAGTCAAAGAAATCTAGAAAATCCTTCTTCTTGTATTAATTTCTCAAACAAAAGTTGTACATATAGGAGAAATGAAGGAAATTGAGAAGGGGGAAGTAGAAGAATATGGATATCTCCTTTTCTTTCTCTAGGTACAATGTACTCTTGAGTTTACAAGATCAATTGCCAACCCTTTGAAATGGGAATGGTGTTATAATTTATAGAATAGAATTGACTCCTCATCTTCCTCATAACCTTTCAAATACTTTAATATGAATTAATATTGTTCATATTCCACTTTAAATATTTAAGTCCCTTTTATAATAGAAAGGTGACTTAAAGTTACATTATATTTCTAAAGTCACTTAAGTCATATTAAAAGTGCAACCCTCAATGCAAAAATATAACATTGAGGAGAGGGAGTGTTGTATGAGAAGAGAAGAGAGAAAGAAATAAGAGGAAGAAGAAGACGAGATGTCATCCTAGATGAAGTCCGATGATCCTCACCGATGGAAAGCTTTGATGTGATGAAGTTCTGAATGACCCATTGTGCCAAAACTGGCCTTTGAGTGTGAGTTACTATTTTTAGTATATGATGGGTGAGATACTTAATATTTTAAGTAAGGGATGATATTGCTTATTCTTTACCTACATGATGTAATGAACTCCCTTATTCGATCATGTGCACACTACCCTTGCCTCACCGCTTCTTGGGGTGACTTACTATTTTTAGTAAGCACCCATATAAAGGACTTACTATTTTTAGTAAGTGGTTATTTTCACTGTTTTCTACTCTAAACACTCATTCTAACTTCCTCATGATCTTCAATGCATGTTGCCTTTGTCTCAGCTTCTTTTGATGATGACTTTCCAAACATAGCAAGTCTATATAGGAAAAATTACTATTTTTAGAAAGTGTGTTTCTAGTGCTCAATTTGAGACAGAACGTCATTTTTGGGACTTGTCCTGTTGTTACGATCACACCCTCCAAATTTCACATAGTTTTTCCACCTATAATGATTGGAAATAAATTTTGAAATTTTGACCTAGCAGTGGCTTTGGGAATGGAGCTACCATGGCAGCCATTAATGGAGCTTGAAATTTGCAGGTATGGTTTTTGTCTCCATTTGAGATGAAAACAACTCCATTGTGATAGGTTTTTCATTTGGAGCCCGTGTGCAAGTTTTTAGCTCACTCCTATTACCGGAATGATGGGAAATCTGACGAATGTGAGTCGGTGCATGAAGTGGGATTTTTGTTGGAGAAAATGATTCTAGGCACCATTTGACCTCTTGTTTGTTGCATCTTGATTGTCTTGCAAAATTTTAAATTCTACAAAATACGACATCTTGATCCAACTTGTACTTTGTAAGATATGATGAGTTTTGATCGGGTGGCTTTGTAGTTATCTGGTGAAAAATCTCCATTTTCTCTTCATTCTTCGTCATTCCACTCCATTTTTCTCTAAGGCCTACATATTTTCTATGTATTCATGATGTGGAGAGTTTGGTGATCATGATGAATCTGGTTCAGATCAGCAATGGCGGACCGGGTGTCTGGACAAGCAAGAACATGGCCATGGCATGGAGAGAAGTTGTGAAGGAGAAATGAGGGGAAAGAAATGGCTAAGTGCTGGATTTGAATATTCAAAAATTGTAAATGGAGGGGCTGGGTGAATTTTTATGTCCTTAATGTCCTTAACCTCAGGGATTTGAGGGACATCAATTTCCAGTGCTCAAGGTGATGCAATGTGTCCTTGATCCGACGACTGTGGTTGAAAAATGCACTTGGGAGTTGAAAGTCATTCACGTGGGTGTATAGAAAACTCCTCATAGGGACTAGGAAAATTTTTCAAGGTCTGATGTCCCTCACCTTAGGGACATAAGGGAAATTTTTCCACGGTGGTCCTAGAGTTGACACGTGGTGCCCGAACCGACTTTTGAATGGATGCTCCAAAAATGCACCTAGGGGTTGAAAGATGGTCACGTGGGTGTCCAGAAGACTCCCCATAGGGGTGGGCACATTTTTCCATGTCCGATGCCCCTCACCTTAGGGACATAAGGGACATCAGTTTCCATAGTTTTCTGGAGTGACACATGGTGCCTAATCCAACGGTAGCGAATGGATGCTCCAAAAATGCACCTCGAGGCTGAACTATCAAGTCTGGAGGTCATATGAGGGTCTAAAAGGTTACATGGAGGTTGGGCACATTTTTCAATGGTTTTGTACCTGACCTCAGGGATGTTAAGGACATGAAATCCCACCAGGCTCCTAGTGCTGACACGTGTCCTCTCGAAAAATGACTAAGTCATGAACTGCATTTGAGAGGGTAACTTGGAAATAAGATAACTTGAGCTCCCAGTGGAATTTCTTAGTGAAATTTTATATTATATTGACTTTAAATGTCCTTTTTAATACAATTTTGGGGGTATCATGTCTTTATTCATTAATTTGGTCCCTCAAAAAGTGGATTTGTGATTTGAGACTCCACTTGTACCTGATAAAAACTTCCTTCCAATCCTATGTGCCAAGGTGTTGTGAAAATGTTATTTAACCATAATTTACATTATGAATTCTATTTCTGGTGGTATTTTTTTTGCTTCTAAATCCATCCGAAGCTCCTAAAATCATCTTCCAAATTCCAATAATTGTTTTAGACATGTGTATTACCTAGGCTTGTGAACCCTAATTTTTCTCAAACTGCTCCAAGTTTCTCAAAACTTCCCAAAATCTTCCAAAATCATTTCCATGATGTTTTAAGGTCTTCAATTCACCTCCATGTTGAATTTTACCCTTCTTTTTTACTCCAAGGGGTTGATCTAGTCCTGGGAAGGCTAGCAATATCCCTTCCTAATACTGCCAGAAGATAGTATATTTTAAGAAATCCCTAAAATCACCTAGGGGGAATGAATATACTTCTCTAAATCACCTAGGGTGATGATATAACATTAGTTATGAGATCATTTGGACTAACTGGATAGATGCGGGGTGTCTTGGAATGATGGGACTTGAAAAAGTTAACACTGGGGTATCGTTGTCGTGGTTGGAAATTTTCAATTTCCCTATTGCAAATTTGCACGAAAACATGAAGAAAGGTTTGAAAAGAAATAGAATATAATATTTTCATCACAATAATTATATCTTACTTTCTCCTTAGAAGACAGGAAGAAGCTGTGAAGTAAAGCACAAAGAACCACAAAAGGCACAAATTTTCAATCTCATAAAAAGTTCTTTATCACTTTCATAGAAATCTCGAATAGAAATAGAAAATGTAGATATAGCCTGTTACGACTCAGGATGCAAAAAATATTTTTCAAATAGAGCGAATTCAAAATATCAGGAGCTTGAGAAATAAAGTAAATGGAAGTTTTATAGTTATAAAACAATGATCTTACCTTCCATTTCAATGGCGGCTAGCTCGCGAATACATAGGGCAGGTCTAATCCCCATAGTAAACTTAAGGCCCTTTTAAAGAAACTTCAAAATGAATCATTAAGGGCTACCACCTTCACAACTTGAAGAACCAGAAACTTTTAAGTTGTAAGTTTGCATGAGAAAAGAATACAAGTGATAATCATCTTATTCAAAGTTAGAGATCAAACAACAATAGCGGTCCAAAAAATAAATTTCCAAGGCTTCACCACTCGGGAAAGCAGGTGTAAATAATCAAATGATAGGTTTGACAAAGATTTTTTCCAACTAACTCACCCATGGTTTAAGGATCAACGACACACATTAGAAAGTAGGAGATAAATGGTCACTAAAGGAAACTCTAAACTTAAACAAAGTATGTGTAACTCAACCACTGATGGAAAAATAACATATGTGTCAAGATTTGGATAAACCCTAATGAGATTTAGATGACTATGATCATTGAAAACACCATCCAGACTTCACACATCTATAATAGTGAGGCGTATAAAAGGATTGATGATCATAATTAAATGACCAAATTACAATGCAACCCCACTCGAGAATGGGTAAAGAATCGATGGTTCAGATCCCGTGGGTACTTTAATCAACGGATAAAGATCAAACGAGAAGAATTAATGAAAACTCCATGTTTACCACATTCAGAATAAAATACAAAATCCAATAGTGGAGATCATAATTCAACAATCAACATGCACGGTAGAAATGTCCCAACTCAAATATGGTATAGAAAATTCAACCATAAGTCAAGAGTGTTAGGAAATAAGGGATAAAATATGAGGAATAATACCTCACGAATCACAACAAAGAGAAACTAATAAAAAAATATTACAGATCTCAAATAACACAACATAAAGAGACAATATTTAATGTGGTTCACCTAATTTGGGCTACGTCCACCAAGAATCACTTGCTCATATTTTATTACAAGCCACAACTCTCTCAATACAATACCCAAATATTTTTAAAGCTATGCTCAACAAACTCTACAAAATTCACACATGAATTTAAGCACATTTGCAATGTTACATTAACCCTATGATATGCACAAAACCACATAAGTAGACAACTTCTTAAGCAGTTTTACAAAACCGTGGGTATCAAAACCACGGCGAGACAATTGTGGAAAGTGTACAATACTCTTAGTGTATAATATTCATCACTTTCACACATGAAAACATGCTAACAACCGAGCAGAGATTAGTGCACATGTCGGAGGATGGTGAAACCCTAGCTTGACCCAAGTTAATCCATATTCCACCAACAAGTTACAAAGGGTCAATGAAACATGAGGAGGGGAACATACTTTACACCCCATCATTATTGTTGACTTCATAATCAAAGGATCCCAATAAAGAATGTAACGAAGTTTATAAAAGGGGGTAAACATTACATAAATCTATGCCATGAAATATTCATATATGCCAACCAATTGAAATAGGTTAAAGCTTTATACATGTTGATGATTAATCAAAGGCACCCCATAATTATTTTAAATGATTAAGATCTCAAAGCCTTATTACTTACTAAGGGTTCTAGTCAAAAGATATTAAGAAGCAATTTCACAATGATCAAGTCAAATCAAGTCAAACAAAGGTGACCCTTTAGGCGCGAGGAGAAATTAAAACATGTGCACACCAAAAGTGGTCCCCACATGGGAGTTCAAGACAAATAAATTATTTTACTTACAAGAATAATATTATGCATGTAGTCACAAAAGATAAAGATGTCATTATGAACATGCAAAATGGAGTATGTGCATAGATGTCAACATCAAATATTGCAAGTAGTCCCTACAAGTAGATGGAATACATGGGTGAATATTTGGCAATGTAATGCAAATAAATGAATTATTATTTTATCACATGGTGAGCTTAATTTTTCCATGTGCATTAAGGGACATACTTACAGAATGCCTAGAATATCCTCACAAGTGGATCAAGTTTCAAGTGTCACCTCAAGCACTATAAGACAAAGATTACATGCATATTGGAGGAGACTTAAACAATAAGCAAAGGATATTATCAGCCAAATTATTCATCCTATTTTATTAAAAATAGATCATTCAATTGCACTTGGACAAAGTTTTATTTTTGGAACCAAGGCTATTAATGCCTCTATGTAATTAGCATGTCTATTTTTATTCCTTTATTTATTCATGATAAATGGGTAAAATTATAATGCATGGGTGAATATAAATTTTAGTCTATTTTTAGGACAGAGTTAGGTGAAAAATCTTGCTATATATTGTGTGTAATTGTAAGGAAAAAAGAGGATTTTTTGGACATAGGAGTGTTGAAGAAAATTTCGCTAGTTTTTCCCCTTCAATGAGAACTAATTTTCTGCCTTTCCAATTACTTGTAGCGTTTTTTATATCTTATTAATTCTTGTGAATGTCAAATTCCCTGATTAATCATCTTATCTTGCTGCAAATTTAGTAATTTCTACATAATATTAGTGTGCATGTTTATCTTATTGTGTTGTTGTGATTCATTCCCTCAATACACAAAGTGTTTTTCCTTAATATTCTATTGAAAACTATTGGTTTGTGCATCCAAAATTCATTCTCAAATTGATTGTGCATGTACTTAGTCAAATCCCTCAACAAGTTTGGTGTATCACCCCATTTTAAATTATTTTACATTAATATTTTACCCTCAAAAGCTCGTAAAATTAGTTTAGGATACATAAAAAATTAATGGTCATGAATACCAGAGACTCACCTCAATAATAGGAACACCCACAGACCTAAAGTGTTTCCATTTTATCTACGAAAGTAAGAGATCTAGAGCAATATTAGAACCCATGCAATCATCTCTGAAAAAGGGTGCACTTTCAAGAGATAACAATTTTTGGCACACCCGGTGGGACTAAGAATTATATCTACAGTAGATTACAACAATTTACAACATATTTACAACAAAAGAAAGTCACTTTTGTAGTAACAAGATGCAACAATTTTTTTTTAAAGATTAGAATAATTATATGGTGACTTTGCAAGGCTAATTTCATATGATTTTTACAATATGTTCCATGCATAAAGTGACTACAAGATCATCGGTAAGAGGAATTCCTGCTGAGTTTATTTCTTTACCTTTGAATTGTAAGAAGAAGAAGAGTTGGAAATACCTTACCTTATAATAGGCATGGTTTGGAAACCCTCCTCCTAATCTTCCTTCACCATGTATTAATCTTGTTGTTCAAATCCTAGTTATTCCAATGGCTATTCAACCACCTAGGAATTTTGTGACCTTTACTAATGGTAGCCCTTTAGTAATTCAAGTTTATCATGATATTCCCAATGCTGCCATGAAAATTTTACCTTCATTCACTGGTGAAAATTAGATTACTCCTATAGAGCACATTAAAGATGTTGCATCCCTTTTTGTTGTTCATAATATAACTCATGAAGATGTATCCTTAAGACTCTAGTTGCATCCTTTAAAGGACAAGCCTTGCAATGGTATAGAACCTTAGAAATTGGGAGTATAAGAACTTGGGATGAGTTAGGAGAGAAATTACTTAAGCAATTTCAAGACCATTCTAATCATTTATCCCTCATAGAGTAGTTGTCTACAATTAAAAGAGCCCCTCATGAATTTATGGCTAGTTTCAACATCCGTTTTGCTAGAACTTGGGAAAGAATTCCAGCTAGTGTTAAGCCTCAAGTTGATCATGCTTTTCTTTATTATCTTAGAGCCTTAAACAGTGATATTTCAACTATGATTTATTCTATGGGAGGAGAGACTCTCCCAACAGTTTATGACATTACCATTAGGGATGAAAACAACCTTATTAAAGCTAAGAAATTAGCACCAAGGCCTTCATTTCCTCTTATGGCAGATTTTTTACCTATTCTGCGGCCTATTACCATTATAAAGCCTATTGTTTTAGCTCCATTAGATGATGTAGTCAAGGCTCTATAGACTATGGGTGATAAATTGACGCCAATTGAAAAGAAATTAGCTCAGGTGAGTAGGCCTTATCAAGCTCCTTATAAGAAAAATCAGCAAAATCAATAGAATATGCATCCTTATCAGTAAAATCAGAATTATAGACAACCATATCAGCTAAGGTAGTTTGACCCAAAAGCCCCTAGTTCATATAGTGCTCTTGTTCCACTTAACATGGTTTCGAGAAGAATGGTGGGAACCTTATAATCAACCTCATTTAGCTGTCAATTATCCAAATGCATTCTTGAATAAAAGCCTTGTTCCAAAAACTCAACCTAAATAATTATTCGTGCCTCAAATGGAGGGTGGGTAGCAAGAAACTCATAGTCGAAACCACCATAACATAATCTTGTCACTTTATAGAGGAAGATTTTATTTCTTTGTCACAACTATGTCCCAAGAAAAGGCTCAAGAGAGAGAAATATGACAAAACAAACTTGATCTACCTATAATCACTGATAAAATAGCAAGTATAGGTCAAAAAAATAGCTAACAATTATGTTGTTCCTAATAAAACAACAAGCAATTTATCTCAAAAAGAGTAGCAAAAACAATTGCAACCTAATCTTATAAGACTCTTCATACCTCATATTTCAAAATCTACTAAATCAGAGTTAGTTTTTTCTAAAGCTTATGCTAAAATTATAGAAGTTGTTTGAAAAAGGTTGCTTCTTTTAATATTGTTGAGGTAATGAAGAATCAAAATATTAATATTTCATTGTGGGATGCTCTAAGTATTCTAGGACAACATGAGTTACTTTCTCATGAGCTTGCTAAGCTACAGCTTTCATTAAAACCAACATAAAAGGGAGCCTAGAAAACAGAAATGGTCCTTGGAACAATGGAGCAAGACCGCATTAAAGAGATTAAATGGATGGTTCAAAAGGTCTTAAATGTTCATGATATCAAGAAGCCACCACCATTTTATCTATCTATGATTATTGGAGATCATTTAGTTCATAATTGCATGGTTAACAATGGTGCAAGTAGCACAGTTATGCCAAAAGAAATTGCATACAAATTGGGCCTCTTGATTGGCCTACAAAGAAAAGTGTGTTGCAGCTAGATGGTATAAAGAACCAACAGTTGGCATTATCATAAATTTGGAGGTAACCTTTCATGCTTGTCCAAATGTTATTATTTTACAAGATGTTACTTGTTGGAGATTTACCTCCTACTTTACCTTATGTTTATCAAGAGATTTTATAGTAAAGATAGGAGTTTATCTCTCTTCAAAGTTGGTAATTTTGTTCTCCACCACAAGATATAGAACCAAAGTTACTGTAAATTCAAAGCCTCTTGCTAGATTTCATATTGAGCCTCATGTTTCAAACGTTGTAGTAAATTATGCATCTTTAGATTAATCTGATTTTTATGTTACAACACATGTTTTTGCACTAGACGGTGTTTCTAATTTGTTTATGGATGAAAATACTCAAGAAGAACATGTTTATGATCCTTTCAAAGAAGAAGAAGAATATTTGTTTGGTGTCTATTGCTTGCATGAAGAAAATGCACCAATCCCCTTGCTGTCCAAAATAGAAAAAACAATAGAAGGGCTATGGAAGCTTCACTTTGATGGAGCTAAAAACAAGAAAGGACAAGGTGTAGGTTTGATGCTTACTTCCCCTTCAAATGAAAGGTATTTTTCATCTTTAAGTCTGTAGTTCTCTTGTACTTGTAATGTAGCTGAATATGAAGCATTAATTCATGGCTTGCAATGGGCCAAAAAGAGAGGTATCAATACTTTACAAGTTTTTGGTGATTCAAAGTTAGTTATTAATCAAGTGAAAAACTTTAATGTGTGTAAGAATTCATTGCTGAAATCTTACAAACATAGAGTTTCAAACTTAATGGATGATTTTGATGTTATTACCATATAGTTTGTTCCAAGAGTTGAAAAGAAACATGGAGAAAAACTTTCAGTAGTTTGTGATAGCTTTGATGTACTAGAAAAGTTTTAAAACAAATTACAACCACATATAAAGCTAATTATCGAACTTCAAGACGATAATGAAGAAAATTGGTAGGTTTTGAAGATGACAAACAAATCTATAGATTTTTATAGCAAGAGACTAAATTTTCTGTAGTAAATCAATAAAAATTCTAGCACTTCTATGGTGACCAGATTGTTCAGTTGAAGACAAAAAAGTTTCCTCGAGAATTTGTCACACAAGAAGACATTTTTAGTTCTAATGATCACTTAAGAAAAGAAAAAGGCAATATTTCAACCCATGTAGATAACTATCGGGAGATCTCAAGTAGATGATGAAAATAAACTATTTATTCGAAAGGTATGTTCCTCACTTAAAAAAATCATTTATCAATTTATGCAAAGAATTTAGATATGTTTATTCTTGGAAACACCTATATCGAGAGGTTTTGATCTCAATTTAGCTTAGCATACAATAGAATTCTTTGCCAAATTCCAAGCCAATTAAGTGGAAGCAAAGACTTGTAAATTTGAATATTGAGACATTAATGAGAAAAAGAGTTGTCTAAACTAATCAAATTAGGTATTATCTTTCTGCTATCCAAAATTCACCCCTCAAGGTAATTTTGATAACATGTGTCAAATTCTTTAGTCCCGAGCAAGTAGATTGATTCAAAGTCCAAAATCGTGTTTTTGGGGCCCCCTCGGATTCTCTCTAACTCTCCCATCTAAGAAAAAATCCCAACGAGTTAGAAAAATGGAAAAAATACAAAAAATAAGGTTGCAGGATTGTTTTAAAGCATTTTGGGTCTGAAGGGTGCGGATCGTACCAGTGCAGGTCGTACCAAGGTTTGTCATACCAATTTTGTGGCCAAAATACAAAGAAAATTGGCTAAGTCGGACATTTTTGTCCCAGGCGGTCTCAGGGGAGTTGGGACGTGGGGGATGCACGAGACGCAAAAAGGTGAAATGACCCTAGGCAATAAAAATTGTCAAGTTTTTTTGTTTCACGCAGGTTTGGGACAGCCGGGACAAAAGTACGCGTGGGACACGAATGGTGATTTGCCACAAGACGGTCTATCGGGAAGTGCGGAGATTTTTGTTCGGGACAAAAGTACACATGGGACACATGGGACACACAAAGGTGAAATAGCCGCAAAGGAGGAAAAGGAAGTTTGAATCGGCTGATGTGGGAGAATTTTTCGGGGACAGTGGGACACACGGACCTAATTTTTCGAAATAGCTACAGCAAAGAAGAAAATTCAACGTTTGACCCGTGAACTTCAAACGGCCATAACTTTTGACTCTGAGCTCCGATTTTCACAAAATTGGACTTTCACGGAACAAGAACGACATCTTCTATGCCACACTGGATTTATTATTTTTAATGAGGTGGATTTCTATAAAAGAAACATATTTAGCTCCATTCAGTTAATGCTCATTCCCGTCAAATGATAGAAAACGCCCGCCAGACCCAAAATAGGTGCCCACACTCAGAAGGCCATAACTTTTGCATTTCTCAATGAAATCACACAAAATTGGTACCGTTGGAATTGTGGCTCTAGCCCAATGCACAAAAATCAAGAAATTATAGATTTTATGAGAAATAGGTGGGAATTTTTCATAAAACGTGGCCGGGTTCATAACCGTGTTTTATTTGGTAGTTGGGAGTGTAATTAAGAGGCATGGTCACCATTCTTTCTCTCTTTGCGTAACACGGGACAATATGGGGAGCCTTTTGCAAGTAATATATACAATTATTTTATTCAATTTAATGCCTCTTACAAGTGGTTGAAGGATAGATTTTGGGATTTCCATTTTCCCTTCTCTCTCTATTCTCATTTTTCCTATAAATTTGGAGTGTTGGGCTGATTCTAAAGGGCGGGAGTTTTCGAGATAGCAAAGCTCTGTCAAAATTGCTTTGTGAAGCCAATGTGCTACAGGCCCTTGTAGTGGACTCCTTGCATGGTGATCCAGGCCCTTATTTTATAATAGATTGAACTGTGCATATCATGAAGCAATAAAATACAAGTTTGTGGATGTATCTTCCCCTGTTGTGTTTTCTTGCATTCTTCTTGCCCCTCCAATCTTGATTACAAGAATATTGTGTCTAATTTATGATCATGTGGGAATCTATTATCATTGTTTATGTTTGAAATGTTGTTGTGAACACATTTTTGCTAGATCATGGAGAACTGTCATCACCACTTCTAGTGTGCACTTTGCTTCTGTATCTCACACATTGAAAGGATACTCTCACACACCCTCCTTTTCTGGTGTATCACCACTTTAGTGTAGGCTTTCATTTTATGCATTCTCTCTCCCTGGTCCCTTGGAATTTAGATTAGAATAGTTATTTTCCCTTGCATTAGAGTAAATGGTGGCAGGTAGTTTAGGAGCAAGAACCGGCTTTCTCTAGAGGTCTATCTCAAGTAACAAGTCCCACAACTTGGAGATAGTACCCATGTTATCCAATCGCACTGTGAGTTCAAATATATGCACTTGTACAAACATAGGGGTGTTGTGATTTTGTGATAATAGTTCTGGCATGCTCGGTGGAACCGCCTTTAGACGTCTTCATTCAACTATGACAAGATCGATGTGCACTTGTTGTAAGTTTCTAGCTTTGAAGGAGCTTTGAAATTACACATCTGGTGACTCCAAAAGAGGCATAATCCACTGGTTTCAGCAGTCCAAGCCTGGAAAATTTATGAGAAGAATACAAACCAGGTCAAGAACTAGGGAGGAAGGATTGTTTGTTTATCTACACCTATCTCCAGGAAGAGAAAGAAGGGGAAGAAGAGCTCAAAGATCTCCATCTCCACCTAATAGAACCTTGTCAACACCTCCACTTGGTAGGCCTTTCATCCAATCAACAAGATTTCTTCGACCAATTAGGATGGCACAACCAAATACATATGTCAATTTCATGGGTAGTAGCCCACTTGCTCTCAATGCACAAAATCCAATCCTAGTTGCAGCAACTGAAGAACATTCCATACTTTACTGGAGAAAATCAGACCACTCCTAGTGATCATGTCAAGGACATTGCTAATATTTGTGCAATCCATGAGATCGATGAGATGCAAGTTACTGTCAAACTGCTGGCTTCTTCATTCAAAGGGAAGGCTTTGTAATGATTGATGAGCCTTGCTTCAGGCTCTATCCAAAATTGGAACCAGCTATGTATAGCCCTTCATGAGCAGTTCAGAGAGAAGGGAGATAACTTTTCCCTTTTGGAACAATTGACAACTATCAAGAGAGCTCCCAATGAGTAGTTGACTGACTTCAACTTCAGATTTCAAAGGAATTGGGAGAGAATTCCAATGGCAGTAAGGCCAATAGTAGAAGGTGCTTTTTTATATTACCTTAAAGCTTTAAATTCTGATATTTCTATGTTAATTCAATCCATAGGAGGCATAACTAACCCTGCTGCTTATAGCATTGCCATTAGAGCTGAAAATTGTCTGATCCAAGCTGGTAAGCTAGCTCCTAGGCCTCCAATGCCATTATATCCAAATTTAGAAAGTCCAAATACTAATCAAGTACCTATTTTAGCTCCTATCCCCACTCCTCGATATTAGAATTCAATTGAAGCTTCTACTTCATCTTCTAGTGCCTCAAATTAACTTCAAGAAGTCATGAATCAATTGCAAAATTTAGGTAATGAGCTAGTTATACTCAAGAGGCAAAGCAAGCCCAAAGTTATAGGCCTTCTTATTATCCTTAAGCTCAACCTAACATGTAGTCATATCAGTCTCAAAGACCACCCAATCTAGTTGCAAATCAAAATCAAGCAAGGCCCCCACCAAGACCATTTCAGCCCTATAATCCCAATGCTACATCTTCCTCTAAAGCAATAGTACCAAGTACAAAACAACATAGCTCAAGAGTATGATTGGTGTTTCCCATGCAATAAACATCACAACCAGTCTATGTGCTTCAATGGTGCCCTAAATCAGGCATTAATGGTAACAACAATCGGCGTGGAGGGTGAAGGGAGTCAAGGACATAACCATCAATAAGAAACATCCCAAGCAACAATTAGCTCCAAATGATAGCACGCTTGTATCGACAGCGGGAAGAATACTTTTTGATATGAATCAAACAATATCTCAAAGCGTTGCAGCTAACACAAGGTCAAAAGGAGAAATTTTGGTGAAGGACAACCATTGGCTCCAAGTAATCCACAACCTTCTACCACTCCACAAGCTTTTGGAAAACAAGATGCGAGTTCCAAACATGCAAGAACCACCCAAACCAGCTCCTAAACCAACTCGGATGCGATTGTTGCTGCTCATGTGCAAGGAATGAATGTGCAAGCTAGAGGAAAGTAGAGGGATGCTTCATCCCCATTCAACATCATTGATCAGATGAAGAAGACAAATGTAAACATATAAATGTGGGAATCACTATCCATCCCAGGCCAAAGATATTTGCTACAAGATGCCATGAAGGACTGGTCAACTTCAAATCAATAGGTCCAAACACAAGAGAAGGTACTCACAAATGCTACCTAGCCTAAGGGGGATCATGGAGGACAGCAAGGTAAAATGTTGAAGCCCCCTCCATTTTATGTTTCATTGATCATTGGGGACCAATTAGTACACAATTGCATGATTGACTCTGGGGAAAGTAGTTCAGTAATGCCCAAGAAAATAGCCGATCAATTGGGGCTTCAATATGAAGTCATATCCAAAGGGGTAGTGCAATTAGATGGGACAGCGGTGACAACAGTGGGAGTAATTAAAAACTTGAGCCTTACCTTGCATGCATGCCCCAACGTTGTTGTTTTGCAAGATATCTCAGTGATAGATCTTCCACCACTCTTTGCCCTATGTTTGTCAAGGGATTTCACAGCTAAGATTGGAGGTTACTTATCTGCTGATTGGTCACACATGTTGTTTAGAACAAGATATGGAACTAAGGCCACAATCAGATCTGAACCTATTGCAAACTTTCACATTGAACCTCACACTCCAAGCCAAATCAATACCAACTGTTCAACATTTGATCAAGAAGATTATCCAAGCACTGATGAAGCTAACACCAAGGTTGGAAGCATCCCAGATTTGACTCTTGATGAATGGACAAGCAAGGTGCATGATTTTGATCCTTATCAAGAAATATAAGAATCTGAACTAGGAGTTTATTGTTTGCATGAGGAGAATCAACCTCTCCCCAGCATCACCAAGCCAGATCATAAGGATGAGAATGAAGTATGGAAATTATTATTTGATGGATCAAGGAGTAGACAAGGTGCAGGAGGAGGAGCTATGCTCATTTCACCACAAGGTACAAAATATTACTCAGCCTTCCATTTTCAATTTTCTTGCTCAAACAACACAGCTGAGTATGAAGCCTTAATTCACGGATTGCACTGGGAAAGGAAGAAAGACATCAAGAATTTGCAAGTATTTGGTGATAGTGAGCTGATTGTGAACCAAGTTAGAGGAAAAAATTCTGCCAAGAATGATTTGTTGAAGAACTACAAAAATTGGGTATGGGATCTTATTGAAGATTTTGAAGCTTTTAGCATCAATTCCATCCCAAGAAAAAAGAATGAAGCAACGGATAGACTAGCAGCAATTGGGGCTGTATTTGATGTTGTAGAAAGTATCAAAAGTGAGAAATATCAGCCTCATATCAAATTGGTTGTGAGACCAGTTGTTCCGGATAATAATACAAGTTGGCAAGTATTCGAGAGTGATCAAAAATTGTTAATTTCCTACAAGAAGAAGCTGAGTTCTCCACCAGAAATCAAGACAAGCTGGAGCAGCAGTATGGTGACCAAGTGGTGTAGCTGAGAATTAAAAAATTACCAAAAGTCCTCATAATCTTGGAATCAATCTTCAACCTGAATGATCAGTTCTAGAAAGAGAAAGTGAACATTCAAGTAAAGGGTGAAGATTCAGAGCCTATTTTAGTAGATGAAGGCAAGACATTGCAAATTGGCAAAGTAAGTACTCCACAAGAGAAATATGATTTTGTTCAGCTTTGTCAAGAGTTCCCAGATGTCTTTGCTTGGACTTATAAATATTTAAGAGGTTTCAACCCAAAGTTGGCACAACATACTATTGAGTTGGATCTGGAATCCAAGCCTGTCAGGCAAAGCAAAGGCCAGTGAATCCCCATATCGAACCTCTCATGAGAAAAGAGTTGAGCAAGCTTATTGAGGCCAGTATCATCTTCCCCATCAAACACTCAACTTGGGTCATAAACTTGGTGCCAGTAAGAAAGAGAAATGGAGAAATAAGATTGTGTGTGGAATTTCGTGATCTAAATAGAGCATCACTCAAAGATCATTATCCGCTCCCATCAATGGAACAAATATTGCAGGTTGTAGCTGGTTCAGAAAGGTTTTCATTGCTAGATAGCTATTCAGGCTATAATTAGATAATGGTGAAGGAATAAGATCAATTCAAGACAGCCTTCACTACGAAATGGGGCACATATGCTTACAAGAAGATGCCATTTGGACTATCAAATGTCGGAGCAACATTTCAGTGAGCTATGGATATGGCGTTCAAAGGCTTAATCAACAATATAGTGCTGGTATACCTAGATGATATCACTGTCTTCTCAAAGAATGTAGCAGACCATCTCTTTCACCTTAGACAAGTGTTTTAGAGGTGTAGAAGGTTTGGAGTGTCATTGAATCCAAAGAAGTGTATATTCTTGGCACACGAGGGAAAATTATTGGGCCACATTATCTCTAGGGAAGGGCTAATAATTGATCCTGAAAGGGTTGAAGCCATCCAAACACTTCCATTGCCACACCACAAGAAATCTCTTCAAAGCTTCTTGGGAAGGATAAAGTTTTTCCGTAGATTTGTGCCTAATTTTTCCACTCTTGTGAATCCTTTAAAAATGATGTTGAAGAAGAGTCTTGCATTCAAATGGACAACAAAAGGCAAAGAGAATTTTGAGAACATCAAGCATGTGATATCATAGGCTCTAATTCTTATCAACTATGACTTTTCAAAGGATTTCATGTTGTATGATTTTGGAGGATCAAATACAATCTCAGCTATCTTGACACAGCTGAATAGAGAAGGTTCAAAACAGCCCATAGCATTCTTTAGTCAAATCTTGGAAGATTACGAAATAAAGTATTCTTTCATCGAAAAGCATGTCCTTGCTGTCATCAGGAGCTTGAAGAAGTTCTAGACACTTGGTCTCAAACAACAAGATTCAACTTTTGGTGTCTCATGCTGGTGTCAAGGACTTTCTCCTAAACAAGGATTTAAATGAAAAGAGAGCAGGTTGGATCACTCAAGTGATGGAATATGATATTGAAATCATGGTGACCAAGCTGGTTTCATGGCAAAGGTTTGTGTGAGCAGCTCACTTCCAAACAACCAGACGGGTCAGAAGGTGAAGAAGATGTTGTCCTACTACTACAAAATGATCAAGAACAACCAACTGATGATGCACCCATTCAATGTTAGACTCAAGACTTGGTGCATTACCTCCAAAGAGGCTTGTGCCCTCCAGAAATAAGCAAAGCAAAGAGGAGATACTTTAGATTACAAGCCATCCCATATGTACTCATTAATGGTATCTTGTTCAAGAAGGACATCAATGGTGTTCTATTAAGATGCATTGGAACATGTCAAGTTGAGAAGATCTTACATGAGTTCCATGACGGGGAAGCAGGAGGCCACTTTGCTCCATGAGTAACAACTCTCAAAATCATGAAAGCTGGTTACTATTGGCCTATTGTGTTCAATGATTGCTACTCATGGGTCAAGAAATGCAAGAAATGTGCATTCTTCACAGGGAAAGAAAGGTTAGCAAGTGCTGCCCCTTCATCCAATTTCAATAGATCAGCCATTCATGCAATGGGGATTGGACTTCATTAGGGTTATCAACCCCAATTCAAGTCAAGGCCACAAGTGGATACTTATGGCAACAGACTATTTCACCAAGTGGACCAAAGCAGTGGCACTCAAGGAGGCAAGTGAATCCAACATATTGGATTTCTATGAAGGGATAGTCACAAGGTTTGGTGCCCCCGCCACTATCATATCGGACAATGCATTGGCATTCCTTGGCACAAAGATCATTGAATGGGCTATCAAGAATTGTGTGTATCTCAGCACTTCATCGAATTATTACCCTCAAGGTAATGGTCAAGCCGAGTCTACGAACAAGAACCTACTAAGAATCATCAGAAGGACTCTGGATGAAAATCAAAGGACTTGGCACGCAAAGCTCAAATCAGCCCTATGGGCTGATAGAATCACACCCAATAGGTCTACAAGAAGCTCTCCATATAAGCTTGTGTATGGGAAAGAAGCAGTTCTACCTATATCACTCGAGTTGCCAGCATTGGAACTCATGAAACAATTGGAACTAGCTGAGTTTGAACCCATGGAGGTTAGATATGCAAAATTAATGGAGCTCCAAGAAATTAGAGAGCATGCAGCCCAAGCAATAGAGAAGGATCAAGCCTTGATCAAGAAGACTTTTGATAGGAAAGCCAAGGCTAGAACCTTCCAAATTGGAGATCTAGTGTTGAAATGGGATGCAGATCGTGCAAAGCTGGGAAAGCATTCCAAGTTCGATGCCATTTGGAGTGGCCCGTACATGATCATTGAATGCAAAGGTAGCAATGCCTTCGACTAGCTAAGTTGGATGGTGAAGAGTTACAGATTCTGGTCAATGGAATCTATCTCAAATGTTGCTACTAGAAAGATAGCTTCTCACCCTTGTAAATATTAATTTAGAATTTCCATTCCTCTAAGTGCTTATGCACATTGTACTATTGTTAGAATAGTTTTTATTTCCCTAAGTGCTTGCGCACATGTCCTATTGCTTCTAGTATGTGCATGTTTGCAGTTCATCGAGCTCCTGGAAAATAATTTACATCCACAGGAGAACCAGCTCAACAAATGTTTCAATGGCTCAAGGATACAGGTTTTCAAATTTCAAATCAGCTGAGAGATTATCAAACAGACTCCATGCCCAATGGATTGCTACTGAGCAGCTGGCCATTCTTCATCTAGCAGGCAGATAACCCCACTGAGTCACCAAAATTGTTATCCAAAATTCACCCCTCAAGGTAATTTTGATAACATGCATCAAATTCTTCAGTCCCGAGCAAGTAGATTGATTTAAGGCCCGAAATCATGTTTTGGGGCCCCTCGGCTTCTCTCTAACTCTCCCATCCAAGAAAAAATCCCAATGAGTTAGAAAAATGGAAAAAATGCAAAAATTGTTTTAAAGAATTTTGGGTGCGAAGGGTGCGGATCGTACAGGTGCGGTTCATACCAATGTTTGTCGTACCAAGTTCTCAGCCGAAATACAAAGAAAATTGGCTAAGTCAGACATTTTTGTCCCAGGCGGTCTGTGGGACAGTTGGGACATTAGGACATGCAGGACGTGAAAAGGTGAAATAACCACAGGCAATAAATTTTTCGAGTGGTTTGGGACAGCCAAGAAAAAAGTATGCACGGGATGTGAATCGGCTGATTTTCCGCAAGATGGTCTATTACGGGCAGTGCGGAGATTTTCGTCCGGGACAGCCGGGACAAAAGTATGCACGGGACTCGTGGGACGTGCAAAGGAAAAAAATCCACAAAAGAGGACAAGGAAGCCTGAATCGGCCGATGTGGGAGAATTCGTCTAGGACAGCCGGGACACACGGACTCAACTTTGCCGAAATAGCTGTAGCAAAGAAGAAAAGTCAATGTTTGACCCGTGAACTTCAAACGGCCATAACTTTTGACTCCGAGCTCCAATTTTCACAAAATTGGACTTTCTGGAACAAGCACGATGTCCTCTACACCAAAAGAGATATATTTCTATAAAATAAATATATTCAACTCCAGTCAGTTAATGCTCATTCCCTTCAAATGATGACAAGAAAATGCCCGCAGGACCCAAAATAGGTGCCCACACTCAGAAGGCCATAACTTTTGCATTTCTCAACGAAATCACACAAAATTGGTACCGTTGGAATTGTGGCTCCAAGGCTGATGCATAGAAATCAAGAAATTTTATATTTGATGAGAAATTGGTGGGGATTTTTCATAAAACGTGGCCAGGTTCATAACAGTGTTTTATTTGGTAGTTAGTAGTGTAATTAAGAGGCATGGTCACCATTCTTTCTTTGCTGCAGCACCTGGGATAGTATGGGGAGCCTTTTACAAGTAATATACAATAATTTTATTCCATTTAATGCCTCTTACAAGTGGTTGAAGGACAGATTTTAGGATTTCCATTTTCCCTTTTCTCTCTCTTCTCATTTTTTCTATAAATTGGAGTGTTGGGCTGATTGTAAAGGGGGAGTTTTCAGATAGCAAAGCTCTCTCAAAATTGCTTTGTGAAGCCAATGTGTTGTAGGCCCTTGTAGTGGACTCCTTGCATGGTGATTCAGGCCCCTATTCTACAATAGATTGAACTGTGCATATCATGAAGCAATAAAATACAAGTATGTGGATGTATTTTCCCCTGACGTGTTTTCTTGCATTCTTCTTGCCCCTCCAATCTTGATTACAAGAATATTGTGTCTACTTTATGTTCATGCGGGAATCTATTATCATTTTGTATGTTTGAAATGTTGTTGTGAATGCATTTTTGCTAGATCGTGGAGAACTGTCATCACCACTTCTAGTGTGCACTTTGCTTCTGTATCTCACACATTGAAAGGATACTCTCACATACCCTCCTTTTCTGGTGTATCACCACTTTAGTGTAGGCTTTCATTTTATGCATTCTCTCTTCTTGGTCCCTTGGAATTTAGATTAGAACAGTTAGTTTCCCTTGCATTAGAGTAAATGGTGGCAGGTAGTTTAGGAGCAAGAACCAACTTTCTTTGGAGGTCTATCTCAAGTAAAGCAAGTCCCAGAACTTGGAGATAGTACCCATGTTATCCAATCACACCATGAGTTTAGATATATGCACTTGTAAAAACATAGGGGTGTTGTGATTTGGTGATAACACTTTCCATTTAAGCATTCAAGTTGGGTAACTAATCTTGTTCCTGTTAAAAAAAAGAAAGGATAAATTAGGCTGTGTAGATTTTAGAGATATGAATAAAGCTTCATTAAAATATCATTATCCATTGTCCAATATGGATCACATTCTAAGGAAATTTTCTTGCTCAAATAGATTTTCTCTTTTGGATGGTTATAGTGGATACAATCAAATCCTTGTGTGTGAAGAAGACAGATACAAAACATCCTCCACCAAAAAGTGGGGTACTTATGCTTACAAAAGAATGCCTTTTAAACTTTCAATTGCCAAGGCAATGTTTCAACGTGTAATGGAAAGGGATTTTCATAGATTATAAAATAAATGCATATTGGTTTCTTTAGATGATGTCACCATGTTTTCAAAGAATTATAATAAACATATAATGCATTTGAGGCAGAATTGTCATCTTTGTAGACAGTTTGGAATATCTTTGTACCCTAAAAAGTCCATTTTTTCAATACATCAAGGTGGTCATATTATTTCTAGACAAGGTTTAGTTATTGATCCTTTCAAAATCAAAGCTTTTTCATGGTTATCCTTGCCTCATAATAAGAAAGCAATACAAAGTTTTCTCATAAAAATCAACTTTGTTGAAATATTTGTTCAAAAGTTTGTAACATTAGTCAAGCCATTAACAACCATGTTAAAGAAAGATAATCATTTCTCTTGGACCAATGAAGGGAGAAAACGATTTCAAGCCATCAAGTCAGCAATTTTGCAAATCCAAATTTTGATAAATATTTTACAATGTATGCAATTGCAAGAGTGAGACTATTTCAGCTATATTAACTGGAGTTAATGACTAAAACACTAAGCATCTAATTACTTTTTGGGACAAAGTTTACATGAATACGAGACAAGGTAAACCTTTCTTGAGAAATAAGTATTTTCATTAGTTAGAGGATTGAATAACTTCAAGTACATGCTTTCCGATAATAAGATACATTTCTTAGTTTCTTATCTAAGTTTTAAAGCATTATTGTTGAATAAAGAGTTGAATGAGAAAAGAGTAGGCTAGATTATGAAGGTCATGGAATATAATGTTTACATATGTGTTACAAAAATAGTTCAAGGAAAAGGTTTGTGTGAACATCTAATTATGGTATGGAAGAACATCATCTTTGTAGAATCGAACATTCAAAACAACATGCTGAAATTACGTATCAGTAGTTAGATATCGTGGTACAACTAGAAAATCAACAACCGAACTCAGTCAAGAAATTCAAGAATCAATATGGATGACTGATTTGGTTAACTACTTACAACACGGTACTTATCCGAAAGGTATAGACAAAAATAAATGAATATATTTCAGGTTACAAGTTGTACCTTATGTTTTCATTGATGGTGTGTTGTTTAAAAGAGATATAAATGGAATTTTTCTACGATGTATTGATTATGATAGAATTCAATAACTATTATCCAAATTTCATGAAAGACCTGCAAGAGGTCACTTTTCAGCACATATTACAGCTCTAAAAATTATTAAAATTGGTTACTATTGGCCCAACATATTCAAGGACTACTTCAAATCGATTAAGAAGTGTAAGAAATGTGCTTTCTTTGTTGGAAAGGAACGTTTACCTTCACCGCACTGCGGCCTATGTTAGTAGATCATCCATTCATGTAGTGGGGTATTGATGTTATTGGCATGATAAATCCACATTTTTCATAAGAAAACAAGTGTATCTTGACTGTAGTGATTAATTTTCATGCTATATCTTCGAAGCAATAATCTTAAAAGAAGCTAACGATACTCCAATCCTATCCTTTTAAGAAGGTATAGTTTACATATTTGGTGTTTCAACAACTATCATTTTAGATAATGCCTTAGTGTTTCTTGGTGAAAAGGTAACAGATTGGGCTATTA
The DNA here is from genome assembly GCA_018340775.1 of Taxus wallichiana var. yunnanensis. Taxonomy (NCBI): domain Eukaryota; kingdom Viridiplantae; phylum Streptophyta; class Pinopsida; order Cupressales; family Taxaceae; genus Taxus; species Taxus wallichiana. The sequence continues at coordinate 837,729,541 of CM031242.1, read as the reverse complement.
AACATGGAATTTATTTAAGTACATCATCTAATTATTACCCACAAGGTAATGGATTAGCTGAAAGTAATAACAAAAATATTTTGAGGATCATTAGAAGAAAACTCAAAGACAACCAAAGAGCTTGGCATCTAATGTTAAATTCAACACTTTGGGTAATAGAGTGACTCCTAAAATATCAGTTGGTAATTCAACATACAAGCTTGTTTATGTAAGAGAGGAAAGAATGCCCATCTCAGTTGAGTTACCTGCATTGGATTTGTTGGATCAGATGGAATTACTTGAGAATGAACCATTGCGGGTTTGTTATGCTAAATTAATGGAGTTACGGAAATAAGAGATCAAGCTCATATGAACATGGAAAATATTAGAAAACATATAAATAAAATATTTGATTAGAAGGCTAAGTTCAAAGTCTTCAATGAACACGATATTGTGTTAAAATGGGATGTTGATCATGTGAAGCCAGAAACGACATGAATTTTGATACAACTGGAGTGGTCCTTACATTATTTCAGCTTGCGAAGAACACAATGCATTTTGGATTTCAAGGATGAATGGAAAGAAACTTCAAGTTCCCTGTGAATGGTATGTTTCTTAAACATTGTTATTGAAAATCCTACAGTGTTTGGTTAGAGTAGGATTTCCCTTTCAATAAGTGCATTCATGCACATGATCTCGGTTTCTAGATCCTTTCCATCTTTAGTTTATTTTTGGAAATGAATTTTTTGTTATATGATTTAACTCGTTGCCCAATGGACGAGAGAAAGGCATTGGTCTACAAGCTAGCAGGAAGATTTCCATGTAGGATTGCTAGAAATGTTGAAATTTTTCAGACCTTTGGTACAAAAATGGAAAACTCAAAACTTTGTTACGATGGATGGCATTGATGAAGTGGAACTAATTAGGGGGATGCATTAAAGTTTTATTATGTTTTCAAATGTAGCAATTGATTAACTACATGTAATTTAAATATGTGTATATTGTTACGAAAAAACACCTTACATAAAATGTCATTCCATGTTCATCTTCAACAAAGAAAAACAAAATATCTGAAGGACCAATGCATTTCCTTGATGAAGGTGGGAATCATAGTTTATGTGAGAGATTAGCCTCGATATGAAAAAGAAGAGTTGCAATTTTCATGCAATAGTTTCGTTGATGGAAAATTACAGCACCACAACGTCTCTGCAACTCAATGGGTTGAGACTCTCAGTGCGATTACATAACATGGAGATTTTCCCAAGTGTGGGACCTTGTGAATCAGGAAAGCTCTCCGGATGAAGGCCGGTTCCTATTCCTCTGTTCAGATGCACACATAAAAATGCAGAGGGCTTACTCACAAACCTAAACTAACTTGCCAAGGAGGTAGGGTAAGAAGATGCATAAAAAATAAACCTAAACTAACAAAGGTGATGCACCGAGGAATGAAGAAACATTTGTCTTGCCAATAAACACAAACCATTAAAATGTAATGCAAGATCATGCACAGATAACCAGATTTGCAGTGAAAGATCAGGAGGATGTAAATGAACATAGAGAGGGTTGAGAATCATCCACAGACATGTACTATTTGCTCCAAATATTGATACAATACACTACAAAATACCAAGAGGCAAAGTTACATTATAGTTTTAGATGAGAGGTTTGAACTCCACAAATTCACCCGCTAAAGAGAAGAAGGGAGGGGCAAAACAAGAATTTCTAACCTTTAGAAAGAAGCAACTCCCTAAAATTTATAGGAAGGATGAGAGAGAAAAGAGACAGAATTCCAAATCTACCCCAAAACCTCTAGATTGTTTTTAATTCATCTCATTATGGTGGTAGGTGAGAACCCTAGCAAACCCAAAAAAATGGCGAACTGTATTTTGAATTTTTAAGAACTTTTTCTCATTAAATTAAACATATCTAGTTGTAGTTAGGTAGAGGACCTTGTAAGCTTTCCAAAAAGTCCAACCTTGCATGAATCCGAGCTCCCTGTGAAAAGTTATGGCCATTTGAATATCTGGGTCAGGGTTTGCTTTCTGTCGGGGTGTCAATGCTCAAAATGTTGCGCCTCCTGAAGATGCACCTCGGTGCATCCATCCTTATGTCGACATAATCTTACATGTTCCATATGTGATGAAAATTCCATTTTGACACTTTTTGCTGTGTGCCTCCAACCTGCACCTTGGGTGCGACTTTTTCCATGTCGAAACTTTGTGCTGTGCACCTCCAACCTGCGCCTTGGGCATGACTTTTTCCATGTCGAAACTTTGTGCTGTGTGCCTCCAACCTACACCTTGGGTGTGAATTTTTCCATGTCAACACTTTGTGCTTTGTGCACCTCCAACCTGCACCTTGGGTGTGAATTTTCACATGTCGACACTTTGTGCCGTGCACCCCAAACTGCGCCTCGGGCGCGAATTTTTCCATGTCGACACTTTGTGCTGTGCACCTCCAACCTGCGCCTTGGGTGTGACTTTTTCCATGTCAACACTTTGTGCTGTGCACCTCCAACCTGCGCCTTAGGCATGAATTTTTCCATGTTGACACTTTGTCAGGCCGTGCTCCTCCAACTCGCGCCTTGGGAGCAACTTTTTCCATGTCGACGCTTTGTCTTTTGTGCACCGAGAGGTGCTTGGTGATGCAATAAATGTCAGGTTTTTGACCATGTAATGCAATTTCAAAACCTAAAATGAAGGATTTCAATTTTCCTTGATTTCCATATTCTTTGTTTGTCTATATCTACCCGTGGGGAATATATATACAATAATTTGGTGACTCAATGGGATTACCCGCTGCTAGGTAGAAGATCGTGGCCTTTTAGTAATCCATCGGGCATGGAGTCATAAGCAATAACACGAAACCAACATGATCTTTTATCCCGAGCCGATACCACAACTCCTTCTTCGAGATCACGTTGGGACCTGTACAAATTCAACTCGAAAGTAACAAAACGTGTGCCGAAGAACTTAGGGAAATTGAAACCTAACTACAACAAGACGATGTGCATCCACACTTAGAGGAATTGAAATCTAGGCTAATATTTACAAGAGTAAACCTTTTCCTTTTAGTAGCAATGTTTAAGATAGATTTTGTTAACCGGAATCGGAAGTTCTTCTCCATCCAAGGTAGATAATTGGAAGGCATTACTACTTTTACATCCCGTGACCATTTAGGGGCCACTCCAAATGGCATCAAACTTGGAATGCCTTCCTGGTTTTTCCTGATCTGGATCCCATTTCATAACTAGGTCCCCTTCCTAGAAGGTCTTTGCTCTTGCCTTCTTATCAAACCATCTTTTTACTAAGGCCTAATCCTTCTCAATCATCTGAACTGCATGTTCTCTTATTTCTTCCAATTCCATCAACTCTGCATACCTGGCCTCCATTGGTTCAAACTCAGACAACTCGAACTGCTTCATGAGCTCCAATCTTGGTAATTCAAATGATATAGGCACATCGCCTCTTTCCCATAGACCAACTTGTAGGGAGAACTACCTGTAGACCTCTTTGGTGTTATCTTATTAGCCCATAATGCTGATTTTAGCTTGGTATTCCATGTTCTTTGGTTTTCATCTAGAGTCCTTCTAATGATCCTTAGCAAATTCTTATTCGTGGACTCTGCCTGTCCATTACCCTGCGGGTAATAATTTGAAGAGGTGCTCAAATATATTCCATTCTTGACAACCCATTCTTTAATCTTATATGATAGTGGTCGACACACCGAACCTGGTCACTATTCCTTCATAAAATTCTAGTATGTTAGACTCATTTGCTTCTTTGAGCGCTACTGCTTCGGTCCACTTGGTGAAATAGTCTGTTGCCGTGAGAATCCACTTATGGCCTTGGCTTGAGTTTGGGTTGATGACCCCGATGAAGTCCAATCCCCATTGCATAAATGGTTGTTCAACCAAAATTGGGTGCAATGGAAGCGCTGCTAGTCTTTCTTTTTGTGTGAAGAGTGGACATTTCTTACACTTTCTTATCCATATGTAGCGATCCTTTGAACATTGTTGGCCAATAATACCCTGCCTTCATTATCTTGAGAGTTGTTACTCGTGGGGTGAAATTTCCTCCAGAATCTCCATTGTGAAAATCTCGTAACACCCTCTCAATTTGACTTGTCCCAATGCACCTCAATAGAACTCCATTGATGTATTTTTTAAACAAAACACCATCAACAAGCACATATGGAATGGCTTGTAATCTGAAGTATCTCCTTTTTGCTTTGCTCAATTTATGGAGGGCATAGGCCTACTTGTAGGAAGTGTATCATATTCTGAGTCCAACAAGGAGCGGGTACATCATCATTTTCTTGTTCTTGTCCATCCTGTAATACCAAGATAGTCTCTTTTTCATCACCTGCTTCAACTTGCTGACTTGAGGCTAGTTGTTCACATAATCCCTTTCCACGGACCAGCTTAGTGACCTTAATTTTGATGTCATATTCCATGACACGAGTGATCCATCCTACACATTTCTCATTCAGATCCTTGTTTAGAAGGAAGTCCTTGACTCCCGCATGAGAGACCAATAATTGGATCTTGTTGTTTGAGACTAGGTGCTTGAATTTCTTTAAGCTCCTGATCACTACAAGGACATGCTTTTCAATGAAAGAGTACCTAGTTTTGTATTCCTCCAAGCCTTGACTGAAGAAAGCAACTGGTTGTTCTAATCCTTCTTTGTTTTGTTGTACCAGGATTGCAGAAATTGTGTCTCCACCACCGAAGGCATATAGCATGAAGTCCTTGGAGAAGTCTGGATTGACGAGAGTTGGAGCTTGAGATATAGCCTCTTTTATTGCCTCAAAACTTTCCTTGCCTTCAAATGTCCACTTAAATGCCATGCTCTTCTTCAACATCAAGTGTTATTGGCTTTGCGAGAGTCGCAAAGTTTGGAACAAACCTATGGATGAAATTGATCCTTCCTAAGAAGATTTGAAGAGCCTTCTTGTGACTTGGCAATGGCAACGCTCAAATTGCTTCAACTCTTTCTAGGTCAATCGTGAACCCCTCCTTTGAAACAATATGGCCTAGAAGTTTTCCTTCATGAGCCAAGAATATGCATTTATTAGGATTCAATGATACCCCAAATCTTCTACACCTCTAAAATACCTGCCTCAAATGAAAGAGGTGATCCACTACATTTTTTGAGAATACAGTGATGTCGTCAAGATATATCAGAACTATTTTATTGATCAATCCCTTGAATGCCATATCCATTTCCCTTTGGAAAGTGGCTTACGCATTTGATAGGCCAAATGACATTTTCTTGTAGGCATAGGTGCCCCATTTGGTGGTAAAAGTTGTCTTGAATTGGTCATCTTCTTTCACCATTATCGATTATACCTGAATAGCCATCTAGGAGAGAGAATCTCTCCGAACCGCACACCACTTGCAATATTTCTTCCATTGAAGGACGTGGGTAATGGTCTTTGAGAGATGCCCTGTAGAGGTCTCAGAAGTCCACACACAACCTAATTTCTCCACTCTTCTTCCTGACCGGAACCAAATTTGCAACCCAACTTGAGTGCTTGATTGGGTATATAATGCTTGCCTCTATTATCTTGTTTAGCTCTTTCTTCATTAGAGGCTCAATGTGAGGGTTGACTTGTCTCTGCTTCGCCTGATGAGCTTAACATCTAGATCCAATTCTATGGTATGTTGTGCCAACTTTGGATTGAATCCTCTCAAGTCTTCACAGCTACAAGCAAAGACATCTAGAAATTATTGGCAAAGCTGTATGAAATCTGATTTCTCTTGCTCGATGGTCACTTTACCAATTTGAAGTGTTTTGCCTTCCCAACTAGAATTGGCTCGAATCTTCTCTCTTGACCGTATAATAGCCTTTTCCTTACAAAAGCTGGTCGTTAGGGTTGAAGATAGACTCCAACGTTACTAAACCCTTAGGAAGCTTGTTTTTCCGCAGCTGCACTACTTGAGCACCATACTGCTGCTCTAGTCTGTCTTGATTCCTAGCCGAGAATTCAGCCTCTTCTTGTAAAAAGTTGACGATCTGTTGATCATTCTCAAACACTTGCCAGCTTGTGTTATTATCTAGAACTGCTGGCCTCACAATCACATGCATATGTGGTTGTGTTTTTCCCCTTCTGATGTTGTCAACCACATCACACATTGCTCCAACTGCTATGAGCCTATCTGTGGCTTCATTTTTCTTCCTGGGTATGGACATGATGTTGAAAGCTTTGAAATCCTCAATGAGGTCCCATACCCTATTCTTGTAGTTCCTTAGTAGGTCATTCTTTGTAGCATGTTGTCCCCTGACTTGGTTGATGATTAGCTCGCTATCTCCAAACACCTGCAAGTTCTTTATGCCCTTTTCCTAGCCCAATGAAGTCCATGAATCAAGGCCTCATATTCAGCTGTGTTGTTTGAACAGGAAAACTGGAAACGGAAAGCTGAATAATATTTGATGCCTTGAGGTGAAACAAGCATAACTCCTCCTCCTGCACCTTGCCTACTCCTTGATCCATCGAAAAATAACTGCCATACCTCATTGTCATCCTTATGGTCTAGTTTGGTGATGCTAGGAATAGGCTGGTTTTCTTCATGTATGCAATAGACTCCTAGCTTAGATTCTTCTACTTCTTGGTAGGGATCAAAAGCATGTACCTTGCTTGCCCATTCATCAAGAGTCAAATCTGTGATGCTTCCAACTTTGGTGTCAACTTCATCTATGCTTGGATAATCTTCTTGATCAAATCTTTGAATAGTTGGCATTGATTTGGCTTGGAGTATGAGGCTCAATATGAAAGTTTGCAATTGGTTCAGATCTGATTGTGACCTTAGTACCATATCTTGTTCTGAACAACATGTGTGACCAGTCAGTAGATAAGTAGCCTCCAATTCTAGCTGTGAAATCCCTTGATAAGCATAGGGTGAAGAGTGGTGGCAAATCTATCACTGACACATCTTGCAAAATGGTAACGTTGGGGCATGCATGCAAGGTAAGATTCAAACCTTTAATCACTCCCACCATTGCTACTGTTGTCCCATCCAATTGCACTACCCCCTTTGATATGACTTCATATTGGAGACCCAGCTGATCAGCTATTTGCTTGGGCATGACAAAACTACTTGCCCCAGAATCAATCATGCAATTATGTACTAGTTTATCCCCAATGATTAATGAAACGTAGAATGGAGGGGGTTTCAAAACTTTACCTTGTTGTCCTCCATGATTCCCTTCAAGCTGAGCAACATTTATGAGGACATTCTCTTGCATATGGACCTATTGGTTCAAAGTTGACCAATTCTTCATGGCAGCTTGTAGAAGATCTCTTTGGCCTAGGATGGATAAAGATTCCCACATTGATATATTCACATTTGTCTTCTTCATTTGATCAATGATGCTAAATGGGGATGAAACATCTCTTTGCTTTCCTTTAGCTTACACACTCCTTTCTTGTGCGTGGGAAGCAACAGTTGGCATTTGAGTTGGCTTAGAAGGTGGTTTGGGCTGTCCTTGCATGTTTGGAACTGTATTTTACTTACCAACACCTTGTGGAGTGATGGAAGGTTGTAGATCACTTGGAGCTAATGACTGCCCTTCACCAATATTCCTCTTCTTTGATCTTGTGTTAGCTGCTACACTTTGAGAAATTATTTGATTCATGCCACAAAAATCCTCAGATTTCCAATTCACAAGTACGGTATCATTTGGATCTGTGTTTTGTTGAGATGTCCCTTGTTGCTGATTTGTTTCTTGACTCACTTCACCCTCTACGCCAGTAGTTGTCACCATCAAGGCTTAGTTCAAAGCACCATTGAAGCACATAGATTGGTTGTGAGGTTCATTGCATGGGAAACACCAATCATACTCTTGAGCTATGTTGTTTTTCACTGGCACTAATGCTTTAGAAGTAGATGCAACATTGGGGTTATAGGGCTGAAATGGTCTATTAGCGGGAGGCCTTACTTGGCTTTGATTTGCAGCTGGATTGGGTGGCCTATTGGGCTGGTATGGTGGCCTATTAGGTTGAGCTTGAGGCTGATAAGAAGGTCTAAAGCTTTGGGCTTGCTGCCTCTTGAGTGTAACCAGCTCATTTCCCAAATTTTGTAATTATTTCATGACCTCTTGGAGTTCATTTGAAGCACTAGAGGATGAAGTAGAAGTTTCATTTGAACTTTGATTTCTAGGAGTGGGAATAGGAGCCAAAGTGGGTGCTTGACTAGTGCTTGGATTTTCTAAGTTTGGATATAAGGGCATGGGAGGCCTAGGAGCTAGCTTACCGGCTTGAATAAGAGATTTTTAGCCCTAATGGCAATGCTATAAGAAATAGGTAAGGTTGTGCCTCCCTAAGATTGAATTAACATAGAAATATCAGAATTCAAAGTCGTAAGATAATATAGAAAAGCACCTTCACTGTTTTCCAAACATACTTTGGAATCGTATCCCAAGACCTTTGAAATCTGAAGTTGAAGTCAGTTAGCTACTCATTGGGAGCTCTCTTGATAGTTGTCAATTGTTCTAGTAGAGTCAAATTGTCTCCCTTTCTCCAAACTACTCATGGAGAAATATGTATAATTGATTCCAATTTTGGATAAAACCAGATCCAAGGATCGTAAACCATTGCAATTCCTTCCCTTTGAATGAATATGCCAGCAATTTGATAGCAACATCCATTTCATTTATCTCATGGATTGTGCAAACGTTAGCAATGTCTTTGACATGATCACCAGGAGTGGTATGGTTTTCTCCAGTGAAAAATGGAATGTTCTTCAATGCTGCAATTGGAACTAGATTCTCGCAGGCATTGACGGTAAGTGGGCTACTTCAAAGTGAAGTTGACAAAAGGGTTTTTTTGCGCCATTCTGATTGGCCTTAGAACCCTTGTTGATTAGATGAAAGGTCTACCAGGTGGAGGGGTTGATAAAGTCCTGTTAGGTGGAGATGGTGATCTTTGTGGTCTTCTTCCTCTCCTTCCTCTGCTTGGTGATAGCTACAAGTAGAAAAATAACCCTTCTTCTTGAGTATTAGACCTGGTTCGAATTCTTCTCATGTACCTGGGCAACTTGTGCTGCTATACCACTGAATTCTATCCCTTCGGAGTCGCCAGATGTGTTGGGGAACAAGCCTCAAAAGGCTGGATTTTGCCAAGTTACACACCAACCTCGACAAAAATTAAACTCAAAATTTTGAAAGACCTGTATATTTGAGATTTTAGGGTTTGGAATTTGATTTGGAATGACAGCCCAAAACCCAAAATGCCAGACTTTTGAAATCCTGAAATCTGAAATTCAAAAAACTCTGAAAAATTGAAAATCAAAATTTCAAAAACTAAAGATACCCTTTTGAATATTACCCCTAGATCTATTAGGTGGTGAAATTTTGACTTGTTTTGAGCAATTTAAGCCCTTGAAAATTGATTTTAGAGTTCAGCCTGGAAAGTGAAAAATCTGAAATTAGAGAACTTGTAATTTATAAGTCCAAATTTCTTGAAAATTCCTTCAAATCTTGTGGAATGACCTCTTGATCCCACCGGGTGTGCCAAAACAATTGATGGCAAATGACAACACCCCTGAATTTATGCAAATCAATGGGTTGAGACTCTCAGTGCGATTACATAACATGGAGCTTTTCCCAAGTATGGGACCTTGTGAATCGGGAAAGCTCTCCGGATGAAGGCCAGTTCCTATTCCTCTATTCAGATGCACACATAAAAATGCAGAGGGCTTACTCACAAACCTAAACTAACTTTCCAAGGAGGTAGGGTAAGAAGATGAATAAAAATAAACCTAAACTAACAAAGGTGATGCACCGAGGAATGAAGAAACATCTGTCTTGCCAATAAACACAAACCATTAAAATGCAATGCAAGATCATGCATAGATAACCACATTTGCAAAGTGAAAGATTAGGAGGATGTAAATGAAAATAGAGAGGGTTGAGAATCATCCACAGGACATGTACTATTTGCTCCAAATATTGATACAATACACTACAAAATGCCAAGAGCCAAAGTTGCATTAGAGTTTTAGATGACAAGTTTGAACTCCACAAATTCACTGCTAAAGAGAAGAAGGGAGGGGAAAACAAGAATGTAAAACCTTTAGAAAGAAGCCCCTCCCTACAATTTATACGAATAATGAGAGAGAAAAGAGAGAGGAATTCCAAATCTACCCCAACAACCTCTAGATTGTTTTTAATTCATCTCATTATGGTGGTAGGTGAGAACCCTAGTAAACCCAAAAAAATGGTGAACTCGTATTTTGAATTTTTAAGAACTTGTTCTCACCCAATTAAAGATATCCAGTTGTAGTTAGACAGAGGACCTTGTAAGTTTTCCAAAAATTCCAACCTTGCGTGAATCTGAGCTCCCTGTGAAAATTTATGGCCATTTGAATATCTCGGGTCGTGGTTTGCTTTTCGTCGGGGTGTCAATGCTAAAAATGTTGTGCCCCCGAAGATGCGCCTCGGTTCATCCATCCTTATGTCGACATACTCCTACATGCACCATAGGCGCTGAAAATTCCATGTCGACACTTTCACCGTGCGCCTCCAACCTGCACCTTTGGCGTAACTTTTTCCATGTCGAAACTTTGTGATGTGTGCCTCAACCTGCGCCTTGGGCACGAATTTTTCCATGTCGACAATTTGTGCTATGCACCTCCAACCTGCGCCTTGGGTGTGACTTTTTCCATGTCGACACTTTGTGCTTTGCGCCTCCAACCTGTGCCTTGGGCGTGACTTTTTCCATGTCGACACTTTGTGCTATGCGCCTCCAACCTGTGCCTCAAACATGACTTTTTCCATGTCGACACTTGTGTTGTGCACCTCCAACCTGCACCTTGGGCACGACTTTTTCCATGTCGACACTTTGTGCTGTGCACCTCCAACCTACACCTTGGGCATGATGTTTTCCATGTTGACACTTTGTGCTTTATGCGCCTCCAACCCGCACCTTAGGCGTGACTTTTTCCATGTCGATACTTTGTGATGTGTGCTAGAGGCACTTGGTGACACAATAAATGTCAGTTTTTGACCATGCAATGCACTTTCAAAACCTGAAATGAAGGATTTTTAGTTTCCTTGATTTCCATATTCTTGTTTGTCTATATTTACCTAGGGGAAGATATATACAATAATTTGGTGACTCAATGGGATCACCGCATGCTAGGTAGAAGATCGGTGGCCTTTTAGCAATCCATCGGGCATGGAGTCATAAACAATAACCTGAAACCAACTTGAGAATAGTGAGAAAAATTATAATTCCCAAAATCATTTTAGAATAGTGAGAAAAAATAAAACTATGGAACATAAGAGAGAACAAAATCGATGTTTTCTAACTTGTTTTTGTAAATGTGCAGTATAGGTAAGAAGAAGAAAATAAAAACTAAGCTGTTTTGTTTGCACATCAAAAACATTGAATTTTGCAACTTGAATCAAATAAGTGCATTTATTTCATTTGATGAAGAATGAATATATAAAGATATATTTGTACCAATCCATAAAATAAATATAATTTCGAAATCATGATTCCAACAAATGAAATGCATATAGAAATTACATATAATGATGTTGATCCATCTTCCAAACTTCATTAGAATACTAATTTGAATCATAGATTAGAATAACTTGGAGAAAAGGAAGATTGTACATTGCATAAGTCAAGGATACAAACCCAATATACCATCAAAAGTACGAGATAGAAGTAAAGTACAATGGTGGCCAATTTCAGTAGTTAGCATGCTTTAACATAGAATATTTTATTCATGTCGTACAAAAAATTAAGGAAGCAGAGTACAAGTAATAGTTATTGATTTTGAAATAGGGTCTTTAGTATCTTCCATTTTTATTAACATGCATCTTAAGAACCCATTAAGAGGATAGTTACACGAAATACCAAAAAAAAAAATAGATGAAGAAAAAGAATAATTTAAGAGATCGGTGAACAGGTTGCAACAAAGGATAACAAAATTCATTACTTAATAGCTTTCTGGGGCTCGCATTAAAGGATAATTAGGTTATTGTTCAAGTAAAATCTTGTTTATAACACGATCAAAGATTACAAAGTGATGAGAACAAAAGTTGTTATGAAGGGATAAGATGATATTTCAAGCTTACAAACAAATCTAAATAGTTAGAATACATACTCAAATAAAGGTTGATTGAAGAGATAAAAGTGAAAACACATGTTCAAACCTTTCAAGTCAAATAACTATTAAGATTCAGATATCATCAAAGATTACAGTCATGAAATAGAAGTGAGGATATGAATTACATATTCCAAGGAAATCTATAAATGTCTCAAATTTATAATCATCAAGTTGAATTACGGATCAAGGAGTTATATACTCATTAGTATACATCGGTTGTCCAGAGGATAATTTAGTGTACAGGATCAATTGTATAAGACTCAAGACAGTTTCACCAATACATTCTCATGATGATAGAAAATAGTTGTATAATTATATCATAACATATTGATATCATCTAAAATCATAGGTTTTTCCATAAAAGTTGTCACCTTAGAATTATGGCTCCATTTATGCATATAAAAATACAAGTACGTCTATATAATTACAAAGAAAGAGAAAGCAACAAAGCATAAGATTTCTACAAATTCACACATAGAGTGGATAAAATAGAGTTCTACCAGTCTCCAAAGCCTTAAATTATCAAAGAAATACAGTTTCTTTAAGTTTTAACTCAAATAATCAATGATATGGTTTTTTTGAAGCTTATTCATTTATAAGAGAAAATATTGATTCATAGTTAAACTTGGGAAAAGTTCACGGTGCAGCACACATGACTAAATTGAGCTCAAAAATAAGGTTTCAGGCTAGAGAATGAGGAAGGTGCAAGATTCATAAGATATTTGTAGAGTACTAATTCAAGTACAAATCAAGAACATCGGTTTAAACAAACCCATATTTTAAAATATGTCAATCTATGTCACACTTGAATAGATCTACTAAAACATGACCATTTTTAAAAATAAGAAAGCATGGATTTAAATACACTATTATGAAATGCAATTATCCAAGAAAGTAATACCTAGATTTGCAGGTATTTACTCATCTTACTTAGGTCATATTAAATTATAACAATTATAGCCATCAAAACATGACCATTTTCGAAGCTAGGTTGTAATAAAATATAAAGAAATATGAAAAATTGAGTATCGGTGTAAGAATATTCACAGGAAGTAAAACCCAAAAATGGTTCAAGTGTTTACAAATGATTTAACACATAAATTTAGGACCAAAAGGAATCATCAAATTGCATTTCAAAACCTGGAAGCTCACTTTCGAAATAAATAGCTTGAAAAGAGAGTTTTGAATCCTCCATCACTTAGCAGAGACATTTAATATTCAAACTCACATAGCTTCGTAGAGGAAAAAAATGCACGATTCTGAGCTAGAACCACAATGTGAGTTTCTTTCAAAATCCGTAAATCAAGAGTCAAGAATACAACAAACCCATTAATGGTTATTTCAAGGTTTAAGCATTTATCTATTATATGAACATCATGAGCTATACTTCACACAATGAGAGCAAAGGGGAAAAGCTATGTGGTGCATCCCGAAACTTTGAACCCTATAGGAATAGCTCTAAACTACGAATGAACATGAAAAAATCAAGAACAAAACCTTAGAAAATCATCTGCTAAGGTTTTCCAAAGAATCTTTACACAATTATCAAGAATACCAAGCGGCCATTCAAGAATAAGGAAATAAATACGAGTACCCATAAACAAAGGTTTTCATCTATTTGTTATTATACAAGAAATATTTCAAAAGAAATACAATATCATATTTCATCAAAAGAATCGGAGCTTACTTTCTCCTAAGAAGACAATCAGACACATGAAGTAAAGCAAAGAGAATGACAAAAGGCAAAAATTTCCAATCTTATATAGAGTTTTTATCACTTTTATAGCAAGATTGAACAGAAACAGAAAATATATATCTAGCCTTGTATGAATCAAGATGCAAAACATATTTTTCAAATAGAGAGAATTCATAATATCGGGAGCTCTAGAAATAAAGGAAATGGAAGTTTTACGGTTATAAAAAAATGGTCTTATCTTCCATTCCAAGGGAGGCTTACTGCAAATACACAAGACAAGTCCAATTGCCATAGTGAACTCTAGCCCATTTTTAAAAACTTCAAAAGCAATCATTAATGGCTACCACCTTCACAACTTGAAGAACCAGAAACTTTTAAGTTCTAAGCTTCCATGAGCAAAATACAGAGATAATTATCTTATTAAGCTTAGAGATCAAACAACAATGATAGTACAAAAACAAATTACAAAGGCTTCACCGCTCGGGAAAGCAGGTGAAAATAATCAAATGATAGGTTTGACAAACTTTTTTCCAACTAACTCACCCATGGATTAAAGATCAATGAAACAGATTAGAAAGAAGGAGAATAATGAGTCACCAAAGGAAAATATAGAATTAATGAGAGTCTATGTAACTCAACCAACGATGGAAATATAACATACGTGTTGAGATTTGGAGAAACCCTAACCAAGGTCATATTACTATGATCACCAACAACCCCATCCAGGTTCACACATCAACAACAGTGAGGAAAATTACAGTGGATTGATGATCATAATCAAATGACCAAATTCCAATGCAATGCTAGTCATAATGGGTTAAGAATTAAATGTTCAGATCCTACAAGTACTTCTATCAATGGATAAAGATCAAATTCTAGAATCAATGCAAACTCCATGTTTACTACGGTTAGAATGTAATACAAAATCCAACGGTGGAGATTACAAAGAAACAATCAATGATGCACAATAAAAGATGCCAACTCAACAATAGTTTACAAAACTCAATCATAAGTCAAGAATATTGACATGTCGAGAGGATGGTGAAACCTTAACTTGGCCCGAGTTAATCCATATTCCACCGACAAATTACAAAGGGTCAATGAAACGTGAGGAGGGGAACATAATTTACACCCCATCATTATTGTTGACTTCAAGAATCAAAGGTGGCCAATAAAGTCCATGCAATGATGATTATGAAATGGGGTAAACACTACCTAATTTTATGCCATGAAATAATCATATATTGTGACAAAGTGAAAAAGGTTAAATATTTATACATGTTGATGATTAATCAAAGGAACCCCATAATTCTTTCGAATTATTAAGGTCTCAAATCCTTATTACTTACTAAGGGGTCTAATCAAAATAGACCAAGAAGAAATTTCATAATGATCAATTCAAATCAAGTGAAATGAAGGTGAACCTTTAGATCGCCAGAGGAAAAATTAAAACATGTGCATAGGAAAAGTAATCCCCACATGGGAGTTCAAGAAAAATACATTATTTTTCTTACAGGGGAATAATATTATGCATGTAGTCAAAAAGATAAAGATGCCATTATTAGCATGCAAAATGGAGTATCTACACATATGTAAACATCAAAGCTTGCACGTGGTCCCCACTTTGTAAATGGAATACATGGGTGAATATTTTTTTATTATTGGTAAATAGTTTTTTGAAAGGGACTATACCCTTGTATACAAAAAGGGGCCTAGAAGCCAGAATAGGAGTGAAAAACATTATAAGAAGGATCAAGATCTAGATAAGACATAAAAATCTAGTGTAACCAAAGAGCAGTTACCCCAAAACATCTAACCAGTTCAAACACTGCGGAAGAGCAGCCAAAAATAACAACAAAATAGCAAAAACACGACGAAGTCAGCAAGAGTAGTGCAGATCCACAATTACTTCTTGGCAGCTTTGGCAATTCTGGATTTGATAGTCTGCCAGGAGGTGAACATAGCCAATGCCGTCATGTGAGTAGGGTCAGTAATATCCAAGCTGTTGAATGGTTTGTTTGCTTTCTTTTTCCGTGCCCCAAAGAGTTGTTGGTATGCTATTGAGATTAGAGATGCAGTGGACATGCTGCTCAATAAACTCCTCGATTGCATTGAATATACATGGGTGAATATTTTTAAAAGTATTACAAATAAAATAATCATTTTTTCTCACATAGGGAGCTTAAATGTTTCCATGTGCATTAAGGGAGAAAATTAAAGAATGCATATAATATCATTATAAATGGATCAAGTTGCAAGTGTCACATCAAACACTATAAGACAAAGATTGCATGCACATTAGAGGAGACTTACACATCAAGCAAGGGCTATTATTAGCCAAATTATTCATCCTATTTTATTAAAAATAGATTAGTCAACTCGCACTTGACTGAGTTTAGATGTTGTGACCAAGGCTATTAAATGCCTCTTCATAATTTGCATGTCAATTTTTATCCCATTATTTATTCATGATAAAGGGGTAAAATTAGCATGCATCGGTGAGTACAAATTTTAGTCTATTTTTAGGGCAGGTTGGTTGAAAAATCTTGTTATAAATTATGTGTAATTAAGGCACAAAGAGGACTTTTTGGACATAGGAGTGTTAAGAATTTTTACCAGTTTTCCCCTTGAATGAGAACTATTTTTTTCCTTTCCAATTATTTGGAGTGTTTTGTATATCTCCTTAATTCTTGTGAATGTTAAATTCCCTAATTAATCATCTTACCTTGCTGAAAATTTAGTAATCTCTACATAATATTAGTTTGCATGTTTATCTTCTTGTGTTCTTTGTGATTCATCACCTCAATACACATTGTTTTTTGCCTCAATATTCTGTTGAAAACTATTGGTTTGTGCATCCAAAATTCATTCTCAAATTGATTGTGAATGTACTCAGTCAAATCCCTCAACAATATTGGTGTATCACCCCATTTTCAATTCATTTACAGTCATCTTTTACCCTTAAAACCCCTAAAAATTAGTTTAGGATACATCAAAAATGAACTGGCCTTAATACCAGAGACTCACCTCAACAATAGGTATACCCATAGACCTAAGGTGATTCCATTGTATCTATGAAATTGAGACATCCAGAGAAATCTTAGAACCCCTACATTCATCTCTCAACAAGGGTGCACTTTTGAGAGATAACATGTCCAAATTACCCTAATAACAAGGGTAAGGGCCCCATTTTAGAGCTAACATTTGGTTACATTTCTCAAAGCCACATGATATATGTAGTGATTGAGAACCACCAAGCAAAGCTTCATAGAATAGTGATAGAGACTTCATGTAGCATTGGTGGTATTATTAACTCTATCTTTTTATTCATGTTCTTTTGATTTATTTATTTCTCCATCGTTAGTAGAGTGATGCAGGATAGTGGTAGTTAGGCAGGGTCATAGTTGGGATGTTTAGATGGCTTCTAGAGCTAGTCTCTCGGTGGAATCCTTAGTTAAGGAGTGTGTAGTGGATCTAGGACCGCTTACCACAACCTTAGATCTTCACATCCTTCCTTTGGGTGCTTATGGAGTAATTTTGGCTATGGATTTTCTATCTGCACACAAATCTAGAGTAGATTATTACGGAAAGGTGATATCTTGAGTAGATGATTTGGGTGTTGATTTGGTGATAGTTGCGGTTAAGAGGCCTATTTCTATCTACACCATATCCGTTATGTAGCTTAAGTAGTGTGCACATCGGGATGTCGGTTGAATGCTATTATTATTATTGAGAGGTTATAAGATGATACTAGTTGGCACTCATTTGATGATCACCCCATTTTGTAGTAGTTTTAATATCATTTTTCTAGTGAGTTCCCTGGCCTACCTCCCCCACATGAGATAGATTTTAATATAGATTTTGTTCCTGAAGTAGAACATATCTCATGCTCACCATATAGGATGACTACCCGTGAGATTTGTGAGCTCAAGTTGTAGCAATAAGTCCTTTAGAAGGTCCTAATATGTCCTAGTACATCCCCTTGGGGTGCATTGGTGATTTTTGTGAAGGACAGATCCTTGATATTTTGCATTAAGCGTAGACAACTAAATAAAATAATGATCAAGAATCCTTACCCCTTTCCATGGATTTATTATTTGTATGATTAGATGAAGGATACTATTATGTTTTCCAAGATAGATCTTATTTATGGTTATCAATCGAGAATTGCAGAGGTAGATATTCACAAGACAACCTTCTTTATGATATATTTCTAGTAAGAGTTCATAGTTGTGTCATTCACTTGAAGAATTCTCCCAAAATATTCATGAGTTTGATGAATTGGGTATTCAAGATATTTTGAAATTCTTTTCCGATTGTATTTCGAGATGAGATCTTGATATACTCACACACACATGAGCACGAGGAGCACCTTTAACGAGTTGTGCGGTGTCTTCGAGAGAAGAAGCTTTATGGAAACCTATAGAAGTGTGATTTCTCTCGACAAAGGTTTAGTATCTAGGTCACGTCATATTTGGGGAAGGTATCACAATTGATCCTTCTATGATTAGAGCTATTATTTATTTTCCAGTGCAACTAATTTGACCAAGATACACAACTTTATGGGATTAACAGGGTACTACAAGATATTTGTTCAAGACTTCTCATGCATTTCTCATCACATCACTTCCCCTGCAGTAGAAAGGGAATAATTTTATTTGGTTACACAAATGTAGTAAGTATTCAAGACTCTAAAGGATTGCCTTAATTCATCTCCTATTTTAGTAGTGTCAGATCCACAAAGGGGATTCTTTATTTTGCACATATTCTTCATTGGCGGGGATGGGAGGAATTTTTATGCGGGATGGCCATGTTGTTGCCTTTAAGTCTTGCAAAATCAAGGATTATGAGATAAATTACCCAACTCATGATCTTGATTTTTCAGTCATGGTTCATGCTTTGGTTCAATGGCACCATTTTTTGTTACGCATAAGGTTCATTCTCAAAAATATCACTTGAGCTTACAACACCCCTTAGCACAACTTAATCTCAATGCCCATTAATGGCGTTGGATGGAGCTTCTATGTGAGTATTATATGGAGATTGAGCATGTGAAAGGGAAGGAGAATGTTGATACATATGATTTGATTCATCGAAGGAATTTAGGTATGGCTACATTAATGGATAAGATTTATAGACCAAGATCTTGCAGTAGCTTCCACATGACAGCTTTTACCTTTCAACTAGAGCAAATATTGAGTCTCGAGACCTCTTGAGGTGAATTTTGAGGGATTGAAACTGCATCTATATGGACTTCTTAGATACAAAGGTGAAGAAGATGATGATATTTGAGACATGACATTCTAGTAAAGGCATGTCCCGCACCTTAACCAACCCATCTAGGGGTGAAGAAGATGCACGCTACACTAAGACATGTCTATTTTATTAGATATGGCTTAGGAGAGATATAGCTTAATTTGTGTCACATTGTTCTAAGTGTCAAAAGGTGAACATTGAGCATTAGCATCTAATTGGCCTTCTATATCCCCATGCTATACCTAGGAGTCTAAGTGGAACACCATTCCTTGGATTTCATAATACGACTACCTATGTCAACATATCACCACAACACTATCATGATCATAGCGGATAAATTGATGAAGGTGGCTAATTTTTCTCCGATGATGACCACCTATATAGATAGTGTAATGGCATGAGTATATTTAGATGAGATATTGAGGTTGCATGGGATACCACGAGAAGATCATCTATGACCACAATCCCTTATACACATCAAATTTTTGGATCACTATGAATTTTTCTCTCGGGACGAATATCCATTTTAGTATAGCCCATCATCCTAAGATAGATGGACAGATAGAGTAGGTTAATGAGGTACTTGAGGATATGATTTGGATCTATCTCATGGAATATCAGTCATGATGGGAGGATTATTTTTACTTGGTTGAGTTTTTATATAACAACAAATTCCAATGTTATATTGGCATGACACCATTCGAGGTTTTGTATGGAAGAGATTGCATGAATCCTTTGAGTTGGGACAAGCTAGAGGATAGGGTTATGATTGGGTTATCCATGTTACAAGATATGGAGCAATAGGTCATCTTGATTAGACATAGATTGCAAGAGGCACACAAAAGAATTATGCAAACTAGAGGAGAGTAGGCCATAGTTTTGAGGTTGGCACGAGGGTGTTTCTTAAAGTCGGACCTCATAATATTCTTGTCCATTAGGGAAAAGGATCTAAGCTAGCTTCGAGGTTTTGGATCTATTAAAGATCTTGGAGTGGATCGGTCCCGTAGCCTACCACTCAGCCTTTTCACCTAGCTTGTCTTGCATCCAAGATGTGTTCCATGTTTCTATTATTAGGAGATACATACCATATCCTTCTCGTGTATTAGATTAGACTACATCATAGGTCTAGGGGTAGTGACAAGTGATGGTGGAGCCCATGTGTATTTAAGAGGGTGGGATTTTGGGCCTTTAAGGCCATGAGATTAATCAGGTGTACATCTAGTGGGATTGGTAAGATGAGACATTAGCTACATGGGAATATGCCACACCATTGTGAGCCCAGTTCCCACACTTATTCCAGCGACTTCCGGGAGGAATTCCAGTCTAAGAGGAGGTGGATGTAGTGCCTAATCCTCTTCGACATTATTATGCTATGATTTTTACTATTGTACACTGGAGATATAGACATTATTGTTATATTTTGATTAGTATACATTTATAGATGAACATTATTATTTTGTTTGATTAGTAGGTATTGATAGATGGACATTATTAGTATGTTATGAATTCTATTATAGATGGTATGGACTACTAGTAGACATTAATAGATGATGATCTAGTGTTGTTTAATTGTATACTACCATTTTGAATTTTGAAGATGATGATTATATTTGGATGTTAGACTGACCTTATGATTGTACTTGATGTTATAACTTACCAAATTGAGATGTTGAGTGATTGAAAATAATTAATAGAAATTCCTAATTTTGATGATGAATGATATAGCTACTTGTATGATGTTGTTGGATGATATGTATGTGTATTTTATTTCTTGATATATTTGATGCATCCTTTAGGTTGAAGGAGTATTGTTTGATTGGTTATAGGAAATTATATCACAAAAACAAGAAGGGATTAAGATACTAAAAATGGACAAATATTGGATATGGGAAAGAAGGTTACCTTGGAAACTTCATGTCATGTGTATTGTTATGTTTGCTTGGAGGTCCCCATCATAAGGTGTAACCTCATACATGGGCAAGGGGTTTGAATGTTTGTATTAATTCCTATATTTTTTTTTTAGTTGTACATGTGACTTATTTATTTTAATGTGTTCTCACTTTATTAGTGTTCAAGTAATGTGCTTTGTTTAGCTAATTAATCATGTGGTTGAGTAAAATTTAGATTTGAAAATGTGGGCATTTAATGTGGTTGATAATCCTTGTTATCCTATTTATTTTTATGGATTTCATTTATTTTAAGTTATGCACTCAACCTTACTTTTCAAATCTGTAATTTAGACTTTAGAGCCACTTTCGCAGGCTTGTAGGGTAAGTTAGACTCTTCCCATGCCACTTAAACTCACCCACAACCATACCTATGATGGGAGGGGTTAATTTTAGCCTTCATTATGTGTTTTGAAGGATAAAAGAGGAAATTAATTTCACTTTCTTACAAACTCTTTTAATTGTGTCCTTAGAGGTATGGAGTGGATGTTTTTGTGTGGAAGGAAATTTTTCATATTATCACTCACCAATTTATGATTCTTGATCTTTGTGTTTGACTTGGTGATGTGGATGGGAGGATAGTTGATGTGGCATCCTACATGGAGCCACCTCACCCTCATCCTCTCATTTTCTATTTATGTGAGTGGATGTTCGTGTTTTGGGGGTTACTTAGTTTTGTTTCACACTTGCATATTTAAGGGATTTTATCTTGAACATCTTACTTGGGAGATTTTAGAAGCTTGAATTTTTTATTGAGCTTGGATTGGAAGAGATGGAAGTTTGTTACTTGAATATTTTGGAAGCTATAATGGCAACGTAGGGTCTATACCATTGAATTATTGTTTTATTGTGCAATGTTTGTAAACTGGATGCATGTGGTTGAATTGTATGGGATTGGGTAGATTTTGGCCTTAAGTATGGTGTTGGGAGAGGGAAGTGGAGTCATTCTTATGGAGGTAAAAGGGAGTATGTGAGGATTTTTGTGGAGGGAGTGTGGGAGAGGTGTTCCACCTATGTGGAGGTAAAAGGGATTATATCATTTTGCATTTTGCAAGGGAGAGATAAGGAGTTATTTTGATTGTGAATGTGCACTTAGAGGTCTTGGGTGGACCCTCATCCCACTTGGGAGGTATAAGGAGATGAATCCATGTTCTTGTCTCCTTTGGGCATATCTTGTTACCCCTTGTGTTTATTGGAAAATTGAAAAGGATTCTTAGTGTTGTTAGTGTGTTTGTTGTGTTTTTTAGGCCTTTTAAAAAAATTCATGGTTTTTGAATGTCCCTTATTACTCCATTGTTGGGGCTTAGGGGCCAACTTTGATTCCCACTAAAAACAACCCACTTGAGACCCAAGAACAACCTAGGATTAGTTAGGAAAATTATGGAATATTTTTTTATTTTTTAAAAAAGAGTCTACAACCAAGTTACAAGACAACAATTGTCGCAAGAAAGTTTCAAAGCCAAATACTATTAATATCTTATATTTTTATTAATATGATAATTATAAAAGATCACAAGGTCCAAACTTAGGGTTAGATTAATCAATTAGGTTAAGAGGGTAATTTCTCACTATACCACTCTCTAACAGGATTAAAATATTTATCTTGATTTTTCTCAAAATTAACACACTCAAAAATTCCAAAAAATTCCCATTAGATAGGAAATTTGATCCACTTTTTGGTGATATAAATAAGTCCTCCTAACTCTTCATATATCTCAAGTTATGGGCCGGAGGACCTTGTGAGGAAATTTTTCCCAAGAGCGGGTCTGCATGGGTGCCGGGAAGAAAACTTCTCATACGTGGGCCAGCGGAGCGGGAGATTTTTAGATAATTTTCCCTTTTAGAAAAACGTGTGATCTTCCTTCATGTGCCCATGCAAGCCCGAAGAGGACACCTATTAGCATTTCTAAACTCGGCGAAAAATGCGGTCGTCGGAGATTTTAAGACAATGATCCTTTTTGGACGAAGGGTGTTATGGAATCGAACGATATGCACCTCTATCGATGCCCAAAGTGCCACATGTTAAGCGCTGATTGGTTGCGGCCCACCGGGCCACCTGAGATAATTTAGCAAAATTTGACTTTTGTGAGAAGAAGGTTTAAAGACTTAAAAAGATTCGTGCCTCCACACAGATGCGTCGTGAAGACACGTATCAGCCATCCATTGAACGCAGATCGGCGAGCAGCGGGAGAATTTACGAAATATTTCCAAAAAAATTCGAAGCACTAAGCTAAAAAGGGGATCCACTCCTCTGTCGACACCTTATGACACCACGTCGCAGCAAATGATTGGTTTGGGTGGCGGGGTGGCGAAGGAAAATTAGAAAATTTTCCCAAATTATTTTAAAAGGTTAAGTTAATTGTTTTGGGCCCGTGTAGCCGTGAAAAAAAAACCAAAAAGGTAAAAGTGGGGCAGCGGGTTCGTGCTGGGAAATTTTTCCAAATTTTTTTTTCGAACTTAGGTGATTTTTGACAAAAAGAAAGGCTTGCGGGTCAGTGAAGTGGTAGGGGAATTCGTGCCTTTTTTGTTTTTGACCAAAAAGTGCTAAGGTAAAATTTGGGCCCACGGTTCCGCCAAAGAAATCTCTTTTTTTTCCAATTTTTTATTTTACAGTTAGAATTATTTTTGATACCAAATGAAGAAAATCTTCAAAAGACCATAAATTTTGATTGGGAGATCATTTTTGGGAAAACAAGGACTTTTTAGAAATCTCTTAATGTCTTCTTGCACAAGAATCATTTTTTTAATTTCGATGATGTTTAAGGGGTAAATTTCATGAAAACGATCTGCAAGATTTTAAAAGGCAAGCTGGTAAATTTCCAACTTATGAAATTTTAATCAATTGATCTTCTTCCTCTCTCAACATGTCAATTAGACATGGATAATTGTTCTTAGATGGATTTAGGATGGATTTGGAAGGTAAGTTTGTTTGATTGACTCCCAATTAAAAAAAAATACAAACTTGATAGCAAAAATGACAACAAAATAGTTTGAGCCCGATTTTGCTAAGTTTTCTAAGAAATTCCTTAAGTGTTTTTGTCCAATTGAATTCATTTAGGGCATACTACTTCAATTTAATCGTTTAATTTGTTATTTCATTGTTGTAAGTTCAAACTATGCATTTTGGATAAAGTATTTGCAGTTTGAAAATACAAAATAGAGATCAAATTTTAAAGGATCTATTTGTTATTTTCATCTTTCCAGTATTAGAATTCATTCCAATTCTAATCTAATACATTTAGTTTATTTAAATCAAACTATTGTAAACCAAAATACAATTCGATTTCCAATTTTACACATTTCAAGACAAAGTTCTATATTTTCCTCACACACATTTGTTCCTTTCAAATAGAGATTTCAAATACATTTAAAAATCAGATTTTAAACAACAGTATTTCAAATCATGGAAAAGAATGCAACTTTTATTCCAAAGACAAGATTTCCTTCTTTTACAACTTATCTTTTCTATTGATGTTCATAATACAATATACAAAATACATCTCTATCTTTCAAGACAAAAATAGAGTATATCACTCCTTTACATTTCAAAATTACAACTTTCATATTCAATACAACATATTCCATTACAAAACATATACAAGTTCATCCCCTTCAAGTGGGAAAGGTTACAATAAGATTTCACTCCAACAAGGGACAATCAAACCCTTTTTTTTCTTCTTCTTTGCTCCGAACATCAACATGTAGATTTAGCATTCTCCCAATTTTGATCAAAAAGATAAGGGGAAAGGCAATGCTCTCCACCCAACCAAGACATCTAATGAAAAGGATAATCCATTCTTCTTCAATGGCCCCCAAGCCCCAACTATAATACAATAGAAGATTTGATTCAACTCATGGCAATAAAGGCTTCCACAACACACAAGCAACATTTTCACATTTAAAATACAGTCAAAATATAATGTAGTTTACAACTACATTAAATCATGACAAAAAACATTAAGGCTTCATCAAGCAAGCCAAAGGAACAAGAAACTATGGGGGATGTTACTTATGCCTCCCAAAGGGGAAATGGGTATCACCACCTGATTTCAAACTGCCAAAATGTAGTATATCAAAGCCCTGACATGACCTTATGCCTCCCCCAAGTACCCCTTATTCCTCACATTTTTTGATGCCTCCCCAACCTCTTATGGCACCCCATAAGGAGTAAAGAAATGCAAGTTATTTCTTTGTAAGGTGGAACCCAAATCCCATCTCCCTCCACACTTATACCTCCCCAAAACACTTGTGCCTCAAACAAAATGAACCCCATAGTCTTCTCCTAAACCATTCCTAGGCCATCTACCCAAAATTCCACAAACATGCCAAAACATTCACCACAATAACAATTTCATAAATAGAAAAGAAGCATTCTAGGATCCAAGCTCCTACCTCTTTTCGATGGATTATTTCCATGTTCCAAAACAACAGCGTTATCCCAATGCAAGAAATCTAAATTAGCCAAGTACAAGCATGCAACAATCTTCCAAAAACTTCTCCAAAGCAAGAGCTCCAAAAAAATAACAGAATTCACCCCAAAAGGAGTTTCCAAAAGTGAAGCCACCAAAAGGGTGTAACCCCAAAACAATAAAATGAATTCGAATATATAGAAGGGGAAGAGATGAGGATAATGTGGATATTTGTATGATGCCACATTACACATCCTCAACTTTAACTCACAAATCAACTTCAATCTCCAAGAAACAATAAATAAGTAGGTGAATAATATGACAATCTTACTTACACACTCAAATCAAGCCCATATCCCAAAGGACTAAAATTAATTTCAAGAAAGAAGTGCAATTAAAACATTTGGCTAGACTTACATAAATGCATAATGAAGGCTAGGTTTAAACTCTCCAACCGTAGGTAAGGTTGTCATGCAAATTTAAGAGGTATGGGACAAGTTTAACTTGTCCCACAAGCCTCCAAAATCAGTTCCAAAGAAGATGAAGTGTTTCATACTCCAAATTTACTTACATATCTCTTACACATCACTTACACATTGCTTACACATATCTTACAACATTTAATACAAGATTCATCCACTCCAATAATTACTTTCTTGTGACCCAATTTGATTAATTTATTTTAACAATATGATTGCTCACATTATATACCACAATTTATTTAAATAAAAGGGATAAACACATCACTTAATAAACACATACAACCATCAATAAAAGAACAAAAAGATAAATACACATAACCCTTGGTCACGTTTAAAGGTGATCCCTCCATTGGGAATTGTCATCACCAATCCAACACTATGATAATTCTTCACTAGGAATTCCTCATGCTATTATTATTTACTAATGCACAGCCTTTAGTTTGGTGGATGTAATCTGGAAACACAACAACAAACATAACACAAGAATACCATAGACTATGATAAGAAGGAATGATAATAAATCTGAAATATCGAGTAAATTATAATATTAACATGAAATTGTTACAATCTCACCCATTAGGTAGTTCAAGTGTTATTGACTTCACTTGCCTTTCACCAAGACTATGGGAGAAACTTTACAATTACACCTCTTAATGGCTTCTTCAACACACCTTTAAACCGATGGCTTGCTTTACACACTTCCTCTACAATATTTCTCACTACTTCCTTCTATGCTAAATGAGGGGGTGGCCTCTTTATTTATAGACTTCTAAGCTTATCCATCTTATCTCTAAGATAGGATAAGAAATCCACTCTGACGAATCATATTCCATACCTTAACTCTTATCTGTACATGTAAGCTTATCTTTTAAGATAAGATAAACCTTATCATTTCACATGGGTTCCACATTTTTAGACTTTTTACAAATAAAATATACAAAATATTTATGACTTCACTCCTTGTCCTTAGTACCAATATAATATTTCTAATTCCTATTCATGTAGACCCTACTTCTCTTCTTACCCCAACTTTGACATTTTAATATTACTTTGGACCACTTACGACAACTATTTACTTTTTACCACAACATTCCTATTGTACTTTTGACTATTGCCAT
Source organism: Taxus wallichiana var. yunnanensis (assembly GCA_018340775.1). Taxonomy (NCBI): domain Eukaryota; kingdom Viridiplantae; phylum Streptophyta; class Pinopsida; order Cupressales; family Taxaceae; genus Taxus; species Taxus wallichiana. Next base: position 837,702,534 of record CM031242.1, on the reverse strand, counting down.
ATTATACATTATTGGCGGCGTCAGATCTTGGCAAAGCACCATTATCTTCTATCGGACGCGCTACTACTAATTATACTTAACAACAACCTATTCCTAATACATACATTAATGAAATAGAAATTACGGAGGAAAATTTTAGTTTCGACATCTTCCCCTTCCTAGCTTCTACTCCGTCCCTGAGTAGACTCTTCGGTGCTTGGAAAATCTTCAACTTGTCATGGTTGACCCATTTCGTAATGGGAGTGCCATCCAATTCCTCCAAATCAGACGTACCATTTTCATGCACAACTGTTATTTTGTAGGGCCCCATCCATTTTGGCAAATTTTTTTGTCTTCTTTTTTGTATACGGAATCATATACTAGAACCAAGTCATTCACATGAAATGGAGACCTTTGGATCTTTTTGATCAAAGTATTCCTTCTGCTTCATTTTCTTCTTATAGCTTGTATCCTTAGCTATTTCCCTCATTTCCTCTAACAAATGAAGATGTACCAACCTTTCTTTTACTGAATCACTTTCATCCATTCTTTCATTTTTCATTACTCTGACCGTGGGAATATCAAACTCAATAGGAAGAACTGGATCAATGCCATAAGCCAACTGAAATGGGGAGTATCATGTTGCTGACTTTGATGTTGCCCTATATGCCCACAATGTTGCATGAATCCTTTTATCCCATTTATGTACCTGCAAGGCTGCATCTTTTGCTAGAATTTGACACAACACAAAATTTGTTCGTTCCACCTGTCCATTTGTGCTTGGCTTGTATGTTGTTGCCTTCCTGTGCTTAATAGAAAACTTATTGACTAGGGCTTCTACCACCTCATTAATGAAGTGGCTTCCTTGATCTATTACAATTTCTAATGGACAACCAAATCTGGTGACAATGCGTTCATATATGAACCTTGCCACTTCATCCATGGAAGTTGTTTTCAATGGCCTAGCTTCAACCCACTTGGTTAAATAATCTGTGGCAACTACAATATACTTATTTTGGCGTGAGGTAGTTGGAAGTGGACCTACAATGTCTATTCCCCACTTTTCAAAGGGACCAAGTGGAAGAATAGGACATAATGGAGCTAATGAAGTCTTACGGTTACCATGTGTTTGACAAATATCACATGTCTTACAATAATTATAACAATCTTTAAAAAGAGTGGGCCAGTGATAACCTGCATCCAAGATCCTTCTTGTTGTAAGTTGTCAGAGAAGTGCCCTCCACATGTACCATTGTGGAATTCTTCTAGCAGTTCCTTCCCTTGATCACGTCCAACTGCCCTCTTATACTGTCCATCAGGTCCTATTCGAAATAATACTCCATGCAGAATAGAATATGGACGACTGGCTTGAGTAATCTTTCTCTTAGTCTTTGCATTGGCACCATCAGGAAACTTGAATTCATTCAGATAATTCCAAATATCTATGTATTCACTAGGGATTGTGTCAAGGGATAACAATGTTGCATCGGGGAAATCATCATCATCACAAGATGATCCTAAACCATCATAGGCTCGAGAGAGTGCATCTGCATTGACATGCTTCTTTCCTCGCCTATCTATAATATCAAATTCAAATTCTTGTATCAAAATTATCCATCTTGCTATCCTCCCTGATGGGTTAGGCTTATTTACAATATATTTTAGAGCCTGATGATCTGTTACAACTAGAAATTTTTACCCTAGCAAGTAATTCCTAAACTTCTTTACAGCAAAAATGATAGCCAGAGCCTCTTTTTTAGTTACAGTATAATTTACCTCAGCACTGCTCATTTTTCTGCTCCCAAAGTAAATTGGATGTTCATTCCCATTTTCATCCTTTTGGCTCAAAGTACTTCCTAGTGCTGCATCTGAGGCATCAGTGTACACAATGAATGGCTTGCTCCAATCTGGATTCTTTAAAACAGGTGAAGACACCAGGGCTTCCTTCAGTTGTCCAAAAGCTTCATGCGCCTTATTTCCTAGTTCATAAGTAACATCCTTCTTCAAGAACTGGGTTAGTGGCTGTGTAATCTTTGAGAAATTCTTGATGAACCTTCTATAGTACCCCACATGGCCTAAAAATGATCTCAACTTACTTCTATTCATAGGAAATGGTAACTCTTTGATTTTTGAAACTTTATCAGGATCAGTACCAATACCATCTCTGGATACAACATGCCCTAACAAAACACCTTTAGAACATCCAAAGACACACTTTGTAGGGTTTAGTGAGGCTTGTGCTTCATCTAACCTTTGAAATGCTATCTCCATTTGGTGCAGTGGTGTAACTTGCTCCCATAGATGCAAAAATCATCCAGAAATACTCTGATGAAGGTCCCAATGTAGGGTTCGAACACCCTATTCATCAAACGCTGGAATGTTTCTAGAGCATTACACAACCCAAAAGGCATAACTCTATAAGCAAACGTTCCCCAAGGAGTGGTGAACATGGTCTTCAGCTGATCTTTCTCTGCTATACGAACTTGGTTGTAGCCACTATATCCATCAACAAAACTATAAGCACTCCTGGCCAGCTACTTCGTCCAAGATCTGATCTGAAAATGGAAGAGGGTAATGATCCTTCTTTGTTGCCTTATTGAGCTTCCTGTAATCAACACAAATGCGTAGCTTCCCATTCTTTTTTATTGAGATCACAATGGGAGAAACCCATTTCGAATTCTCCACAAAGAAATATGAATCCCGCATCAAGTAACTTATCTATTTTTCTTTTTTACGCCTTGGAAAAATTAGGATTCATTCTATATGGCATTTGCTTTATGGGCTTAGCACCATCTACCAGCTCAATAGAATGTTCTACCCAACTTACTTGACAGAGTTCCTTGTAATCAAAAGTGAATATGTGTATGTACCTTCGAAAGAGCTGGAGGTAGGATTCCTTCTCACTCTCCATCACAAAGATCACCAATCTTTATTTGTTGGAGACGATCATCAACTTCTTCTTCGAGATAATTTTATGGGGTCATGAGTTGGTGTGATCTGGAAGGATATCCATGATCTGAAACATCAACCTCACTTTCTTCATCTTCAAAGTGTCCACTTCACCGGTACTAGAGTAATTAGAGGATGTCCAATCATCGTTTCATCACTTGAATCCTGTGTTTCGCCTTATGATGTCGAGGATCACATTTATCTTCACCCTCTCTCTACCACATCCAAGTGTCATGAAACCTTCATTCCAGTAGTTTTTGCATGAACTCTCCTTAGCCATGGTCTTCCAAACAGCATTGGGTACACAACAGTACCATTTTTCATCACCTGAAAGTCTACCACACATACAACACCCATAACAGATATTGCCACATTTGAAACTACACCTTCTAGTTTAGTTTTTCCTTTATTTAATGACCTTAACATAAGTGTTGAAGGGCGATCAATTTTTAAACCCAACATATTCATTACAGGACTGGTCATTACATTAACTACAGCACCTCCATCAACTAAGACATCATGAATTGAAATACCATTACATAATACCTCAGCTTGTGGAGCATAGGGATCCGCCTCTACCTCCAAAATAGGGACCTCAACCTCCTTCCTTCATCGAGCATTGAGTCCACTTCGCAACTCCCACCTCTTCTCAGAAGACATAGCCAAGAGTTGACCATATGTAATATTTGCAGGCCTTTTGGATGATCTTCCAAGATGGAGTATGGTCCTTGACCCCGTGAAATCGAAAATCCTGCACACCCAACTTTCTTCTCCTATGTTTCTTACTAGTTTCTCCTTTCATCTTCTTAGGATCATTTCCATCTTGATTATCTTTTTCTTTATTTATTTTTGTTACAAACACATCTACTTCATTATTTCTGCTCTTATCTACTACATCAAAAGAATTCACAGGTGCTTTTCCTTTATCATTATCTCCTTTACCAGATGTAGAAGCTCTATCTAGACAATTATACTTATAATGACCCTTTTTATAACAACCATAACATACAACTTCAGAAATATTTCTTTTTGGACCTCTATCTCCTCCCTGAGAACTAAATTATTTTCCTCAAGAATATTAATAGTTAATGACCCATCTTTTTGAGAAGATCTTCATACTCGGTAGATGTACTAGGAGAAATATTTGTGCTCACCGGGAGTGGTTATGGATTCGGACCAAAGGTGCTTTGGTGTAGGCTCTACTTTAGCAACAATTTCTTTGGGCTCCTCTTCCATTCTTTCTTCTTACCTTCTTACAATCTCCTTCGCTTGTTCAATGGTAGCCGGGTGGTCATAATTCACTCATTGTCTAATCTCTAGCTTCATCGTAAGAATGAAGTGCTTACATAGGAGATTATCCATGCCATTCATCAACCCATCCGCTAATCCTTCCTTCCGGATCCGGCATCGAGCTTCCTCCTTAGCTCTAGAACATGAGCATGATAATCCCTTATATTTTCCTTCTCTCCTTGGGATAGCTTTGTGATCTCGATCATGAGATCTGCATATTTGTGTTGTTTACCAAATTCTTCAAGAAAACTTTAAGTTAATAAATCCCATGAATTTTTCACATTTTCACCTAGTGTTTCAAACCACCTAAGTGCTAAACCATCCAAAAAGGTAGGAAAATTTTAGTCCATTGTTCCCTTCTTATAAGGCCATTACAAATACAAGATCGTTTAAACTCTTGAATGAAAGAGGAAGCATCTTCATTAGATTGAGCTGAAAAAATAGGAATCTTCCCCATTTTCAAAAGTAACCACCGTAAAATACCAACCCACAAGTACAATCAACAAGACTTATGTGCACAAATAATTGGAATCACTGTAATAGAAAGTGACTTTACACCTTTCTATAGTAAAATAGAAATGACCACGGTAACTATGGTAAAACTTGACTTATCATGGTAAAACTCGAATTTCTTGTGGTAAACACTATTCACATTAAAAAGTGAAGTTACTCGGTAAATACTATTCACAATAAAAAGTGACTTTACTGTGATAAATACTATTCACAACAAAAATGACTTTACCATGGTAACTACTATTCACGGTAAAAATGACTTTACCATGGTAACTACTATGCATAGTAAAAATAAGGTTACCCTCCAATTGATTTTTGACTAAGTGGGAATATCTCTCCAGAAAATCCACCAACGAGGAATGGTCCCGGAAACGGAACCAAAATGTCATCACCAATCCAGCACTATGATAATTCTTCACCGGGAACTCCTCGTGCTATGATTATTTACTAATGCACAACCTTTAGTTTGGTGGATGTAATCTGGAAACACAACAACAAACATAACACAAGAATACCATAGACTATGATAAAAGGAATAATGATAAATCTGAAATATCAAAGTAAATTATAATATTAACATGAAATTGTTACAATCTCACCCATGAGGTACTTCAAGTGTTATTTACTTCACTTGCCTTTCACCAAGACTATGGGAGAAACTTTACAATTACACCTCTTAATGGCTTCTTCAACACACCTTTAAATTGATGGCATCCTTTGCACACTTCCTACAATATTTCTCACTACTTCCTTCATGCTAAATGAGGGGGGTGGCCTCTTTATTTATAGACTTCTAGGCTTATCCATCTTATCTCTAAGATAGGATAAGAAATCCACTCTAACGAATCAAATTCCATACCTTAACTCTTATCTCGTACATGTAAGCTTATCTTTTAAGATAAGATAAACCTTATCATTTCACATGGGTTCCACATTTTTAGAAGTTTTACAAATAAAATATACAAAATATTTTGACCATTCTCCTTGTCCTTATTACCAATATAATATTTCTAATTCCTAATCATGTAGACCCTACTTCTCTTCTTACCCCAACTTTGACATTTTAACATTACTGGACCACTTACGACAACTATTTACTTTTTACCACAACATTCCTATTGTACTTTTGACTATTTCCGTACTATACATTATTGGCGTCGTACTGGCAGCGCCGTTATCTTCTATCGGACGCTACTACTAATTATACTTAACAACATCCTATTCCTAATACATACATTAATGAAATAGAAATTACGGAGGAAAATTTTAGTGTCGACATGAATCCCTAACACAATCAAACACATAAACAAATACAAGGTTCCATGGTGACCTTGTTGAATTCATCTAGAATTCCACTTTGTGGTTGGTCTCTAATCCCTAATTTTTTTGTGATATTTTAACCTGCAAAACAAAAATACATCCTTTGGCCTTGTGGCCATATCAAAAGATCTAAAATAATATAAATAAAATTCTAAAATATTCTAGATATATGAATCACAACATCCATGCAACCAACAAGTTCATTTGCAATTTTACTCAAGAAATATATCATCATCAAATAATTTCCATTTCTAGGTCTACTCACAATATCCAAATATCACATGTATAAGAACAAAATCCATAATATACCCATGTCAAACAAAGACAAAGATCATCAATATGTAAAAATGTCTCTAATAATCATCATGCATCATCACTAAATCAAGGTAAACAATAATCCATGATCTAACATCTAACATCATACTATAATAAAGTTCATAATCATGTCTATAATATAATCAGTAGTATGATGATCGTATCAAAAGGTGTCAAAAGGGAACTAGGCACTATAACCCCCTCCCCTTAGACTCGAATTCCTCCTGGAAGTCACTGGAACAAATGTGGAAACTGAACTCATAGAAAAGTAGCATCCTCCCATGTAGCTGCAGTCTCATCAAATATGTCCTACTACACCCGGGCACGATCAACCTCTCTCGCCTTGAAGGCCCAAGGTCTTGCGATCTATGATGCGAATGGGATCCACCATCACCTACCCGTGATCCTACACCTATAGTGATGTCCAATCTAACACATGAAAAGGATCTGCAACATATCTCCTAAGAAATAAAACATGAAACACATCATGTGCACGATACAATCTAGGTGGAAATGCTATACAGTTGGCCAAAGGGCCGATACGCTCTAAGATCTCAAAAAGACCAATGAATCTAGGATCTTACTTAGAACCTTTTCCATAACTAATAGGGATCTTATGTGTCCCGAGATGAAGGAACACCTTAATGCCCACATCAAAACTACGGTCGGTCCTATATTGATCTATGTACCTCTTCTTCCTATCTTGTACTCTCCTGCAGTCTATGTCTAATCAAACTCTCCTACTACTCCATGTCTTGCAACAAAGCCGGTCAAGAGAAACCTTATCCTCCAACCTATCCCAACTAAGAGGTGTCCCTGCACTCTCTCTCGCCATACAAAGCTTGAAAAGGATCCATGCCTATAGAACTCGAAAACTATTATTGTAGGAAAATTCCACCAAGTAAAGGTACTCCTCCCATCTAGGCTTGATCCATCACATACATCCCGAGTATGTTTTCTAAAACCTGATTCACCCACTCGGTTTGTCCATTTGTCTCGGGGTGATATGTTGTGTTGAAGTTGATTCTTATCCCGAGGGCATATTACATGGTAGTCCATAAATGGGAAGTATACAAAGGATATTGGTCACAAATAATCTTCTGTAGAATCCCGTCTAACCTAAAAATATCATCAAGATATACCCATGCTACTACACTAGCTATATAAGTGGTCTTTACTGGAGAAAAATGAGCCACTTTTGTCAATTTATCCACCGTGACCATGATGGCATCATGGTGGTATCTCGACATTGGTATCCCAACAAGGAAGTCCATGGAAAGCGTATCTCATTTCCACTCTAGTATAACACGAGGAAAGAGAAGTCCAATCGGATGATGATGCTCGACCTTCACTTCTTGACACTCTAAACAGCATGACAAAAATTGAGCAACATATCTATGAAGTCCTCTCCAATAATACAACTATCTCAAGGTGGCATGCATCTTCTTCACCTCGAGATGGGATGAAAAGGGTGCACGATGTGCCTCTGCCAAGATGTCCCACCTCAAGCCTCCATCTCTGGGAACATAAATCCGGCCTCTGTGCCTAAGAAGACCATCTACCTCTAAATAAAAACCATCAAACTTCCCTTTAAGGGGTCTCAGAAACTCGATCTCTACTCTGGCTGTAATGTAGAAGCTGTCATGGGGAAGTTGGTGTAGAATTCTACTCCTCAAATATGTGCTCATTGAGGTGGCCATAGCCACATGTCTCTATCTACTAAGAGCATCTGCAACCACATTCTCCTTCCCTTTCACATGTTCTATCTCCATATCATACTCACAAAGTAGCTCCATCCAACACCGTTGGTGAGCATTGAGATTGGGCTACGTGAAGAGGTGGCGAAGACTCAAATGATCAATCCTGAGTGTGAATCTCTAACCAAGAAGAAAGTGCCTCCATCGAACCAAAGCATGCACAACTACCGCAAGATCAAGATCATGAGTTAGATAATTAAGATCATAATATTTGAGTTTATGAGACTCAAAAGCCACTACTCTTCCCTCCTACATTAACACACCTCTAAGCTTTGCTAAAGAAGCATTCGTGCAAACGAAAAACTCACCCTACGGATCTGGAACTCCAAGTATAGGTGTTGTAGTGAGACATTTATTCGGTTTCCTAAAGCCCTGCTCACACCTATATGAAAAATAAACTTCTTCCCTTTCCATTGAAGGAAGTGATGGGGTCTTGTAATCCGAGAGAATTCTGAGTGAATCTCCTTTAGTAACCTACTAATCCCATGAAGTTGTGCACCTCAGTCATAGTAGTGGGTGTTGGAAAATCCATGATAGCTCGAATATTGAAAGGGTTGATGGTGATACCTTTTCCAGAAATGATATGACCCAAATACTACACCTCCATCTGAAAAAATGTACACTTCTCCAAGTTCTCGTAAAGCTGTTGCTCCCAAAAACACTGAAGAACCTGGTGAAGGTGCACCTCATGCTCCTCATGCATACGTGAATAAATCAAAATTTCATCAAGGAAGATGAGCACAAAGTGATCTAAGAAGGTCCTAAATACCCCATTCATCAAACTCATAAACGTTGCAGGGCATTCACAAACCAAAAGGTGCCACTATGAACTCATAGTAGCCATATCTCATACGGAAGGTGGTCTTATGAATGTCTCCGCCTTCAAATCCTTATCCGATGGTAGCCTGACTTAAGGTTTATCTTAGAGAAAATTTTTGCTCCCTTCATCTCATCAAATAAATCATTAATGAGTACAAGGTGATAATGATTCTTGATCGTTGCTTTTTTCAGCTAGCGATAATCAATACAAAACCGCAAGGATTCGTCCTTCTTCTTTACAAAGATAACCAATGCACCCCAAGGGGACACATTGGGATGAATTAGGATTTTTCTAGAAGTCCCTCAAGCTGTAACTTGAGCTCATAGAACTCGGGGGTATTCATACGATAAGGTTCTCGTGAGATAGGCTCTGCTCCTGGAACTAGATCTATATGAAAATCAATCTCACGTGGGGGTGGTAACCCCAGTAGCTCCCCTGGAAAGACATAAAAAAATCTCTCAAAATGGGATGGTCATCTAGCTATGGTCCACTAGACCCATCCTCTGATCGGTCACTAACTGTGACAGCAAAGATCTGATAACCCCGTCGCACACACCGCTTAAGCTGCATAGTGAAAATGGTGCGAATAGAAACAGGTCTCTTGACCCCGCTATCACTGCCTCAACTCCTAGATCATTTGTACAAGATATGATCTTGTGGTAACAATCCATTCTAGCTCTGTGTGTAGATAACTAGTCCATGCCCAAGATGACTCCATAGGATCCCAACAAAAGGATACAAAGATCTGAGGTAGTGGTGAAAGGTCCCAAATCCACCACACACTCCTTAACTAAGGAGTCTACAGAGATCTTGGCTCCAGAAGCCATCTCAACATCCCAACTATGACCCTGCCTAACTGCCACCATCCTACATTGCTCTACTAAAGATGGTGCAATAAAAGAATTAGAAGAACCAAAATCAAACAAAATGGAGGTAGGAATACCACCAATGTTACCTGTAGTCTCAATAACTATACTCTAATGCTCTACTTGGTGGTTCTCAACCACTATGTACATCCTATGACTACACCCCATGTCACCAATAGTAGGCTCTAAGATTTGTGTCTTACCCTTGTTATTAGGGTTCTATGGATAATCTCTCTAAAAATGTCCAGTAACACCACAAACAAAACAACCGCCTAATCCTCTCCCTTGTGTAGCAGGTCTAGCTAGTACTCTAGAGGTCTATGGTGTGGATCCTAAGGATCTAGTTGTGGTTTGCTGAGGTCTCTATTGGCAATCTCCTATTGAGTGAGCTCTCTAGGCATCCTCTTTCTTGATGGAACCCCTAGGAGGATGCTCCATACTTCGACCTCTCTATGCATCAAACCTCTGTGGAGATCTATAAGGTGGGAGGGACTGCTACTATTGTGGTCTAAAAGATGACTGTGTTGAACCCTGTCCATCATGAGGAAGAGGTAATGACCCCCTCGATGTGTTATATGCAGCTCCAAACTTGGTCTCTAGCCTGTTGGGTCTTTCCCTGAGTCTCCTCTGCTATATATGCATTCTCGATGGCCTTAGCTAATGTCTGTGGACAATGGATCTATCTTGTATCTCCAATTTCTAGAGTCGGGCCCCGGATGAACCTATGGATCCGCACGTACTCACCCTACATGTAATCAATATACTAGAGTAGATCAAGAAATCTACTCTCATATTCTACTCTGTAAGAGATGCCCATCGAAGGTCATGAAATTCATCTATTTCTTTGTTGTATGAACCTCCATGACAAAGATCTGCTCCTAAATCACTTCTCAAAGAGCTCCTAGGTAAGTGTCTCATAATCAACATGGAGCTTCTGCTCCTCTGACCTCCACCAAACACCAACTCCATCCCTTAGTAGATGGATCACATCACGAGCTTTCATTTTGCTATAACAAGAACAGAGCTTGAAGCATCCACCCAAGCTCACCAACTAAGCCTCGCCCTGAAATCCACCTATGTCACTGAATAATGAGCTAGTCGTAGATTTAGGATCTCCCTGATATGGTTTGCAGTGGTGGTATTGTAACCCCTAGGCCTTTCGCATGCTCATCCCTAAGCCTAGAGCTCCAAAACATATCTCTGTGTCCTAAAACCCGGTCTCCCTGTCCCCTTTGTGGTGACTCTGCTCTAGCCGACTCCACATGGGAGTTCTCTTCTCTTTGATCATCTTTGTGTTGAGAAGGTTCTTGAGCCTCATCGATGGCTCTCTATCATGTCTAGCGGCACGTGCTCCCACAAACCCTCCACGTAAGGTGAAATTAATGTCCTAGAGTATTTGTAAAATCTATGGTAGGATGGCTGCTACAACATGATCCGGTGTTGGCAAGTCTATGTCTATGTGAAAAGACCCCTTGTCCCATCTATGCCTCCTGCATAGACCAACGCAATAGTTAGTTCTTTTTCTAAGTTTTATTAAGTTTTTCCATGTTTACTAAGTATGTAATTTCAACAAGGTTGTTCTCTAGATTTGAAGTGTGCTAGGTTTAATATTGTACTAAGTTTAGAGTTCATGTCTCAAGTTTTCTAGTGTGCCCAAGGGTCCAAGCTTTGAACCCATGGCTCTGATACCAAGTGTGATGCCTGCTAAAAACAACCCACTTGAGACCCAAGAACAACCTAGGATTACTTCGGAAAATTATGGAATAATTTTTTTAAAGATTCTACAACCAAGTTATAAGACAACCATTGTCGTAAGCAAGTTTCAAAGCCAAATACTATTAATAGCTTATAGTTTTATTAATACGATAATTATAAAAGATCACAAGGTCGAAACTTAGGCTTAGATTAATAAATTAGGTCAAGAGGGTAATTTCTCACTATATCACTCCCTAACAGGCTTAAAATATTCAACTTGATTTTATTCAAAATTAATACACTCAAACCTTCCCAAAACATTCTCATTAGATAGGAAATTTCCTCACCTTTCTGGTGATATAAATAAGTCCTCCTAACTCCTCATATCTCTCAAGTTATGGGCCGACGGAACATCGGAGGAAAGCGTTTCCCAAGAACGGGTTTGCGGGCTTGGGGAAGAAAATTTTCCCATGCGCGAGTTGGTGGGAGCAGAGATATTTTTAGCACATTTTCCCTTTTGAAACAAAGTGTGATCTTTCTTTGTGTGCCCGTGAGCTCAAAGAGGACACGTGTCAGCATTTCTAAACTTTGGCGGAAAATCGGGCCATCGGAGGATTTTAAGACAATGATCCTTTTTGGCCAAAAGGCGCTATGGAATCAAATGATCCTCACCTCCGCCAACACCAAAGTGCCACGTGTCAAGCAATGATTAGTTGCAGCCCATCAGGTCGTCAGAGAAATTTAGAAAAAATTGAATTTTGTGAGAAGAAGTTTAAAGTCTTAAAAAGCTCTACACCTCCGCATGAGATGCATCCTAAAGACACGTATCATCCATCCATTGGATGCGGGTTGGTAGGCTAGCGGGAGAATTTAGGAAAATTTTCCAAAAAAATTCTGAAGCACTAAGCTAACAAGTGGATCCGCTCTTTTTCGCCGACGCCTTATGACTCCATGTAGCAGCAATTGATTGGTTGTAGGCCAGCGAGGTGGCAGAGGAAACTTAGAAAAAAATTCAAACTATTTTAAAGATTAAGTTAAGCTGTTACGGTCCCACATGGCAAAAAAAACAACCAAAAAGGAAAAAGCAGGGTGGCGGAGTGCTGGGGAAATTTTTCAAAGATTTCTTTTTTGAAATTAGGTAATTATTGACAAAAAGAAAGGCTTGCGGGTCAACGAAACGATGGGGGAATTCATGCCTTTGGCATTTTGACCAAAAAGTGCTAAGGGAAAATTCAGGCCCATGGGTCTACTAAGGAAATCTCTTTTTTATTTAAATTAGAGTTAGAATTATTTTTGACGCCAAATGAAGAAAAGCTTCAAAAGGCCATATATTTTGATTGGGAGATCATTTTTGGGCAAATGAAGACTTTTTGGAAAGATCTCGACGTCCTCTTACACAAAAATCATTAATTTTTTTATTTCAATGATTGATGAGGCCATAAATTACCATTATTTTGTCCTTCCAGGTTATCATTGAAAGTGGATTTAAATGTAATCTTGGAACTTAGAGTTTTCTTAAGATAGAATATAGGATATATATCTTGTTCATTCTTTAGAAATATTTTTTTATCTATTTTTTTTACTAATCCTATTGATTATTTAGGAAAATATTCAATGTCTTATATATGTAGGTCATAAAGGAAAGATAATGCTAGTATTGAGAAAAGTGGAGTTGATTTTGGATGGTATATCTAAACTCCAATCTGATTTCATATTCAAATTCATTTCCAAAAATTATGCAAGTTGAAAAATATAATCATCTCAATCGAAGATCGTATGCAAAATTTATAGTTGTTTTACGTTCACAGGCTTAGTTCTAGAACTCGCAGAGTTAGTTCGAAACTAAATAAATTTTGAAAGTTTTTGATGAATTGTGAAAGATCCGAGAATCAATGGAAAATATGAGAGATTTTTTTATTCATACCAATGTATTTAACAAAAATCACATTCATATTTGTTACAAGTATTACCAATAAAGAGGGATCTAACTTTTAATGAGTGTGATCGAAGAAAAGTGTATCAAATGAGCACTAAAAGTTATATGAAAAGAAACAAAAAATTCAAATAGAAAATTTGAGAGAGGATTTTGTTCATACCAATGTTTTTAACAAAAACCTCATTCAAATTTTCTACAAAGTTATACTAATGAAGAGAGATATAACTTTTAGTGAGTTATAGTCAAAGGAAAAATGTATTAGATGAGCATTAAAAGTTCCATAAGGAGAAACAGAAAAATCAAGCGAGAAAATATGAGAGGGGGTTATGTTCATAGAAATGTATTTAACAAAAACCTCATTCATATTTGCAGCAGAGTTTTACCAATGAAGATACATATAACTTTTAGTGAACTACAATCTAAGGAAAAAGCGTATCGACAAGGGTCAAAAGTTCCACGATTAAAAACAACAAAGTCAAATGGAAAATTTGAGAAAGGTGTTTGGTAAAAATCATATTTTGAGGAAATCATCCTTCCAATAATGTAGAGGAATAAAATCATTATGATTCTTGTTACCGAAAAAGTAAATATAAGATTTGGGAGCAAATCTTCCTAAAATAAGTGAGATAAGACTTTGACTTCAATAATATATCTCTCTCCGTATTTTGTGGAGATAGAGATCTTAGTTGTTAGGATTGAAATAAGGATAAGATAAGATTGTATTTTTCTAAAATAAGGATTTGGTTAGATGCATAAATTATAAATGCAACCTTCCACACTCGAGATATGGAATGTTTTTCTCCCAAGAAATAAAACTTTATTCTTTCCTCTCAAATATTCAAGATCTTGTTAAGATCTCATAAGTATGATTTAAATCCTTATTCTAAGGAATGAGCTAACCGCTCATTGCATGTAAGGAAGATGGATCTTTGTAGTTATGTTTATGTTTATTCATTTGTCTTTAATTCATTATGTTGTATTATTTTTATCTTCGTATTGTGAAAATTTAGTCTGTTGTAAACCTATAGGTGTTTCATTTAATTTTACTTATTTCCCATTAAAAATTTCAATTTATGCAAGTGTGTTTTATTCCTGCAAGTGTGAAGTGTGATTTTCTTTATATAAGTGTGTTTAGATTTCTGCAAGTGTGATTTCCTTTATGCAAGTGTGTTTACATTCTGCAAGTGTGCATTTAAATTTTCGCATGTGTGCTTTTATTTTATGCAAGTTTGGTTTTGTTGAAAGGAGTTGATTTCCAAGATCTTCTTCAATTAATACATACTGACCATCAGACACCAACCCGGATTGACATTATTAATGGCGAGGACTGACGATACTCATCATTTTGGCACCATTGCCTAGGACATGGTGTTATTGAGAGATTCAGAGTTCTCTAAAATAATATTGTAGTGACAATAGAATACATTTTAGAAAATTTTATGATAGGAGGTATTTGGTAAGTAGTTTCTTTAGACTTTTATTTCCTACAAGTAGATTAAAATTTTATTTCTGTAATTAGGACTATTAGATTGTAAATATCTCCCCACAAACTAACTCTGTATATAATAAAAATGACTATGATGTTTGATCAAGAGGTATAATGGTATGAATGAATAATTTAGATATTGAAATGGTATAATATGATATTTAATCTGGAAGTAGATCCAGTTGATGAAATATCATATGCCATTTTTATAACCACCACCATTTCCCCTTGTATCAACTAACAGCTCAGTGATCTTATTACACATAACCTTAGTAAAAAACTGGCTTATCCAGTTTGTAATAATGAAGTGGTAGCATTTCTAATTAACTCCATCCATATTTAGGGATTTCATTAGAGCCAAAATAAAAACCCACTCATAATAAATCCACCCATCCAAATCAGTTTTCATCCCATAATAAAATTCAATCCCTAAACCAGATCCATTAGAAAAATTTATTTTCATGTCTTTCAATTTCTTCATTTTTGTATATGCTTGTATAACGTTAAGAAGCAATTATTGTGAATATCAAGGAAAGAATTTTTACGTACTAACATCTGAGGACTAGATCTATAGGAATTTCTAGAGTTGTTTTTGATATCAACATGCATATTTTTGAGCACCAACAGTATCAACCAAGGAGCATGCATATTTTAAAGGGACAAACAAATACCTTCACTTTCTCTTTTAACAAATCTCTATCTCCTAAGATGACTAGTCCAGGCTTTAAAGATTACTATGGTGATTCTAATATTGCACAATTCAAGTTGGGTTTTATGGACCTAAAAATTGTCTACACAATTTTAAGAATCTTCTTGGAGTTACCAAGTATGCAAAAAAAAATTTATGAGAACATAGACATTGCTTCCTATTTTACACAAGTTGTAATTTGATGAATATAGTCTGATGATGGATCAAATTTTTCTCTAATCCTTCTCATGCTATCATTTTAGTAAAAAAAAAAAAAAAAAAATTGATTGGAAAACCAGCTTGATGTTCAATCGAAGGTAAAAAAATCAAAAAACTTTGATTGGAAAACTAGCTTGCTAGCCAATCAAAGGCCCAAAAAAATCAAAAAGCTTTGATTCGAAAACTAGCTTGTTGGCCAATCAAAGGTAAAAAAGAAAAGAAAAGAAAAAAACAACTTTGATTAGAAAACCATCTTGTTGGCCAATCAAGGGGAAAAAAGGTGGCTCTTCTTCAAAAGCAATCATCATTACCTTGTGTCTTCTTTCTCAACACTATTTGGCAATGTTAACAATAGGATGACAAGGACAACTAGATGTATGATCAAGTTATTTTATTCTACTATTTTAATTTTAAGCTTTATTGTAATTTTTTTATTACATATATATCCACTTTTAAGATCTCCAAGGAAGGCAAGATAAAATTCATATCTCCCCTACTTATATGAAAAATATGTGCACCTCTTTGCAATCAAACTTTTAGAGTCTAATTTATGGGTAGCCATGAATAAAATACATGATGACATGCATGAGCTTAAGTTTGGAAGAGAAGGAGAAGCACGAGATATGTATTTTGATTTTAGATATGAGACACAGCAGAAGGAGATCCATACAAGAACTTGTTGTACAAGAAAGGAAATAAAAAGTAGCAGAAGGATCTCCACATAATAACCTATTGTACAAGAAAGGAAATCAAAAGGACCAAAAGGATCTCAACACAATAACTGTTCTACAAGAAAGGAAATGAAAAGTAGTAGAAGGATCACCACACAAGAACCTGTTGTACAAGAAAGGAAATCAAAAGTAGTAGAAGGATCTCCACACAAGAACCTACTACAAAAGAAAAAAATTTAAAAACAGCAGAAGGAGATCCACACAAGAACCTATTGTACAAGAAAGAAAATAAAAAACAACAGAATGAGATCCACACAAGAGCCTGTTTTATAAGAAAGAAAATAAAAAATAGCAGAAGGAGATTGACAAGAACCTATTGTTCAAGAAATAAAATCAAAAGCATGAAAATGATATCCACACAAGAACCTATTGTACAAGATAGAAGATCAAAAGCGGTAAAAGGATATCCACACAAGAACTTACTACAAAATAAAAAAAAATTAAAAACAGCAGAAAGAGATCCACAAAAATTATCTTTGAACTATATATGGAATGCATACATGCATAAGATCAATGTCAAGAATACTCTAAGAAGAGGAGATAATAATATAGTGCATGAGGACATGCATAAGATTAAGTGTGGGGTAATGATGAGGCCATAAATTACCATTATTTTGTCCTTCCAAGTTACCTTTGAAAGTGGATTTAAATGTAATCTACGAACTTATAGTTTACTTAAGATAGAATATAAGATATATATCTTGTTCATTCTTTCTAAATACTTTTTTAATCTTTTTTTTACTAATCCTATTGATTATTTGGGAAAATATGCAATGTCTTATGTATCTGAGGCCATAAAGGAAAGATAATGCTAGTATTGAGAAAATTGGAATTGATCATTGATGGTATATCTAAACTCAAATCTGATTTCATATTCAGATTCCTCTCGAAAAATTATGCAAGTTCAAAACAAGAATCATCTCAATCTGAGATCATATGCAAAAGTTATAGTTGTTTTGAGTTCGCAGGATTAGTTTGAAACTGCAGAGTTAGTTTGAACTCGCATGAAACTTAGTTCAGAAACTAGCGAAACTAAGCTGATTTTGATAGTTTTTGAGGAATTGTGAATGATCAGAGAATCCAATGGAAAATATGAGAGAGATTTTTTTTCATAGCAATGTATTTAACAAAAACCTCATTCATATTTTTTACAGGTATTACTAATAAAGAGGGATCTAACTTTTAGTGAGCTGCAGTCCAAGGAAAAGTGTACCAAATGATCACTAAAAGTTATATGAACAGAAAAAAAAAATTCAAATGGAAAATATGAGATAGGTTTTTATTCATATCAATGTTTTTAATAAAACCCTCATTCTTATTTTCTACAAGTTTTACTAATGAAGAGAGATATAACTTTTAGTGAGTGTAGTCGAGGAAAAGTGTATCATACGAATGCTAAAAGTTCTATAAAAAAAAGCAGAAAAGTCAAACAGAAAATCTGAGAGAGGTTTTTGTTCATAACAATGTGTTTAACAAAACCTCATTCATATTTGCAACAGGTTTTATCAATGAAGATAAATCTAACTTTTAGTGTATTGCAGTCAAGGAAAAAACATATCATACAAGCGTAAAAAGTTTCACGGTTAAAAAGAACAAAGTCAAATAGAAAATCTAAAATTTATTTAGTCAAAATCATATTTTGAGGAAAATCCTCCTTCCAATAATGTAGAGGAATAAAATCATTATGATTATTATTACCGAAAAGAAAGGGAATATTTGGGAGTAAATCTTCCTAAAATAAGTGAGATAAGACTTTAACTTCAATAATATATCTCTCTCCATATTTTGTGGAGATGGAGATTTTAGTTGTTAGGATTGGAATAAAAATAATATCAGATTGTATTTTCTAAAATAATGATCTTTCTTGGATGTATAAATTATAAATGTAACCTTCTACACTCAGATATGGAAAGTATACTCTAAAGAAATAAAGATTTATTCTTTCCTTTCAAATATTCAATAGTTTTAAGATCACAGAAGTATGATTTAAATTATCTTCTAAGGAATTGGCTAACCACTCATTCCAAGGAAAATGGATCTTTGTAGTTATGTTTATGTTTATTCATTTGTCTTTAATTCATTTACATTGCGTTGTTTTTATCTTCGTATTGTGAAAATTCAATCATCCTAAACTGCGGGTGTTTCATTTAATTTTACTTATTTCTCATTTAGCAATTTCAATTTATGCAAGTGTTTCTTATTCGTGTAAGTTTGAAGTGTAATTTCCTTTATGCAAGTTTATTTACATTTCTGCGAGTGTGATTTCTTTTATGCAAGTGTGTTTACATTCCTACAAGTGTGCATTTAAATTTCTGCATGTGTGCTTTTATTTTATGAAATTTTGGTTTGTGTTTAAATGAGTTACTTTCCAAGATCTTCTTCTCTTATGCATACACCCATTGGACACCATCCCCGGATTGACATTATTAATGGTGAGAATTGATGACCATCATCATTTTGGCATCGTTTCTGGGACACAGTGTTATTGGGAGATTCAAAGTTCTCTAAAAGAATATTCTAGTGACAGTAGAATACCTTTTAGCAAATTCTGCGAAAGGAATTATTGGTAAGTAGTTTCTTTAGACTTTTATTTCCTACAAGTAGATTAAAATTTCATTTCTGTAATTAGGAATATTATATTGTAAATATCTCCCCACAAACTAACTCTATGTATAAGAAAAATGACTGTGATGTTTGATTAAGAGGTATAATGGTATGAACAAATAATTCAGATCTGGAAATGGTATAATATGATATTGAATCTGGAAGTAGATCTAGTTGATGAAATATCATATGCCATTTTTGATAACCACCACCATTTCCCTTTGTATCAACTAATAGCTCAGTGATCTTATTACACATAACCTTAGTAAAAAAATGGTTTATCCAGTTTGTAATAATGAAGTGGTAGCATTTCTAATTAACTCCATCTATATTTAGGGATTTCATTAGAGCCAAAATAAAAACCCACTCATAATAAATCCACCAATCTAAATCAGTTTTTCATCCCATAATAAAATTCAATCCCTGAACCAAATCCATTAGAAAAATTTGTTTTCATGTCTTTCAATTTCTTCATTTTTGTATATGCTTGTATAAAGTTAAGAAGCAATTATTGTGAATATCAAGGCAAGAATTTTTTCATACTAACATCTAAGGACTAGATCTATAGGAATTTCTAGAGTTGTTCTTGATATCAGCATGCAAATTTTGGAGCACCAACAGTATCAACCAAGGAGCATGCATATTTTGGAGGGACCCACGAATACCTTCACTTTCTCTTTTAACAACTCTCCATCTCCTGAGATCACTAGTCCAGGATTTGAAGATTACTATGGTGATTCTAATATTGCACAATTCAAGTTGGGCTTTGAAGACCTAAAAATTGTGTTCACAATTTTAAGAATCTTCTTGAAGTTACCAAGTATGCAAAAAGATTTTTATGAGAACTTAGACATTGCTTCCTATTTTACACAAGTTGTACTTTGATGGATATAGTCTGATGATGGATCAAATTTTCTCTAATCCTTCTCATGCTATCATTTCAAAAAAATAAAAAGCTTTGATTGGAAAACCATCTTGTTGTTCAATCAAAGAAAAAAACATGAAAAAAATTTGATTGGAAAACTAGTTTGTTGGCCAATCAAAGGCCGAAAAACAATCAAAAATATTTTATTGGAAAACCAGCTTGCTAGCCAATCAAAGGCAAAAAAATAAAATTGATTGGAAAACCATCTTGCTGGCCAATTAAAGGCAAAAAAGGTGGCTCTTCTTCAAAAGCAATCAACTGTTACCTTGTGGCTTCTTTCTCAACACTATTTGACCATGTTAACAATAGGATTACATGGATAACTAGATGTATGATCAAGTTATTTTGTTCTACCATTTTATTTTTAAGCTTTATTGTAAGTTTTTTTATTACAACTAGATCCACTTTTAAAATCTCTAAAGAAGGAAAGATAAAATTCATATCTCCCCTACTTATATGAAAAATATGTGCACCTATTTGCAATCAAAATTTTAGAGTCTAATTTATGGGTAGCCATGAATAAAAAACATGCATGAGGACATGCATGAGCTTAAGTGCGGGAGATAAGGAGAAGCACGAGGTATGCATTTTGATTTTAGATAAAGAGACACAGCAGAAGGAGATCCATGTAAGACTTTGTTGTACAAGAAAGGAAATAAAAAACAGTAGAATGATCTCTACAAAAGAACCTATTGTACAAGAAAGGAAATCAAAAGCAGTAGAAGGATCTCCACACAAGAACCTGTTGAAAAAGAAATAAAATCAAATATAGCATAAGAAGATCCACATAACAACCTATTGTACAAGAAAGGAAATCAAAATTAGTAGAAGGATCTCTCGCATAAGAACACTGCTTGCAAAAGAAAAAAATCAAAAATAAAGAAGGAGATCCACACAAGAACTGTTTTAAAAAAAGAAAGAAAATAAAAAACAATAGAATGAGATCCACACAAGAACCTATTATACAAGAAATAAAAAAAACAATGAAGGAGATCCACACAAGAACCTATTGTACAAGAAATAAAATCAAAAACAGTAGAAGGAGATCCACACAAGAACCTATTGTACAAGAAAGAAAATAAAAAACAGCAGAAGGAGATCCACACAAGAACCTGCTACAAAAGAAAGAAAATTAAAAATAACAGAAAGAGATCCACAAGAACTTGTCTTTGAACTATATATGGAATGCATACATGTATAAGCTCAATGCGGAGAAGACTCTAAGAAGAG
This sequence comes from Taxus wallichiana var. yunnanensis, assembly GCA_018340775.1. Taxonomy (NCBI): domain Eukaryota; kingdom Viridiplantae; phylum Streptophyta; class Pinopsida; order Cupressales; family Taxaceae; genus Taxus; species Taxus wallichiana. The sequence continues at coordinate 837,681,211 of CM031242.1, read as the reverse complement.
GATATAATAATATAATGCATGAGAACATCCATAAGATTGAGTGTGGGGTAATGATGAGGCCATAAATTACCATTATTTTGTCCTTCCAGTTATCGTTGAAAGTGGATTTAAATGTAATCTAGGAAGTTATAGTTTTCTTAAGATATAATATAGGATATATATCTTGTTCATTATTTATAAATCTTTTGTTTTCTATTTTATTGACTAATCCTATTGATTATTTGGGAAAATATGTCATGTCTTATTTATGCATGCCATAATGAAAGATAATGCTAGTATTGAGAAAAGTGGAATTGATCATGGATGATATATCTAAATTCAAATCTGATTTCATATTTAGATTTCTCTCAAAAAATTATGCAAGTTCAAAAAAAGAATTATCTCAATCTGATATCATATACAAAAGTTATAGTTGCTTTAACTTCATGAGACTTAGTTCGGAACTTGCGAGAAATAGTTTCGGAACTTACGAGTTAGTTCTAGAACTCACAGCTTAGTTTTGGAACTAAGCAGATTTTGATAGTTTTTGAGGAATTATGAAATATTAGAGAATCTAATGAAAAATATGAGAGAGTTTTTTGTTCATAGTAATTTATTTAACAAAAATATCATTCATATTTATTCTGTATTACCAATAAAGAGGGATCTAACTTTTAGTGAGGTGCGGTTGAGGAAAACTATATCAGATGAGCACTAAAAATTATATGAATAGAAACAGAAAATTAAAATAGAAAATATGAGCGAGGGTTTTGTTCATATCAATGTTTTTAACAAAAATCTTATTCAAATTTGCTACAGATTTTACTAATGAAGAGAGATCTAACTTTTAGTGAGTTGTATTCTGAGTAAAAGTGTATCATATGAGCGCTAAAAGTTCCATAAATAGAAATAGAAAAGTCAAACAGAAAATCTTAGAGAGGTTTTTATTCATAGCAATGTGTTTAACAAAACCTCATTCAAATTTTCAATAGGTTTTACCAATGAAGGTAAATCTAACTTTTAGTGAACTGAAGTCCAAGGAAAAAGCGTATCATACAAGCGCCAAAAAGTTCCACAATAAAAAACAACAAATTTAAATGGAAAATATGAGAAATTTATTTGGTCAAAATCATATTTCGAGAAAAATCCTCCTTCTAATAATGTAGAGGAATAAAATCATTATGATTATTGTTACCGAAAAAAAAGGGGAAGATTTGGGAGCAAATCTTCTGAAATAAGTGAGATAAGATCGACTTTAATAATCTCTCTCTCCATATTTTGTGGAGATGGAGATCTTAGTTGTTAGGATCGGAATAAAAATAAGATCAGATTGTATTTTTTAAAATAAGGATCGGTTGGACACATAAATTATAAATGCCACCTTCCACACTCATATATGGAATTTATTCTCCTATTAGAGTAGGTATTTACCGTAGCTCATGTTCACCTAGGTACATTATTTACCTTTATTGTATTTATCCTCACCCACTTATGTGTGTGGATATTTCTTTTTATTTATTTAGATATTAGGAGATATTATCTAGTTGTTAGGTATAGTTTTTCCTTGATCTATGGTATTGACTAGTTCTTTCCTAGATCTATAGTATTGACTAGATCCTTAATGTCTAGTTCTCTCATAAATCTATGGACTTGACTAGTTCTTTGATGACTAGTTATTTCCATGATTTATGGCTTGATTTACGACCTTGGTGGTTCTTAGATTGTTATTCCTTTCCTATATAAGCAAGGCCCATTCTCATTGTATTTCATCTAGTTCCATAATAATATATGACATTGTTGCTCATTTGTTTGCAAAGGTTTATTTAAATTTATTCTAGAAAATTGCTTTTATCTTATTGAGCACGATGTTTGATTAACATTTGTGTTCTTAGCTTGGCATGATCGGTTATCGTTTCTTTTATGGTATTAGGGCGGGAGATTGTTATTGACATTCATCTGTAAGTTTTATTTTGTAAATAAATTCTTTATATATTCATATATTCAGGATTTGCTTGTATTTTGTTTTTACATGCATTTTTATGTAAAACAGAGGCTTGTTGGATACGGGAAGGCAACAAAACCCTAAGATCGGTTGTAAAATAGACCATTTTGGGGGAGGCAAACGGTTTTTTTTGTGCGAGATAAGCGTCTTTGGATTCACCTTGGGAGTCACGCATGCTAGAAAAGGAAATCAAGAATTTTTTTCTAGGTTTTGCTAGGTTTGTTGAGATCCTATCTAGGTATTTCTTTGTTGCAGCATAACATTTTTGGTTTGCGCACAGGAGGTCTTTTGAAAAGATGTTTCTTTCTTTTTTGGCAAGGGTCCACGGATGTTGTGCACGACCATTACTATTTCAAGAAAATCCGCAGACTACTATATTGGGTGGTGAAGGTCACTTTCAGCACAATCTAGAAATACTTGATTTTACTGAAGAAGCGGATTGGATGTGACTTTCTTGAAAACTAGCGACACACCCCAAAATAGGAAGTTGCACACAGCCATTGAAATTCTTAGCCCCTTGTCATATGGTATGGTCATATGAGGGCTTAAAGCTTGTGATTCCTACTAGTAGGTTCTTGACTCCAACCCCTTTCGTTTTATTTGTGTCTTTGAAGGCAAGAGTATTTTATTCTATTTTAGTGGCAAAAATCGAGTGCCATTTTTTGCAAAAGCACTTGTATTTCCGTGATTTTTCCATTGGAAATATTTATTTTGAGAATTTCACTATAGTTATAAAGTGTCATATTGTAACACGCACTCATTATAAAGTGCCAAAATCTAGGGGGCTCTTGTTGCATTGTTTGGGGGTCTTGTTGCATTACTTGGTTCTTCCATTTCTTTTGGTGATTTTTTTAGGATGACATCTACTTCTACATTAGATCATGTTGAGCCATTAACAACACATAATTACCACACATGGAAACCAAGAATGGAAACAATAATTAAGCAGAAAGGATTATGGGCTTTAACTTCTAAAGAACAACCAGTGTTCACTAGAGAATATGAGAAATTTTAGTACCAGTGCAAATTTGATGAGTGTATGGGTTTGATAGGAACTTATGTAAGTGACAGTCTTTTATTTCATTTGGAAAAGTGTGACTCTCCTTTCAAAATATGGGATAAATTAGAGGATTTATTTGGTAAGGTGGATCATATGAGAGCTATGCAACTTGAAATTAAGATCACCTCTTTTAATCCTGAAGATTTTCCAACAATTATAGACTGTCTTATCAATTTCAAGCATTTTTGACACGAGTTGAAGGGGATTGGAAGAGATAAGAAAGATGAAAAGTGTGTTTACTTGATTCTATCCAAGTTGAGAGGACCATTCTAAATTTTTGCTTCTACCTTTTTCTCTAACATGGATGCCTTAGGTGACACCTTCAAAATGCCTAACTTAGAAACATTTTGTGAAAGACTTACTAGGTAAGATTCCAAATTATCTAACCTTGAGTCTTCCACCTCTCAAAAGGCATTAGTTGCATCTAATCCGAAGGGCAAGGGAAAACCAAATAGTAAAACAAAATTCACACTTTCTCCATCTCAAAATTCTCATAAACTCAAAGAAAACAACTCAAAACCCAAGGAGTCTTCTAAATATAAGAATAAGTCTAGTCATTAATGCTCTTTCTATGGGGGTAGTAATCATGAAGAAAATAGGTGTTGTAAGAAAATGCAAGCCTTAGAGGATGCAATCAAGAAACAAAAAAATTCTATCTCCACTCCACCTCATTCTAATCAGCATGGAAAAACACTTAATGTTGTTGGAAGATCTTATTCACCACTTGCAGACAATTGGGTTATAGATTCTGGTGCTTCTCATCACATGACTTCTTCGAAGGAGTCTTTTGTTTCTCTAGGTTTGAGTTCTACTTACAAAATTGAGGTTGGAGATTCTTCCTTTCTTTCTATTGAGGGAAAAGGTGATATATAACTTAATGGTGGCAATATCCAAGATGCACTATATGTTCCTAACATCACTACAAATTTACTTTATGTATATCAAATTTGTCATTCTGGTCAAGGGAAAACAATGAGTTTTACACCACATGGGGTAGAAGTAAGAACTTTGTTGGAGCCTTTTTCACTTGTTGCTCATGGTATTGTTAATCATAGTTCAATACTATATCACTTTGAGGGTTTTGATGACACTTCTTCTATAGGGACAAGATTGGTTTCTCATTCAGATTCAGAGAGTAAGCTTTGGCATGAAAGATTTGGACATCTCAATTATAGATATTTGAAAGAGTTGACCACTCATGGTATGGTAGATGGTCTTCCTAGAGTTTCTTATCTTGAGGGAGTTTGTCATGGTTTTGCATTAGGGAAACAACACTAAGATCCTTTTCCTAAGAATTTTTCTAAGAGAGCTTCTTCACCACTTGAGCTTGTGCATAGTGACTTGATGGTTTTTCCTACCCCATATTTCAATGGAGCTAAGTATGCACTTACATTTATTGATAATTTCTCGAGGCGTACTTGGGTTTATTTTCTCAAGTACAAAAGTGATATTTTTCACACTTCAAAGTCTTTAAGGCTTTGTTCAAGAAATAATATTCTAGTAGCATAAAGAACCTTTGCACTGATAATGGGGGAGTACTTCAACAATGAGTTTTCTGAATTTTTGGCAACTCAAGGCATTATTCACCAGCATTTTGTTCCTCATACTCCACAACATAATGGATTAGCAGAAAGGAAGAATAGAACTTTGAAGGAAATGGCTAACTGTATGATGCATTCTAGAGATATACCTCCTATCTATTGGGCAGAAGCAATTAATTGTGCTAACTATATTTAGAATCACACACCACATAGAGAACTTGAGCATTTGACTCCAGAGGAAGCTTGGTCCAACACTAAGCTAGATGTCTCATTTTTTTGAGTCTTTGGGAGCCATGCTTGGGCCTTTGTGCCAAATAAGAAAAGGAAAGCTTTGGATAAGAAGATTAAACCCTTGATCTTTGTAGGGTATTGTGAGGACATGAGAGCTTATTGTCTTTTAGATCCTAATACACATGATGTTCTTATTCGAACACATGTTCAATTTGATGAGCATTTCACTCCTCATGATTCTTCATCTTCTTCCATTCCTTCTTCTTCATCTCATCTTGAGGATCCTTTCTTTGAGGAGATTGATGAGGAGGTTATATATACCATTGAGGATCTTATTCCCATTGATGTTGTCACTATGCCTAAGTGGGCTTGTACTACGTTTCGAGGGTAGCACCTTTCATAGAGGATCTTCCTCCCACTAGGCATCATCGGGCACATTCTACGGGTTCTAGAATTTTTGTTAGGCATTTTCTAAGGATCTAAAGTCTTTTCAAAGGCTCATGGGATAAAGGAGTGGGATGATGTGATGGCAGCTAAGTATTCTTCTTTGATGAAGAATCATACTTAGGATTTGGTATCTCTTCCTAAAGGAAGAAAGATGGTTAGGTGTAAGTGGGTATACCGAACCAAATACGCAGTTGATGGGTCCATTGACAAGTCTAAGGCTCATCTTGTTGCAAAGGGTTTTTAACAAGTTGAATGTATTGATTACTCTGAAACTTTTGCACCCGTTGCCAAGATGGATTTTGTACATCTTGTACTTGTTATTACTGCATCACAGGGGTGGCCCATATACTAGATGGATGTGAAGAGCGCCTTCTTATATGGAGATCTACAAGAGGAAATATATATGGAGCAGCCGGCTAGATTTTTTAGAATTCTTCTCTTGTTTGTTGGCTTCGACGGTCTCTCTACGGTCTCAAACAAGCCCCTCGAGCTTGGTATGAGAAGATGGATTCTTTTCTTCTATCTACTAGTTTTTTCGTTTCCACTACGATCATACAAGTGTATCTCCAACAGGTTGGTGAGAATATTGTGATACTTGTCTTGTATATTGATGATTTGTTACTTATTAGCAGCTCTTCTTCCCACATTCAGAGTATTTAGAGGGCTCTTTCTACACAATTTGACATCATAGATCTTGGGCTATTACATTATTTCCTTGGTTTCTGATTTCTCGAAAGATTCAGGATTCATTTGAGTCAACAAAAGTACACCCATGATCTTCTTAGGCACTTTGATATGGTTGATTGCAAGCCAAGTCCATCTCCTTTCCGGTCTGGAGTTACTCTTACATCCGGATGCAGCACACCACTTTGTGATCATACATTGTATAGGTAGTTGGTTGAGAGTCTCATGTACTTGACCCATACTCGCCCGATATTTCATTTGCAGTAGGGATTGTATCTCGTTTGCACATTCTCCTCATAGTAGTCACTAGTAGGCTGCTAAAAATATTTTATGTTATTTGGATGGCACTTCCCACTTTGGCTTACACTACACTAGGAGCTCTACTTGGTTGGATATACAGATTCATATTAGGTAGGTTCTATTGATGACAAGCGTTCCACTTCTAGATATCTTTTCTATCTTGGTTCTTCTCCAGTTGCTTGGGCATGCAAAAAGCTACAGGCTATTGCACTTTCATCTTCAGAGGTAGAGTACAGGGTAGCGAATAAGTGAGTCGAGTAGATTCTTTGGCTTCACTAGTTATTGACAGAGTTTGGATTCCCACAGGATTCACCAATTGTACTTTAGTGTGACAACCAAAGTGTAATTCACATTTCTCGCAACCCAATTGAGCACCAGCGGACCAAGCATATCAAGATACACATCCACTTCATTTAGCAGCACATTCAGGATGAAGTTCTTTACCTTGAGTACCTGTCAACTCGAGCGGGTTGCAAACATCTTTACGAATCCTTTTGCATCACCTCGCTACCTTGAGTTGCATGGAATGCTTGGGGTTTTAGAAGTTGTTCTTGGGGGTGTTTGTGAGAACATCTTCCTTCTTCTTCTTCTTTCTCTTTCCTTAAAGTAGGTCTCTTTCCTTCTTTTGGTTTGATATTTCTTCATGGATATATTGTACATGAGTACCTTAACGAGCCTAGTTGTGGGACTCATACCGTGGACATGCCACTTCTATTTTGGCCCCTAGCTTCACTTGAGGGGGTGTTAGAGTAGGTATTTACCTTGACTCATGTTCACCTATGTACATTATTTACCTTTATTGTATTTATCCTCACCCACTTATGTGTGTGGATATTTCTTTTTATTTATTTAGATATTACGAGATATTATCTAGTTGTTAGGTATAGTTCTTTCCTTAATCTATGGTATTAACTAGTTCTTTCCTAGATCTATAGTATTGACTAGATCCTTGATATCTAGTTCTCTCATAAATCTATGGACTTGACTAATTCTTTGAGGACTAGTTCTTTCCATGATTTATGGCTTGTTCTACGACCTTGACTAGTTCTTAGATTGTTATTCCTTACCTATATAAGCAAGGCTCATTCTCATTGTATTTCATTGAGTTCCATAATAATTATGATATTGCTTCTCATTTATTTGCAAAGGTTTATGTAAATTTATTCGGTGAATTTCTTTCATCGTATTGATCATGATGTTTGATTAGCATCGTGTTCTTGGCAGCATGATCTAGTTATCGTTCCTTTTATCTCCCAAGAAATAAAGATTTGTTATTTCCTCTCAAGTATTCAATAGTTTTAAGATCTCAAAAGTATGATTTAAATCCTCTTCCAAGGAATGAGCTAGCCACTCATTCCAAGGAAGATGGATCTTTGTATTTATGTTTATGTTTATTCATTTGTCTTTAATTCATTCTGTTGTATTGTTTTTATCTTCGTATTGTGAAAATTTAGTCTGTTGTAAACCTGCAGGTATTTCTTGTAATTTTACTTATTTCCCATTCATCAATTTCAATTTATGCAAGTGTGTTTTATTCTTGTAAGTGTGAAGTGTGATTTCCTTTATGCAAGTGTGTTTACATTTCTACAAGTGTGCATTTAAATTTCCACATGTGTGCTTTTATTTATGAAAGTTTAGTTTGTGTTTAAAGGAGTTGCTTTCAAGATCTTCTTCTCTTAATGCATACACCATCAATCACCAGCCACTGAATTGACATTATTAATGGCTAGGATTGATGACCCGATTAATGATGTTTAAGGGGTAAATTTCACGAAAACGATCTGTAGGATTTTAAAAGGCAAGCTGGTAAATTTCTAACTTATGAAATTTTAATCAATTGATCTTCTTCCTCTCTCAACATGTCAATTAGACATAGAGAATTGTTCTTAGATGGATTTAAGATGGATTTGGAAGGAATTTTTTTTTTTATTTACTCCCAATTAAAAAAAAATACAACCTTGATAGCAAAAACGACAACAAAACTATTTGAGCCCAATTTTGCTAAGTTTTCTAAGAAATTCCTTAAGTGTTTTTGTCCAATTGAATTTATTTAGGGCATACTACTTCAATTTAATCGTTTAATTTGTTATTTCATTGTTGTAAATTCAAATTATGCATTTTGGATAAAGTATTTTCTTGATTGAAAATACAAAACAGTTGATCAAATCTTAAAGGATCTATTTGTTATTTTCATCTTTCCAAAGTATTATAATTCATTTCAATTTTAATATAATACATTTAGTTGATTCAAATCAAACTATTCTAAACCAAAATGCAATTCGATTCTAATTTTATACATGTCAAAAGACGAGTTACGTATTTTCCTCACACACATTTCTTCCTTTCAAAAGAGATTTCAAATACATTTCAAACTCATATTTTAAACAATAGTAGTTCCAATCATGAAAAATAATGCAACTTTTATTTCAAAGACAAGATTTCCTTCTTTTACAACTTCTTTTTCTATTGATGTTCACAATACAATATACAAAATACATCTCTTTCTTTCAAGACAAAAATAGAGTATATCTCTCCTTTACAATTAAAAATTACAACTTTCATATTCAATACAACATATTTCCATTACAAAACATATGCAAGTTCATCCCCTTCAAGTGCGAAAGGTTACAATAAGATTTCATTCCAACAAAGGACTATCAAACCCTTTTTCTTCTTCTTCTTTGATCCGAACAACAACATGAGTATTTATCATCCTCCCAATTTTGATCAAAACAAGAGCAAGGGAAAGACAATGCCCTCCACCCAAACAAGACATGCAACGAAAATGAGAAGCCATTCTTTTTCATTATCCCCTGAGCCCTAACCATAATGCAATAGAATATGTGATTTAAATCATGACAACAAAGGCTTCCACAACACACAAGCAACATTTTCACATTTAAAACGCAGTCCAAAATAGAATGTAGTTTACAACTACATTAAAGTATGACAAATAACATTAAGGTTTCATCAAGCAAGCCAAAGGAGAAAGAAACTATGGGGGATGCTACTTATGCATCCCAAAGGGGAAATGGGTATCACCACCTAATTTCAAACAACCAAGATATAGTATATCAAAGCCCTGACATGCCCTTATGGCTCCCTAAGTTCCCCTATTCCTCACATTTCCTTATGCCTCCCCAACCTCTTATGGCACCCCATAACGAGTAAAGAAATGCAAGCTATTTCTTTGTAAGGTGGAACCCAAATCCCATCTCCCTCCACATTTATACATCCCCAAAACACTTGTGCCTCCCACAAAATGAACCCCATAGTCTTCTCCTACACCATTTCTAGGCCATCTATCCAATATCCCACAAACATACCAAAACATTGAACAATAACAATTTCATAAACATAAAATAATCATTCCAAGAGCCAAGATCCTACCTCTCCATGATGGAGTTGTTCCAAGTTCCAAAACAACAACTTTATCCCAATGCAAGCAATCCAAATCAGCCAAGCACAAGCATGCAAAAATCTTCCAAAAACTTCTCCAAAGAAAGAGCTCCAAAAAGCAACAGAATTCACCCCAAAAGGAGTTTCCAAATGTGAAGCCACCAAAAGGGTGTAACCCCAAAACAATAAAATGAATTCAAATATATAGAAGGGGGAAGAGAGGAGGATGAGGTGGATCTTTGTAGGATGCCACATCACACATCCTCAACTCCAACTCACAAGTCAACTTCAATCTCCAAGACACAATAAATAAGTAGGTGAATAATATGATAGTCTTACTTACACACTAAAATTAAGCCCATATCCCAAAGGACTGAAATTAATTTTAAGCAGAAGTGCTATTAAAACATTCAACTAGACTTATAGAAATGCATAATGAAGGCTAGCTTTGAACTATCCAACCATAGGTAAGGTTGGCATATAAATTTAAGAGGTATGGGACAAGTTTAACTTGTCCCACAAGCCTCCAAAATTAGTCCCCAAGGACAATTTCAAATTCCAAAGAAGATGAAGTGTTTCATGCTCCAAATTTACTTACATATCTCTTACACATCACTTACACATTGCTTACACATATCTTACAACATTTAATACAAGAGTCACCCACTCCAATAATTGCTTTCTTATAACCCAATTTGATTAATTTATTTTAACAATATGATTTCTCACATTATATACCACAATTTATTTAAATAAAAGGGATATACACATCACTTAATAAACACAGACAATCATCAATAAAAAAGAACTAAAAAAATAAATACACATAACCCTTGGTCATGTTTAAAGGTGATCCCCCATGGGAATCCCTAGCACAATCAAACACACAAACAAATACAAGTTGCCATGGTGACCTTGTTGAATTCATCTAGAATTCCACCTTTGTGGTTCGTATCCAATCCCATGATGTTTGTTGCAATATTTTAACCTACAAAACTAAAATACCTCCTTCAAACTTGTTGCCATATCAAAACATCCAAAATAATATAAATAAAATTCTAAAATCATCTAGATATATGAATCACAATAACATCAAGCAACCAACAAGATAATTTACAATTTTACTCAACAACTATATTATCATCAAATAATTTTCATTTCTAGGTCTACTCACAATATCAAAATATCACATGTCCGAACAACATCCATAATATACCCATATCAAACAACACATCATTATCAATATATAAAAATGTCTCTAATAATCATCATGCATCATATCGAATCAAGGTCAACAATAATCCATGATCTAACATCTAACATCATACTATAATAAATTCCATAATCATGTCTATAATATAATCAGTAGTATCATGATCAGTATCAAAAGGTGTCAAAAGGAAGTTGGCACTACATCAATGAGGAGGGTGTCTTCTTCTCGTCATTGGAAATAGGTTAGGAGGATATCATTTCCTACTGCCCTTTTCTTATTATTGTGATTTGAAGATGAAGAAAGCTATGGATTTTCATGTTGATCAAAAGATGAAGATATATGTTTTGAGACCAAAAGAAGAGTCATATTTTTTATATTCTACTATGTTGTTTCCACCTTGGAGTGGAAAACTTGTATGAACTCATATTTTTAAGTGAGATCTTCTAAAGTGATTGTTAAGTTGTTTATTGCAATGGTTGAATGAAGAAATTGTAAGTTGTAATAAAATGGTCTTCTTGTAAAAGAAAATTTTAAGTATGCATTGTATTAGTTTAAAGTAAGAATTTTGGAGTTGTAATATAATGAGAATGAAGCTGTTTTCAAATTTGGAATTTAATAAAAAAATTGCATCGTATTTCATTTGAAAATGGTTCTCCTTGCATTGAAGTCACTTGAAAGTGTATAGATTGTTTTGCTTTTTATTTTCTCTTGGCAATCTTGGTTTTAATTATAAAAATGAGAAGGAACTTGCATTTGACTTGTGTTTATATTCGATAGCCTCTTTTAAATGAATTTACAAGTAGTGAAATTTTAAGTATTATGAATATAAGAATGCAATCGTGCAACTTAAACAATGTAAGCCTCTATATAGTTTTGAATCAAAAAATAATAATCCTTCTTTATTTGTATACCTTTAACTATAGACCCAACAACTTCACCATATCAAAATATCAATATTGTTATACCAAAATGTATTCATTTAAGTGTTCTTATTATTTTTTAAATGTTAGAGTAGGTATTTACCTTAGCTCATGTTCACCTAGGTACTTTATTTACTTTTATTGTATTTATCCTCACCCACTTATGTGTGTGGATATTTCTTTTATCTTATTTAGATATTAGGAGATATTATCTAGTTGTTAAGTATATTTCTTTCCTTAATCAATGGTATTGACTAGTTTTTTCCTTGATCTACGATATTGACTAGATTCTTGATGTCTAGTTCTCTCCTAAATCTTTGGTCTTCACTAGTTCTTTGATGACTAGTTATTTCCCTGTTTTATGGCTTGATCTACGACCTTGAATAGTTCTTAGATTGTTATTCCTTACATATTTAAGCAAGGCCCATTCGAATGTATTGCATTGAGTTCCATAATAATATATGATATTCTTGCTCATTTGTTTGCAAAGGTTTTATGTAAAGCTATTCGGCGAATTGATTTCATCTTATTGATCGTGGTATTTGATTAGCATCTCGTGTTCTTGGCTTGGTATGATCTGGTTATCCTTCATTTCATAAAACTATTCAATTGGATTTAGGTTACAATGGATTGTTGAAAACTAATTTTAAAAAAGGACCTAGTTATATATATATATATATATAAACCCAAAAATATACCAATCAACTGCATTATCTTTACTAAAAATAACAAATTTTATAACCCAAGGGGCACTTTGTAAGGTTTAGGGAGCCATGTGGCCATATGGAAAAAAAAATTAAATAAAAGAATTCTAATTGGTGCAGGCGGCACCCCCACACATATCTATATTTAGTTAAATAAAAGGTAGAGTACGGGTAAGTGCCCCCACCCCCATTTCTTACACAACCAATGCATTTGGAATATGACCCATCCTTTACTCAAGACTGGTTCTTTTTAGAGATCGAACCACCATATTAATATTATAAGATTATATATATATATATATATATATATATATATATATATATATATATATATATATACATACACACACACACACACACACACACACACACACATTCACACACACACACACCTAAAAATGCCAAATATTAGGCAAAATAAAACAAGGAAAAATAGATACCCACAACCGGATCTTGGTGGGATCCTTATAATACAAAAAAAAAGTGTGGAGAAAATCACATTCTAGAATCCTTAAACCAATAATAAAATGGAGGAAAAGTTTCTTCCATTTTCATAACCAAGACAAAAATATCATGGATTCCCTCAAGTATCCATGGCCTTCACTCTCCTTCAACCTACAAAATAACAATCAACAAATGAAGGGACTACTGCAAGAAAGGAATAAAAAAGACAACTTAAGGATTTTAAGGGCATTTTAGAAAACCTTAAATCTAAAGGTCCATATTAATCTAATCTAAGGGTGGAGGATTGTCCCTACAATTTTAAGTTCTCATTTTTTTGGGATTGGGTAATTTCCTTTTAAATAAAAAGGATGGGTGTTGGTTGAATGGGGTCACTTAGTGGTTAGGTCATGTTGTGACCTTTTTGTTATAAAGTAATAAATAAATGGCATTGGGTTGTAAGGATTCACTAAAAAAATTGTGCATTGTATTTTGATAATGACCTAATGGGATTAAAGTAATTAAAACTAAAGGGTATGGTTCAATAACTAAACGATAGGTATTGTTTTTAAGTTATTAAGACAGATAGATTTAAACCACTTTAGGAATTAACCTATAATAAACTAATGTGGATTTTTAAATGAGGTGAAATAATGAGATTAAATGTGTCAATATATGTATGTGTGTGTACATACACACACACATACACAACATAGATATATATATATATATATATATATATATATATATATACGAAACTTTAGAAAAGTATATAAATCTCGTATTAAATTTTAAAAGATAAATTCAAATTGATTCAAGATCGACGTATTAAAACGGCGAGACAGTTAGTGGTGGTAGATGGATTTAATTTAATTTAAATGTATTTAACAAAAAAAAATCCATAATTCTTTTTTCAAATTAATTAATGGAGTTAACATAATTTTCGTGTGTCAAATTTATAAGCATTACACCATATTTAGAAGAAACAATAGAAAGAAGCATCTTAAAAGTACTTTAGTATCCATTCCAATTGGTAAATTTCTAATAAAAGATTTGAATTTACATAGGAATTGATGAAAATACCTAAAGAACAATAGGAAATAGATTTTGAAATGAAAACATGAATGATTTACTATTGCAAAGTGGTGGTTGAAAGATTGGGTAATGGAATTCTTCAATACTTATGATTTATCTAAAGTTTTCTACTAAGTCACTTTCAAATACAATTATTATTGGATCCAATATATTTGAAGAATATATATTTTATTTACCTAAATAATATATTCCAAAAACATTATTTATTTGCCAAGTTTTAAAATTTGATGCTTTATATCATTGTTACAATCAAATAGTGAATAATTTAAAGGAATTGTACAATTCCTTCATTTAAATGAAAATGGAAACAGAGATGGAGGCTTCTTATGAAGACAATAATGGCCGCCACCAAAACTTGATTACTGATTGTGGCATATTACAACTTTACTCATTTTATTGGATATTTTTGGATAAACACTTTTTGTTTACATTTAGTATATGTCTTATGCTCAAAATGCTTAAATCTAGAAATGAAAGAGTGTATCACAAATGAACTTTTTTAAAGTCTAAGATCTTATAATTTTCCTTGGTCGTGCTAGGAAATGCCACTAACAATTTAAAGTTTACTTCAACAAATGAAAAAGGATGCCCACATTATTTGCGTTTATTCTATTCTATGATAGCTTCTTGAGATACTTTTTGATTGAAATAGAATGGCAAGTAAATTTGTTTAGTAAGATATTTTATTTGGTGAATATTATAATTTATTTATTTACTTATTCAGATATTATTATTTATTAAGGAATTGTAATGAAAGAATTTTTTTTAATGTATTTTATGATTTTTATAAAAAAGTTAATTAATTATTTTATCTTAAAATTTAATACGAGGATAAATTTATGATGGAATATAATTGGTTTTATTGATTTTATATTTTATAAATCATAATAATAGAAGGTATTTTTGAGAAATATTTGTGTAAACATAAAATTTAAGGATTTATTTACAATGTGCACATTCTTATATTTAATTAATTTTTTATATAGTCGGTTTTTTTTTTTTTAAATGTATGTGTACATTATCTTTTAACAACATGTACTTTATTTAGCTGAAAATAAATTCTTAAAATTTGGTTTGCTTGATATCAAAATCCTATCCATTCTTCATGTATAAGCTTCATTCACTTACAATAAATTTTCTAACATAACATCTTTACGCCAAAGGCGTTCCTCTATGGGAAAGGGCTTTGCGGACATTCACGAGACTATGTAAAATTTGATGATCGTTTAAATGTTTCCACTTTCTAAAGTTGTTTTTAGTTGTTTTGATCGATACTACATGTTTTAGGATTTTGGTATTTAGTATATTTTTATCATGGGTATTACAGGAGGATGTATATTGGATTTGGGTTAGGGATTCCACAAGTTGTGTAGAGCATGAGAATGTTTGGTTGCATGTTGGGATGAGTCATTTTCATCCATGTTCAGGTGCGGGATGAAGATGATGAAGTATCTAAGAGCATGGACTATCGAAGTGCCGAATGGGAGATCGATTATAGATATGCGCCAATACTAGATTATCCAAGTTACAATTCAAGTAGCGAGTTCATGAATACCACATGTGGAAAGGCGAATTATTCGGAGTGGGTCGGTGTCCTGTTCGCCTAAAATATATAGTATATTTTTTTTGGGGGGTCGGCTTCGCCTTCATTTGAAAACATCTCCTATAAAAACCTATGTGATTCGCCGGGTAGTATACCTCAAGTAGCTTACCAAATTACCAATACTGTGAAATTTGAACTCGCATACCCTTGAGCACCAGAGATTCATATTACTGTTAGCCTGTGATTGTTGACGCGCGACAAATGCAGTGTTGACGCGCGACAAGGGCATTATTGACGCGCGAAAAGAGCTGTACTGACGCGCGACAAGACTCAAGAGTTGTACTGACGCGTGACAAGAGCTATACTGACGTGCGACAAGTGTTGTATTGGCACGTGACAAGAGCTGTATTGACGCGCGACAAGAACTTTATTGATGCGCGACTTGGGCTAGGAAGTGACGCGTGACAGAGGAAGGGTTGACACGCGACATTCGGCAGAGCGAGTTGATGCGCGAAAAGACCTCAGAGGCTGGACAGAGTCGCTTCTTGGTTCTTTTGCTAACGCAGGAATCTTTTCAGAATAATGGAAGGTGTCAGCTCAAAGAATACGAATAACCTAAAAGTAAGTAAGAAATCTCAGAAATCACTCTTCAAGTATTTTGGAAACTCTGCGGATACAGATATTGTAAATACCAATCATATAGATGCCACCAAAAAGAATCAGAATACTGACTGTGTGGAAGGTATTATTGAGGTGGACATGCATTCTACACAGTATCACAGTCAAACAAATGAAACCTACGATAATATGCCAGATCTTGAAGATATTGTTCCTGTTGGGGTGCAACCAGAAGTGCGGCTAGATATCACAGATATAAACACTCGGCAAAATGGAAGGCAATCAAAATCAAACTGGTCCAAGAAAGAGGAAACGGGTGATTGTGATATTGCTCAAAATTCTACTCAAAAAGTAAAGCATTGAAAACGAACAAGAATATGTGGACCATTGGCGAGAACATACAAGTTTGATTGGGTAGCTAAATTTCCATTTATTGAACCTGTACAATCCTCTAATTCTGAAGAAATCCCATGTGAATGTACATGTACAATATGTACGTGGAAATTGGGAAAGCAACAAAAATGCAAATGAAGCTGGACACTATAGAAAAACATTGTGGAAAACAATATTTAAGCGAATGTGGGGCGGATGGCCAAAAATCAAAACACATAGGTGGAAAACTGAAAAAGAATGCATGCATGTTAGATACGCAGCGGAATATGAGGCAGAGCAGAAAAAACATAGACATCTATTGGAAAAGGGAGGAACGATCACATTGCATATTGGTAAGATGAAAGAAACAAATCTACATGCAAAATTCATACAATTCTCTACTCTTTTTCAAATACTTAAAAAGGAAGAGCGATGTCGGATTTCCTCGATTTCAATGTTTTGTATCAATTTAACGGAATCTTTGAATGTACCTCGGTCTCATTGGTGCGAGAGTAGTGGATGGGAAATGGCAAAATGCCTCTCGATGATAGAGAAGGAAGATTTGAAAGAGAATGTAAAAAAGTAAACTTTATCTCTCTTTCAATTGATGAAGTGATCAGCAGTGACAACACCGCATGGGTATGTATCCACATCTATACATTAGAAAATCATATAAGGACACCTCATCTGTTGGGTGTTATGAAAATGGTTGAAAACTGCAATGCTGAAAACCTATATAAAATAGTTGTTTCTCATTTGAAAGATGTTGCCGGTATGACTGATTATGAAATTGCTACGAAGTTGGTATGCATTGGAGCAGATGGTGCATATCGTCATGCAGGGTCACGAACAGTGTGTGTTAGATTACAAACAACGGTGGCTCCATATATGCTACTTATTCTTTGTATGGCTCACGAGAATGAATTTGGCATATAAAATGGTAAGCAAACCACGAAAATGTTGCTAAATTAGAAGACCTCATAAGAGAACTTCATGCCTATATGTCAAGCAAAGCAAAGCGTTTTCTCGAGTTCAAAAAATTTGCAATTGGAATTCTGGATGGCAAAAACTTCGAAGGATGTGGAGACTAGATGGATATCTTTGTATGAACCTGCATGCAGAGTTCGTGAGGAGTATCCTTCATTGGTTGGTTTCATGCACAAATACCATCATGATGTTGATAGGGCAAGGGACCTGTTGTTCCGCTTAACTGATTTGGAGACATTGCTTACATTGGTTGGTATTCTTCCAATGTTAAAGGAGATCAATACACTGATGAAGCATGCACAGGGCAGATTAATCTATATTGTGGATTTTATACGGATGAGGAAAATGGTATGTCAAAGTCTTGATATATTGTACTGTTCCCAGGATAGTTTTGATGCACCTGTTTTTGAAAATTGGAGAGATTTATTAGATCTTAAAAATCCTAACACCTTTTTGAGATTTAATATCCACGATCACCTATGCATCTCTGTTAATGGGAGGGAAATACCAATGCACATTTTGCAAAAACGTCAAGATATTACAGGATCGGAACGAGAAGATGTTCCCGTGACACGTAATTTGTTTGAGTCTGTGATAATTGAAACCAGAATAAAGCTTAAAAAAATTTCAGAAACCTTGTCATCGGAAATTAGGGAACGTTTCTGTAAAGATAAAATTCTGGAAGCCATGGGTGTGATGAATCTGAATTTTTGGAATACAGAAGGTGGCCGTGTGAGACTTTGTCGATAAGCATTTCCAAAAATCAATGGGTACAATAATGGAACAATTTACAAAGACGCGTCGAGCTTAAGGGTAGAGAAATCACGGGTATATCTTGAATGCCGATTTATTAAAGTCTCAGTCAACAAATTTTGCAACAACAATGAGGAACCAATATAGGAATTTAGATCAACCTTCTGAAAGTGGAGCTATTACAAGGCTGTGGCGAGAATCTATCAAAGTTCTATCTTACAAGAAGATATCGGTGAATACTTCAGACTATATGAGTTATGCCGACAATGATTTTGGGGTCTGTGGAGGATGAAAGGGTTTTCGATTGCATTGTCATTTATAAAATCAAAGCGAGAAACAGGTTGGATAAAAATCAGAAAGTTACATGAGGTGTTACGTTTCTCGATACTCCTCAAAACCTTTTCGTTTGACAGAGCAATTGTGCAATGGAATTCCCTTTGCGAAAGAAGAGGTGTAAATAATACAGCTACAAGTACAAATACTCCCAACCTTGAGAGTGTAAATGGCTCTTCGTCACATTCTACGAAGACAACATCGACTTTGACGAATTTATTGATAATGGATTGTTTCAACTTTAAGTAGGTATCTTCTTTATCTATCTTTTATTTTTATCATTAAAGATGTTACAGGTCTATATACTAAAAATGTCAGGCAATTCACCCATCTATCTACTAATCCATTTCTCGTGTTGGAATTTTTTAAAACACAGATCTAGCTCATTACCAGTGGCAGTGATGATTTCAACTTTAAGCAGGTATCTTTTTCCCCTTAATCTTATTGTTTGTTTCTATTCATTTTTTGTCACAGCAATTGCTCACTGGAATTCCCTTTGCGAAAGAAGAGGTGTAAATACCTTGAGAGTGTAATTGGCTCTTCGTCACATTCTACAGAAGACAACATCGACTTTGATGAAGCTATTGATAATGGATTGTTTCAACTTTAAGTAGGTATCTTCTTTATCTATCTTTTATCTTTATCATTAAAGATGTTACAGGTCTATATACTAAAAATGTCAGGAAATTAACCCATCTATCTACTAATCCATTTCTCGTGTTGGATTTTTTTAAAACAAAGATCTAGCTCATTACCAGTGGCAGTGATGATTTCAACTTTAAGCAGGTATCTTTTTCCCCTTAATCTTCTTGTTTGTTACTATTCATTTTTTCAGCTATGGTTATATTTAAAGATGTTACAGGTGTATGTATTTACATTTAGTTAAATACAATCTTTTTATTTTTTGAAAACGTGGGTTGACATCCGTCCGAGGAAGCTGTTACTTCTCGGGACTGACAATGTCAGGCAACTCACCCATCTATCTACTAATCCATTTTTTGTGTTGAATTTTTTAAGACAAAGATATAGCACATTACCGGTGATGATTTCAATTTTAAATAGGTATCTTCTTCAACATAATCTTATTGTTTGTTACTTTACATTTTTTCAGCTCTTGTTATCATTAAAGACGTTACAGGTCTAATTCTTTATATTTACATTTATTTAAAGATATTGTTGGTCTATATATTTAAAGATGTTGCTGGCACTTCTCAGGACTGATAATGTCAGGCAACTCACCCCTCCATCTACAATGTCATGTTACCCTTGATGATTGCAATACTCAAGAGGTAAGTTAACCCGTAGCATATTTGCAATTATGTTTAATTTCTTACCAGTGATGATTCTTTCTTGATTTCATAGAATTATATTTAATTTATTTTTAAATACAAGTCCACATAAAATTCTCGAATAAAATTCACATAAAATTCGGGATAAACAATACATCATCCTCATTATCATCATCTATCATTAATTATCAATTATCATCATTCATCATCTACGTCCACATACAATTCATGACAATGCAAGTAAACAAGAAACATACATATAATTCATGATAATCAACATCTAATGCAATTAAAATTAAAGATTGTATGTAAATCCATATAATTAAATTCAAAGACCATAGTACATACACAATAGACAATAGTAGAAGTTTTCAAATTCATTATTTAAAGTTTCCACAATAATAAAAGTTTCTAGTTTTCAAAACCCTCTTTTTCTTTATCCAATTCTACTCCTCTGCACTATTCCCCAACGGCTTCTTCCACTGTGGCTGTACCTCTTTACCAAACACCAGAAATCTCCATGCGATAGCAAATTTGGATCAGTTGCAGCGTATAAACTATCCTGTTGCCAATAATTTTCGTAACGACTAATAATCTCATTGATAAGAACCTTAGCCCTTCTGTCCCATTCTATAAGCTGATTGATATGAGGAAGCATCTCCATCTTTCTCATCAACCCACACAAAATCTTTTTTATGCTTGTCCAGATCTATGAAATACTCCTTGCCCTCTTTAGAAGTACTTGTGCCCAAACCGGGAACCCTGTATGGTCCAAGCAACAAGTGATACATAATCAGCAAGTGAACAAAACCATAACTTGAAAACATATAAAGAGAGAACAAACTAGCATTACTTTGTTGTACTATATGGTCCAGCCGGTTATCGATCCACTCAATGATTCTCTCCAAGCTTCATACTCAGGAATTGTGTAGAAAGATAACACATTTCCATTTTTGTGAGTTGCCTACATCAACATGTGCCGACATTAGACATGGAGATACATAACATCTGGAGGCTTAGAAAACAAATATAAAAAGTCTCGAAACACAACCAAATATACAGGGGGAACATTTACAGAAACTAAACTGCGCTATACAAAGATCATGTACCTGGTCTGTCATTATCATCAGATGGCCATATCTTAAAGATTTAATGTTGTCATATATTTTATCTTCCTGTAGACCAAGTATTTTTTTTCTATTTACTATCTCTTTATTCTCCATTTGTTGGTGAGTGGTAGCTTCCCAAAAAATAGATATTCCTGCCACCTGATAGGATAAAGATAAATAAAATAACAAAAAATTAAATTGGAAAGTGATGTCGAAACATGTCACAATACTACCAAATTCGGTATTCACATTTCCCGATTAAAGGCACAAACACTTACAGCGACTGCAAGAGCCTTGGCTGAGTCACCCTCCATTAATATTAAAGTACATTGATCAGAATTCTTCCCCCCTGCTTGATTTGCTTCATCAGGTTTGGGAACATCAATTAATTTCCTCTTCTTGGTTCCATCAGTTTTCTTAAGATCTTTTTTTTGTTTAAAATTTTCCACTACACTCATCAGGTAAAACAAACTTACAAAGCTCATCTTAGACACTAGCATTGCAAAAATTACATGTACTCAGAAATGCTACATATTAGACACCACGCCTGGATATATGGACATGGGCTAAAAATGTGAAACAGAATAAAAAATATGAATTAAAACGAGTTATACTTACAATCAACATGGAAACCAAACGTTGATTCGAGAAATTTCTTTTCTTCCACGAATGTTGCCTTGGTTGTAACAATTGGTAAATTCTTTTCTTCCACAAGTGTTGCCTTGGTTGTCACATAAAAAATGCCATCCTTTGAATTGTAGGATCACAGAAAGTAATTCAAAATATCCGGATCTGTTTCGAAATGGGGCATATTAACGATATGGATGTGAGGGCATAAGGGACATCGATTGAATTGGATTCTCTTGATTTTTGTTACTGAACTTGCAGTTGGGAAGCATTGAGACCTACAAAAATTCAAGAGCCGAGAAGATGAAAATGAGAAAATGACAGGTTGAAGGGTATTTATAGGCTAAATAGGCGTCAATGGCTTCACATGACGCGCGTCAATAGATGCCAGTGACGCACGTCAATAGATGCCACTGACGCGCGTCAATAGACGCCATTGACGCGCGTCAATAGATGTTACTGACGCGTCAATAGATGCCAATGACGCGTCAATAGATGTTAGTGACGCGCGTCAATAGATGCCAATGACGCACGTCAATAGATGACAGAGACGCGCGTCAATAGGGTCGATGTCGCGCGTCAATAGGGACATTGACGCGTGTCAATAGGGGCGATATCAAAATTTAATGGAATTGAAGTT
The DNA here is from genome assembly GCA_018340775.1 of Taxus wallichiana var. yunnanensis. Taxonomy (NCBI): domain Eukaryota; kingdom Viridiplantae; phylum Streptophyta; class Pinopsida; order Cupressales; family Taxaceae; genus Taxus; species Taxus wallichiana. The sequence goes on along the minus strand of CM031242.1, from coordinate 837,658,924 downwards.
TTCACCTCTTTTGCAGTAGAGGAAATTCCCTTCATGTTTGCAATGCAGCCAATTGAGATGAAGATTTCAAATTTATCCCCAGACCAAAGAAACAAACAGTGATTGGTGTGTACTTGATGATGATAGGGTCTTGTTTAATAAGTTCATAAAGAAACTTGTTTGAGATGAGGTACCAGTAAGGCACTCTTGACAAAATTCACACAATGTTATCTTTTTAAGATGATCCAACCTTGCACTCTTGACAAAATTTACACAATGTTACATTTTTAAGATGATCCAACCTTGCACAGAGAACGTTATGTTGAGCTGTAAATTTTTTTTCAATATTTTAGACACTTGATTTTATAGATTGTACTTCAAGAAGATCATGATTAATCAATTCAAGGCATAGAAATGGGGGAGCTTCAAGAAAATTGTCTTCAAACATACACTTGAACATTGTATCTTCAGCAATGGAAAACAAAACAAGGTGGTAGCAGGAATTTTATACTTTGATACTCATTGCACGGGTCAACCAAGTATTTCATCAGCTCAACAATGATAATTAGAAGAAAGTAAAAACAACTTTCCGTTACACAACAATTTTGATCACTTTACCCTTATTGTATCTTTCAAACCTTCTTGTAACTAATACGATATGTAAACAACCTTATTGATCTATGATCGTATGCACCACCTTACAAATTTGAAAAAAAAGAGATTTTTTAATTCAACAACTGCAAGAATCAGTCCCGAAGAGAGAATCTCAATATGTGAATCCTATACAACATATTTTACTATGATCATGTTTGCAAAATTCAATATTTTCTTATAGACTCAAAATTATTCCAACTTATAGCCTCCCAGTTCTAATCCACAGTTATTCTTCACCCTTATCAAATATAAAAAAATGATCCAGTTCTTCAACCTATGAACTTCATATATACAGACTTTGGTTAATTCACATGGTTATTCCAACTTTGGTTAATCTAGCCTCCATAGCCTCCATAATCTACTCTACACAAAACAATATCCATGATAAAAAAACCATATTTTTAAACCATGCTCTTGATTATTTCCCAAGCTCTGTAAAAAGAGATTACGCACTAATATAGAGGTGAATCTCTTTAAAATAGAATTTTCCGACACCATAATTCTATTAAGGAGAAATCCTAAATAGTAAAGATCTGTTTACCAATGTTCTTTTTCCCCAAAGACAATTTTCAAGATAATTAAAGTCCCACATTAAATTGATCATCGTCTTTCATCATCATCTATCATTGATTATCAATTGTCATCATTCATCTACGTCCACATACAATTCATGACAATGCAAGTAAACAAGAAACATACATATAAATCATGATAATCACCATCTAATCACCATATAATTAAATTCAAATACCATAGTACATACTCAATAGTAGAAGTTTTCAAATTCAATATTTAAAGTTTCCTCAATAATAAAAGTTTCTAATTTTCAAAACCCTCTTTTTCTTTAGACAATTCTACTCCTCTCTCTTCCCCAACGGCTTCTTCCATTGTGGCTGTACCTCTTTCCCCAACACCAGAAATAACCCCTGAACTTATAAGATCTTCAGCAGCGCTGTCCAGATTTTTTAAAATTCTTTCTTCTTGATTTGTTGCATCTCCATGCGACAGCAAATTTGGATCAGCAGCTGCTTTGGCTTTGAACAATATGTCAGGGTCGAGACCATGCTCTTTAATTATCCGCTTTAGTGTATTGTTTTGTTTGTTAACCAAAACAATACTTTGCTTCAAATTTTTTGCTGCGGATAAGCTGTTCTTTGCTGTTTCCAAGTGAACTTGTAAAACCTTTGCCTGACTCTTCAAATTTTCATATTTCAACTGCACAAAAAGAGTAATGTCAATTCAAAATATTAATGTAAATTCAAATTTTTAAATTAAAAAAAAATGATTGTTTGAATGTAATAGTACTTACAACCGCTCTATCTCTTTCGACATTTGTGATTGATACCAAATCCTTGTCCTTGGACCATTTGTTAAAATATGCCTGGGCCTCGGCACTAATATTTTCCAATTTGTTTAGTGCCTTATCTAAAATGCCGTCTTTATAGTTGTTAAACGTGACAATCCCACATTTTACTTGGGTAAGTAAGGAATCCATCTTCGCAGGTTGATTCTGGACTGCAGCGTATAAACTATCCTGTTGCCAATAATTTTCATAACGACTAATAATCTCATTGATAAGAACTTTAGCCCTTCTCTCCCATTCTATCAGCTGTTGGATATGAGGAATAATAAACTCACTGACATGGGATTGACAATCATTACCTATTAAGTTCTCCAAAGGAAAAGGTGGGAACTCTTCACTATCTGAATCTGATGCAGACGATCTTGCTGGAGAAGAATGGGGGCTTTCACAAAGATCAACTGCTCCTTGTTTCTGCCTTTGGGTGGGCTGATCCTGTTTTTGAAAAAATAAATCAAGATTTAGTTAAACAAATTTAAATAAGAATGTAATCCAAAATTGTAAAGCATATTAAAATTGAAATTTGAAGTATACCTTTCGGCCTTGAATCATCTCTGCATGGTATCGAAAAAACCAGTTGGGTCATTGCTATCAATGCCCAAATAATCTTCATCTAAATTTATATTGTTCAAAACAGATATGCCCATTGCACTGGGCAAGCCACCAAGTGAGAGAGTTGGAATTCGAAACGAGGTGTCAAGGTTTAGTGTCCCACTAGGGGCTGGAGCAAAAGGCATGCGTTTACCAATGTTCTTTTTCACTGAAGCTCTGGTTGGCATTTTAAAAATTAATGGTTGAGTGGGAGTCGGTGCCGTGGTTTGATCATGACTGACATGTGCTGAAAAGTATAAGAAAAAAATGAAACATATTAAAACAATTCATAAAGTGAAAACTACGAAATTAAACGTACTATAGAAAAGTTGTACCTTGTTGTCGAGGGGTTGATTTTTTTGGTGCTACGGGTGGCCTTGTAGGAGTTGAACTCAGTGGCTGTTCAGAAGATATGAATGCATGCGACTGTATGGAGTGAGTTGGGGAAGAAGGTTCCAAATTCCCTGCAATTCATCAATATTAAATGTTGTCAATTCATTTGGTTAAAATTTAAATTGAAAAATAAATATGCAACTTTGGAATTTGTAAATAATATATGAGAATGTATTACTTCTCTGGCGTTTAACGAGTTCAAACGCTTGAGGGTTTGGAGAGTGAGCTTCCATTTCAGATTGGGATTCCCCCGAAGCCTCCGCGTGTTGTTGGCCTCTTCCTCTCGATTGCTTCTTTTTTCGGGGAAGGGCTTCAAGATATCTTCTCTGCAAAACATTAAAATTTAAGATTTAATAACTGTGCAATGTAATGACGAAAATTGTAATACAATTACAAACTAAATAGTTTATACCTGTTGTTCATCAAATGGAATTGAGAATTTCTTCAAAGCCTCATCAGAGCAAGTAGGAATTTCTTTATGTTTTAAATTTAAAAGTGCCTCATAGTAGAAGCCGAGGAGATAGTTTGTTGAATAAATGAAAGGTTTATCTGACAGTTTTGAATTTGTTATGTCAGTTCTTATTTTTTTGGATAGATATGTGCACCAATCGAATTTATGTTTTGAGATAGTGGCACAAATATATGCAATGGCCCAATTTGGTATATCCGTTTGGCGACCCTGCAAAACAATTCTGGCTTGAAAAAATGAAATAAGTGCAGCAAGAAAGTGGTGTGCAACTGATTGTGTATCTACACCACGCCTGGATTTATTGACATGGGCTGCAAATGCCAAACAGTGAAAATTACTTTAAATTTATAACAGCAAATTGTATCAGAATAAAATACAGATAAAAAAATAAGAATTAAAAGGAATTATACTTACAATCAACATGGAAACCGTACGTTGACTCGAGAAATTTCTTGTCTTCTTCCACGAGTGTTGCCTTGGTTGTAACAATTGGCAAATTTCTGATAGGAAGGCCAGTAAACCGATGTATGTCATTTGCTTCAATAGTGAATTGGAACATTTGGCCATCATTCAGAGTCACATAAAATATACCGTCCTCTGAATTGTAGCATGACAGAAGGTAATTCAAAATATCCGGATCTGTTTCGAAATGGGGCATATTAATGAGCCCTGTAAATTCACACTCTTCCATTATAGCTTGATATTCTGAAGACATCTTTAAGGCCGTATGGATGTGAGGGCATAAGGGATTCCTGTAGTTGATCTTGGAAATCGATGGAGTTGGATTCTCTTGATTTTCTTGCTGAACTTGCAATTGGGAAGCATGTGAAGTCGACATTGTAGCTGTTATTGCGTCTTTGTCGAAGATTTAGACCTGCAAAAATTCATGAACGGGAAAACGAAAACGAGAAAATGAGCGGCACAAGGGTATTTATAACCTAAATAGGGCGTCACTAACCCCTATTGATGCACGTCAACAGTTTACATTGACGCGCGTCATTTGATTTCACTGTCGCGCGTCAATAGAATAGAGTGTCGCACGTCAATTGAAGATAATGTCGCGCGTCAATAGAAGACAATGTCGCGCGTCAATAGAAGATAATGTCGCGCGTCAGTAGAGGATAATGTCGCGCGTCAATAGAAGATAATGTCGCGCGTCAATTGATGATAGTGTCGCGCGTCAATTGACGATAGTGTCGCGCGTCAATAGATGATAGTGTCACGCGTCAATAGAAGATAAGTGTCGCGCGTCAATAGAAGATAGTGTCGCGCGTCAATAGAATATAGTGTCGCGCGTCAATTGAAGATAGTGTCGCGCGTCGATAGAAGATGGTGTCGCGCGTCAATAGAAGATAGTGTCGCGCGTCTATAGTAGCAAGTTACTCGCGTCAGTAGATGCAAATGACGCGCGTCGTCAGGTTCTAGAGACGCGTCAGTGTCGCGCGTCATTGCTATCTAGTGTCGCTAAAGTGTCACGCGTCATTATGAAACAAGTGTCGCAAGTGACGTGCGTCATTATGAACTAGTGTTGTCGGACGTCACTGATGGAGCCTTGAAAAACCAGGTGAAAATTTTGTTTTTTTATCTTTGTCAAATTTGCCTTTCATTTGGCCAGTTACTGGGATATTCGGTACTTTCCACCTTCAATTTTATAGGGGTGTCTTAAAATGAACCACGATAGGAATGGGATTGGCCAAATCAGTCGAGGTAAGATAGATTAAGAGCCAATGAAGGTAAGACATCAAATGTTATATAAGCCGAGATAGATAGAGAGCTTGCTCAAGGAATGAGAGCTTGATACTATGACCTATGATTGAGTAGCAGAGAATGATCTGGCTATAGAACAAAAGAGCTAATGTAGCTTGTAAGTTGATCAAGATATATTCAACCTTTCCTTAGACATGTAACTTGTTAGAGGGGGTTAAGAGATCAGTCACAAAAGAGCAAATGATACCAAATATTTTCACCAATGTCGTTATTGCAAGAAATTTTGTGTCTTTCATCTCGTGTAGGTTGAGAAGCGGAGGTCAAAGCTCATGCGAAGAAGTGTGAGCCCAGGAGTATGCCTGAGACGTGAGCACTACTGAGCTAGATCATGTAGAGATCCTAACTAGATAAATAAACCTCATTCACAGAGTCAAGTCTATGTGATGTAAAGGAGCCCTGTTTCAGTAAATAAACCTCATTCGTAGAGTCAAGTCTATGTGATGTAAAAGAGTCATGTTTCATGCCTTATTAGACATTGGATTGTTTTCCATTGTTCATTAGGGTTCAATTAATTAGTGACATTTTTAGTTTCAGATATATTTGTTGCAGTGAGAATGACCTCGCTTATTAGGCCCACCTGGATTAGTAAAGACAACTTTCCTTTTAGCTTTGGCTAGAAGATTTGATCAATAATAATTTAAGAGGAAACCAAAACTTCTGTTCAAGATGAGGATAAAGATATTAGTAGCCTTGTTCAACATGTTGATGAGGAATATCATGCGAGGGACATGGAGGCATATTACAAATTATGCTTCCCAATGTATTCGGATCCCAAATGAAGTTCGGGTACATTCTTACCCGGGGAGGATCACAAACAATGATATGTCCACTGAGCTTAGATATAGTGAGGCCCAGAGGAGACCCTCTAACCTTTCTCCAATCCTCCCAACATCCATTTTCATACATTCTTTTAATCCACCCATCTTTTGTGGCAGTATAAATCATTCCATTGTTGTCTACAACTGAATCCTCTGGACCATCTAACAAGCCCTTCCCCCAATTTCTCAATAGTCTGCACACAAACAATTTAAACCATAGATTTAATGCTTTCAGTCCTTGAAAATAGTAGTTAGATTTTTGGATTGTAGTTTTTTCAACTCACGAATCATCTCTTATGATCCATCATCATGAATTTGAAAGATGATCCATTGAAAATACTGCACAGAGTTATCCACTGCATAGATGATTGATTCAGTGAAAACTTAATTAGTTATACACAACTATTTTCTCCGTGATATTTGTAATGTGCTATGTCTAATTATTTTCTCATCTACAATATATTTTGGCTTGTCATTTGTAGATTGTAAACAAATTGAATTGTGTAGAATTACTTTATAGCTAAAGAAATCAAAGATTGTGCCAATTGCTAAGGATTTATTTTTTATTATGATGATTTTTGTCTTCTTATATTTGAAATTTTTCTTCTCTATTCTAGGTCCTGCAGTATCTGTCGAGATTGCATTTTGGTGAATTTCTAGAAAATAAGGTGATTTCATCATAAATTTTGTTAATTTTGTTATCTAATTCCTCAAATCCATGTTTTTTCTTCTAACGTATGTATTCTCACTTCTACCTTATTTTTCGTAATGGAAAAGATTGTATGTGTTTTCAATTATGTCTCGTGGGAATTGAAAGGGACCTACTTATTATGTCGGTGGGATTTCATCAAAATAAGATAACACAGTCATGGAAAAAGTTCATACAGAAGTTGTAGCAACCTGCAGGGATCTTGGGATTGTATTAATTTTGTGAAGTCAATAATGACAGTGGTTAGTTATTTAACTTAAATTTGGAACCCATTTTTAAATGCAACATCTCATGCTCATGAGCCTTCAGTTATCTCTCAAGTATCAATATCATACATATTCTTCTATTGCATTTTTTGGTATATGTTTTCCTAATATTTATGTCATTTCTATTAAACAAATAACATGTCAATAGTTTTATCCTTAGGAATTATTTTGGGAGTAAGTGGAATTGTATAGACATGACATGGTTACTTATAAATCTTTCCGAATTTCTTTTCTAACAAGATGGGTACCAGTCATGGCATATCTTATTTTTCAGCTCATTTTTATGTTTTATGAAGATGCTTCTCAGAAATTTCAAACTCCGGAGAGAGATCTATTCCAGTGGTCAATTGATGTGATTGGGCTCGTTGTATCTGCACTCATTTGTTAAAGTCACTCTGGTATACTTTGGTTTATAGGTGGATTATTCCCTAGCTGGTTTAGGCCCTACCAATTAGGTTTCAGTGAAAATAAACTAGGTATATACCTTTATTCTACAAAATTTGTGAGTATCTCCTTGAAACTGTTTGATTTTTTGATAGAATTATGTGTATTGGTGTTAATTGTATGACACTGATTTTGGAGAAAACAATGTGGTTCACTGGGGGGCTATGAATTTATATTATGAGACAAAGTTATCCATAATAATATTATATTTTCAAATATTTTGTTTCCTTAGAAAAAAATTTGATTTGTAGAGCTCTTTATGCCAAAAGAAAATATTTCTAATGGAAGGTGGGTGCTTATTCAAAACTTACTTTCATATCATTGTCATTTTATGCTCATACCCTTGTATTTATAGAGATATTCTAAAATCTGGTACTATTTTGTTATGGAAGATACAATGTTACATCTGGCAGATTGTAGAAGTGGCTTTTCTAAATATATATATTTTGGTTCATTATTTGTAACCCCTTCTCATGGAGTATTATAATTGTAGCTTACAAAAGACATGAACATCCTCATGAAGCATTGACTCTGTTTCACCAAATGCAACCAACAAGTAGCCAACCTGAATATCAGTTCCCCTTTGCGAGCATACTGCCAGCCTATGTCAAAACAGGGGATGGACATTCACCAAAGAATAATAGATATGAGTCTTTTTCCAGACTCCACAACCTTTGCCCTCATCATCCCAATCTGACTTGAAATTGGAGATTTAAAGAAGGAAATGGACAACCATAAAATTATAATGGAAAGCTTATTTTTTTTATATGTAGTTGCAAGTGTCTTGGTAGACATGTATGTAAAATGTGGAAGCATACACAAGGAATGTGAACTATATGATAAAATTCCTCAATCAGATGTGATCTCATGGAGTTAAATGATTATGGGATATGAATTAAAATAGGTTTTTGAAAATGCCTTCAAAATATTTAGGTGAATGCATTTAGAAAGTGCAAACCCAACCTCTACAACTTTTGTCAGCATACTCCCTTTTTATACCAATATGGGACCATTAGCACAAGGTATGAACATCCATCAAAGTATAATGGGAAGTGGATTTTTGTTTGCAAAATACCTTAAAGAGATGTGGTCTCATGGAATGCCATGATTCTAGGATATGCACAAAATAACTATAACAATGATGCTCTCAAATTCTTTGAGGTAATAAAGCACTTTGGAACTTATCCTAACCATTCAATCTTCATTTATATATGCTTGCATATTTTGTCTTGTTTATGTTTATTGGAGAGATAATATGTTAAAGCACTTAGTCATTCTTTTAATTTACTTTGACATAAACACTTGACATTCACTATATTCTCGAGAGTGAGTGTTTGCAAACTTACATGTCTCATTTGCATTTGTATTCGATTATTACACAACTAACTATTATTTAACATCCCTTCCGATGTACTTTGCAACATTTGTTTTGGCTTTAATAGAAAATCAGAATTGTCAATCACATCCCTTATCAACATCAACTACAAAAGTAATAACTATCACTCTAAATCAAATAACATATACCATTCGGCATTCACATTGCATTGTACACATGCAATTGCTAGTTTTAAAATTATTGACAATAGTCTTAATGAAATCTTCATTTTACCCTACAAATTTGGGTTTGACTAAATAATTTTTTCCAAATTACTCTAAACAATTGCTGATTTTTACTATATTTATTAATTATATATAAAAACAAACATTTGAATACACTTGATTTATATGTATAGACAATTATCACTTGTTATATGTATTATTAATTTACTTGATATATCTCATAGATTTACATGCAAGCCATACACATCCTTATAACCGGGACATTGCTTTTAAACAAAATGAATGTCGTAGAATAGTGGGTGAATGGATCGAATGTTGCAGACCACGTTTCCCACGGGATTGGGACTTGAACCGTGGATAGTACATTTGAGGTACATCTATGTGTCTCGTGAAACAAATTCATTTCACATGGTATTCATTTCAGGTTGTATGTTTGAGGTATAACTATGTGTCTAAGAGGGCGTTGTCATGCGTCAATAAGGTAAAAAACCATATATTTTTCCAATGACTATTAATGAAAATCGTTCTCCAAAGATTCTCCATGGTGATAAAGATTGCCTCGAGATACTTTGTAAACATCACCTAATAACTATCAATGTCCAGACTTGTAGGTTGATCCATTTTGCAAGGGGTTGCAAAAATGGATAATGAGATGCTTCTCAAAAATTTCAAACTTCGAGAGGGAGTCATTCCAGTGGTCAATTGATGTGATTGGGCTTGCTGTATCTGCACTCGTTTGTTAAATTCACTCTAGTATAATTTGGTTTATAGGTGGATTATTCCTAGCTGGTTTAGGCCCTACCAATTAGGTTTCAGTGAAAATAAACTAGGTATATACCTTTATTCTACAAATTTTGAGTATCTCGTTGAAACTGTTTGATTTTTTTGATAGAATTATGTGTATTGGTGTTAATTGTATGACACTAATTTTGAAGAAAACAATGTGGTTCATTGGGGCTACAAATGTATATTTTGAGAAAATGTCCTCCATACTAATACTATCTTTTTGAATATTTTGTTTCCTTAGAAGAAAAATTATGATATGCGAGTTGTTTGTGCCCATAGAAGATGTTTCAAATGGAAGGTGGGCGCTTATTCAAAACTTAGTTTCATATCATTGTCATTTTATGATCATACCCTTGTATTTATAGAGATATTGTAGAATCTGGTACTATTTTGTTTTGGAAGATACAATGTTACATTTGGTAGATTGTAGAAGTGGATTTTATAAATATATATATTTTTGTTCATTATTTGTAACCCCTTCTCATGGAGTATTATAATTGCAGCTTATAGAAGAAATGAACATCCTTATGAAGCATTGACTCTGTTTCACCAAATGCAACCAACAGGTAGCCAACTTGACTATTAGTTCCCGTTTGCTGAGCATACTTCTAGCCTATTTCAAAACAGGGGATGGACATTCACCAAAGAATAATAGATACATGACTTTTTCCAGACTCCACAACCTTTTCCATCATCATCCCAACCTGTGCCGAAATGGGAGATTTAAAGCAAGACATGGACATCCATCAAAGTATAATGGAAAGCTGATTTTTGTTAGATGTAGTTGCAAGTGTTGTGGTAGACATGTATACAAAATGTGGAAGAAAATACAAGGAATTTGAAATAATATTATATGATAAAATGCATCAATGAGATGTGATCTCATGGAGTTAAATGATTGCGGGATATGCATAAAATGGGTTTTTTGAAAATGCGTTCAAAGATTTTAGGCGAATGCATTTGGAAAGTGCAAACCCAACCTCTACAACTTTTTCAGCATACTCCCTTTCTATACCAATATGGGACCCTTAGCACAAGGTATGAACAACCATCAACGTATAATGGAAAGTGAATTTTTTTTTACAATTGTTTACAAAATACCTTAAAATGATGTGGTCTCATGGAATGCCATGATTGTAGGATATGCACAAAATAGCTCTGACAATGATGCTCTCAACCTCTTTGAGGTAATAAAGCACTTTGGAACATACCCTAACCATTTAAGCGTCATTTATATATGCTTGCATATTTTGTCTTGTTTATGTTTCTTGGAGAGCTAATATGTTAAAGCACTTAGTCGTTCTTTATATCTACTTTGACGTCAACACTTCAAATTCACTATATTCTCGAGAGTGAGTGTTAGCAAACTTACATGTCTCACTTGCATTTGTATTCAATTATTACACAACTAACTATTATTTAATGTTGTGGCCACTTCCCTTTGACACCTTTTGATACGATCATGACACTTTCGACTATATTATGGACATTATTATAATTTTGATTTAGTATGATGTTAGATATTTGTTCATGGATTATTGTTGACTTTGATTATTATATGATGTATGATGATTATTAGAGACACATTATATTTTGATGATGTTATCTTTGTTGGACATGGTTATATGATGGATGTTGTTTGGATTTGTCATATTTGGATATTGTGAGTAAACCTCGAAATGGAAATTTATTGGATGATGATATAGTTGATAAAACTATAATGATATTGTTAGATTGCTTTGATGTTGTGATTCATATATCTAGATGATTTTAGAATTTTAATTATATTATTTTGGACGTTCTAATATGGCTACGAGGCCGAATGAGGTATTTGTATTTTTGTAGGTTAAAAATATCACAACAAACATCGGGGGATTGGAGACCAACCGCATTGGAATTCTAGATGAATTCAACAAGGTCACCATGACAACTAGTTTTGTTTGTGTGTGTGTTTGTTAGTGTTAGGGATTCCCATGGGGGATCACCTTTAAATGTGACCAAGGGATTTTATGTATTTATTTTATTTTTGGTCCCTTTTGTTTAATTTTTTCATGTGTTTATTTTGTGGTGCACTTACCCCTTTCATTATTTATTTAATGGTGTGTAAATATTGTGAGTAATCATATTGTTTAGTTAATTAATTAAAATATGTCATAAGAATGTAATTAATAGAGTTGTTGGCCATGTTTTAAAGTGTGTAAGTAATGTGTAAGTGACGTTGTAAGTGATGTGTAAGTTAACTTTGGAGTGTGAAACACTCCACCTTCTTAGAAATTAGAATTTGTCCTTGAAGGCTGATTTTAGAGGCTTGTTGGACAAGTTAAATTTGTCCCATACCTCGTAAATTTACATACCAACCTTGCCTATGGTTGGAGGGTTAAATTTAGACCTTTTATGCACTTTTACAACTCAAGTTGAATGTTGTAATTTCACTTTTATTACATAATTTAATTTCAGTCCTTATGGAGTATGGACTTCTTGAGTGTGTAAGTAAATTTGTCATATTATTCACCAACCTATTTATTATGAATTGGAGAATGAAGTTGACTTGGTGTTTGGGGTTGAGGATTTGTGATGTGGCATCCTACATGGATCCACCTCATCCTCTTCTCTTCCCTCTTCTATAAAATTTGAATTTCTTGCCTTGTTTTGGGTTGTTTCACTTTTGGGGAGACTTCATTTTGGACAAATTTTCTTGTTGTTTTGGGAGCTCTTGCTTGGAGAAGTTTTTAGAAGATTTTTGCATGCTTGTATTGGGTTGATTTTTGGATTGCTTGCATTGGAAGGAGCTTGTTGTTTTGAACTAGGAACAACTCCATCATGGAGAGGTAAGAGCTTGGCTCTTGAAATGCTCTTCTTTTATTTATGTAAATATTCTTGTGTGAATGTTTTGGTATATATTGTGGGCTGTTGGGTAGATGGCCTAGGAATGGTGTAGGAGAAGACTATGGGGTTATTTTGTCGGAGGCACATGTGGTTTTCAGGAGATATAAGAGTGGAGAGAGTTGGAAATTTAGGTTCCACCTTACAAAGAAATAGCTTGCATTTCTTTACTCGTTATGGGGTGCCATAAGAGGTTGGGGAGATATAAGAAAATGTGAGGAATAAGGGGTACTTGGGGGAGGCATAAGGGCATGACAAGGTTTGAAATGATATTCATATATACATATATTTTTGGTGGGTTGTACTCAGGTGGTGATACCCATTTTTCCCCTTGGGAGGCATAAGCAGCATCCCCCATAGATTCTTACTCATTTGGCTTGCTTGATGAAGCCTTAGTATTGTTTTTCATGTGTTTTGGATTGTGTTTTATTGTAAAAATGTTGCTTGTGTGTTTGTGGAAGCCTGGTGTTGCCATGAGTTGAAGCACATATTTTATTGCATTGTGGTTAGGGCTCGGGGCTAATAAAGAAGGAAGACTTCTCTTTTCATTGGATGTCTTGGTTGGGTGGAGAGCGTTGTCTTTCCCCTACTCTGTTGTGATCAAATTGGAAGAATGAGTAGAATGCATATTGTTGTTTTGGAGCTGAGAAAAGACAGTTTGACAGTCCCTTGTGAAATGAAATCTCATTGTAACCTTCCCACTTGAAGTGGATGATCTTGTAAATGTTTGTAATGGAAAGATGTTGTACAAATTTGCAAGTGAAATTTGAAATGTAAAAGAGTTATACTCTGTATTCTGTTTTGGAAAGAATGATACTGTTTTGTATACTATATTTTGAAATCAAATGGAAAGGAGGTTGTATGAGTTTCATTGGAATTAATGGAAGTGTTTACCTTGTTCATATGATATTCTTCCATTGGAAATCTGTGTTTAGCATACTCTATGAAATCTTTGTTTGAAAAGTGGTAAAGTGGAACATGTGAAAATAAAATGTATTGTCTACCTTGTATACAATAAATGATTTTGGAAGAAATGAAAGAAGTTGTAAGAGTTCATTTGAATTAATGAAAATGGTTTTGTCTTTGCGTGTTGGAAAATTTTGGGAAAATTTTCTAGGTTTTCCCCGTTGTTCCACCGGCCCGCAACCAATCAGGGGCTGCCATGTGGCATCGCGAGGTGTCGGTGGAGGCGCGGGTCAATTTTACCCTCTTAGCCCTTCGGGGTGTAAAGAAAATTTTCTCCCCGCCGCCCCGCCTTCACCGCGTTGACTTAGGAGATGCCACATGTTCCTTGCAAACTCGCAAGAGCATGGGCGCAAAGATGACTTTCACCCCGCGTGGGAGAATTTGCAAAATGTCTCCCACCGCCTTGTTCTCCCCATGTTGACTTGTGAAGCGCCACGTGTCCCTTGTGGACTGGTGGACCTACGGGAGCGCGGGCGTAAATGTGGTTTTTTTCCCCACGCGAGAATTTTTTCCAAAAGTCTCCCTGTGGACCGTCAACCTGCCCTTTGGGAAAATTTTCTCCCCTAGGCCCGCGAACCTACCCTTGGGGAAAATTTTCACCCTAAGGACCGTCAGCCCATAACTTGAAAAATATGAGGCGTTAGGAAGTCTTCTTTATATCACTGGAAAGGTGAGGAAATTTCCTATCCAATGCGAGTAATTTAGGGAATTTTGAATGCGTTAAGTGTGAGAAAAATCAAGTTGAAACTTTAAGTCGTTAAAGAGTGGGTATGGTGAGGAATTACCCTACGAACCTAATTAAAACTTCTAACCATTTATTTTGAACCTTGCGACTTCTTATAGTTGTTAATAAAGGAAAAGTATATTCTAGTAGATTAGAATTGTTCGGAATATGTTAATGACAATTGTTGTCTTGTAACCTAGTTGTAGACTCTTTTAAACAAAAAAATAAAATTATTCCATAATTTTTCCTAACTAACCCTAGGTTGTTTCTTGGGTCTCAAGTGTTTTTAGCGGGCGTTATATTTAACATCCCTTCCAATGTACTTTGCAACCTATGTTTTGGCTTTAATAGAAAATCGAATTGTCAATCACATCCCTTATCAACATCAATTACAAAAGTAATAAATATCACTCTTAATCAAATAACATATACCGTTCATCATTCACATTGCATTGTACACATGGGATTGCTAGTTTTAAAATTATTGACAATAGTCTTAATCCAATCTTCATTTTAACCCTACAAATTTAAGTTTGAATAAATATTTTTTCTAAATTACTCTAAACAATTGCCAATTTATACTATAGTTATTAATTATATAAAAACAATCATTCAAATAAACTTGATATATATATATATATATATATATATATATATATATATAGACAATTACCACTTGATATATGCATTAATAATTTACTTTGATATATCTCATAGATTTACATGCAAGCCATACACGTCCTCGTAACCAGGACATTGCTTTTAAACAAAATGAATGCCGTAGAATTGTTGGTGAACGGATCGAATGCTGCAGACCACGTTTCCCACGGGATTGAGACTCGAACCGTGGATAGCACGTTTGAGGTACAGCTGTGTGTCTGTGAAACAGATTCATTTAACATGCTCTTGATAAACATTATAAAAGATATTTATTATCTTCATTCGTAAAGTTGTGGACCTGAACACCATTCGCTTTTGCCCGAGTTGTGGTGGGTGATTGAATTATGTTTAAATAACTCGCCGTTTCCGGCGCTGTATAGCGTCAAGAATAATTGGATTGATTCACTTCAAGTAAAATATTTGTGTTTTCGTTGAATTATTATTTTCGCTACTATTAATCTCATAATTTTATTTCGATTGAAAAACACCCTCTCTATTAATAAAAAAGGGTGTTGTGGTCGCACATCTCAAAAAATCATAGTCAATTTGAGTCAAGTCATGAAAAGACAATCATTGCATGTCCGAGGTTGCTAACAACTACAGTTGTTGTCAATGGGGATTGTAATTAATTGAAAAACATATTAAACATGCACAAAAGACAAAATGTAAGTGGTGGCGATGAAGATAGAAGCAACTAATTAATGAAGGTGGTGGAGGGTTGTTACGCTTGCAACCCCACCCTTCAGTTCTAGAAGGCACCTACTGTAGTATTCCTTCCTATCCGTCTTTATTTTCATTTTTTTCAGTGTGTGGTGAAACTATTGCAAGAAAAAGGTGGGGTAATTTGTTACCACTGGGAGCACGCTAAGTTTTACGGTTAGAGCTCCCATCAACATTTAAGTAGGAACATCGCAGCCACTATGAAGAGTACCATTATTACCACCACCACCAATAAGTTCAATGTTAAATATTCATTGAAATCTCTCCCTCCACCACCTCAAAAGGAAGGTGGTCGAGAACATGGGATGTAGCTTCTTTTCAAGATTCTCGGACGTCCACTTCATGAAAATCTATTGCCATGAACCTCAGAAGGGGAATGGTGTCGAGGATGGTTTGGTGGTTCTGGCCAACACATGATACATTATGTAAATGGTTGAAGAGAATATCCAACTGCTCCACCTTATGTAGACATGTTAAAATTTGGTAATGTGTCCTTGTGTAACACCACGTTGAATCATGTATCCTTGTGAAGACAAATGTTCAAATTCTAAATCCAATCTTTCTATCCCTCTATCCATTCTCCAACTTGCATATCTTTACACTATGCTTTGTTTCCAATTCTAGGAATATTCTTCAATCCAAGTAGAATAACACATTTGATATTCAAGACAAAAAATTTAGTTTTGTTGTTTCCCTTTCCTATATCGTAAAACATATGGAAGGGTCATGATGTAGGGTTTGGTTTCTCACTAACCGATATGGTCCCACCAATTCATAATCACAAACTCTTCTTTCGATTTCAAATTATTCTTTAACCCATTTCATCTTCCCAAGGTCGGCCTTATTAGAATATTTCACCTACGAAAGACTATATAAGCAAGTCATTGTCACTTTATAATTCACATGCCATTATTACAAGCTCCTATTACAAACATCATTCCATAAGAACTCAAAAGGTTCATAAATTTTCCCAAATCAGTTGCACATCTTATAGGCTAGGCGCTACTACAATTTGGAAGCACTCAAATAGCTCAAAGATTGTAGCTTCATCCATCCATGAGCATGCGAAGATCATAAAGAAATATATTAACAAAAATCATCCCAAACATTACACAGAGCTTTCAATCAACATATAGTTATGCCATTTAGCTGATGTACACCATATCTCTCTATTACCGCATTTGACGCATTCTATTTTATGTATTTAGCATGTTATCTCGGTGTCAAGAGACACGAGGTCACATGTACAGGGTTCGTTGGTTATAAAAACTTACACAAGCACCTAGAATAGCTACAAGAGGCTTGCTTTGTGAAACTTGGATATGTAGTGCAACACTTGGATTAGTTCAACATCAAGTAATCTTATCTCCAACGGAGATACAACATCAAATGCACACACATGTTAATCTCCTTTTGTTTGCTAATGATCTAATGAAGGGTTATGCATGTTCCTAGAGTTTGTACATTGTTGTAGGTCACCATAGTTCATCCCAAAGATGTTTGAGCAAGAAAAACATATGTTGAGAAATGTTTCTATGAAAGTGTAGTACACTAGAACTTGCATATTCTTATTGTTTGTGTCTGAAACCATTAAACTCATAATCTTGGTCTTAATCTCTTACCTAGACCACACAAAATTTGTACCATCTTGCCCCTACTCAGCTTTTTTCTCTAGAATTTCCAGTTAAAAATCCGTAGATGGACCATATCTTCCATTATATTTCCCTACACATCCATACCTTTCTTAAATCATCCTAAAGAACTAAGTCTATCTTTCCCCTCAAGTTCTATGTAAATTACCTATCGTTTACCAATTGTTTGAGAATTTAAATTTTGAATTCCTTATTACAGTCATGTATAATTGATTTTGGAAATTAATTAGATTATAATGGTGTACATATTTCTAACGCTTAAATCCTTTTTATTTTTGTACATTAACAATGCCTAAAGATTTAATTAAGGTGTAGACACCTCCAAGTAAACATTATCTTCCTAGACAATTATATCTAGAGTAACATTATGGCAATGACGAAAACTTTATTAGAAGTATAAAAACACTATCCATATACATATGATGAAAAAAACATCAGTTCTTATTTTCTACATATGAAACAAAATATCAATAAGAAATAAATTCTGTTGTTGGTTAAATTTAGTATGTAATATAGTCGATTCCCATACAGAACCATTTTCTAGGTAAAAGAATCTCTAGGAAAGGATTTAGAAGGTATGAACAAACCATATTGGACATATGGAATAAAATTAAAATATATGGTTAAGATTATTAGCTTAGTTGCAATGGCTCAAATGGGATTAGAATTTCCCATTTACGTGATACATTATCCAACTAGAATCCCCTACGTATATTATACACCAGCGAAATCGATCTTTCTTAGGATCAATTAGGGTTTTCCAAATATTTTCAAAGCACCCAATATAGAGTACACATAAATATTGCATATTCCACTTTGGTGGTTTAGGGAATTAGTATGAATATCATGGGAGACTAACGGTGATAACCATTCAAGGGTTCGTACTAGCAAAAAGAGTAACAATTGGCCAATTCCATTCTCTCCACCAAGGGACCTATGAAGAAATTACAAGTTTGTGGACTATCTCTTCAAGGATAGAATTTTGAATCTCAATGACAGGAATTGCACCTTCATTCGGGAGTTGGAATTTTTATTAATAATATTATGAGATAACCTAGTATAAGGTTTCTTTGCAAAAAAAAATTAAGAGTATGAATTCCCTTTTTAAAATCCAAAGCCCTTTAATTTTTGGATCAATTCAAGAGGAAAATTTTGTAGGTTAATAATGGGTGACTAGTGAATAGAGTGGGAGTTGATGGAGAACCCATTTATGAATTCGTTGACCACTTAGATAAGTTGTGTGTCAAGAATATATCAAGTTTTATAGATGGTTTTTTCCCAAAATGTGCCTCCAATTTTCATAGACATGCCATACAAGATGAGAGTTTAGGAATCTATACACCTCCAATCCCTTTTTCCATGACAAGTTCCTTGTAAAATTTAGTCCATTAGTAGTATATTCGAAGCTTTGGTGCCCTATAGGTCTTCGATAATCCATTTCACATCTAGGGCATGTGCTTGGAGTTTTATATCAATAAGGAAAATCCATCTTTTGCCTTTAAGATTACAAAAAGTCCCAATCTAAAATTTGTGGATAGGTTTTCTTCCTTCAAAACTAGTACATAAAAAGTCCCTAAATTGATTCTCTAATTTTACATATGTAGATTTGGAGGTTTTCTAGAAATAGGCATAGTACAAATGGGTTTTAGGAAGCACTTTTGAACATATATGGTACTTTATGCTTAAAGGTGTGTTCACTAATCCAAAATGATTTTTCCTCTTGCACACTAGACCACGTTAGAGAACAATTTAGCATGACAAACTTTGAAGGAAAATGGAATTGCAAGGAATTTAAATTACACTCTTGGTTGTAGCCATTTCCAAGTATCTTTCTATCAATGTTATAGTAGGAGAAATTGAGTTACTATATGATTGGGTGTGTTTTAATTGAATGGAAGGTCCATAGGCCAAGAAAAATATATTGAAATATTCCATAGAGTTAGCCACAATATTATCTTTTACAAGGAGAATGAGAAAGGAATCATAATAACAATGGCCATTAGTGAGTTGTGGGTTCATATGATGGATAGAAATGTCTTGAAAAAAACCTCTAGAACAATAGTTGGTGAGGTAGCTGAAACTATCATTAGCCAACACCTTGTCTAATAGATATAAAAATTCAATCATGTGTTATTGAGTTCCATTAATGGTGATGTAAGCACTTGCCTATGGGAGCAACATATTGATAATGTACACAATTACGAATGACGAGTCGCCAATTTGTGACTACGAAAAGTATCCTACATTAGGAGTGAATTTAATATCAACATGGTTAATATATTCTCAAAGTGGGTTGTTTTCCAAGACTTCCATGTAGACTTTTCAAAGATCATTGCATGGCTACCAAATATACTATTTTGGAGATGAGTTTCAATAGTATCCATATGTATTTGATAGAATTCGCATTGAAAGAAATCTTTCACTAGGGATTTCTCAATGGCCATATTCATAAAATATTCTTTAAGCTCTTCCATAGTGAGGCATATGTAACATGTCCATTCCTAGGATTCAAAAATTTTGTAGGGGATAAGTTCAATGCATCAAGCAAGAGCATTCTCAAGAGAAATAGAGGAATCTTGGGCTACATACACTTCATTATAATAATGAAAAAGGGATACTAATATATGAAGTCATTTAGTCATTATGTTATCAAAATATTTAATTTCCTTGACTATGTTAGTATATTTTGTGGAAACGAGGAGAAAAAGAAATCAATTATGACTCTATCCCGCTACCTTTAACTAGTGCATATGATCCCAAACTTGTGATCCTAGATCTATGTATGCCTCTTCAACCTTAAGCGTATGCCACTAAGGGGAAGATATGGTTTGTGATTAGAGGTTTGAGGGATATGAAACTTATGAAAATTCACAGTATGTATCATCATTCACACATTATCTACATAGAGAAACATGGTTACCATAAGCTTTTGGAAATATGGTGCTATAGGAAATATCTTCCATCCACCAATCAATCCTTTTAGTATTTCCTTTAGGGTGAGCGACTAAGTTCTAGATTGTTTAAGTGTTTCCTTTAAGGAAAGGCACTAAGTTCTACATTCTTTTAATATTCCCTTTAGGGTGTGGGACTAAGATCTAGATTATTTCAATGTTTCCTATAATGGTATCATGTTTGAGATGAGATGAGATGTGATGTGTAGAGAAAGAATTGATATTTATGTCTTTTTTTGCTAGGAGATGAAGAAA
This sequence comes from Taxus wallichiana var. yunnanensis, assembly GCA_018340775.1. NCBI lineage: Eukaryota > Viridiplantae > Streptophyta > Pinopsida > Cupressales > Taxaceae > Taxus > Taxus wallichiana. The sequence goes on along the minus strand of CM031242.1, from coordinate 837,638,317 downwards.
TTGGGTAATTTTTGATGAAATAACAATGGTTTCATGGGTGTTCTAGCATCTTGAGTTCAATAAAAGTAAAAAGTTACCCGACTATATCATTTTCAGAATTTCTTGATTAGATATTTGTTTACAGATCAAGATTTAGTTTGGTAAATCCAATACTAGATCCTAACTCATATTTTATATTATTATTTTGTGATCTAACCTTGATGAAAAATTTGTATTAATATAATAATTTTAATCATGAACGTATTCACTAAGTCATTCTAACATGTTTGAAATGAATTTTGTTTTCCGAGTTTCATAACCAAAGGTGTAATGTGAACTTATAAAGTTCAATTTAAAACATGTTTGTAGTTTATGAGCTAGTTTTAGCAGGAACTTGAAAATGTCATAACTTGTTCTTCGGGTGTCCATTTGAATCCGCTTTTTTAAAAACACCTGTTTAATGAGATAAACACACAATTCAACCAGAATTTCCTATTGGGGCATGTTTTGGCACATTTTTGGGCTTGAAATCTTCCATCTAAAGGCCAAAAATTAGGATCTAAGTTATAAGTCAGTGTTTTTCCTATCTTAGGGAATTAGTAAATTTTAGTCTCTTGAATGCACAGTAGGTTAGAAATTTGTAAATTCCTCTAATTTTTGCATGTAGAAGATGCATGGCAATTTTTGTGCCTATACAAATAAGCATGTGAACTTACTAAGAATAACAGGTTCTAGTAAAATCCTTAAAATAGTTAAATTCCACCACCTAGAGTAGATTTTTTCAAAGTTAGTTATATTTTTCTTGGAAACTCGAGTTGTGAGTTGCTTTATTATTTATGAATCATTTTAATTCATGATTAAATAAGAAAGAAGAATATATTTTGTCTTGGAGTTCAAGATATTTTCTTTGTATTTATTTTATGTTAAAATTGGCTACATTATCTGGTCTCAAAGCAAGTTCAAGTCTTGGTGAAGAAAAATAATAATGGCAGGTAGAGAAAGAGGGGGAGGATCTGCAGAGGTAAGTTTTTAGCTTGTTGTAATATAGCCCGGAGAAGAAATCAAGGTGGAGATGACATAGATGAAGATGAAGTTTTTTAAGAGGAAGAAGCACAAGGACCACCCTTAGCTTTTAAAGAAAGGATGATTTGAGTATTAGAAGGAAAGAATGATGGATATATGAGAAGAAAAGAAGGATTTGATTGACTTGTTCACTAGCATGGGACAATTTTTTGAGTGGAAGGCTATATAAGAAGAAAAGAAGGTAAAATTTGCATGCACAAAATTAAAATTTCATCCTATGTTATGGCGGGATCATCTACAAAATGGAGCATTCAAGAAAGGGGAAATAAAGGATTAGGGCCTAGAGTAAGATGGAGAAGAAGCTAAAAGAAAATTCCCCCCTATGGACTATGCACAAACCCTTTTAGGAGGTTTCAAAAACTCAGACAAAACTTACAAATTGTGAAAGAATACACAGATGAGTTTTACAATTTTTCCATTCATGCAGACCATGAAGAAACTGAGGAAAAAATGGCTACAAGGTATGTAAATGGATTAAAATTTTCTATTCAAGATGAGCTAAGCATGCACAAGATCAAGAGCATGGAGGATGCCTATCAACTAGCTTTAAAGGCCAAAGAAAAACAAACTATCAAAGTTTTAGGAGATCACCTGGGATGAATAGGGGGCCTCATCCTCCTTTCGAGGATGAACTAGTTTTAGACAAAATAAAGGAGAAAAATATCGTGGAGTGGAAAATCAAGAAGATACAAGACAAGATATCCCAAATTAACAAAGAGGTAGAGGATTTCCTAGGGGTAGAATATATGTTTGTTGAAGAGGATGGGAGGCTCCAAGAAGATCATTTTGGTGCTACGGATGTTGTGAAGAGGAGAATAGAACATTTAATTTACCACATTATTATATGCATGATAAGAGGCAAGTAGACCCTCTAAGAGTAAATATTGTTGAAGTCGAACAAGAAGAAGATGATCATGACCTAGAAATTCCACATGATGTGGGAGAAAAGATGATGATCAAAAGGAAGATGATTGCTCATACAAAGGAGATCAAGGGGGATACATGGCTACATACAAATATTTTTAGAACAAGATGCACTTCAGGAGGAAAGCTATGTAATGGTATTATTGATGGTGGTAATTGTGAGAACATGGTTTCAAAAGAAATGGTTTAGAAACTAGGCTTTTGTTGTGAGAAGAATCCTACCCCTTACCGTATTGTATGGTTTTAGAAGGGTAATGAAGTTATTATTGATAAGATATGTTTAATAAATTTTTCTATTAGGAAAAATTATAAGGATGATATTTCATTTGATGTTATTCCTATGAATGCATTTCATCTATTAAAGGAGACCATGGAAATTCGATAGAAAAGCTCTTCATGATAGGGGAAAGATTACGTATAATTTTTGGAATGATGGCACAAAAATAGTTTTTCTACCTCTTAAGAAAGAGGGAAAGGCTGAAAATATGTTTTCTACAAAAGAATTTTTGAAGGAGGCAAATTCAACTAGGTTTTGTTATGTACTAGTCACAAATAATAATGAACACTGGAAGTGCACAAATACTTGTAGTAAAAGTAACAAAATTAATAGAAGAATTTTCATATGATATTCTTGGTTAGATACGATATGGGTTACCACCCAAAAGAGATATCCAACACCATATTTATTTGATCCCAAGGTCTTCACTCCCAAATCAAGCGGCTTACAAGATGAGCCCGACATTGTATGCAGAGTTGAATAAGCAAGTGACAGAGCTTGTGAGATAGGGTGTAGTAAGGGAGAGCATGAGACCATGTGCAAATCCAAATTTATTAACTCCAAAGAAATATGGAACATGGATAATGTGCGTGGATAGTAGAGAAATCAATAAAATTATAATCAAGTATAGGTTCCCAATCTCCTTGATGATATGATGGATGTGCTTGATGGATCTAAATATTTCATCAAGATTGATCGTCGAAGTGCTTACCATCAGATTGAGATCATAACAATATATGACCTGGAAAACAACATTCAAGACAGAGGATTGATTATATGAGTGGTTGGTGATGTCATTCGGGTTATCTAATACACCTTGCACTTTTATGAGGTTAATGAACAATGTGTTATGGGAGTACAATTTGATAAGTTCGTTGTGGTTTATTTTGAGGATATCTTGATTTTTAGTAAAACTAAAGAATAAAATTTGAGGCATCCGAGGGTGATATTTGAAGTGTTAAGGAAAGAAATGCTCTATGCAGATTTGAAGAAGTGCACATTTATATAAGATAGTTTGGTACTTTTGGGTTTTATTATTTCAAGAGATAGGCTACATATGGATCCAAAAATATAAACAAAATTATTTTATACGATAATCCACAAAGTATAATAGAGGTACAAAGATTTCATGGTTTAGAAACATTTTATAAAAGTTTATTAAAAAAATTAGCAGTATTTTAGAACCTATAACAAATTGCACAAAAGGAAGGGAGTTTTTGTGGACAAATTCAATTGAGGATAGATTTCAGTTTTTGAAGAAGAAGGTGACATAAACACCTATTTTGGCACTACCATATTTTGATAAAGTGTTTGAGGTTGATTGTGATGCCTCATATGTGGGTATTGGTGTTGTCCTAAGTCAAGGAGGGAAGCCATTAACTGTATTTAGTGAGAAATTGAATGAGGTAAAAAATATCTACTTTACTTATGATGTGGAATTTTATGCAATTTTATAAGCACTGAGGCATTGGAGGCATTACTTAGTGCCATAGGATTTTTTGTTATTTATAGACCACATAGCCCTAAAGTATGTGAATATAAAAAAGAATTTGAATAGTACACCTACAAATTCGGTATCATTTTTCAGTGGTTATACTTTTTTATATAAAGCATAAATCAAGAAAACAAAACCAAGTTACAAATGCATTGAGTAGGTGTGTGACTCTATTTACAACTATGGAGAATGTAGTGGTTGGTTTTGAAGCAATCAATGATTTTTATTATTTTGATTCGCTTTTAAGGATATTTTTAAAAGGTTAACTATACCATTGTCAGACAATGTAGGAGATTTCTAGGATGAGTGACTTTTGCAGGATGGCTATCTATTTAAGGGATGACAACTATGTATTCCACTTGGGTATATGAGATATAATATAGTGAAATAGTTGCATAAAGAGAGGATTGATGGGTGCTTTTGTAAGGATAAGATGATAGCCTCTGTAGTAGATAAATAATATTATCCAAAGTTGAAAAGAGATGTGGTAAGCTATGTGGAGAGGTGTAAAATTTTCCAAGTCTCGAAAGGCCGTGCACAAAATACAAGGTTGTATATGCCATTTCTGTTCCCAAAGGGTCACGAGATAGATTTGAGTTAGGATTATTTTTTGGGATTACCAAAAACACAATTAGATAATGACTTAATTTTTGTGGTTGTTGATAGGTTTTCTAAGATGACTCATTTTATCACCTCCAAGAAAACTAGTGATGCAACATGAGTAGAAGATTTATTTTTAGATAAGTTATTCATTTTCATGTTGTTCGAATGCCATTACTTCAGATATGAACACAAGATTATTTATTCATTTTGGAGGACTTTATGGAAGGAATTGGGAACTAAACTACATTTCAGCAAAGTGCCTATCATCCTCGGATCGATAGGAAAATAGAGGTGGTAAATAGGAGTTTGGGAAACCTGCTAAGGTTCATAGTTGGGGAAAAGTCAAAACAATGGGACTTAGCATTACCACAAGCTGAGTTTTCTGATAATAGCTCCATAAATAGATCCAGAGGAAATTCCCATTTTATATTATGTATGGGAGTAATCCAAAAGGGGTGTCGATTTGGTGCGAGTAGAAATTGATGGTAGAGTCAATGATGATGAAAATCATATTCGAACATATACGACAAGTGCGGGAAGAAGTTTCAAACTAGTAATGATCAATATAAGGAAATAGAAGATGTGCATAGAAGGAGGAAATTGTTTATAGTGGGTGATTTGGTTATGGTATACCTTTGAAAGGAAAGGTTTCCAAAAGGAACCTATAACAAGCTGAAGTACAAAAAGATTGGTCCCTACAAAATCATGAAGAAGATAAATGATAATGCTTATGAGGTAGAATTGCCAGGAAATTTTTATATCTCTCCAGTGTTTAATGTTTTAAACTTATATTATTTTCATGGGGATAGTGAAGAAGGTAATTTTATTAAATAAGTAGTAGATTGGAGGCAGAAAGTTTCGATGAAAAAGAAAAAAGAAGTGGATTAGATTTTGGACAAAAAAATAGTGACCACACGACATGGAAAATACAACAAATATTTGGTACATTGGAAAGGATTGGAACAAGAGGAAAACACATGGGTCATAGAGTGGGAGATTAAGAATTTGGATAAAGGTAAATGGCTGAAATTTGAAAGAAGACAGTTTGCAAAAGTTGTGTTTATTTCAAGCAGGGGAGAATGATGCACTATTTTTAGCAGGAACTTGAAAAGGTCATAACTTGTGATCCGAGTGTCCGTTTGAGTTTGTTCTTTTTAAACCACATGTTTCAATGAAATGAATGCACTGTTAACCGGTATTTCCGGTTGGATCATGTTTTGCCACATTTTCGGGCCTAAAATCTGCCATATGAAGGCAGAAAATTAGGATCTAAGTTGTAATTTAGATTTTTCCTATTTTAGGGCATTACTACATTTTAGTCTCTTTAATGCATAATAAATTATAAATTTTCCAGTTCCTCTAATTTAGGCATGTAGAAGATGCGTGGTAATTTTTTGTCTGTACAAATAAGCATGTGAACTTACTAAAAATAGCAAGTTCTACTAAACTACAAAAAATAATAAAAAATTTCCACCTAGAGTATATTTAGTCAAAGTTAGTTAGGGTTTGCTTGGCAACTCAAGTTGGGAGTTGTTTTCCTATTTATGAAGCATTGTAATTCATGATTTAATAACGAAGAAGAATATGTTTTTTCTTTGAGTTCAAGATATTTTTAGTGTATTTAGTTTGTGTCAAAGTTGGCTACATTAGTAGCTAGTTTGGAATTAACATATGAGGTTGTTATATTACCAGAATATTGTGCTTTTAAATGTAACACACAAGATCTCACTTTAATGTAGTTTTATTAAAGGAAACTATTTTTAAATCGAATATGTGATACATATATACTCAATAAAATTGCAATTAAATCTAGTTAGCCCGACAAATGGAAAATTAGACAAGTATTGCATAAATTATTTCAAAAGTAAGAATAAACAAGAAGAGGTATAAAACAATATTAGTTATAAAAAAATATAAATAGTCATTATAAATATTAAATGGAAGAAATTTATTTGTGACAAAATAAAGAGAACACATAAAACCCACATCGATTACATAAATTTGCTATATTTTCTAGTTCTTTTCTAATATAGTTAATGCACCCTTCACAAAGTATTAGTGCATAGTTATAGTAACTATCACATAGACGAAATCTAATTTGAAAGCTTTGTTTGTTGGGTGTATGGATATATGCACATCTCTCACTTATGAGATTCATTTGAATCTTTGGAAAACTTGGTTCCTTCTTTTGAACACTAATAACGAAGTGAGGTATATAGAATGAGTAAGGAAAAAATTTGTTTTGGGACCTATTCTAAACCATACAAAATCATATATTTCATGATACTTGATGAAGCCTTGGAACAATATAAACTATTAAATATATTACACAACCTATAATGTAATGCATTAACTAGAGAATCTTCCACAATGTAGTTTCCACTCAAAATTATTTATCTTGCTGGCACAAATACTTCAAGTTTTAACACACTCTAAATGAATTTGAATTAATTTTTGTGGCGCGTTGATATGAGTCTCATATACTCTTTGATGTGTTAAATGAACTCATACATAAGTGAGGCACAATAGTTGAGGAAATTGACAAAAACACACTAAAAATGTACATAACTGTTAGAGTAGGTATTTACCTTAGCTCATGTTCACCTAGGTACTTTATTTACCTTTATTGTATTTATCCTCACTAACTTATGTGTGTGGATATTTATTTTATATTATTTAGATATTAGGAGACATTATCTAGGTTTTAGGTATAGTTCTTTCCTTGATCTATGGTATTGACTAGATCCTTGATGTCTAGTTCTCTCCTAAATCTATGGTCTTGACTAGCTCTTTGATGACTAGTTATTTCCTTGATTTATGGCTTGATCTACGACCTTGACTAGTTCTTGGATTGTTATTCCTTGCCTATTTAAGCAAGGCCCATTCTCAATGTATTACATTGAGTTCCATAATAATATATGATATTGCTTCTCATTTATTTGCAAAGGTTTTATGTAAAGTTATTCTGGTGAATTGCTTTCATCTTATAGATCGTGGTGTTTGATTAGCATCTGTGTTCTTAGCTTGGTACGATCTGGTTATCATTCCTTTCATGGTATCAGAGCTGGAGATTGTTGTTGGCATCCGTCTGTAAGTTTTATTTTGCAAATAAATTCATTGTATATTCATATATTTGGGATTTGGTCGTATTTTGTTGTTGCGTGCATTTTTATGCAAAACGGAGGCTTCCATTAGATCCAGAAGGTGGGAAAACCCTAAGATCAACTGTAAACTTGACCATTTTTGGAGGCAATCATTTTTCTGGGTTTTTGTATTGTTGCAGGGAAGCACACCGATGTACCTCAAGATTCGTACCACAAAGAAAAAAATCGTGGGATTTTTTTTGGGTTTGTTTATGCATAGGGAAATTTTTATGTGGAGTGTATCTTTCTCGGGCCAGATTTGCAGGAAGGTTTTGGATCTTTTCTTTTTAGTAGGGGTCCACATATGCTATGCACATTTTTACTATTTTCGAGCAAATCCACAGGTTGCTATATTCGGCAAACAAAGGTCACTATCTACACAATCCGAAATAGTATTTTTACGGAGAAGAGGCGGTGAATGTGAATGGTCATATGAGGGCTTAAAGCTTGTGATTCCTACTAGTAGGTGCTTAGCTTCAGCCCCCTTTAATTTTATTTGTGTGGTGAAGGCAACAATAATTCATTTTGTTTTAGTGTGACTAAAATAAACAACAAAGAAAAATATTTAAAAACTTGTAACTTTTGATCGGTAACTCGGTTTTGAGTGTCATTTTTACAAAAGTGCTTGCTTTTTCATGTTCTTTCCTTTGGAAATGTGTATTTTCAGACGTGCACAATAATTATAAAGTGCCAAATATGGAGGAGTGTTGTAATCAATTGTGGAGCAATTTGGTGAGCCCGACGTCCTAAACTTTTGGGAGTTACGGTTTGTACCTATCATGGATTCTAAGAATGATATGCTTTTATTTAAAATATGTGGACTTCAAGAGAATATTGTAAAATTTGTGGAAGAAAATAAATCACTCAAGAAATGAAATTCTCTTCTACAATCACTCATTCACGATAAAGATACAATAATACACTCCTGAGAACAAACTTGCTAGCCTAAAATATCGCCATCATATTGTGGACAGTCATATCCATGCTCCTAGTTCACTTACTGACTATTGCTCTTGAACCCACTGACATTGATTTGTCAGTCTTTGAGCTATTCCTACTCTTGATGCTCATACACCTATGAAGCTTGTTAGTGCATGCTCTTCCACATATGTTCCTATTATAGTACCACATGTGTATCTATACCTTTCAGTTGCATGACTTTTTTAAGAAGCATACCACCGTATTCAGTTCTCGCATTCTCTCGTTCTATGGGTCTCATTAGCGGAGTCATTGATAGACATTCACATGGTATTGTTTCCTCTATTCCACATGTTAAGTGGAATTCTCGTCATGACATTGGTTTTCAAAAAGATACTTCATTGGGATCACACATTGTGAGACTCTCCTTTTTTGTTCGCTCGACTCTTTCGAGGATCATAAGCAACACATGAGTTACGCACCTTCACTTAGGCTTAAGAAACACGAGATTTCTGCTATCGGACATGATCAACCTAACACACATTATGATGTTCATTTGCATGCACCCATTGTGTATCTTCTTCATCCATCCATGTTGATTTGGGGTGGATATCTGATCACTCGTGGCGGCGACATAGGCATTTATTGAGAGGACTCTACAAGCGTGGCTCCGCCACCATTAGGCCTCTTGCTCCACTTTCTATACCTTATGCATTGTGATGCTTCTTGTTTTGAGCATTTTTCTTTAGTAGCTGTAGTGTATCTCTTATTTGTTGAGATATTTTGTATCGTATTTTCGACACTTTTGGCATGTTGACGGTATCTCTGCGGGGGATCTATTATGATGAATTCCGGCATTATTTTGTCGTGTTCGAGTAGTTGATTTTGGGCAACTCATATAGATTTGTAGCGTCACTCCACCCATTTAGCAATATGGGAGGGTGTGGTGTTGATCTTGCTTCTTCGGGTTTTGTGTCCTTGGCTTTTCTTGGATCGTGACACTCTGGATTTTGTGTCCTTGCCTTGTTGCTTTGGTGTTTGTTCTTAGATCGTGGCACACCTATTTTCAGCTTGATTGATTGACTTATGTTTGGTGTTTCTTTTTTACACTTTTGACATCACTTCGTTAACAGTCTCCTTGTATGGAGCTATTCTGGTGAAACCTAGTGTCAGTTGTTTTTGAGTTTTGTGATCGAGCAGTGGATTTAGACCACAAGTGCACACCAAAATTCTTCAGCATTGTACGAGTTTTTGAGCCGAGATTCTTGGGATGCCTTGGAGCAAGTTTTTACTCTCTTTACTTTGTTGTTACTAGTTTTGGGTACCTTGCGATGTCCCTTTTTCCTAGCTATTATACATGAGTACCTCATTAGGCCTAGTTTCCGGGACTCATACTGTGGACATGCCACTTCTATTTTGGCCCCTAGCTTCACTTGAGGGGGGTGTTAGAATAGGTATTTACCTTAGCTCATATTCATCTACGTACTTTATTTACCTTTATTGTGTTTATCCTCACCCACTTATGTGTGTGGATATTTCTTTTATTTTATTTAGATATTAAGAGATATTATCTAGTTGTTAAGTATAGTTCTTTCCTTAATCTATGGTATTGACTAGTACTTTTGTTGATCTATGGTATTGACTAGATCCTTGATGTCTAGTTCTCTTCTAAATCTATGGTCTTGACTAGTTCTTTGATGACCAATTATTTCCTTGATTTATGGCTTGATCTCGACCTTATTTGGTTCTTAGATTGTTATTCCTTGCCTATTTAAGCAAGGCCCATTCTCAATGTATTGCATTGAGTTCCATAATAATATATGATATTGTTTCTCATTTATTTGCAAAGGTTTTATGTAAAGTTATTACGGTAAATTGCTTTCATCTTATAAATCGTAGTGTTTGATTAGCATCTGTGTTCTTGGCTTGAGTACGATCTAGTTATCATTTCTTTCAATAACTTTAGATAATTGTATAGTTTAAAGAAAATACTAAAACATAAAGATGAAAGGAGAGGAAGAAAGAAAAACACAATAACAAACAAATAATATTAAATAAATAAATAAAATACATTAAAACAATAACAAAATCTAATTCAAACCAATCATAACAAAAACAAATACCAACAATGATTCAATAAATGCCCTTTAACAAATTTTGAGGTGCCAACATGATGATGATGTACTCTAAAGAGGTGCTTTAAATTGTAGAGGGAGTATGATATTTGAAAAACATTAATTGACATCAATGTTAATAAGTCTAATTTTTTAATTTTTAAATGAAACATCAAATCTCAACAACCCAACAGTTCAAAAAGTGACACTCTAATAAAATTACAAAACCATGTATCAAATTCATACAAAATAACATACACCGAAACCTCAACACATCATAAAAATAAATCAAAAAATAAAAGACCTAAAATTTGTTCTCCCCGCCTGCTCCTGCAATATTTACTTTTATAAAATATTACACAAATACGATATCCCACCGGCAACATTCCGCCGGCCGCCAACACCTACCTCAATACATATAATTTACAAGTGAATTAGCAATAGGACGACAGGTAAACCAGGGATAACTCAAAAACAGTACCGTATTTTCATCGTAATTTTCACTAAGGACCTTAAGCTTGATCTTGAAAATAACGGATATAAATTCCTAGTGGGTCTTTTATAAATCCCATAATTCTCTCTGCTGTGCCAAAAACTATAATAGCTAGAACTCCAATGGCAAACATTTTGCCTCCCCTTCTATTAATGCTGTTAACGCCCATAATAAGTGCAGACCCGGGTGCGTTGCAGGATTTCTGTGTCGCAGATACGAGCTCCTCCACCTTGTTTTTGAATGGACTTCCTTGCCTTGATCCGAAGCTGGCTGCATCACCGCATTTCACCACATCCATTCTTCGAAGCCCAGGAAATGAATCAGGCAATCCGTTTGGAGTGAGCATGACACTCATCACTCCACAGGCGCTACCTGGCATGAACACGCTGGGAATAACATTAGCTCGAGTAGATCTGGCGGTTGGAGGAGTGGTTCCTCTTCATAGTCATCCCAGGGCCACTGAAATGATCTTTGTCTTGCAAGGGACTATTGCAGTCGGCTTTGTGGACTCCACCAACAAGCTTTTTCCTCTCACGTCACGACAGGGGACGTGTTCGTGTTCCCAAGAGGCCTCATTCACTTTCTTCATAACAAGGAAAACACAACCGCCTCTCTGATAGCAGCTTTTAACGGTCAAGCTCCGGGTACTCCTATCACTTCCTTGGCTACTTTTGCCTCCGATCCGGCCATTCCCAACCGTGTGTTGGCAAAGTCATTCCAGATCAGTGTTCCCCAGGTGGCTAAAATCAGAAAGAATATGGGTGGGAGTTGAGTAAGATCTCGTATTAAGGGAATTAGTCTGGTCATAACTCTTAGATAAATACGATACTAAGCTTAAGTAAAGGCTCCATCTTAGCTATGTTTAAATGTATCGTTTAATTTGACGTCTGATTAGCATTTCCTTGGGTTTTATTGTCAGTTTGGGACACATTGTTATTATGATAATTAATCAAGGAACAAACGAGGTTATAATGCGCCTCCTTGTTTCCATGCTTATATATGGAGCTCTATGTTACTACTTCACAGTTTTATATTCATATGCTATGAAGGAAAAAACATTAGCTAAATTATATAGCCAGAATTTATATTTTGTATTTTCCTTTGCATCTTAAGCATAGAGTATTCTTTTCCATTAAAAGGGATTCTAATATTTAGTTTTCATTACCATATACTATTTGGGTCTGTTTTTCAGCCATTTGTGTAGCTGGTAGACAAATGCAATTATACTGCAAAGATGGTCTGAACATTTTCCTAAATTCGGTACTAATGGCAATCGTATGGTTGTCGTGTGTATAGATAACATGGTCCTGGATACAGCTATAGTATATATATATATATATATATAATATATATTCCCGGATACACCCATAGTATATATATAGCATAGTTTTCGTGTGCATATATAACATGGCGTAAACATTTTCCAACCTTCGGTACTAATGGCAATCCCCACAGGTTGTCGTGTGCATATATGAGGTGTGTATTTATAAGAGTAGGTTGCAGTATCTTATAAAGTTAAGCGGGGAATATTCTGTATAGTTCATCTCATGTATATTGTTCCCAGCGATAAAATTTTAACCCATAAGGTTTAAGGGGCGGTTACGGTATCATGACTTGATTTCCTCCATATTTCCTTCATGATCCATGTTCATAACTCTTCCCAGGTAAACACATCTTGTGGAACGTGAGATCGGAGACGTGAAAGATTAAGATGATGATCATCAGTAGGAAAGAGAGGAAAAGATTGATCCTCTTGTTCCATAAACCCATACCGAATATGAGGGTTGTTACGTTTTGGGACGGATCTGATGGGCTCTGAGACAGCTTCACCATGATGATGGAAAGGACGTCGACAAATGGAATGCAAAATTTAAGGAGATTGCTGGATCTAGATTAAGATACTCAGATCACTATTGCTGTTACGCGTATTTTTGCTAACTACTGATTGTGGTTTATCTTATTTTTGGCCATAGGGTTGCTACTGCTTAATTGTTCTGCAATAGTTTTGGTTTTAGGCTATGCTCGGGTTGTGTATTGTGCTTTTTGATTTGTATTGACCCCTTTGGTACTTTCACACTCTCATTTTTGTAAAATGCCCAGGCCCCTATGAATTCTCTTTATAGAATGGTCAGGCCTCTATGAAGACTCCTTTCGTACAAATAATGAAAGAAAATTATTCATCAACCAATTAAAAAACCCTTTTTTAAAATTCAGGATCTATTTTAATAAGAGGAGGTTGTAGCATGTTCCCCACAAAAAGAGAACATTAGCTAACATCTCATGAACGTCAATTATTTTTATTTGCAAACAACCAATAATAAAAATTGGTTATATATTTCAAGATCTATTTTGCAAGATGTAGAGGGGGTGTCACTATCTAGAAGAGATTTTAGCTAAACGTATCATATTTGCAAATTATTGATCTTTCCAACCAACAATCAAAGAAAACCTTTTTAAAAATTTATGATCTGTTTCGGATTGCTCAATAAAATCTGTATGTAAAATAAATAATAAATCAATGCTGACAGCAACAACATCTATGGCTAAATAACGGGAGACTTTAAAGTGGAATTAAAGACACTAAAACATAAACTGTGGACCTGTGACTTGTAAATCGCAGAGCCTACCATTACATTGTAAGAATTTTGAGAAAAATGCTTGAATTTTTCGATTATATAATCAAAACATTGACCGCGCAAGCACATATAATGTTTCAGCACAACTGCTGAATAACATAAATACTTGAAAAATGAATATCTTAATTTCAGTGTTTTGGCTTTAATTGCCAATTCGTTGTTACATTTTAGTATTTTGGACTACGTTTTAATTGCAGCTACGCTCATCTATTCTTCATCTATCCTGTAGAAGTTTTACTTTGATCTGTTCTTCTTACATGAATATATAGAAAATAATTATTTCCAGCTGCATAATGAATGTTCGAAAATATTATATTCTAGTTTATTTAGTTATTCATCGCCACCATCTAAAAATTCTGGAACACATTCCTTTCTCAATGGAGTGGCTACAGAATTTGAATTGGCTTCAACGGTAAAGAAGAGTTGTGTTTAAGTTTTTATTTCAGACACACTCTCGTACGTTTGACTTTCTGACCAATACACTCAACAATAAAATAAAATAAAAAAATTTAATCATTTTAAAATTATTAGTATTAGGGGTTATATTAACATAATAGTTGATGGGTTGTAGTATAAGTTTGTTTATTATAGTGTGGAAGGATTTGTCACTTTTTCAATAGCCAATCAAAATATATTATACTTTTTCAAGGTTTTATTTTAATTCTATTGGTTAAAGCTTTATTATCTTGTCGAAGGTATGGATATTGTCTCCGCCTTAACAATTAAACATTTGCATTGTTTTCAATGAGATTGTGCCATTTGTATTTAAATGGGGCTGAACTAAAGTTTTATGTTTTGATTTTTTTATGTTGGCAAGCTTCTATTGGTCATTGCCTTTATTTGGCACTGTTCAAAGGAAAAGCGGATGTTGTTGTAAAACATTTAATGCATTAACTATGTGTCGTATAGATTAGGTCGATTTTGAGTGGCTCGAGGCCAGATATGTTTCTTGCTTTGAGACTGTTTAGCTTGCCATTTTCATCTACCCGCTAGGAGGTAAACCAGTTTGAAGAGGAAGGTGATAATCTTTTCCTTTATCTTCTGCACAAAAAAATGTTTGCAATATTTTATTTTGTTTCGCATGATATCAGTTTTCTGTATTTAGATTTTTCTTCTTGATGGGCTTCTAAGGTATGTGATTTTGATGAAGATGCAAAAATACCATCATCCTTCTGGTAATTTTTGTATTTTGTCAAGAACAAGCCAACACCCACCAAGAATAACAACAAATCGGACCAACAAAGCATGACCTTGCGGTTTCTCACGAGCTGCGAGAACAAGGGTGGTCTCAGCAAAATTCCCTCTAAAGAAAATATGGGTTATAGGCAATAAGAGGTGCAACGTAACAAACCTTCCAAACAAAGGGAGGCCAGTAGAAAGCCTAGAGAGCCAGGGCATTTGGATTTTGTAGATAAAATCAGCCCAAGAGCCACAAAACTTGGGGTGGTGAATAGGATACCCACCGAGCACAGAGGTGAACAAGAGGCACTTAGTGCACACCCTGTGCATGAGAGCCCTTTGTGGATATTGCCTAGGATTTTTAGGTCTAAATCAGTAAATCAAGATGATACTTCTGAGTCAGATGTCAAAACTGATGCCAAAGGTCACTTGAGAGCTTCAATTGATTACAAGAAACCTTCTATGACTAAAGGCAAGTCCAAGCAATCTATGTCTAGGAGTCCCACAAGTGATTGTGATGTTCCTGCTACTACTGGTCATATGAAGATTTATGAAGAGGCAGAGTAGGCCAAGGCTAAAAGACAGTCCAGTCTGAAACCCAAGGGCCTTTTTCAGGGATTTGGGAAAAATGGTGCAACATTATACAGTTTATCCTCTGTTGTTTCTGATGATGTGAGCAAGACTTCAGGGGCTAGTGCTTGGTCGGAGCCGAGGTTGGAGTTGGGCATTCTCTAGTCCAGTAAGGATCTTCAAGCATAGGAAGCCTCCTAGGGAAACAATTAATAACAATTGACAACATGGTTTCATGAATCAAGATACAAGTAAGGTTGCTACTTCTAATTAACCGATGTTGCTCTTAATGGAGACTCAAAGAGGGTAAGTTTGGATCATCTCTCTATCCTTCTCTTTACCCTTGGTTAAACTTAGTGCAAACTGAGGTTTTAGGTGGCATGTTTAGTGAATTGGTCTAAACCTGAAGTTGGCTGCAACAAATAGTAGCAGTGTATAATCTCTATCGTCACATAGGTCATTTTTAGTTCAATTCAAGAAATAGCAATAGGAGAAAAAACACATTTTTTTAATGATAGTATTTTTTATAGGTGTAGATTTTAGGGGTTCTTTGTACAGGTCAAGTTGATTTTGGCAATGTACAAGTCAGTCACGTTATGGAATATAAATTGATTGTTCAAAGAATTGTAGGGTTGAATGTTATATAAAATTGGCATTCCTTGATGTCTCCTTTATAATTTGTTGTAGATGACTGACATAATGGTTTTCAAATAGTTTGCCTGTTTTCTGTGATTGGAATACATTATTTTATGCATCAATAGGAGAAAACACTTTATACATGTCTCCTCTATGCATTCAGATGGTTGGAGAGCTGATTTTTTGCATTTCTGTGTAGCATTATAACACTTTCACATTATCAGCTAAAGAAGTTCTAAACATTATCCATAATGAAATGATTATCCAGTTAAAACATCTATTGCTTATAAGTTTTTAATTTATCAGCCTCTATCCTTTTCCTGGCTTTAATTTGATCTAATATATCTGCATCTACTCGTTTCGTATAGTTACTACTACTGCTATCAATGGTCCCAAGTATTTAAACCATCATGTATTGATGTTAGATATGGATGTTTCTGTGAGTCCATTGGGATATTTGTAGTTTTTATAACATTTCACAGTCAATGGTCCCAAGTATTTAAACCATCATGTATTGATGTTAGATATGGATGTTTCTGTGAGTCCATTGGGATATTTGTAGTTTTTATAACATTTCACAGTCCACTTCTGGTCCATGCTTTGCAGCATAGTGCAAAGCACAGTATCAGAGATAAGTAGGCTTTGGTTCAATCAGACTATGTAGCTTGAGTGGGTGTGTTGGAAGTTCAATCCACACTTACAAAGCCTGATGGACCTGTGAAGGGCTGGTGTCTCAGTGGTAGAGCACCAACATAGTGCATGAGGGGCTTGCACTTTACAACAGTTATGGATGTCATAGTGAAAGTCAAGGTTGCTAGTGGCCTGCTATCTTTCTTTAATATTCATGCTATGGCAGAGTATGTTGGTATCTCTAGAAAGGATTCAAATTTAATTATCTAATATATTCTGTCAATTGTTAGTGCAAATTATGATTCTTGGTTGATTCAAAGGATGAGGAAGAGGGATAAGAAAAACACTCTTTATATCTTACTAATGTTGGTATCTTTAAAATGATTTAATAATCAAATAAATTCTGGTACAATGGTGGCACAAATTATTATCTTTGGTTGATTCATTGAATGAGGAAGAGGTGTAAACAAAACCTTAGCTTTTCACGATACTTATGTGCATCTGTAAAATGGATTTAGTCATCAAATATATTCTGTCAAAATGTTTGCACAAATTATAATCCTTGGTTGATTGAAAAGAATGAGTAAGAGGAAGAGGACATCCATAAATAGAATCAAATTCCTTTGTTTTCCATGGTATGCATGGCCTACCAAGAATCACAAAAGACTGCCATGACTACTGAAACAAAAGCATATATCCTACCAATTAAAATTGTCTTTATTAACTACATTACTAGTATTAATATGGCATATATAGATAATACGCTGGCAGAACAATTCATTACCTGCTATACTAACAAAATCCCCTGCCCCTCTCTGCAAGATGTCTGAACAGAGAACACAAAGTAGATTAATTTCTCGTTGCTCCCTACATTAATTCGCCTGTAACTATCCCTACGGCTAACGTTGGCTTTCACCTATGTTTCCAGCATTGCATACAAAACAAACAGGTTCTTGTTTCTATACCTCATTACGGAAAACTCGCTAAGCAACACAGGCATAAACAAAACACTTCTTTCATTCAAATTTGTTCGAATACATTACAGCAAACAAAACTTTCCTTACCTTTACAAAAGCATGTTCTTCATCACACGCTCCATGCAGCATTAACACCTCCAACATTATGCATACTGCTTCCATGTCGTTATATCTTTTTTGCATTTGGGGACAATCACAGTGGACCGATTGTGTGTGGATTATGCATTCGATATTGTCTTCCAAAACAAATGATTTCAGAGTCTGCAACAATGCCTGCTAGATGTTCTTTTAGACAGCTAGCAATCTCCACGAAGTGTCACATGTTGCCATGCATTTCCAAAATGCATTTCTAATAGACTTTCATTAGCCTCCATTTCATATTTACCACTTAGCAATCAAAAAAATTTATTGGCATTTTCATAATTATTTATGTTACCTCTTTCCATTTTTACAATTTAATATTTCATTTGCGCTAAACAAACTCCACGAATTTATAGAATTTTGTCAACATACTCTTAATATGTTTCTTAAAAAATATTTATGTTATGCGAAACCATGACCCTATTTCCCTTCAATCGCATACAAAGTCGAACTAGATGTTAATACGTTCCTCAAGCTCCATAGTGGATTCATGTATTGCCGCAAACAATTGAAACGGTGCTTTGAATTTGGGGTGTAATTCTCCGCGCAAGAAATAGACAACTAATTAGGTACTTTTCTTCAAATACCCCTTTGCTCGTGTATAATAAACTCCTCTCTTGACACCAAAAAAATCATTCTCAGCAGTGTTGAGCTTGGTGATTATCAACACAAAAAACACTGCACATTATTTTAGAATGGAATACACAAACCAATAACTCTAAAAACAAACAAAATGATTTCTTAATCACAATTCTGTTTCCCAATAGCCAAATTCCAACCTCACAATCGCAAAGCTAACACCAGGTACAAACACTCAAACCACTGCAAATCTCGAATCACAAAATGTTTTTTGAACTTATACACATCCGCTTAAATTGCAAAGTGACTTCGACATCATACCTTCAATTGATTACAAAATCACACCCCGACAGAACTCCACTCATTCACATATAAGTTGCATGTTTATAACATTTTTTTCTAATCGATTAAACATCACCAACTTCCTTTCCGCAACATAGCTTTAAGTCATTACAAAAGCAATGCCCACACAAACTTATTTCAATGCAAAAACAAATGTAACACTTCTAACATGTCTGCCCTTGCGATTCATCAGATCCTTCCCCTTTCGCACACACATTTCCCATGCAAACAACATAGAACAAATGCATCCAACACAACAAAAAAACAATACCTTCAAAGCGAGATTTACGATATCATGGCCTTGTTTCTCATGTAGCACACTTATTTACCCTTACATAAAAACTTCTTATTTTATTTCAATAAATCAAAACACCGCAACTAATTGAACTTTGAAATATGAATCTTATAAATAAAATGTCAAAACAAACTTTATGTTTTAAGAACTACAAAAAAATTAGAAGTTTTTTTAATTTTTAATTTTTAGTTTTATTTTTCTATCTTTTGTGAAGTGTCCTTTCAAATTTTCATAGAGTGGTTTTTATATTATGTAAATATTTTATACAAATTATTTTTATAGTAGTTCACCAAATAAGGTAAAAAATGTAATTGTTAGTGCAAAATCACAACACCCCTGAATGTTTGTAACTCGATGGGTTGAGGCTCTCAGTGTGACTGCATAACATGGAGCATCTCTCAAAGTGTGGGAATTTGAAATCGAGAAAGCTCTCTGGATGAAGGCGGTTCTATTCCTCTGTTCAGGTGCACACATCAAATTTGCAAAGGATCTATTCTAAAATCTATTCTAACTTGCCAAGGAGACAAGGTTAAGAAGATGCAAGAAAATAAACCTAAACTAACAGAGGTGATGCACCAATGGAATGTTGAAGACCATCTTTTCTATCAAACACAGACCATTAAAATGTAATACAACCACCGTGCACAGATAAAAAATATTGCAATGGAATTTCATATAAAGGCAATGAACACAAGAGAGGGTTGAAATCATTGACAAACATGTATTATTGCTTAACAAATTGATACTGAGAACCCTACTGATGGCCAAGAGGTAAACAAATTGGATTACAATCTTAATAGAAGGTTCGAAATCCATGAATTCATCTGTAGACTAGAGAAGAAGGGAGGGTGCAAAACTAAAATGTCTAACCCTTTACAATGAGCCAAGCTCTTACCTTTATAGATGAAGTGAAGAGAGGAGAAGAAAAGAGGTGGGAAATCTGATTTGGAAGCTCAGCTACTACCATCAATGCCCCTGCAAATCCACCTACAATCTATCAAGTCTGCCTCTCCATGTCTATTTGGCATGTTGAAGAAGGAAGAATGGCGGATCAAATCAAATCTAATCTGGTTGTTGAAGCAATTAGATCATACATTAATGGTATGAAAGACGTTTTCCTATTTTTCACCAACCTAACCTTGTCAAAATTAAAGTTTCAGGCTTCCATGGTGTAGACGAGGTTGAGACCTTTCCAATGGTACCAAATTTGTTGAATTTCGAGCACTAGATCAAAAGTTATGCCCATTTGAATATTTGAATTGAATCGTACAAAAATGGTGAAAGAACAAGTTTTGCAAAATGGATCTGCGGGCCTAAAATTCACTTTGCACCTTTGCGAAAAAATGCAAAATTCACGAAAGCCCCCACGACTTCGTAGGCTTGAAATTGAAATTATGCCTTTGCAAAAAAAGTCGTAAATTTGAAAAAGTCTCACTGTAAGCCCGTGACCTTCTCACTTTCCATTTGTCATCCCCGACTTGTTGGCCCACATTTTCCACTTTGGCAAAAAATCTTCCCCAAGCCCACTAGCTCGCTTTAACTGAAACATGGCCACATGTCCCTTTTGTTTGGTGGGGTCATATGTCTAATCCTGGACACATGGAGGCTTAGTGCACATTTGGGACTTGCCCCCATTTTACCTTTGAAGTTACGCGGACGAGGCACGTGGAGGCTTCCATTGACTCTTCTATACTTAGTCAATTTAAATGGCCCGCTCTACCCCCTTGTTTGACTTTTGGAAACATGGAGGTCTGTGCCAGTTTGGGGGACCGCCTTTGGAGTTCATCTTTGAAGTTGTGCTGAGTCGACACGTGGCACCTTCCACTGGCTCTTCCTATTTCTTTTATACTTAGCCGATTTGGGTCTGCTACCTTTCTCCATCCCTAACTATGTGGCAGGGTGGTGCATCTTTGGGGTCTCCATTTTGGGCTACGCCTTTAAAGTTGCATGGATGTGACAATAAGAAGCTTCTGTCGGCCTATCCTGAGCTTGGAATTTTTAACTACCAGCTCTATTTCGTTTCGAGACTTGAGACATGTGGAAGCTCCGTGCTCGATTGGAGACCCACTTTTGCATTTACCTTTGAAGTTGCGTGGAAGAGACACGTGGCATCTTCCACTAGCTTGTAGAATTTTCAATGGTAGGTGAAAATTTTGGGGGCTCTACACACACGGAGGGCCAATGCTTGTTTAGGGATTTCCTTTTGGGCTTGACCTTTGGAGATGTGCCGATGAGGCACGTGGAAGCTTCCACCATCTCTTCCATACTTAGCGGATTCAACGCCTTGAGTGAACATTGCCTCATTGAGTTACGAGACACATGGAAGCTCTGCTCTCATTTAGGGAATTGCCCTTGGCTTTAACCCTTGAAGGTGTGCAATTGAAACACGTGGTGCCTTCCGTCGGGCCTTTTATACTTAACTGATTTAGGCCCACTCTGAATTGTATGTGAGGTTCGAAAACTTGAGACTTTCCCTATTTTCATCATGAGAGCCTCGGCCTCCTTTGATGCTATTTTCTTCTTCGCTTGACTCTGTCCCTTCATTGTTGGATCTAAAATATGGGCTCACACAATTGGGCGACCCTTCCGATTTTCTTCGTCATGGGGGTCATGTTTTATAAATTTTTTTCGGGGAAATTGGGATAACAATTTGGCAACTCACGAGGACATCTACCTATTAAATGAAGATACCAAGTAGCCTTAGAAGTATCCACTAGGTATGGATTCTACTGTTAATTTCAAAACTGATCTGGAATCACCCGCCACTACATGCACTATTATCTTTGCAAGAAAATCTTGGATTCAACATTTTTGAGAGTAGAGAGTTGTCTTTAACTTGGAAACTTCTCCCCATTTGATTTTATGCAAACATGATATGTTGGAGTGCAATGAAAACATCTAGACCTACTCCAATATGGATACTCTGTAGATTTAATTTCTTGTGGCCACAAGTCTTTTCCATGAGTGAGATGAACTATATACAAGCATACACCAGAAGCAATAGAGCATGTGCACCAACACTTAGGGAAATTAAAACCTAAACTATAACAAGACAATGTGCATACACACTTGGAGAAATTGAAAACCTAGGCTAATATTTACAAGGGTGAGAAATTCTCCTTTTAGTAGCAGTGTTTGAGGTAGATCCCATTGACTGGAATCTGTAATTCTTCGCCATCCAACTTAGCCAGCTGGAAGGCATTGCTACTTTTACATCCTGTGACCATGTAGGGGCCACTCCAAATGGCATCAAACTTGGAATGCCTTCTTGGTTTTTCCCGATCTGCATCCCACTTTAGAACTAAGTCCCCTCTTGAAAGGTCCTTGTTCTTTCTTTCTTATCAAATCTCTTCTTGATCAATGCTTGATCTTTCTCCATGATCTGCATTGCATGTTCTCTTGCTTCTTCTACTCCCATTAGCTCTGCATACCTGATTTCCATAGGTTCAAACTCGAGCTAGTTCCAACTATTTCATGAGCTCCAAAGTGGGCAGCTCCAATGATATGGGAAACACTGCCTCTTTTCCGTATACAAGCTTGTATGGGGAGCTACTTGTAGACCTTTTGGATGTGATCCTATTATCCCATAGAGCTTATTTGAGCTTTGTGTGCCAAGTTATCTAATTTTCATCAAGAGTCCTGATAATTCTTAGTATGTTCTTGTTTTTGGACTCTGCTTGGCCATTACCTTGAGGGTAATAGTTTGATGAAGTGCTGAGGTATACACCATTCTTGACAGCCCATTTAGTGATCCTTGTACTAAGGAATGCCAATGCATTATCTGATATGATAGTGGCAGGGACTCCAAACCTAGTGACTATCCCTTCATAGAAATCCAAGATGTTGGATTCATTTTCCTCCTTTAGTGCCACCACTTCAGTCCACTTGGTGAAATAGTTAGTCACTGTGAGTATCCACTTGTGGCCCTGGCTTGAATTTGGGTTGATTACTCCAATGAAGTCTAGTCCCCATTGCATGAATGGCTGATCCATTGAAATTGGATGAAGGGAAGGGTTGTTAAATTTTCCTTCCCTGTGAAGAATGCACACTTCTTTCTTTTCGTGATCTAGGTTTAGTAATCCCTAAACATCGTAGGCCAATAATAACCAAATTTCATGATTTTGAGATTTGTTACTCAAGGAGAAAAGTGGTCTCCTGCTTCTCCATCATGGAACTCATGTAACACCCTCTAAATTTGGCCTATCCCAATGCACCTCAATAGAACACTAATGATATCCTTCTGAACAAGACACCACTAATAAGCAAATATGGGATGGCTTGTAATATGAAGTATCTCCTCTTTACTTTGTTCCATTCTAGAGGGCACAAACTTGTTTGGAGATAATGCACCAAGGCTTGAGTCCAACATGGAATAGGTGCATCATTAGCTGGCTGCTCTTGATCATTTTGTAGTAGTAGGACAACCTCTTCTTCATCCACTGACTCAGCTTGTTGCTTGGAAGCGAGATGCTCACATAGACCCTTGCCACAAACCAATTTGGTCACTTTGATTTCAATATCATACTCCATTACACGAGTGATCCAATTTTCTCTCTTCTCATTCATGTCCTTTTTAGGATAAAATCCTTGACACCAAAGCACAAGACACTAGCAGTTGAATCTTGTTGTTCGAGACCAAGTGTATGAACTTCTTCAAACTCCTAATGACAGCAAGGATATGCTTTTCAATGAAAGAATACTTTACTTCGTAATCTTCCAAGCTCTGATTGAAGAAGACTATGGGTTGTTCTGAACCTTCCTTGTTAGGCTAAACCAAGATAGTTGAGATTGTATCGACCCTCCAAAAGCATATAACATGAATTCCTTTTGAAAATTTTGGGTTAATAAGAATTGGGGCCTATGATATTATGAGCTTGATGGCCTCAAAGCTCTCTTTGCCTCTGTTGTTAATTTGAATGAAAGACTCTTCATTAACATCATCGTTAAAGGCTTCACAAGAGTGGTAAAATCAGGCACAAATCTACGAACAAATTTTATTCTCCCCAAGAAGCTTTGGAGAGACTTCTTGTGTTGTGGCAATGGAAGTGTTTGGATGGCTTCAACCCTTTTAGGATCAATTGTTAACCTTTATCTTTGGATTTAATGACACTCTGAACCTTCTACACCTCTAAAATACCTGTCTGAGGTGGAAGAGATGGTATACAACATTCTTTGAGAAGATGGTGATATCATCTAGATACACCAGAACTATCTTGTTGATTATGTCTTTGAATGCCATGTCCATAGCTTGCTGAAATGTTGCTCCAGCATTTGACAGTCCAAATGGCATCTTCTTATAAACATATGTACCCCATTTTATAGTGAAGTATTTCTTGAACTGATCTTCTTCTTTTGCCATTATATGATTATAGCATGAGTAGCCATCTAGCAATGAAAACCTCTCAGAGCCATCTATAACCTGCAAGATTTGCTCCATCGATGGAAGTGGGTAGTGATCTTTGAGTGATTCTCTATTTAGATCACGGAGTCTACACACAATCTAATTTCTCCATTTCTTTTCCTCACAGGCACCAAGTTTGCAACCCAACTTGAATGCTTGATAGGGAAGATGATGCTAGCCTTAATTAGGTTTTTCAACTCTTTTCTCATGAGAGGTTCAATGTGAGGGTTTACTATTCTTTGCTTATGTCTGAAAGGCTTAGATCATGGATCCAACTCGATAATGTGTTGTGCCAACCTTGGGTTGAAACCTCTTAAATCCTTGTAAGTCAAAGAAAAGACATCTGGGAATTCTTGACAAAGTTGAACGAACTTAGATTTTTCTTGTTGGGTATTTACCTTTTCATTTCCCAACGTTTTGCCTTCATCTATGGAAATGGGCTCTGAATCTTCACCCTTTACTTGAATATTTGCTTTCTCCTTCGGAATTGATCATTTGGGTTGAAGATTGACTCTAAGGTTACAAGACCTTTTGGTAATTTGTTAGTTCTCATAGCTGCACTACTTGTTCACCATACTACATTGATCCAACGTTTCTTGGTTTCCAGAGGAGAACTCAGCTTCTTCTTGTAGAAAATTGACAATTTGCTAATCATTCTCGAAGACCTGCCAACTTGTGTTATTATCTGGGATAATTGGCCTTTCAAACACCTTGATATGGGGATGAGACTTATCAATTTTTATACTTTCTATAACATCAAACGCTTCCCAAATTGTTTCCATTCTTCCTGCTACATCATTCTTTTTCCGGGGTAGGGACACAATGTTGAAATCTTCAAAGTCCTTAATAAGGTCCCATACCTAGTTTTAATAGCTCTGAGTAGGGCATTCCTTGAAAGCATGTTGTCCCTCGACTTGGTTTACAATCAGGTCACTATCACCAAATATTTGTAGATTCCTAATGCCTCTCCTCCTGGCCCAATGAAGTCCACGAATCAAAGCCTCATACTCAACTATGTTGTTTGAGAAAGCAAACTAGAAATAGAAAGCTAAGTAATATTTTGTCCTTTGGGTGAAACAAGCATAGCTCCTCCTCTTGCACCTTGTCTACTTCTTGAGCCATCAAAGAATAACTGCCATACCTCATTATCATCCTTGTGGTCTAGCTTAGTGATATTAGGAAGAGGAGATTCTCTTCATGCAATTAATAGACCCCTAATTCGTATTCTTCCATTTCTTTGTGAGAGTCAAAATCATGCTTCATTTTCACCCATTCATCAAGGGTCAAGTATGGAATATATTTGATTTTGGTATCGAGTTGATGGGTTCTTGGATAATCTTCTTGATCAAGGGTTGAACAATTTGAATTGATTGTACTTGGTGTATGAGGCTCAATATGGAAGTTTGTAATAGGCTCATTTATGATTGTAGCCTTAGCTCTATACCTTTTTCTCGAATAACATGTGTGACCAATCAGCAGACAAATAACCTCTAATTTTAGCAGTGAAGTCTCTTGACAAACACAATGCAAAGTGTGGTGGCAAGTCTATGACTGATACATTTTGCAAGATGGTCACATTGGGACATGCATGCAATGTGAGGCTCAAATATTTGATTACTCCAACTGTTGTTACTATTGTACCATCCAATTGTACCACACCTTTGGAAATGACTTCATATTGAAGACCCAGCTGATCAGCTATTTGTTTTGGCATTATAGAGCTACTTGCTCCCAAATCAATCATGCAATTATGCACTAGCTTGTCTCCAATGATCAATGAGACATAGAAGGGAGGAGGCTTCAGATTCTTACCTTTTTGTCCTCTATGATTTCCTTCAGGCTGAGCTGCATTGGTAAGAACTTTCTCTTGTTAATTGGGTGACTGATTTGATGTTGACCAATTTTCCATAGTAGCTTGCAATAGGTCTCTTTGTCTTGGGATAGCCAATGACTCCCACATTGAGATGTTTACATTTGTCCTCTTCATTTTCTCAATGATGTTGAATGGATATGAGTTATCTCTATTTCCCTTTGCCTTGCATATTCCTCTCTTGTACATGGGTTGTTACAACTGGCACTTGAGCTAGTCTAGGGGCTGACTTGGGCTAACCTTGCACATTGGGATCTGCACTTTGATTGTTAATACCTTTTGGAGTATTAGAGGGTTTTGGATTACCTGAATTTGATGACTATACCTCTCGAATATTCCTTTTCTTGGACCATGTATTGGTAGCTACACTTTGAGAAGGGGCTTGGTTAACTCCACAAAAGTCTTCTGTTTGCCAATTAACCAACATAGTTTTAGTTGGAGGTGTCTCTTGTTGAGCTTCTTACTACTGACTTTCCTCTTAACTAGGTTATTGGGACACACTAATGGTTTGTACCATCAAGGCCTAGTTTAATGCACCATTGAAACACGTTGATTGATTGTGAGGTAGATTGCAAGGGTAACACCAGTTGTACTCCTATGCCATGTTGTTTTGTGTTGGAACTAAAGCTTTTGATGTTGAAGCTATATTTGGATCATATGGTCAGAATGGCCTGGCAGCTTGAGGTTGTCCTTGGTTTTGGTTTTGATTTGTGGCATGACTTGGTGGTTTATTTTTCTAGTATGGGGGTCTAGCTTGATATTGAGTTTGAGGTTGATACAGCCTAGAACTATGAGCTTGTTGTCTCTTGATAGTCACTAGCTCATTTCCTAGGTTTTGTAGTTGTTTCATAACCTCTTGTAGCTCTTTTGAAGTGCTAGAATATGAGGTGTAAGCTTCAGTTGAACTCTGATTCCTTGGAGTAGGTATGGGAGCTAATGTGGGTGTTTGACTAGTGCTTGGACATCCTAATTCTGGATATAGAGGCATAGGTGGCCTAGGTGCAAGTTTACTAGCCTGAATTAAAAAAATTTAGAACTAATGGAAATGTTATAGGTTTCCGGTAAGGTTACACCTCCCATGGATTGAATCATTATAGAAATATAAGAATTTAAAGCTCTAAGAAATTATAGGAAAGCACCTTCATCTATGGGTCTCATGGCCAATGGAATCCTATCCCATGTCCTTTGAAATCTGAAGTTGAAATTTGTCAATTGTTCATTAGGAGCCCTTTTAATGGTTGTCAATTATTCCAATAGAGATAGGTTATCCCCCTTTTCTCCAAATTGATTGTGAAGAGCTATGCACAAATGGTCCCAATTCTGAATAGAGCCTGCTGTTAGACTCCTGAACCATTGCAAAGCTTTACCCTTAAATGAAGAGGCTAATAATTTGAATGTAATTTCCATCTCAATGATTTCATGAATTGCACAGACATTTACAATGTCTTGAATGTGGTCACTATGAGTAGTTTGGTTCTCTCTAGTGAAATATGAAATTCTATTCAATGTTGCAACTGGAACTAGATTTTGTGCATTGAGAGTGAGTGGGCTACTACTAGTGAAGTTGACATAGGAATTTGGTTGTGGATTTTCCATTATGATTTACCTAAGAACTGTTGGTGTCGAATCACAGCACCCCTGGGACTCCGCAACGCGATCGTTTGAGACTCCCAGTGCGATTGCACAACATGGAGCTTTTCCCAAGTGTGGGACCTCGTGAAATCGGAAAAGCTCTCCGGATGAAGGCCGGCTCCTATTCCTCTGTTCAGATGCACCAATAAAACGCAGAGGTTTACCCCAAAAATCTAATCTAACTACCAAGGAGACAGGGAGAGAGAAATGCATGAAAATTAAACCTAAGCTAAGGAGGTGATGCACCGAGGAATGAAGAACATATGTTTTGCCAATTAAACACAGACCACAGAAATGCAATGCAATATCATGCACAGATAAACATATTCACAGTGAAAGATCAGGAGGATGCAAAATGAAACACATAGAGGGTTGAGAAACATCCACAGTCATGCATTTATTTGCTCCGAAGGTTGATACAATACACTGCAAAAAATGCCCAGAGGCAAAGGTGCATTACAGTTTCAAATGGGAGGTTTGAGCTCCACAACTCCACCTACCAAAGAGAAGAAGGGAGGAGGCACAAAACAAAAATGTTCGACCTTTAGAAAGAAGCCCCTCCTTACAATTTATAGGAAGAATGAGAGAGAGAAGAGAGAGAAAGTCCAAATCTACCCCAACCACCTCAGGTTGTATTTAATTCATCTCATTATGGTGGTAGGTGAGGACCATATCAAACCCCAAAAGTGGCGAACTGTATTTTGCATTTTTAAGAACTTGTTCCCACCCAATTAAAGATATCCAGTCGTAGTTAGGTAGAGGACACCGTAGGCTTTCCGAAAAGTCCAACCTTGTGTGAATCGGAGCTCCCAGTCAAAAGTTATGGCCATTTGAATATTTGCTCCAGGGTCTACTTCCTGTCAGCGCTCAAAATGTTGCGCCCCCTGAAGGTGCACCATAGGCGCATCCGTGTGTGTGTCGACATCCTCTTATGTGCACCAAGGGCGTGACTTTTATCCTATCGATAGTCTGTGTCATGCGCCATTTCCGTGCGCCAAGGGCGCAGCTTTTCCATTGTCGGCGATCGGTCGCGCCATTTCCGTGCGCCAAGGGCGCAACTTTTTCATTATCGACAGTCATTTCATGCACCATTTCCGTGCGCAAGGGCGCATTTTTCCATTGTCGGCGATCATGTGTCATGCTACAATTTCCGTGCGCCATGGCGAAAGCAACTTGCCCATTGTCGATAGTCATGTCATGCGCCATTTCCGTGCGCCAAGGGCACAGCTTTTCCATTGTCGACAGTCTGTGTCATGCGCCATTTCCGTGCGCCAAGGGCGCAACTTTTTCATTGTCGACAGTCATGTCATGCACCATTTCCGTGCGCCAAGGGCGCAACTTTTCCATTGTCGACAGTCTGTGTCATGCGCCATTTCCGTGCGCCAAGGGCGCAACTTTTCCATTGTCGACAGTCTATGTCATGCGCCATTTCCGTGCGCCAAGGGCATGTCAGGGATTTGGGCTTCTTTGATTTCTGTATCCTTCTGTTGTCTGTATCTACCCGGGGGGGAAGATATATACAACAGAACCCTTGTTGATTGAATGAAAGGGCTACTGGGGAGGTATTGACAAGGTTATATTTCATGGAGATGGAAACCTTTGAGCTCTTATTCTCCTTCTCCCTCATGTCACGGGGACAAGTGTAGATAGAAAAACAATCCTTCTTCTCTAGTTCTTCATCTAATCTGAATTCGTTTCATGAATATTCCAATCCTGGGTTGTTGAAACTAGTGGACTCTACCTCTGTTGGAGCACCAAATGTGTAATTTCAAAGCTTCTTAAAAGATGAAAACTTACAAAAAGTGCACATCAGTCTTGCTGCAATAAAAATGGATACCTCTTGCTCCCACTAGACGTGCCAAAACTATTATTCCAAACTCACATCACCCCTAAATGTTTGTAACTCGATGGGTTGAGACTCTCACTATGATTGCATAACATGGAGCATCTCTCAAAGTGTGGGAATTTGAAATCGAGAGAGCTCTTCGGATGAAGGCTAGTTCCTATTCCTCTGTTCAGGTGCACACATAAAATTTGCAGAGGATCTATTCTAAAATCTATTCTAACTTGCCAAGGAGACAGGGTTAAGAAGATGCAAGAAATTAAACCTAAACTAACAGAGGTGATGCACCAAAGGAATGTTGAACACCAGATTTGCTATCAAACACAAACCATTAAAATGTAATACAACCACCATGCACAAATAACCAATATTGCAATGAAAGATCAGATAAAGGAAATGAACACAAGAGAGGGTTGAAATCATCCACAAACATGTATTATTGCTTCACAAATTGATATAGAACATTACAATGGCCAAGAGGAAAAAAACTTACATTATAGTCTTAATAGAAGGTTCAAACTCCATGAATTCGTCTACAGACCAGAGAAGAAGGGAGGGCATCAAAACCAAAATGTCCAACCCTTTACAATGAGCCAAGCTCTTACCTTTATAGATGAAGCGAAGAGAGGAGAAGAAAAGAGGCGGGAAATCTGATTTGGAAGCTCAGCTACTAGCCATCAATGCCCCTACAAATCCTCCTATAATCTGTCAAGTCTACCTCTCCATGTCTGTTTGGTGTGTTGAAGAAGGAAGAATGATGAATCAAATCAAATCTAATCTAGTTGTTGAAGAAATCGGATCATACATTAATGGCATGAAAGATGTTTTCTTATTTTTACCCACCTAATCTTATCAAAATTAAAGTTTCAGGCTTCCATGGCATAGACGAGGTCAAGACCTTTCCAATGGTACCAAATTTGTTGAGAGCACTAGATCAAAAGTTTTCCCATTTGAATATTCTAATCGAATCCGTTTTGTAAAAATGGTGAAAGAACAAGTTTTGCAAAACGGATCCGTGGGCCCGAAATTCACTTTGTGCCTTTTGCAAAAAAACACAAAATTCACAAAATCCCCGTAGCTCCATAGGACTGAAATTGAAATTTTGCCTTTGCAAAAGTCTCCCACATCCCTGCAACCCTTTAACCTTCTCACTTTCCATTTTTCATCCCGGGCCCACCATCCCGCATTTTCCACTTTGGTAAAAAATATTCCCTAGGCCTACCGGCCCGCTTTGACCTGAAACATTACCACGTGTCCCTTTTTTTGGCGGGGTCATATGTCTGATCCTAGACACATGGAGGCTCAATGCACATTTGGGACCTACCCCTAGATTTTACCTTTGAAGTTGCACGGATGAGGCACGTGTAGGCTTTCACCGACCCTTCTATACTTAGTCAATTTAAATGGACGGCTCTATCCCCTTTTTTGAATTTTAGACATGTAGAGGGCCTATGCCAGTTTTGAGGACCACCTTCAGAGTTGATATTTGAAGTTGCGCCAAGTTGACAATTGGCGCCTTTCACTAGATCTTCCCTATTTCTTTTATACTTATCCAATTTGGGTCTACTGCCTTTCTTCGTCTCTAACTACATGGTGGGATGGCACATGTTTGGGGTCTCTGCTTTGGGTTGCACCGATGAGACACATGGAAGCTTCCGCTGGCCTATCCCAAGCTTCGAATTTTCAATTGTCGGCTCTATTTCCTTTTTAGACCTTGGACATGTGGGAGATCCATGCTCACTTGGAGACCCACTTTTGGATTTACCTTTGAAGTTGCGTAGTAGAGATACTTGGAATGTTCTGCTGGATTATAGAATTTTCAATGGCCGATGTAACTTTTGGGGCCTCTGGACATGTGGAGGGCCAATGCTTGTTTAAGGACTACCTTTTGGGCTTGCGTTTATAGATGTCCCGATGAGGCACATGGAAGCTTCTGCCATCTCTTCCATACTTAGCCGATTCATGGCCTCGAGTGAACACTGCCTTGTCAGGTTCTAGGACACATGGAATCTTTGCGCTCATTTGGGGAACTGCCCTTGGCTTCAACCCTTGAAGGTACGCCATTGAGACATGTGGCACCTTCTGCCTGTCCTTTTATACTTAACTGATTTAGGCTCACTCTGAATCGTATGTGAAGTCTGAAAACTTTGAGCCTGTCCTTGTTTTCCTTCCGAGAGCCTTTTTCTTCCTTTGACACTATTTTCTCCTTCATCAACTCTGCCCCTTCATTGTTCGATATGAAATATGGGCTCGCACGACTAAACCAACTCTTCGATTTTCTACGTGTGAGATCATGTTTGATCAATTTTACTAGGGGGAAAAATTGGGATAACAATAATTTATTTAGTTTATGTTATTTTTATATGTACAATTTTTATTGGTTTTTTATTGATGCTATAATGTTTTATTTTCACAATTTATTAAAGAAAAATAATGAAAAATTACAGTTTTTTTTTCATTTTAAAAATGTATTAACTTCAAAGCAAGATTTTTCATATCATGGCCTTGTTTGTTTGGCCTTCACATCTATTTTTTGTTGCTTTGAAAAAATATAAAAAAATAAATTGTGTAAAATCTAAATACATGTCTTACTATTCAAGTCAAATACGTCATGAAGTGTGTCTTGGAATTACTTCTACGAAATAAATACCATGATTAAATTAAAAAACATCAACCCCACATTGGTTTCTTAGTTTTGTTCATAGTAATTTTTGTTGGTTCAAAGTACGTGTTGGTATCCAAATTTGTTCTCCTTTTTCAAGAGCAGCACCATAGATATTTCATGGAGCTTAAAGACAAAATAGACGATGTTGTATGTAGTTGGTAGCTGGAGATATGGTTTAGCTAGCACTCCAATAGGACTTGATCTTGTCCTAGTTATTTGAGGTTGTTCCTTCCAACCAAGGTAAGAGGACCTATTTTGTAACCTTGTAATGGTGAAGGAGATGAAGATATCCTTCTCAAATTCTATGATGGAGACCTTGATGAAAACATGATCAACACCCCAGATCTGAACTCTCACAAGTTGTCACTTCTCAAAACATGGGTATGTTCTCAAAACAAGGAAAAGGTTACTAGAGACATTGGAAATCTTGATCTGTTATGCATACTTTTGCAAATGGATTTTGATCTTCTGTGGGTATACAAATGCAAATAAGGGATAGTACATGATAGGATATTTGTTTTTAGATGATTTTTGGTGGGGGATTGACAAGACAAACTAGGATATATTAGATCTTTGACAACCTCTACAATACTTGAAATAACTATCAGATAAAATGCTTCAAATAATCAAGACATTCTTTCAACCAGAAGAGGCATAAATGGAAGCCCAACCATCACTCTTCACAAAGTATTTGAGAATTCACCACAAAATCTTGAAGTAAAGAACTCAATTAAACACAAAAATCCATTATCAAACTACGCCTAAGGTACCCCCAAAGGATTACAAGTAATCTTTACAGTCAAGGAAGGTAAAGTGATTTTAAATTTGTTTATCTCCTTATCAGATGAAGGCTCTTTTGAATATGAGATTGCAAATGCCACTAAACTATAAACCAGAAAGGGAGATCTTGTGTGATTTATAAAGACTTTCAATGCAAGATTGCAACAAGAACGATAAAATTTATTTGTAGGCTTTTAAAAATGATAACAGACACCATATTGCCTAAAGAAAACATAGATTTAATTCATAACTTGTTAGATTGAACTGCAGGGGAGAGTTACATGAACAATCTCAGAGTTCAGTGATGGCTATACACTTGTAACCAACTCACATACATGAATTTCCAACAAATGAGACATTAACCTAGTTCTTTGGTGGATTTCTCAGAAAATGAGATTTCTCTAAGAATTTTCTCATGATTTTCAACTCCCCCCTTTTACAATTTCTCCAAAATGCACTATATACCTTATCCCACATTAGAGCCTTATTTCATAAGAAAAGAATATGCCATGGGATTAAGTTTGTTACATCAATTCTTCATGATTCAATGAAAATGACATCAAAAAGAAAAACACTCATAAGTTTCCATGTGTGCTAACAAAGATTAAATCATTACAAATATACGGATCGTTATCATTCCCGGAGGCATGTTTTTCATCATTGAGGCATGCAAACACCTCTTACTCATCATTTTCACCCTTTTACCTTTTAAAACTAACTCTGCAACTTTTGATTTTGTCATTTCACATGTTTTCTCGGGCTAGGGAAAAAAATTACTTCAAAAACATCTCAAATCAAAGAATTAAGCCATGAAAGTGATGCCAATGATCCTGGAAGGCCAAGATGACACAAAATCACTATAAATTTGATGAATTTTGATGCAAAATTCGTGATTCCAAGCTTCCTGGAGCTCCCATGGCATCAAAATAAATGGATGCATAGAAACCGTTGATCTTATCCATCTTTGTCCTTTAATTTGGGCCCTCCACGTGTCAAAAAACAATTGGGACCGAAATTGGGATCATTTTTACTTTTCCACATTTTTGGAAAAATGGAAAATTTTGACTTTTTTCCACCCCTCCGCCCTTGAAATTTGGAGCTAACACGTGGCACATGGTGGGTCTCATTGAAATCACGCTTCAATTCTGCGCATTTTGACCTTTTTGGAATTTGGGAAAATTTTCACTTTTTTTCCCCATGGGCCCGCACCTCCGATTTCTCCCTTGCCATGAGTCTCCTTATGATTCGCTAGCGGGCAAGTGCTTGAATTTTTGATTTTAAAATCTTCTGTGAAAAAAGGGAAAAATCTCCTTTTACTTCCACCAAGCGCTAACCAGCCTTGTCCTTTTCCATGCGTCCATCTCCTATTCCCTATGGGGTTTCGGGCCAAAATTTTCCACTAAACCTTTCAAAGTTTAAAAGCTTCAAAATCACCAAAACCTTCACCGCCCGTTGAGTGCTCTCGCCCAAGAAACTTCCACATGTGTTCCTCTCGATTGGAGCAGGGATAACAAATGATTTTGCAACTTTATAAAATAGAGTTAAAAACTCTAACTCCCCAATCCGGCCCGCTCCTCCATTTTGAAACTTTTGGGACACATGTCCTCTTGGTTGGCTCTAGGCTTTCGGGCCAAAATTTTCCCTTAAGCTTTTGAGCCAAGAAACAAAAAATTTCACAAGTTTTTCTCCACCACCCACATCTCCTCGGCCAATAAGAACATGCCACATAGGCAATTTGGAAAAAACAGAGCCCTAGGCCCGAAAATGCCCCATTTGCCAAAAAAAAAAAACAAGTTATAACATTTGCCCACTAATCTAATTTTTGGCCAATGAAAACCTGCCATGTTTCCAATGCATGTTT
The DNA here is from genome assembly GCA_018340775.1 of Taxus wallichiana var. yunnanensis. Classification (NCBI taxonomy): domain Eukaryota; kingdom Viridiplantae; phylum Streptophyta; class Pinopsida; order Cupressales; family Taxaceae; genus Taxus; species Taxus wallichiana. The sequence goes on along the minus strand of CM031242.1, from coordinate 837,603,251 downwards.
GAGGAAGAATTTAATGGGAAAATGACGCCTGTATGACTGTCAAAATGCAAAAAATTCAAAGGATGCCCTAGAATTCAATTTTTTCACCAAGGATGGCAGATTTTTCTATTCTAAATCAACTGAAGCATGATTTTACAACATTTTCGACCTTGGGATTGGATTTTCAAATAAAAACAAGTATGAATTGGTCAAATTCAATTTTTCCACGATCTGGCAAAGGGAAAAATGACATAGCCCATGAAATTGGAAAAACTAGGGCACAAAAAAGGGAAAACTTGGATTATTCTTTCAAATTAGGGAAAAACAACAAGTTTGTGAGCATTTTAAAGCATCCAACTAGAGGGGAAGAATTTTAGACCATCAATTCAAAGGGGAAAATGTTTTTGAGCACATATAGATTTGAAAATTTTTGAGGAACATGGTGCAAGTTTAAAAATGACACCAACATTGGCTCTTTCTTGGGTATGAGCACTCCCAGTGAGTACCACAAGGAAAAAATGTAGACTAAGTGCCAAAATATCCATTGGGTAGAGGAGTCAAGAGCCAAAAATCACAAAAAACTAGTTGAGAACGTGACAAAAAAATGGCTACCACACAGCAAGGCAAACCACAAAACTAACAAAACACCAAAAATAGAGCAAAAACCAAACACTATACACTATACAAGCTGGTGCATACCTCAAATTTGGGGTTTAATCCAAGAAATGTTTCAAATGTCTACCATTAATAGGCAGCTCTAGCAATTCCCCATCTAAATCCTTGAGAAAGAAGGTATGTTCACCAATTCGATATCAATGGCATAATGGACCATCCATAATGCATTAAAATTTCCATGCTTTCCCTTGCCTTCATGCCTACTATCACACAACAAGACCAGATCTCCAATATTGAAGGCTTTAGGAGTGACCTTCTTGTCAAACAATTTCTTCAATTTCTCCCTAAATCGACATGCCTTTAATGGGATGCTCTTCTCTCCTCATCAAGCTCAATAATCTGATTAATCCTTGATTCATATGGGCCAAGCTCTGATGTTTTAACTATTGGGAAAACTAAAATGAAGACAATTACAGGTGCAAGGGAAGAAAAGCCTAAGTTCCATACACCAATTCAAGTGGGCTTTTACCAGTAGCTCTTTTAGGAGTTATCCTATCAACCCACACTACAAATTTCAATTGTTCACCCCATTTCTTCTTGTTTTGCTCCAAGGTTCTTTTAGTGATCTTCAACAAATTCTTATTGTTGGACTCGGTTTGTCCATTCCTTGGTGGTTATAGTTTTAAGAATAATTTAGATTGATTCCATATTCATTGCACATTGCCATTAAAGGTTTGGCTCTAAAGAACATGGCATTATCAACTATAATCTTGATTGGGACTCAAAATTTGCATATGATTTGATTCAACAAGAAGTCCATAACTACTTGGTGTGTTTCCTTCTTGGTGGGGTTTGCCTCTACCCACTTTGTATAATAATCAATGGCTACAAGGATCCATTTATCGCCAACACTAGAAGGATATGAAATCTCACTAATGAAGTCCATCCCCCATTGCTTGAAAGGAGCTTCAATTGATACATGCTGCAAAGGAAGGGAGCCTCGCAACTTTTAGTCTTCCAAATAAATGTTGGCAACTATCACATTTTATAACCAGTTGGGTTATATCTTTGAAGAGAGTAGGCCACCAATAACCAACTCTCAAAATCTTATGTGCTGTTACTCTTCCAGCAAAGTGTCCTCCACAAACTCCCCCATGGAAATCAATAACAATATTGGGAGCTTCATCTTGAGTTATGCATTTCTAGAGGACACCTTGTGGTTCTTCCAAGCCAACCCAAGGTCTATGATGATATATTTTTGAGAAGCCGGCTTGAGGGATCTTTTCTGATTTTTATTCAAGTGACTAGGGCAACATAGGTGTCTAAGGTAGAAGATCACATCTTTGTACCACTCAAAACTTACCAACTTTGCAAACACATCTACCCTTTCTTCCTCTAGCTGATTCACTTCCACATTCTGCAAGTTGCTCTCAGCCATGAGCTTAGCAAGACCCAAACCTCTTACCAAATTTGTGGTTTGGATGTCCATATCATACTCCTGCAGTTTGTTCACCCATCTACATCTTTTGCTTGAGACCTCCATCTCGATAAGATGTCCTTCACCATGGTGTGGGAAACATAAGTAAAAACTTTTAACTCAATATATAAGGCTTGAAAACTTTTGTTGCTTTCACCAACGCAAATGCTTGTTTTTCCATGATTGTATACTTCAGCTCAGTTGCTTGTAAAGCCTTACTAAAGAAGGCAATAGGCCTCTCAGCCCCATTCTCATCCTTTTACAGCAAAACAGAAGCAATGGTATACTCAAAGGCAAAGGAAAAGATTTGGAAAGGCCTCTTATAGTTTGGGGCTACTAAAACAAGTGCATGTTTAAGTGCATCCTTAATTCCTTCAAAATCTTGAATGGCAGCCTCCTCCCATTTGTTAACTTGGTTGTTCTTTAGCATGCTTGTGATTGAAAGCGTCAACTCGAGAGAAGTTGGAAACAAACCTTCTAATAAAATTAATCTAACAAAAGAAAGATTGAATGCCTTTCTTAGTTCTTGGGATAGGTACTTGCTTGATTACTTCCACTCTCTCGGGGTCTATCATAACACCATATTATAACACAATGTGACCAAGCAACTTGGCCTTTTGCATGTAAAAATGACACTTCTTTGGATTAAGAGAAATGCTTTGTACTCCTACATCTGATCAACATCTTCTCCAAGTGCTGCAAATCACCTCTCTCGCCTTGAAAAAAAAGTCATATATTCTTGGTAAACCTGCAATGAACTCATTGATGTAACCAACAAAAGCAACATCCATTGCTCTTTAAAAAGTGGCACTAACATTCATCGAACCAAAGGGATTCCTAACAAAAACATATGTTCCCCAAGGAGTAGTGAATGTTGTCTTAAGTCTTTCTGATTCTTTGACAACCACTTGATTATATCCGGAGAAACCATCCAATGTAGAAAGTAATTTAGACCCTATCACAAGCTGCAACATATTTTCCATATTTGGCAAGGGATAGTTGTCCTTCATGGATGCTTTATTTAGATTTCTAAAATCCACACAAAGTATGATGTCTCCATTCTTCTTTCTAACTAGAATAATGTTTACAACCCAAGATGAATATCTAGTGGGATGAATAATACCTCCATCTCTCAACTTCTTTAACTCCTCTTGCATTTTCATGGAGAGAAGTGGATTAATTGGCCTTTGCCTCTGTCTGAATGGTTTGGCATTTGTTTCAAGAGGGATCTCATGCTGAAATAAATCTTCTCTATATGCTTTTAGCTCTAAATATGACCATGTAAGATAGTCCTGATATTTCTTTAACAAGTTGAACATAAGACTATTTCTCCTCTTTGTTTAGACTACTGCCCAACCAAAATTTTCTTGGTTTGTCCTTTGTTCCCAAGTCATGCTCTTCCACATCCCTTGAGGCAGACATGTTTCTATTTATGATGCAATCAACATTGTTAAAATTTGACTCAAGTGCAACAAGACCTCTAGGAATGGTGTTTGTTTTCAATTGGATGATATATTTTCCAAACAAAGTCTCTCTTCCTTCAGTCATACACACCATTGGTTCCCAATCAATATGCTGATCTAAAAACTCACCTTGATTTTTCAAGAACCTTTGCACTTGAGAATCATCATCAAACACTTGCCAATGCTTGATGTTGTAGTATAAGCATGTAGTTTGGCATCTAGTTGAGATGTTTGACTCCAAATCTTGACCCCAACACTACCAACTTGTCAGCAGCAGCATTCAAACTTTTGTCATGGTGCATAATATTGAAGGAATCAAACATCTCAACTAGATCCCAAACTGCATGCTTATACTACTTCATCCACTGATTTTTTGTAGCATACAGTTTTCTTATTTTTTAACAACTAGGTCTGAATATCCCTTTGCAATGATGTCCTCGACACCATACTTCCATGTAATTCTCGGATCCAATAACAAGGCTTCATACTCAACAATGTTGTTAGTACATTTGAAATTAAGCTTAAAGGAAAAAACAAATTCTTCCGTGCTAGAAGAAATCAGAATTACACCAGCACCATTTCTAAATTTGGAAAAATCTCCATCAAAGAGCAAGGTCAAGGAGAACATACCTTATCAAGGAACTTTGACCGATCCATTTTATTATCTTTTCCATTAGCAAAACCAATGAAATTCTCAGCATCTACATCAACAAACAACACTTCATATGAAGCATTGTTGCGATCTTCAATTAGGTGCAACATCTTCTACTCACCATAAAGTTTAACAAGGCCACCCTCAATTAGAATGGTGGAAAAATACATGTCCATCGAACACTACCACCAAAACTTGTAGCCCATTTTCTTGACAAAAGCATACCCCATTTAGTAGGGCAGTCAACAATTACAACGTCAAGTTTCAAATTCTTTTTTGGATAGGTTACAAGTCAAGTTGTACTACCAAACCCTTCACACAACCAACCACTGGCACTTCCCTTGAATCCATGGTAGTACACTTCTGGGGGAGGCATGAGATTACATGATGCACTATAATCAAACATACAATTGTGAAGTAGGCTATCTTTTATGAGCAAAGTTGTAAATAATGGATCAACATTCAATTGGGAATCAACCAAGGATGTCCCAAAATATACCTCAAGTGTCTCTCCAAGATCTTCTACTGCTGGGGGCGTTTCAAGGTCAAAAATGATCTGTGGTGGAGTTTCAACAATATTTACATTTCTACCTAGAGTAACCTTCTCTTTTTCAATCCCAAGTACTCAAATGCTCTCTTCTTATGCTCAGGAATTCTAAGAAACTAAATTATTGGAACACTCACTTTAATTTGGCTCAATACTTGGGCTATGTCATAGGGGAAATTCTTTGGCAAAACAACATTAGAAGGGAGACAAGAAGATTCATTAGATGGTAGTGGATTCTTGGAAACTTGGGCATGAGGAGGACTGTAATTTTTGTTTTGGACAATAGAGCTTTTGACAAGTGCTTATCTCTCTAGGAGCTTCTTTTGGAATGCTTGTGAGCAAGGGTTTTTAGGTTTGGCTTGAGGTCCAACTCCTTAAAACTTTTCTTCTAGTGTTATATTCCTTCTCTTGAGCTACAACAACATTCATCAAAAATTGTCTATCTTCCTTCGAAGGGATACCACCATCATACTTCTTAATCATCAAAGCTCTTAAGTATTCAAAATCATTGATAGGAATTTCAAAATCTTACACTACATCAACTTCACGAGCATGAGTAGGGAGAAATACTTATACCCATTTGATGTAATCCCAAAAGGTAGCAGCAGCAGTCCTAACACTTATTACCTCTCGTTGATGTTGTTGTTTTTTGAGAATTTGAAGAACAACCCATCATGAAAATATCATCATCAGTTTCGTCCTCATTATCAGCTTCATCAACATGTTGATCCACTTCACATGGAGGATGAGGAAGAAAAATATATCACACCAATCCATATTAGCAACTTGAACAACAACAACAACCTTGGTAGTTAGAGGGTCAGGAACTAATCTACTTTCACGTGCTTGGGGTTGTCTATTAGCAGATCCAACGGGACCTTTACCTTTGTCATCAAACCTCTTCTCATTCCTATGGTGATTGCCAAATCTATCTTGTGCCTACTTCCTAGGCTTACCTTGTGAAGGCTGCCCAATCCCCTTCTAGGCTCTTTCCAACTTGTATGAGATTTCTTTGTGAGCCTCCAAAGTTTTCACAAACTCTTCTAAATGAGCACCTTTGTAGCTTGAATTTTTTTCAGAGTTTATCAATTTTACACCATCTCTCTTGAGAGGTTTCTCAGTAGCCTTGATATTGTTTTCAATTTGAAGTGCCATAGTGAAAGCTTTTCTTAGATTGGTTGGGTTCTTGTCTCTTAGGTAGTAGGTGCCTTCTTATAAAATGCATCTCGCATATTTGATTAAACAAGATTACACACAAGGCCTCAAACCAACAGGCATCCTTCTCAAAGTTTTGTTAAACCTTGTGTTGAAGTCATGGACTAATTCATTAGGGTTATTCTTGATATTCTCAAACTCAGATAAAAGAAATCTAGGATCAGTCTTGTCACCATATTGCAACCTAAATGCATTTTTCATTTCATTCCATGAATCAATAGAATTATCAGGTAGAGCCTTGTACCAATCCCTAGCATCCTCTTCTAGTGTATGAATAAACAATTTGACATACACATCCTCAAACTCTATCTCAAAATATTCCATCATATTATCAAAAAGTTTGAGATGTTGATCACCAATAATAGCATTGTTACCCTAGAATTTTGGTAACCTATTTCTGACATCTTGTGGGACAGCATTTGGGTAACCATCCATTCCTCTAAAATTTATAGGACCAAAGGTGTTAACAACAAATGGAGGTCTAGGCTGAGCCATATTGTTTGGTGGAGGTGATCTTGGAGGAGAAACAAAATGATGAGGAGTGAGAGGTCTTTAGGGAATGGGAATGAAAACTTCAAGACAGATCTCTCTTAAGGGCTCTCCTTCTTGATGATCTCTAAAAAATTTAGAAAATATAAGATTAGATTTAGGAGCAAGCCTTTCAAATTCACAAGAAGGTCCCTCACCTGATGGGGATTTCAAATCAGAAATAGGATTGTCTAAATCAGATCCACTTGAAGAATAATTGTTGTCTTCAATAATAGGCTGCTCACTTTCAAACTCAACAATAGGGATCCCCTTTCTTGCAGTCAAGTCTCCAACAACTTTCCACACTTTTCTTCCCTCTAGCTCTGAGTTTCTTGAATCTGTAAACAACTTCTTAGCAGAATCCTTGATGAAGAGAGATCTTCTTCCTTCCATTTTTGTAGGGATTAGCAACACAAAAGTAAATGACAAAAAGGTAAGACAACTGGTATTTTCAAGATCAAATCAGCATGGAGTTGCCACTAAGGACTTTCACCTTAGTTGTGCAAATGAACTAAAGTAATGTGTCAACTTTTTGATAGATCTGAAACATTTGCAAGGCATTATAAATCATACCTTCTTCTTCTTAAGTCAGTCAATCATAATGCACCCAAAGTGTATAAAGTGGTAGTAAATGAAAAAGGGCAGACAAAACTTGAAACTTTTTCTTAAAACTTGTAGATATGAAGCATAGAATGATATTTTAACAATGTAGCAGCTCAAATACTTGAATACATAAATTCAAGAACTCTTCAAACACTTTAAGAAAACCAAGAAATTCCAAGAAGTCCTTGGAAGCGGTGCCACTCGTGTTGGTATCCAAATTTGTTCTCCTTTTCAGTTTGAACAACACCATAGATATGTCATGGAGCTTAAAGACAAACTAGATCATGTTGTATGTTGTTGGTAGTGGGGATATTATTTAGCTAGCACTTAGGTTTTTGGAGAAATGGATAGCAATCCAATAGGACTTGATCTTGTACTAGCTATTGTAGGTTGTGGTGCAACCAAGGTAAGAGGACCTATTTTATAACCTTTTACTAGTGAAGGAGATGAAGATGTCCTCTTTGCTTGGAATTCTATGATGGAGATCTTGATGAAAACATTATCAACACCCCAGATCTGAACTCTCACAAGTTTTCACTTCTCAAAACATGGGTATGTTCTCAAAACAAGGTAGAGGCTACTAGAGACACTGGAAATCCTAATCTTGTATGCATACTTTTGCAAATGGATTTTGATCTTCTATGGGTATACAAATGCAAATCAGGGATAGTACATGATAGGATATTTGTTGTTTAGATGATTTTTGTGGGGGATTGACAAGACAAACTGGGATATATCAGATCTTTGACAACCTCTACAATACTTGAAATAACTATTAGATAAAATGCTTCAAATAATCAGGATATTATTTCAACTAGAAGAGGCATAAATGGAAGCCCAGGTAGCACTCTTCACACAATCTTTGAGAATTCACCAAAAATCTTAAAGTAAAGAACTCAATTAAACACAAAAATCCATGATCAAACCACGCCTAAGGTACCCCCAAAGGCTTACAAGCAATCTCTATAGTCAAGGAAGGTAAAGTGATTTTAAATTTGTTTATCTCCTTATCAGATGAAGGCTCTTCTGAATATGAGATTGAAAATGCCACTGAACTATCAACTAGAAATGGAGATCCTGTATGATTTCTAAAGACTTTCAATGCAAGATTACAACAAGAACAATAAAATTTATTTACAGGCATTTAAAAATGATAATAGACACCATATTGCTTGAAGAAAACATAAATTTAATTCAAAACTTGTTAGATTCAACTGCAGGGGAGAGTTACATGAACAATCTCAGAGCTGTGTGATGGCTATACACTTGTAACCAACTCACATACATGAGTTTCCAACAAATGAGACATTAACCTAGTTCTTTGGTGGATTTCTCATAAAATGAGCTTTCTCTTAGAATTTGCTCATGATTTTCAACTCCCCCTTTTACAATTTCTCCAAAATGCACTATATACCATATGCCACATTGGAGCCTTCTTTCGTAAGAAAAGAATATGCCATGGGATCAAGTTTATTACAAAAATTCTTCATGATTCAATGAAAATGACATCAAACAAAAAACACTCGCAAGTTGCTAAGTTTTCCATGAAAATGATGCCTATGATCCTGGAAGGCCAAGACGACACAAACAAGATGACACAAAATAACTATAAATTTGATGAATTTTGATGCAAAATTCGTGATTCCAAGCTTCCTGGATTATATGGATGCACAACAACCATCAATATTATCCATATTTTTCCTTTAACTGGGACCTCCACGCATCAAAAACAATTGGAACCGAAATTGGGAATTTTTTTTACTTTTCCACATTTTTTAGAAAAATGGAAAATTTTGACTTTTTTCTCCCCTCCACCATTGAAATTTGGAGCTGACACGTGGAACAGGGTGGGTCCCATTGAAATGGCACTTCAATTTTGTGCATTTTTACCTTTTTGGAATTTGGGAAAGTTTTGACTTTTTTCCCCACTGGTCCATACCTCCGATATCTCCCTTGCCATGTGTCTCCTTGTGATTCGCTAGCGCACTAGCGCTGGAATTTTTGATTTTGAACTCTTTTGTGAAAGGGAAATATCTCCTCTTACCTTTTCCAGCCCGCCAACCCACCTTTTCCTCTACCACACATCCATCTCATATTTCTTCATGGGGTTTCGGGCCAAAATTTTCCTTTAAACCTTTTATAGTTTAAAAGCTTCAAAATCACCAAAACCTTCACCGGCCCGCCGACCCACTTTGCCTAAGAAAATTCCACGTGTCTTCCTTCAATTGAAGTGGGGATGAAAAATGATTTTGCAACTTTATAAAATAGAGTTAAAAACTCTAACTCCCTAATCCGGCCCGCTCCTCCATTTTGAAACTTTTAGGACACGTGTCCTCTTCGATTGGTTGCGGGATTTCGAGAAAAATTTTCCCTTAATCTTTTGAGCCAAGAAACACAAAATTTCACAAGTTTTTCTCCACCACCCACATCTCCTCGGCCAATAAGAACATGCCACGTAGGCAATTTGGGAAAAACGAGCCCCGAGCTCGAAAATGCCCCTTTTGCCAAAAATTAAAAAATGACAAGTTATAACATTTCCCCACCGATCCTTGGCCAATGAAAACCCACCACATTTCCAATGCATGTTTGAGGAAGAATTTGATGGGAAAATGACACCCGTATGACCGTCAAAATGTAAAAATTCAAAGGATGCCCTAGAATTCAATTTTTTCACCAAGGATGGCAGATTTTTTGATTCTAAATCAACTGAAGCATGATTTTACAACATTTTTGACCTTGGGATTGGATTTTCAAATACAAACAAGTATGAATTGGTTAAATTCAATTTTTCCATGATTTGGCAAAGGGAAAAATGACACAACCTCTCGAAATTGGAAAAACTAGGGCACATAAAAGGGTAAACTTGGATTATTCTTTCAAATTAGGGAAAAACAACAAGTTTGTGAGCATTTTAAAGCATCCAACTGGAGGGGAAGAATTTCAGACCATCAATTCAAAGGGTAAAACATTTTTGAGAGCATATAGATTTTAAAATTTTAGGGCAACATGGTGTAAGTTTAAAAATGGCACCAACAGTACACACTTTGATGAGACAAAGCAATCTAACTTCTAAATTTGGCCGATATAATGGGATCTTCTCCGAGTTGTGGGTACCTTAGCTTGAGGATAACATCCGAGTGGTCTCGGTTCCATTGATGGATCACCTAATCTAATTCTCGATAGGGTTGAGGGATAAATAAAAGACAAACTTAATGAAAGTGGGTAAATAGGGTGATACACCAATGTTTTGGAACCGTGATTCCACAAAAGCACACTTGATGATTGCAAAAAGACTGATAAATTTCACTACAACTGTTGTTTGACAAATTTTGCACTCAAAAATTCATTACCATACACTTACATGACTTGTAACACTTATAAAACAACTTAATGAAGGTGTTGTGATGTTATGAGCATGTAAAGGAAAGTAATAATTCACTAAAACATACCACCAAATTTTTATAACACACTTCACAAGCTGCAAATTGGAGGAAAAACATTATTTATTGCTTTAAAAATGTTCACAAGTACAATTGTTCTCTATTCAAGTCTACTGAATAATGATAATCGCATGACGCAATTCATTGCAAAAGCAAGGTATAAGTAGTAAAACACCCCCTCTTAGCTCTAAAAATAGCCTTTTCTTAAATTTTCTCAACTTGGCTATTTAGAGACAAATCCAATAATAACCCCTTGCATGTCTAATTTTAACCCACTTTGTAATTAAATAAAATTTTCTAAAAAATCAATGCTAAAATTGGCCATCACAAGACTCCAAGGATAAAAATAGCTTCATGTGACTCATACTCCTCCTTGGTCAACTAATTTTAATTGGTCAACTATGCTCTTCCGAATAATGGGATGATGGTATGTCGCTTTATTTTTTAAAAGGTAATTTAGAAAATACAAGGTAAAGTGTTCCTTGTTTTATTCTAGCACATGCAAAGTTCTTATTGGTTGATCTATTTTTGTCTTGGTATGGCTAATACTATGATGTTTTGACTTTTGCAAAAGGTGATGTATCCCCCGCACAATAATTAGAATGATTAAATCAATAAAAATCCCATCATGCTTTAATTATCTTGTATGGGAGATAGCCCAACCTGGGTAAGTTTACCGAGGGTTGAACTTGATGTGGCTCACTTAGCATTAAGGCTCAAACTATAAACATACTCTCATTTGCATTGGGGAGTTTTGAAGGTTTTGGAGGGTAAAGATAGGGTTATTTTGACAAAAATTTACACTTGGCCACCATTTTTGGGCCTAAAGCTCTCGCTCTACTCTATTTTCCACCATTATCAAGGCCTTTGAACTATGTTTTTATTTATCAACCCCGGATATGGTTAATTTATTGTTCTATTTTCTTAGCTCTAGCTTATTGAGTGACAACCATGGATTTTTTTGTTCAAAGTGAGTCAACCGTGTCTTCTTGTGAGCTCATGGTTAGGGTTGCTATGTTTTGGACTTTTGTGTTTTATTGAAGCTTATTAATCCAAATTTGGACTTGTTACAACATATGTCTCAATGTATTAGCTTTGCATGTTTCATATTACCAAACTTGTCTCAAATGGAGGTAAACATTTGATTCTTTACCTTTTTCATACTTAACTTCTAATTATTCTCGAGTGTAGATCTGATGCTAGCACAACCTTGCGCGTAAGACAACTCGGTGTTTTGGAATCTATCATCCTAAAGTTTGTAATGGCCTTCTCTCAGTGCATGAGTTCTAAATCATGCATTTTCCTTACAAATGAATGTTTTCATGTTTTCTCATTTTCTTGAGGGTACTTTGTATTCTCTAGATTTTCAAGCTTAAGGGTGTACATTTTCTTAAGTGGTGAACAAGGCATTTGTTTTCCTTTCGTATCCCATGTTGCTTTGAAAGGATGAGTTCTGTTTTTATTTGCACCGACTTAGTGAACTCGCATGCTTGGTTATGGCTTGTTTCCCGCCGTTTATCGATTCACCAAGACCTCATTGCATAGCTCACTTAGCTTTATCAACTCACCCGCTTAATTGATAGCTCACTATTTTTATCTCCTTTAATGGGTCGCGTTGAGTTCTATTTTCTCTCTAGTGTTATTGTAACACCCACATTTTACACACTTAATACAACACTAAAAATACCAGATTTGCTTTTTGACTCACATTTTAGTTCACACGATACTACAAGGGATCACTTATGACAACTCACAACAAATGATCTGCTTACATGAATAATAACCCACATAGGCAACATAAAAACACGTGGCACACATCAAGGCCATTTTCTAATGACAAAACACAACATAACTATTCAACTATATTGTGAATCTAGCATAGGCACCATCCATAACAAAACTTTCACAGTTTACATAATTATTACATTCATATTTCGCTCTTGACCTTATTTTCTTGGAAATCACTTATCAATTATTTTATAACTAGACTACATTATCTTTAATTTATTTAACATTTCACTTGTAGTAATCCCATCTAATTTTTCTTGTTTCCCTCATCACACCAGAATGTTGTAACCTAGTTGTTGGTATGAACATATGCACCTACATGATCCTTTTAATGTTTGTTCCAAGGATTCATTTTCTAAGTTTTATATTCGATTGGGTTTTCCATTTATCTTAGTTGCAACAAGGGAGGTTCTCATGAAGCAAAGGAAGTTTATTGATTTAAGAGTAGATAGATTACGCATTCCTTTCATATTAGTATTTAAGTTCTAAGGTTATTCTATTTTGTCTTACGTTATTACGACTAACCATGTATTCCATCTACTTCACTTAATTTCTTAGTCATCAAGGTACTAACAGATTATAAATTCACACTCCACCAGGTTTGGTTTCCTAAACAATTAAGCATTAGATGTGTGTTATAAGAAATATTCAATTATAAATTTTACACACCTTACAAAGGTCACGACTAGAGTTATCGTACACCCTTATCTCAAAAAATCATCTAGTAGCTCCGGTACATTTGATAATTCTAGATAAACCTGACACTCTTGTTTGAGAGGGATTTAAGGGATTCACACTAGTATTCTAATTTATAGGTATCTAAAACATAGGGCCAACTCAAATCATTACATTCATCTTAAAATGGTTTCACTTAACTTGATTTAATTACCCTTTTAAAATTTGTTTGTGTGACCTATTTATGAATAGGGACATTGGTATGCTCATGAGACCACTAGTCCTTATCCTAGGGTTTCATGTTAAAAGAATGAATACATGATTTCAAATCATACATTCATTACACATTAGGAAATGTTGGAAACAAGAGGGAATACTCTTTCGTTTAAAGGAGTATGGCTCATTTAGGGATCACACACTACGAGTTTAGTCACTTGCAAAAAAATGGTTTATACACATTATAAGAATGGTCTAAATTTCACCTTTCTCCAAGCATATCATCTTATGCATACGTTTTCACAAACAAATAATAAATTAGGATGTTGTTAAGTTTCACAACTGACTCTTAATATTGCACCATAGAACCCAAAGGATAATTGAGGTTGGGTATCGGGTTCTTTTATGAACCCAACTCCTAAAGGGGACTTCTAAGATTTGTTGGTGAGCTTCACCATTCAAATTTTGTGTCATACCAAGAGGGTTATACACTATGTTGGAGTTTGGTCACCCATGAAGTCACTACAAGAAAATGGCTCCCATATCCACAATTTTTTCACAAATTTGTTGTGGATATTTTATCTATAATTGTGAATCCAAATTTGTGGACTCCACCCACAATTATTTTGTGGAAACTGCAATTGTGAAAATTCCACACATTAATAATTGTAGCAATTTTCACAATTAAAATTATTGTGACAATTTTCACAATTTTAAATATGTTATGGATCCACAAATTTAAAATTGTGACATGTGCTACAACAACAATTTGACAACTAGATTAGCAATTTAAATTGTAAATATTAGCACAAAATTATAATTTTTTACAAACTAATATTTTATATATTATTTTTTAAAATGATAAATATTTACAATAACTATATTATATTTTTTCAAAAATAATACAATTTTAAGAGTATGTATACATTAAAATATGTAAAACCTTCAATTTTTAATTCTTATAATAATTTTTTTCTTTTTAAAAACAGATTTAAATCTAACGTCCAATCAAATTTAATAATAGTTATATTCATAATATTTATTTATATTGTGAAATAATCTAAAATTTTATTTTTTTAATTATAATAATTAAGTTTTAAATATTGACACATAATAAACAAAAAATAAAAATATAACATTTTAATTTTAATATTTTTAATAATTTATTGATTAAATGATATAATAATTATAAATATTAAAAATTTATTACATTATAATAATTGAAAATATTTTGAATTAATACATTTTTAAAAAATAAATTAAATTATAATATCAATAACATATACTAAACATACAAATACTAAGAATTATATTTTTAACTATCTTTATAAAATTAGTGTTTAAATTTTATAAATATAGATATATTCTGGAAAGAATTTTTTTAATCATAATTACATACATGAGAAAATAGATGATTTTATAAGTGTCATTCAGATTTTTCTATTTAACATAATTTTTAAAGAACTATTTCCGGTTTAAATTGAAGTTGTGTAATACAAGTGGTTGAGCATTTTTATTTGTATTGTTGTATTTTTGTACTTGAACTTTTGGTTAGTATGATTGTTGAATGTAACTTAGTTACATTTTGGTGATTTTATTTCTCCTTCTTCAAGTATGTTAATCTTTCAGTTTGTTGAAATATTTTTTAATTTATGAAAAATATAGTATGAAAAATTATAAGTTTAGAAATAAAAATTAAAAATTAAAAATTAATTTGAAAAAATATATATTGAAGAGAAAAAAACCAATTAAAACCATGCTTAACACAACATTCTTTCCCAAATATTTCTTCCAATTTTTTGTTGCCAAAAACCCATTAATGACTCAGACATTGTTATTCTTCTATCACAATACTACTTTGATTAAAATACCTCTATAAGGTTCTCAATCCATCAAAAAAACTTTCCCATGGTATATCTTCCATTTTAAAACACTCGCTACTTAATCCCTCGTATATATCGAGGACCAAAAACTATATAGTTAATCACCAAACTCTTAATTACTTCTCATTCGCCTTAATGTAACAGATGAAAACACTCTCAACCTCTCTTCATACCTCCTTTGCAGGTATTAGCCTCAAATCTGCAACATGGAACCCTTGAAATCAAGCTCCAAAACATAGAAAAATAAAAACCAATCATTCGTATTACTGTAGGAAATATACTGCTTTTGGTAAAAAAATATGTAGTTTGAATGCTCCATAATTATGATATCTCCTTCAAATGGATCTTTATACTAGTAGATGCATATGTGATCTCCTTCCCACAAATTTCCAAAGATCCAAAAATTACCAACATATGCATTTAAATATCTTTCGATAAATATCACCAAAGTGGATGCAATTCACACAGATCACATTCTAATCTAGATGGATTGTTGAGTATGGAGCTTAATTGCTTCACAAGAAACTTGCTTTTACATGTTACTAGTTTTGATAGTGACTGGCATCGGTCATGGGATGATTGACATCGGTCATGGTATAACCGACATTGATCGGGTAGAGTAGGACATCGACATCACACATGTGCCACAAAGTGCTTTTGTTCTTTAACGAGAAATATAATAAATCTCTTTCTTTAAGGACGATTTAATGAGTGTAAAAACATAGTTAGTTTCCCAAAATAGATATATATGCATGTATGCATTGTATGACGGTACGAGTGAAGAAAATAATAATGGTTTGCATGTTACTTTTCTTGGTGAGAAAGAAAGAGTAACTGAGTGATGAAAAAACATTGAATATCCTCGAGGTGTTCGAAGACATCAGATCTTCATTGTATTTCCTCTGTAAAGCACTAAATAATATTATTGGTCATTTCTTGGTGGACATAGCCCACACTAGGTGATCCACATTAAATTTGGTGTTATCTTTCTCTTGTTTATTTTATCTTCTGGCTTATTTCCACATTCATTACTTTTATACTTTATCTGATATTAGATATGTGCAACATTGTTATATAGTTTAACCCCAACAACTGATATCAAAGCTTTGTTTGGAGGTTTCGTATGTTGACAGGATTTTCTCGAGAGGGTTTTCTGATTGAGTGGGAGTAGAGCAATGGAATAAGATAGTAAATACCGAGTAGATAAATTTGATGGTCGTAATTATCAACTATGAAAGATGCAGGTGGAGGATAATTTGTATCGAAATATTTATACTTATTATTAGATGGCATGGAAAATTGAGCACAATGACTGGTGTAGAAAGGAAGGTTCTTGATAGAAAGGCTCTGGGATCTATAATATTAAGCCTGACAGCATTGATGGATTCAAATTTTACAGATGAAAAAGCCATGGTAGATTTGATGAAATCTTTAGCAAATTTTTATAAAAATCCTAGTGCTTTAAATAGAGTTTATTTGATGAAAAAATTGTTTAATTCTAAGATGCAAGAAGGTGGATCTATATCTAATCATTTGAATGATTGCCAGTCTATTCTAAATAAATTAAAATCAGTAGAAATTCCATTTGATGATGAAGTGAAAGAACTTTTATTCTTATGCTCTTGGCTAGATAGTTGGGATAACTTGGTAATGGCTGTAACTAATACAACATATGCTTCTAAAGGTTTGAAATTTGATGATGTTGTTAGTGTAATCCTTAATGAGGAAATCCGTAGGAAAATCTCAGGAGAAACATCATCTAGAAAAATTTAAATGTAGAAAGATGAGGAAGATATAAGGAGAGATCATCTAAAAGCAAGAAGAATATGAGATCAAAGTCAAGACATAACATATTTAGATCCAGTACAAAGATTCATTTTGTTGGAATTGTGGAAATAACAAACACGTAAAGAAGGGGTGTTGGTCCAAGGAAAACAAAGAGAATACATCGATAAAGTTAAAGAGGTAAAGCGTTGCAAGTGAGGTAAATCAAGATGCCCTTATTCTCTCCTTTGATGATAAATTAAAATATTGCGTTTTAGATTCTGGTGCTTCTTTCCATGCTACCCCTAATAAGGGTTATTTCAATAATTATGTTCTATTAGCACAGTATACATACCTAATTTTATTATTAGACTAAGCTTCTATCTATTCCATTATTCTCTCACCTACATCCATATCTTCCTCCTTCAGTTTAGGGGAATATTGTTTATTGCCTCTCCTATATAATGTACGTACTACATAATAATATAATGTGTGAAGAGTATTTCACTCCACATTCTTCTCTTCTATCTAGCTCCTAAATTTTGGTATCAGAGCAAACTTGATCTCTACGTGTCTGAAGGAGAAAATTCTAACATAGGGGAGAAAAAAAGGCAACCTGCGTGCGTGGAAGAAGTCTTCTATTTTGTGCGTAGAAAGGATTGGATATTTCTGTGTTGCGTTGAGGAGTAGACTGATCACATTTCTTGGACACCAACGATCTACAAGAGGCTCACGTGGAGGAAGGACTGTTCGATCAACAAGCTGGAGAGCTGTTCTTTGCAAAAGCTGCGTGAAATTTGGGTGAAGATCATTCCCTACTCATGGCCACTCTTAATACTCTGACCTGCGTACATAAAAAAATCAAATGCTTATCAGTTGGACGTGGTCATCTAGAGCCTTGAGTGGGAGAGAATTGTTGCTGCGTGGGAGTATGTAATATTTTTTATTTCTTTTTGGATATGGAGATCTACGTAAATAGCTTTGCGTGGAGAGTTTTTCTCCTTCTCATAGTATGGGAATACTTTGTTGCATAGTATTCAAAAAAATGTTGCACTTCGGCTCTCCCGGCTTCCATCTCTCTGGTTGATGGGATCTCCTTCCCTCCTAGGCACACACTCTACCTGGATGTTGGAAGTTATGTGTAGAGTCTTTCAACCTGTGTGCAGTTACATATACTTATGCGTGGCAATTTGTGATGACATTTGCATGGGAAGGAAACCACTGCTACTATTTTTAACTACACATTTGATTTCTACGTGAAGGTTGGCATTCATTACATGGAGAGAAGAATTTAGAGTTAGAAGCTCCTCTCTACATGGAGATTTTTGCATTTCTGCGTGGAATTTTACCAAAGAGCCAGTGCAAGTAGCAAGAGACAAGTTTCTAGTTCCAAACTTGCGTGGAAAACAAAGAAAAAGCACCTACATGGAATTACGTGGAAGCATAATATTAATACTCTACTAAGACAATGTGAAGTTGATCCTAGTACACTTCATCGAATGTCGAGTGTAGACAACTCAATTGAGAGCATCAATAACATAGTCACCACAGCTAAAAGCTAGAACATCAACTCACAAGCTAGAGAACACCATGAAGAAGCTCCTGAGAGCTCTGGGTTCTACTTTGCATTGCTCAACGAGCTTCAGAACACTGGCAATCTAGCCTTCGACAAGCTAGTTCAAGAAGGACTTCTTGAATATTTCCTTTTCAACATCAGTTGTCAAGAAAAGCAAGTTTGGGAAGAATTAGAAGCTAGGTATGATGTCGACTGTGATGACGAAGAAGAATGCCCCACAAAGTGTCACCATCTCACAACATGTGAATATCGTGAGCATCTATGAGCCAGTAATTCTCATCAGTGAGTCAAAGTTGTAATAACTCTTGAAATAAATAAATATTTTTTTAATTATTACAATGTCTGCTCAAGTTGCTTCTTTCCAATGCTCAGTTTCTCAAAGGGCCCAATTTTTCATTCTATAAAAAAAATGAAGACCTTCAGTTTAAAGGATTATGGGGCATCGTGACCGGATCGGTGCCCATTCCCACTACTCCTGACGAATTAGTTAAGTATGAGATGGCTAGTGCAAAAGCCTTGATGTTGATAATGCTTAGTATCAGTGATGATGTGTAACCACATGTTCAAAATGTGGACAAACCAAAGGAGGCCTGGGACAAGCTGGCAACAATTTATGAAGCCAAAAATCAGACAAAGATTCTTCATCTTCAGTCAAAGTTGCACACCCTCTCTATGGGGTCAGATGAGAAAGTGGAGGAGTTCTTACGTCGCGTGGTTGAGCTGAGATCAGATTTATTGGTGCTCGGTGAAACGGTGGATGATAAACTTCTTGTCGCAATCACCTTAAGAGAACTCCCTTCTCAATTCGAGTGTTCGTTATGACTTTCGAATGTGTTAGAAAAAAATAGTGACATTCAAAGAGCTTGTGAATTTGTTGTAGTAGGAGGAGGCCATCACTTCAGCCCAAGAGGAGTCTCAGGATAAAGCCTTGTTCTCAAAGCCATACCATGGCCAGAAGAATAAGAAGGGTCCCCAGAGAAGAAAAATCAAGTGCAACCAAAACAACAATAGAAAGATCAAAAGTCAAAGAGGTGGTGTCACATTTGTAGAACCAACACTCATGACATTGATCACTGTTGGTACAATAGCTTGAAACAAGGGTCTTCAAGTCAAACAAGCACATCAAGGTGTGAAGATTTTCAAAAGTCCAAATGACATCCCCACTGGAGAAAGTAGAAGGGACATCTCGCAGCCCAAGAAGATGATGAATCTAATGAGGAGACATCAGAAGGAGCCCATTGTGGTAAGAACCTTGTACTCGTCTCTCAAAATTCTCATCCCACAAAGAAATTCTGGTTGATAGACTCTAGTGCAAGTAAGCATATGTCAGGTGACAAGAAGCTGTTTGATTCACTACACAAAGAACCAACTAGAGATCGGGTTTGGATAGCCGATGATAAAGAATATGTTGTAGAAGGAATTGGAAATATCACCATTCCTCTGGGACCATGAAAATGTACACTTACAAAGGTACTATATGTTCCTGGCTTGACTAGCAACCTCTTTTAAGTTACTCAGCTATTGAGCCATCACCTTAGGGTATAATTTCTTGTTCAATATGGCATTAAATCATGCTTAATATCCAGACGAGGTACGGTTCTTGCTAAAGTGTTTTTAAAAGAAAATTTATTTGTTTTAGATATTGTTTCATCTTCTGCAGTAGCTTTATCTACTTCTACAATAGAATCAACTTCTTGGTATCCAAATTTGTTCTCCTTTTCAGTCTGAGCAACACCATAGATATGTCATGGAGCTTAAAGATAGATTAGACCATGTTGTATGTTGTTGGTATCCGGGGATATGGTTTAGTTGGCACTCAAGTTTGTGGAGAAATGGATAGCACTCCAATAGGACTTGATCTTGTCCTAGTTTCTTTAGGTTGTGCCTTACAACAAAGGTAAGAGGACCTATTTTGTAACCTTGTACTAGTGAAGGAGATGAAGATGTCCTTCCCTTTGCTTGGAATTCTATGATGGAGATCTTGATGAAAACATGATCAACACCCCAGATCTGAACTCTCACAAGTTGTCACTTCTCAAAACTTGGGTATGTTCTCAAAACAAGGGAAAGGGTACTAGAGACATTGGAAATCCTGATCTGTTATGCATACTTTTGTAAATGTATTTTGATCTTCTGTTGGTATACAAATGCAAATTAGGGATAGTACATGATAGGGTATTTGTTGTTTAGATGATTTTTGGTGGGGGATTGACAAGACAAACTGGGATATATCAGATCTTTGACAACCTCTACAATACTTGAAATAACTATCAGATAAAATGCTTCAAATAATCAGGACATTATTTCAACCAGAAGAGGCATAAATGGAATCCCAGGCAGCACTCTTCAAACAATGTTTGAGAATTCACCACAAAATCTTGTAGTAAAGAACTCAATTAAACATAAAAATCCATTATCAAACCATGCCTAAGGTACCCCCAAAGGCTTACAAGAAATCTTTGCAGTCAAGGAAGGTAAAGTGATTTTAAATTTGTTTATCTCCTTATCAAATGAAGGATCTTCTGAATATGAGATTGCAAATGCCACTAAACTATCAACTAGAAATGGAGATCCTGTGTGATTTCTAAAGACTTTCAATGCAAGATTGCAACAAGAACAATAAAATTTATTTGCAGGCATTTAAAAATGATAACAGACACCATATTGCCCAAATAAAACATAGATTTAATTCAAAACTTGTTAGATTCAACAACAGGGGAGAGTTACATGAACAATCTCAAAGCTGTGTGATGGCTATACACTTGTAACCAACTCACATACATGAATTTCCAACACATGAGACATTAACTTGGTTCTTTGGTGGATTTCTCAAAAATGAGCTTTCTCTCAGAATTTTCTCATGATTTTAAACTCCCAACCATTTACAATTTCTCCAAAATGCATTATATACCTCATGCCACATTTGATCCTTCTTTCCCAAGAAAATAATATGCCATGGGATCAAGTTTGTTACAACAATTCTTCATGATTCAATGAAAATGACATCAAATAGAAAAACACTTACATGTTGCCAGGTGTGCCCAAAAGATTAAATTATTACAAATATCTGGATCATTATCCATCTTGGAGGCATGTTTTTCATCATTGAGGCATATAAACACCTCTTACTCATCATTTTCACCCTTTTACCCTTTAAAATCAACTCTAAAACTTTTGATTTTGTCATTTCACGTGTTTTCTGGGATAACTAAAATTTTATTACAAAAACACCTCAAATCAAATAATTAAGCCATGAAAATGATGTCAATGATCTTGGAAGGCCAAGATGACACAAATCACTATAAACTTGATGAATTTTGATTCAAAATTCATGATTCCAATCTTCCGGAGGAAAAATGGAGGCCAAACAATGAAAATGCACAAGCAACCTTCGATCTTATCTATCTTTGTCCCTTAATCTAGGCCCTTGATGCATAAAAAAAAATTAGGACCGAAATTGGGATCATTTCGACTTTTGCACATTTTTGGAAAAATGGAAAATTTTGATTTTTTTCTCTGCCCCTCTCGCCCTTGAAATTTGAGTGACACATGGCATATGGTGGGTCCCATTGAAATAGCACTTCAATTCTATGCATTTTGACCTTTTTGGAAATTCATAAAAATTTCACTTTTTGCCCATGGCCCGCACCTCTTATTTTTCCCTTCCCATGTGTCTTCTTGTGATTCGTTAGAGGGCGGCGCATCAAACTTTGATTTTGAGTATTTTTGGCAAAAGGGAAAACTTTCGTTCCTTCCTCCACTAGCCCACCAACCTACATTTCCTCCGCCATGCATCCGTCTCTCATTTGATGAGGACCCACAGGCTTAATCTTCATTTTACTCCCTTTAAGCCAAGGGAAAATTTTCCACTTTGTCTCTCAGCAGCGCGCCTCTAAAACCATCCTGCCATGTGGTGCTCTTCTATTCGCTTTAGATCCAAGTCTTCCTTTCTTCCTTCAAACCTCGCTTACAAATTTTGAACACATGTCCTCTTGTTATTGGCCATGGGCTTTCGGGCAAAAATTTACTTTAACTTTTTTGTGAAAAAGGGAAAAAATCTCCTTTTCCCTCGCCACCCACCGATCCACTGCTGCGCCGTGCTTACCACGTGTCCTCCTCGATTAGAGTAGGGATAAAAAAGATTTTACAACTTTAGAAAAATAGAGTTAAAAACTCTAACTCCCCAATCCGGCCCTCTCCTCCATTTTGAAACTTTTAGGACACGTGTCCTCTTCCAGGTTGGCCACGGGATTTCGGGCCAAAATTTTCCCTTAAGCTTTTGAGCTAAGAAACACAAAATTTCACAAGTTTTTCTCCACCACCCGCATCTCCTCGGCCAATAAGAACATGCCACGTAGGCAATTTGGAAAAAATGGAGCCCGGCCCGAAAATGCCCCATTTGCTTGAAAAGGTGAAAAATGAAAAGTTAGAGCACCTCCCGCCTTTCCTCAGCCAATGCAAACCCACCACATAGCCAATACCTCATGAGGATGAATTTTATGTGCAAATGATGCTCGTTGGACCGTTAAAATGCAAAAAATTCCAGGGATGCCCTAGAATTCAACTTTTTCACCAAGGATGGCAGATTTTTCAATTCTAAATCAACTGAAGCATGATTTCACAACATTTTCGATCTTGGGATTGGATTTTCAAATACAAACAAGTATGAATTTTTCAAATTTGATTTTTCCATGATATGGCAAAGGGAAAAATGACATAACTTGTGAAATTGGAAAAACTAGGGCAAAAAAAGGGAAAACTTGGATTATTCTTTCAAATTAGGGCAAAACAACAAGTTTGTGAGAATTTTAAAGTATCCAACTGGGGGCAAGAATTTTAGATCACCAATTCAAAGGGTAAAACATTTTTGAGAAAATATAGATTTGAAAAATTAGGGCGACAAGGTGCAAGCTCAAAAAATGGCACCAACATCGGCTCTTGCTTGGGGATGGGCACTCCTAGTGAGTGTCACAAGGACAAAACGTAGACCAAGTGCCAAAATATCCATTGGGAAAAGGAGTCAAGAGCCAAAAATCACCAAAAACTAGCTGAGAACCTGACAAAAATGGCTGCTAAGAACAAGAGCAGACCACACACCAACAAAACAACAAAAACAAAATAGAAAACAAAGACTATACACTGTACAAACTGTGCATACCTCAAATTTGGGGATTAATTCAAGAAAATTTTCAAATGTATGCCATTGACAGCAGATCCAACAATTCCCCATCTAAATCCTTGAGAAAGAAGGTATGTTCACCAATTCGATATCAATGGAGTAAGCGCCCATCCATAATGCATCAAATTTTCCATGCTTTCCCTTGTCTTCATGCTTACTATCCCACTACAAGACAATATCTCCAACATGAAGGCTCTAGGAGTGACCTTCTTGTTAAACAATCTCTTTAATTTTTCCCTAAATCTGACATGCCTTTGATGGGATGCTCTTCTCTCCTCATCAAGCTCAATAATCTAAATAATCCTTGATTCATATGGGCCAAGCTCTTGATCTTCCAACTATTGGGAAAACTAAAATGAAGATAATAGTATGTGCAAGGATAGCAAAGCCTAAGTTCCATACACCAATTCAAATGGGCTTTTACCAGTAGCTCTTTTAGGAGTTATCCTATCAACCCAAATTGTAAATTGCAATTGTTCACCCCATTTCTTACATTTTTGCTTCAAGGTTCATCTAATGATCTTCAACAAATTCTTATTGCTGGAATCAACTTGTCCATTCCCTTAGGGGTTATAGTTTGAAGAATAAGTCAGATTGATTCCATATTCATTGAACATTGCCATTAAAGGTTTGGATTTAAATCACATGGAATTATCAACTACAATCTTGATGGGACTCCAAATGCATATGATTTGATTCAACAAGAAGTCCATAAATATTTGGTGTGTTGCTTTCTTGGTGGGGATTGCCTCTACCCACTTTGTAAAATAATCAGTGGCCACAAGGATCCACTTATGGTCAGCACTAGAAGAATCTGAAATCTCACCAATGAAGTCTGTCCCCCATTGCTTGAAAGGAGCTTCAATTGATACTGACTGCAAAGGAAAGGAGCTTGAAGCTTTCGGTTTTCTAGAGAAAAGTTGGCAACTATCACATTTTCTAACCAACTAGGTTGCATCTTTGAAGAGAGTAGACCACCAATAACCAACTCTTAAAATCTTATGTTTTGTTACTCTTCTAGCAAAGTGTCCTCCACAAACTCCCCCATGGAAATAAAAAACTATCTTGGGAGCTTCATCTTAAGTTATGCATTTCAAGAGGAAACCTTCAAGGTTCTTCCAAGCCAACCCAAGGTCTATGATGATATATTTTTGAGAAGCCACTTGAGGGATTTTTTCTGATTTTTATTCAAGTGACTAGAGCAACATAGGTGTCTCGAGGTATAAGATCAAATCTTTGTACCACTTAGAACTTACGAACTTTGCAAGCACATCTACCATTTCTTCCTCTAGCTGATTCACTTCCACATTCTACAAGTTGCTCTCAGCCATGAGCTTAGCAAGACCCAAACCTCTTACCAACTGTTTGGTTTGGTTGTCCATATCATACTCCTATAGTTTGTTCACCCATATACATATTTTGATAGAGACCTCCATCTCTCGATAAGATGTCCTTCACCATGGTGTGGGGAACATAAATAACTTTTAAACTCAATATATAAGGCCTGAAAACTTTTGTTGCTTTCACCAAGGAAAATGCTTGTTTTTCCAAGATTGTATACTTCAGCTCAGTTGCTTGTAAATCCTTACTAAAGAAGGCAATGGGCCTCTCAGCCCCATTCTCATCCTTTTGTAGAAAAATAGAAGCAATGGTATACTCAAAGGCAAAGGAAAAGATTTACAAAGGCCTCTTAGAGTTTGGGGCTGCTAAAACAGGTGCATGTTTAAGTGCATCCTTAATTCCTTCAAAAGCTTGAATGACATTCTCCTCCCATTTGATAACTTGGTCGTTCTTTAGCATGCTTGTGATTGGAAGAGTTAACTCAGCAAAGTTGGAAACAAACCTTCTAATAAAATAAATCGACCAAAGAAAGATTGAATTCCTTTCTTGGTTCTTAGGATAGGTACTTTGTTGATTACTTTCATTCTCTTAGGGTCTATCATAACACCATATTTTGACACAATGTGAACAAAGCAGCTTGGCGTTTTGTATGAAAAAATGAAACTTCTTTGGATTAAGAGAAATTCCATACTCCCTTCATCTGATCGAATCTTCTCCAACTTCTGCAAATGATCACCTCTCTGCCTTGAAAACACCATCACATCATCTTGGTAAACTGCAATGAACTCATTGATGTAACTAGCAAAAGAAACATCCATTTCTCTTTGAAAAGTGGCACCAACATTCACCAAACTAAAGGGCATCCTAACAAAAACATATGTTCCCAAGGAGTAGTGAATGTTGTCTTAAGTCTTTCTGATTTTTTGACAACCACTTGATTGTATCCGGAGAAACCATCCAAGGTAGAAAGAAGCTCAGACCCTGTCACAAGATGTAACATATTTTCCATATTAGGCAAGGGATAGTTTTCCTTCATGGATGCTTTGTTTAGATTTCTAAAATTCACACAAAGTCTGATGTCTCTGTTCTTCTTTCCGATCGACACAAGGTTTGTAACCCATGATGAATACCTTGTGGGCTAAATGATATCTCCATGTCTCAACTTCTTTAAGTCATCTTGCATTTTCATGGAGAGAAGTGGATTAATTGGCCTTTACCTCTATCTATATGGCTTATTCTTTTCTTCAAGAGGGATCTCATGCTTAAATAAATCTTCTCTATATGCCTTGACTTTGAATAAGACCATGCAAGAAGATCCCGATATTTTTCAATAATTGAAGATAGGATTGTTTTTCATCTTTAGACTGTTGCCCAACTAAACTTTTCCTTTTTGTCTTTTGTTCCCAAGTCATGCTCTTCCACATTCCTTGAGGAAGACATGTTTCTATTTATGATGTAATCAACATTGCTAAAATTTGACTCAAGTGCAACAAGACCTCTAGGAATGGTATTTGTTTTGAATTGGATGATGTATTTTCCAAAAAAATTCTCTCTTCCTTCCATCATACACACCATTGGTTCCCAATCAATATGTTGATCTACAAACTCACCTTGATTTTGCAAGAACCTTTTCACTTGAGAATCATCATCAAACACTTGTCAATGTTTCACATTATCAGGGACAGTGGCCTAGTTAGCACTTCAATATTGTACTCACAATAAGGTGAAATAGTGAAAACTCCAAATCTTGACCCCAACACTGCCAACTTGTTAGCAGCAACATTCAAACTTCTATCATGGTGCATAATATTGAAGGAATCAAACATCTCAACTAGATCCCAAACTGCATGCTTATACTGCTTCATCCACTAATTTTTTGTAGCATACAATTTTCTTATTTGTTTGACAACTAGCTTTGAATCTCCCTTTGCAATGATTTCCTTAACACCATACTTCCATGCAATTCTCAGACCCAACAACAAGGCTTCATACTCAGCAATGTTGTTAGTACATTCAAAATTAAGCTTGAAGGAAAAAACAAATTCTTCCAAGCTAGGAGAAATCAGAATTACACCAGCACCATTTCCAAATTTGGAGCAAGCTCCATCAAATAGAAAGGTCCAAGGAGAACATACCTGTTCAAGGCACTTTGACTGATCCATTTTGTGTTCTTTTCCATCAGAAAAACCAATGAAATTATCAGCATCAACATCAACAAACAACACCTCATAGGAAGCATTATTTGGATCCTCAATTAGATGTAACATTTTCTTTTCTCCATAGAGCTTGAAAAGGCTTCCCTCAATGGGAATAGTAGCAAAATACATGTCCATCTTGAACACTCCCTCCAACACTTGCAGCCCACTTTCTTGACAAAAGCATACCCCATTTGGCAGGGTAGTCAACAATTACAACATCAAGTTTCAAATTCTTTCCGGATAGGCTACAAGTTACACTACCAAACCCTTCACACAACCAACTACCAGAACTTCTCTTGAGTCCATAGCAGTACACTTTCCATAGGCTATTGTCACTTTGATATCCAACTCATTCATGACTTCTAGAGGCATGACATTACATGATGCACCGAAATCAAACATACAATTGTGAAGTAGCCTATCCTTTATAATCAAAGTTGTGAAAAATGGATCAACATTCAATTGGGAATCAACCAAATATGTCCCCAAATATACCTCAGGTGTCTCTCTAAGATCTTCTACTGCTGGTGGTGTTTCAAGGTCAGCAATGATTTGAGGAGGAGTCTCAACAACATTTACATTTCTACCTGGAGTAACCTTCTCTTCTTTCAATCCCAAGTACTCAAATGCTCTCTTCTTATGCTCAAGAATTCTAAGCAACTCAATGATTGGAACACTCACTTTAATTTGGCTCAATACTTGGGCTATGTCATAGGGGACACTCTTTGGCAAAAAGCATTGGAAGGGAGACAAGAAGATTCATCAAATGGCAAAGGATTCTTGGCAGCTTGGGCATGATGAGGACTGTAATTTTTCTTGGGACAACAAAGCTTTTTGAAAGTGTTTCATTCCTAGAATATTCTTTTGGAATGCTTGTGAGCAAGGGTGGTTGATGTTTGGCTTGAGGCCCAACTCCCTTAACAACTTTTCTTCTAGTGTTATAGTCCTTCTCTTGAGCTACAACAACATTCATAAAAAAAATTCTTTCTTCCTCCGAAGTGATACCACCATCATACTTCTTAATCATCAAAGATCTCAAGTATTCAAATTCATTGTTAGTAATTTCAAAATCTTGTACTACATCAACTTCAAGAGCAGGAGGGAGAAAGACTTGTACCCATTTGATGCAATCCCAAAAGGAAGCAACAGTCCTAACACTTATTACCTCTGTTGATGTTGTTATTTGTTGTGAATTTGAAGAACAACCCATCATGAAAATATCATCATCAGTTCCATCCTCATTATCAGCTTCATCAACTTGTTGGTCCACTTCACATGGAGGATGAGGAAGAAAACATCTATCACACCAATCCATATCAGCAACTTCATCAATAATAGCAACCCTAGCAGTTAGAGGGTTAGGAACCAATCTACTTTCATGTGCTTGGGGTTGTCTATTTCCCCCTCCCATAGGTCCTTTACCTCTATCATCTTGTCTTTGATCACCCCTAGGATGATTGCCAAATCTATCATGGTTTTGTGCTTGCTACCTAGGTTGACCTTGTGAAGTCTTCCCAATTCCCTTCTCAGCTCTCGCCAACTTGTATGAGATTTCTTTGTGACAACCCTGCCAAAGTTTTCACAACCTCTTCTAAATCAACACCTTTGCTAGCTTAAGGTTTTCAAGGTTTATCAATTTTACACCTTCTCTCTTGAGAGGTTTACCCAACAGCCTTGATATTGTTTTCAATTTGAAGTGCCATGGTGAAATCTTTTCTTATATTGGTTGGGTTCTTGTCTCGTAGGTAACAGGATACCTTCTTATCAAATGCATCTGCATATTTCATTAAACAAGATTCATCACAAGGCCTCAAACCAACATGCAGCCTTCTCAAATTTTTGTTAAACCTTGTGTTGAAGTCATGGACTGATTCATTAAGGTTCTTCTTGATATTCTCAAACTCAAATAAAAGAAATCTAGGATCATTCTTGTCACCATATTGCAACCTAAATGCATTTTACATTTCAATCCGTGAATCAATATAATTATCAGGTAAGGCCTTGTACCAATCCCTAGCATTCTCTTCTAGTGTATGAATAAACAATTTGACATACACATCCTCAAACTCTATCTCAAAATCTTCCATCATATTATCAAAAAGTTTGAGATGTTGATCACCAGTAATAGCATTGTTACCTTGGAATTTTGGCAACCTATTTCTGACATATTTTGGGACAACATTTGGGTAACCATCCATTCCTCTAAAATTTATATGACCAAAGGTATTAACAACAAATGGAGGTCTAGGCTGAGCCATATTGTTTGGTGGGGGTGATCTTGGAGGTTGAACAAGCTAATGAGGAGTGAGAGGTGTTTGGGAAATGGGAATGAAAACTTCAAGACAAATCTCTCTTAAGGGCTCTCCTTCTTGATGATCTCTAAAAATTTAGAAAATACAAGAGCAGATTTAGGAGCAAGGCTTTCAAATGAACAAGAAGGTCCCTCACCTGATGGGGAATTCAAATCAGCAATATGATTTTGAATCATATCCACTTGAAGAAGAATTACAGGTCATCAATAATAGAATGCTCACTTTCAAACTCAACAATAGGGATCTCCTTTCTTGTAGTCAAGTCTCCAACAACCTTCCACACCTTTCTTCCATCTAGCTCTAAGCTTCTTGAATCTATAAAAACTTCTTAACAGAATCCTTGATGAAGAGAGATCTTCTTCCTTCCAATTTTGCAGGGATTAGCAACAAAAAAGTAAATGATAGAAAAGGTAAGACAACTGGTGTTTTTAAGATCAAATCAGCATGGAGTCACCACTAAGGATTTTCACCCTAGTTGTGCAAATGCACTAAGTAATTTGTCAAATGTTTTCTAGCACTGAAAAATTTGCAAATCCTTATAAATCAGACCTACTTTTTCTCAAAATCAATCAATCACAATGCACCCAAAGTATATGAACTGCTAGTAAATGGAAAAAAGGGAGACAAAACTTGAAACCCTTGTCTAAAAACTTCCAGATCTAAAGCATAAAATGATATTTTAATAATGTAGCAGCTCAAATAATTGAATACACAAATGCTCAAACTCTTCAAACACTTCAAAAACACCAAGAAATTCCAAGAAGTCCCCAGCAATGGCATCACTCGTGTTGGTATCAAATTTTTTTCTCCTTTTCAGTCTGAGCAACACCATAGATATGTCATGGAGCTTAAAGACATATTAGACCATGTTGTATGTTGTTGGTAGCTGGGGATATGGTTTAACTGGCACTCAGGTTTGTGGAGAAATGGATAGCACTCAATAGGACTTGATATTTTCCTAGCAGTTTTAGGTTGTGCCTTACAACCAAGGTAAGAGGACCTATTTTGTAACCTTGTAATGGTGAAGGAGATGAATATTTCCTTCTCTTTTCTTGGAATTCTATGATGGAGACCTTGATGAAAACATGATCAACACCCCAGATCTAAACTCTCACAAGTTGTCACTTCTCAAAACATGGGTATGTTCTCAAAACAAGGCAAAGGTTACTAGAGACATTGGAAATCTGATTTGTTATGCATAATTTTGTTAGGATAAATTTTATTATCCTAATATTTAATTATGCATAGTTTAATAATTATTTAATTTTATTAATTAAATAATAAATTGTTATTTTGTTATATGGTTAATCAACCATATTTGTCAGTATGCATCTTGTTATATTGTTTTAAACAATATATTTGTTTTTATGTAATTGTTGATTCCCGGATGTTATTGGAAGCTTGTTTATTTTGGCATTTGGTTGCACCTATGCAACTCATTCTCCCGGATGTATTTGGCTGTGCAATATCTATAAATATTGCAGCCTATTCATTCGTTTGTATTTTTAGTTGATTGAGATTAATAAAATTACATGAGCTTCGTCATCCTGTTTCTCAATCTACATTTGGTACCAGAGCGAGAATCTGGGCCTGTGAAGGTGTGGAAGAGAGAGCAACAGAGAGAGAGGAGATTGGAGACATGTTTGCAGCATTTGAGAGCCGGTGTAGCCTTGTGCAAACTCCCAGCCCCATCCCTACCTCCCCCACATCCTCCTGTTCCTTCCAGGTGCTTGGAAGGCAAATTTTTTGCACCTTTGGTGCACTCGTGCACTCAAGACTGTGCAAAATTTTTCTGGTATTGGAAATCATACTAATTTTTTTTTTCCAATAAGGGTTTTGTCTTAGGCACCACCTCCTGCACCAAGCCTGATTGCATGATTATATGCAATCAAATTCGGAGACACCACTACATTTGGCGGTTTGTGCTAAGATATCCCCCCATCGAGCTGGGTCTACAAAGGTGAAGTGAGTTCTATTGGCAAGTTGCTGCATTGGATTGAGCTACTATCGAGATCCTCATTGAGTTACATTGTGAGGAGAGGCGAGTTGTGCAAAGAACACGCCGAGTTGGGGATATAGTAGATCGAGCTTTGTTTTAAGCATCGGGCGAGCCATTGTTTGGGGTCGAGCCCACACACCAACCCCACGAGCATGCACCGGTTTCATCCAACACATCTCTGCAAAGTGGATCCAAGCTGAGCCCAAGCCATGTTGGACCAACGGTGAAGCCTTCAACCCTACATCCGAAACATAGCGATCACCAACACAATTACACAAAACAACAACTTGCATAGCGACAACAATTCCAAAGGAAACCGCGGCCTGTACAAGCAAACAACAAAGAAAAAAACGCGGCCAAGCAAGTAAAAATAGTGCCCAAACTCAGATCTGTGACCTGTACAGTGCGTAGCAAGAAAAAACGTGGCCAAACAAAGCATCCAAACACAAAAAACGTGGCCTGTACATGCAAATCAGTGCGTGGAAAGCTAAAAAACGCGGCCTGAGCAAGGAAAAGTGGCTGGAAAAGAAGGAGGCGGCTTCACAAAAGCAAATAAGAACAAATAACAAGCTCCAGATCAGATTTGGAGCAAAGGAACCCTAAAAACACCTCTTCACCAGCATGCGCCACGTGGCATCCATTTTCCAAGAGGTAAGTCAATTTACTTGTCAATAAATACAAATTCCTTCCTTTCATAGTCCAAGCGCCCTAAGTGGGCAAGTTGGCTAGTGCATGCGCCTTGGGAGTGAGAGGTTTGGGGGTCAAATCCCACCAAAAACACTCAAAAACTCTCCTTTTGCATCTAGCGAGGATTTTTGCGTGACTCGGTAAATTTAGCGAGAGACTTTTTTTTTGAATTTAGTTACAACTAACTAAATTTAGCGGAGAAATGCCTAATTTAGGGTAAGATTTTTTTCTCCCATTTGCCTGTTTTATCATTCGGACATTTTTGCAAAAGGAGACCCATCTAAAAATTCCATTTTCAGCTATTTTTTGCAATTTTTAGCATTTTGGGTCGTACTGGGCTCATGAGGCCACCAGGACCCCAAAACTGAAATTTTTGGCCTGTTATTCAAATTGTACTGCATATTATACTAATTTGCAGGTTGCCATAGTCAACTGCAAAACTTTGTAACTGCTCAGAAACTCAGAATTGTAATTAAAAAAACAGTAAAATTGGTTCTGTAACATTCACAAGATCCTAGATCTCATTCACAGCGTTTGGTATATACAGTGCCTCTGGGAAGCACTTACGGGTAAAGCCATCGCGACTACTACTTCACCTAACACCTAATATAGCTGCAACAACATCGTCTAGGCATCATCCCTATAAATCGACGGGGAGTAATAAGGTCACAGTGCACACACTATGAACCATCCCATCCATCTGTGAACGATTGCAAGACATAAATCCAGACTGAGAAATTATCGAGTATATAGCGAAGTTACGCACGTGTATGAGGATATTTCTTTGAGCCGGTGCCAATAATCACATAGACCCCATCAGTACTGTCTTGGTACCACGTATTGAATTCTTTCACGTACGTTAATGCCTCTTTCACACGTACCGCCGGTTATATAGAAAGGGTGAGCTTCTTCCACGTACCGACGGGTATATCGAAGGCGTATATAGAAAGGTTCGGTATATCGATGATGGTATATAGATTGGGAGACCTAATACCTGGAGTGATAAGAGCCAAACCCTGTCAGTGATCTCTGCAAAATGGGCACCAATGCCCCCAAATTTTTTCTTCCGGATTCACAATTGCTCAGAGGAAGCAACTATGCTACTTGGAAGACAAAAATCAAGACACAACTTGAGTTTGAAGAAATCTGGCCTGTTGTGACTGGTACTCTAACCAGATCACCAACTGATGCAACACAACAACGACAATTTGATAGAGCAGATCAGAAAGCAAAACTCATCATCTTGTTTGGAGTATCCGACGATGTGCAAGCCCACATTCAAGATGCCACATCAGCAAAAGAAGCTTGGGATAAGCTGAGCACAATATATGAGGCCAAGAACAAGAATGTCATACTCAATTTGCAGAGTCAGTTACATACATTGAAATTCAAACAGAATGAGAAAATTGAAGCCTTCCTAAGAAGAGTTGCAGAGTTGAGGGCTTCACTTCTAGCCCTAGGAGAAGAGGTCAAAGATGAATCTCTCATTCCCATTGTTCTGAGAGCTCTCCCCTTCTTCTTACCGCATTTTTTCACAACTCTAAACTTGTCGATACAACAATTAGTTTTGACAAGCTAGTAAACGTCTTTGCAACAAGAGGAAGCAATGCACAATAAGGATGATGAAGAGGAGCAGGCACTATCTTCACATCAAAAATGGAAAGGAAAAGGTAAAGGAAAACCTAAATCCTATCAGAAGTCCCCACATCAGAATCAGTATCATGGGGACAATCAACAGAAGAAGCGATGTCCAATTTGCAAAAGAGGACATGACTTGCAAGAATGTTGGTTTAACACATATAAGAAAGGTTCATCAAGCAATTCTGGACCACAACAACAACAAACTTACAAGGGACATTCAAACAACTATCACGAGGCGAGAAAAAGGGGAGGCTGAAAAGAAGACCCCACCAAAGAAGGTAATATTTGCGAGCAACAGAACACGATCGAGACAATGAAGACTTCTTGTTCACTTTGCTTTCGATCAAGTGAACCATCCACGTCATCTAGTGACGTCGGTATGTTGATTCGGGAGCCACTCGACACATGACCGGCCCGAGTGGTTTATTTCAATGAGGGACACGCCATCGAAAAATCATGTTTCGTTGGGAGATGATTCTTCATATACTTTCGGGGATTGGAAACATTTCTCTACCCCTTGGTTCATGCAAATGCAAACTATCAGATGTTCTATATGTCCCTAGGTTGACAAAGAATCTTCTTTCGGTCAGTCAACTCCTAGATCACAACCTGAAAATTGACTTTGATAGTCAATCCGGCAAGAAAATGTGTTTGATTCGAGATAAATCCAGAGGCTCGAAAATAATTGCAAAAGCCTCAAATGTGGGACGAATGTTTCAACTTGATTTCATTCACAAAAATGATCAAGCACTTGTGGCTAAAAACTCCACCTCAGCCCAGTTGTGGCATCGGAGATTTGGTCATGTAAGTTTCAAATATCTCGAAACACTTCACCGGTGTAATATGGTACATGGGCTACCATCTCTTCAGAAGGATACAGACAAGTGTCCTCACTGTTTAGCAGGAAAACAACACAGAGTTTCATTCCAAACGAGTACTTTTCGAGCTCATGGTAAACTTGACCTGGTTCATACCGATCTGTGCGGTCCAATGCAGCCAAGTCATTCAGGGTTCCAGTACTTCATGCTCTGTGTTGATGACTATTCATGGAAAATGTGGATTTTTTTTCTTCGCAAGAAAAGTGAAGCCTTTTAAACATTCAAAAAGTTCAAAGTGGCAGTTGAGAAAGAAACTGGTCGTCACATCAGAACTCTCCGCTCAGATCGAGGGGGGGAATTCACCAGTGATGAGTTCGAGACTACCTACAAACTCACGGGATTAGTCGACAAATGCCTCCTCCACACACACTGCAGCAAAATGGTGTTGTTGAGAGAAGAAATCATCTTATCATGGAAATGGTGCGATGCATGATCGATGATTCCAAACTTGCAAAGACATTTTGGGCGTGAAAAAAACAACAAGTGTATTTGTTAAGCAGAGCACCACCTGTTGCTCTTGATGGAATTACACCACAAGAAGCATGGTCAAAAGGAAACCATCCATTGCACACCTCGGACTATTCGGGTGCAAAGCCAAAGCATGCACATACCCAAGCAGAAGAAAGAAATTGGACATGAAGTCACAAAATCTCATCTTCATTTGATACGGTGAAAAGACTCTTGAGTGGTGATGATGGATCCTAAGACCGAGAAAAGTCTACACAAGCGAGAGATGTTGAGTTTTTGAGAAGAAGGAAGCAGAGACTCCTCCTCCGGACTCGCAACATGTAGATTTTTCACGGTTGTAAAAATTGAAGCTAATGTTCCCTTAGAAGATGAAAGTGATGATGGGGATGATGGTGTTGATCAGATAGAACCACAACCCATGGGAACAGGTCAACGTATGCCTAAATGGTGTACAAGTACATTACGAGATGCAAGATTGGATGCTCCACCGGATACATCCACCCCTGGACCACGGACTCATGATAAATCAAGAGAAGAAGTTAACTTTGCTTTGATGAGTAGAGTTATTGAAAGCAGACGATCCCTCTACGGTCCGGGAATCCCTACAGTCAAAATCTTGGAAAGATGCCATGGATTCTGAATATCAATCAGTGATGAAGAATAACACTTGGCAGCTTGTTGATCTTCCACCAGGGAAGAAACCCATTGGATGCAGATGGATATTCAAAACTAAGTACAAAGCAGATGGGACAATGGACAAGTGCAAAGAAAGACTTGTAGCAAATGGGTACGCACAGAAAGAAGGCATTGACTATGAGGAGACATTTGCTCCCACATCTAAGATCAAAACGATCAGGATGATCTTTTCTCTAGCTGCTCAGTTTGGATGGAAAGTTCACCAAATGGACGTAAAAAGTGCCTTCCTAAATGGAGATTTGCAAGAAGAAGTCTACATGACTCAACCTGAGGGATATGTTGTACCTGGTCAAGAAGAAAAGGTATGCAGACTCAGGAAATCTCTGTATGGCCTCAAACAGGCACCCCGGGCATGGTACATCAAGATTGATGAGCATCTCGTACAACATGGATTCGTCAGAAATCCATATGATCCCAATCTCTACCTCAAAAAGCAAGGGGGGGAGATGGTGATTGTTGTAGTTTATGTCGATGATCTAGTCATCACTGGCAGTTCAGTGAAGATGATTGATGAAACAAAGAAAGATCTTAAGTGATCATTCGACATGACAGATCTCGGGCTTATGCACTACTGTCTTGGACTAGAAGTATGGCAGAAAGAGAATCACATCTTTGTTTCTCAGATGAAATATACCAAGACAACGCTCGAGAAGTTTAGGATGATGGATTGCACACCAATTGCTACACCTATGGAGAACAGATTACAGTTATCTCGTTCAGATCCATCTCCTGAGGTAAGTGCCACTCTCTATCGGCAGCTGATTGGGAGTCTCATTTACCTGACCTACACTAGACCAGATATCAGCTTTGCAGTGAGCTATCTATCCAGGTTCATGCAGGAACCCAAAATTTGTCATTGGAAAGAAGCAAAGCGCATTTTGAGATATCTCAAAGGATCAGTGGATCTTGGTCTAGAATACAAGAAGAATGAAAACTTCTTCTTGACTGGATATTTGGATTCAGATCATGCAGGTAACATTGATGATAGAAAATCCACTTCAGGATTTGTATTCTTTATGGGATCTGGACCAATATCATGGGGAAGTAAGAAACAACACTTTGTTTCTCACTCTTCCACGTGAAGCGAGTATCGTTCGCAGGAGAAGGCATGCGTGTGAAGCGATTTGGCTACGTCGCATACTGGAAGGACTTGGAATACCACAGGACAAACCGACCACCATGTATGTTGACAATGAAGGTGTTCTCAAACTTGTTCGCAATCCAATTTTTCACGAGAGAACAAAGCACATTGAAGTTCAGGTTCATTTCATACGTGAACATGTGTTGAAGCACAACATCCAGCTTCAGTTTTGTCCAACGGCTGAACAACGAGCAGATATTTTCACAAAGTCACTTGCACGTGACAAGTTCGAGTTGTTCAGAGCATTTCTCTCCTCATCTCTTCAGACAATGCACAATTAAGGGGGGGAATGTTAGGATAAATTTTATTATCCTAATATTTAATTATGCATAGTTTAATAATTATTTAATTTTATTAATTAAATAATAAATTGTTATTTTGTTATATGGTTAATCAACCATATTTGTCTGTATGCATATTGTTATATTGTTTTAAACAATATATTTGTTTTTATGTAATTGTTGCTTCGGATGTTATTGGAAGCTTGTTTTTATTGGCATTTGGTTGCACTGTGCAACTCATTCTCCCAGATGTATTTGGGTACATGCAATATCTATAAATATTGCAGCCTATTCACTTTGTAATTTTTAGTTGATTGAGATTAATAAAATTACACGAAGCTTAAAATCCTGTTTCTCAATCTACAAATTTTGCAAATGGATTTTGAACTTCTATGGGTATAAAAATGCAAATAAGGGATACTACATGATAGGGTCTTTTTTGTTTAGATGATTTTGGTGGGGATTGACAAGACAAACAGGGGATATATCAGATCTTTGACAACCTATACAATACTTGAAATAACTATCGATAAAATGCTTCAAATAATCAGGTCATTCTTTCAACTAGAAGAGGCATAAATGGAAGCCAGGCAAGACTCTTCACACAATATTTGAGAATTCACCACAAAATCTTGAAGTAAAGAACTCAAATAAACACAAAAATTCATGATCAAACCACACCTAAGGTACCCCAAAGTCTTATAAGAAATCTCTCAGATCAAGGAAGGTAAAGTGATTTTAAATTTGTTTATCTCCTTATCGGATGAAGGCTCTTCTAAATATGAGATTGCAAATGCCACCAAACTATCAACTTGAGAACTTGATATCCTATGTGATTTCTAAAGGATTTCAATGTAATATTGCAACAAGAACAATAAAATTTATTTGCATGCATTAAAAATGATATGAGACACCATATTTTCCAAAGAAAACACAGATTTAATTCAAAACTTGTTAGATTCAACAGCAGGGAAGAGTTACAAAAACAATCTCAGAGTTGTGTGATGGCTATAAACTTGTAACCAACTCACATACATGAATTTCCAACACATGAGACAATAACTGGTTTTTGTGGGTTTCTCGAGAAAATGAGCTTTCTCTCGAGAATTTTCTCATGATTTTAAACTCCCAACCATTTACAATTTCTCCAAAATACATTATATACCTCATGCCACATTGGATACTTCTTTCCCAAACAAAGAATATGCCATGCGATCAAGTTTGTTACAACAATTCTTCATGACTCGATGAAAATGACATCAAAAGAAAAACACTCTCATGTTTCGAGGTGTTCCCAAAATATTAAATTATTACAAATATATGGATCATTATCCATCCGGAGGCATGCAAACACCTCTTACTCATCATTTTCACCTTTTTACCTTTTAAAACTAACTCTGCAACTTTTGATTTTGTCATTTCATGTGTTTGCTTGGGCTGAGTAAAAATTTATTACAAAAACACCTCAAATCAAATAATTAAGCCATGAAAGTGATGCCAATGATCCTGGAAGGCCAAGACAACACAAAATCACTATAAATTTGATGAATTTTGATGCAAAATTCATGATTCCAAGCTTCTGGAGGAAAAATGGTGGCCAAAAATGAAAATGCATAGCAACCATTGATCTTATCCATATTTGTCCTTTAATCTGGGCCCTCCATGTGTCAAAAAACAATTGGGACTGAAATTGGGATCATTTTTACTTTTCCACATTTTTTGGAAAAATGGAAAAGTTTGACTTTTTTTCTCTGCCCTCCGCCCTTGAAAGTTGGAGTGACATGTGGCATATTATGGGTCCCATTGAGGTTGTGCTTCAATTATACACATTTTGACCCTTTTTGGAAATTGGGAAATTTTTCACTTTTTGCCCCGCAGGCCCGCACCTCTGATTTTCCCTTGCCACATGTCTCCTTGTGATTCGCTAGCGGGCAGTGCATCAAATTTTGATTTTGAGTATTTTTGGCAAAAGGGAAAAATTTCCTTCCGCATGCGTTGGCCCTTTGACCTGCCTTGCTCCGCCATACATCCATCTCTTATTTACCGAGGACCCATGGGCTTAATCTTCATTTTACTCCCTTTAAGCCAAGGGAAAATTTTCAACTTTGTCTCTCGGGCCCACACCTTCAAAATTATCCCTGTCACGTGGCACTCTTCTATCATCATTGCGGATCCAAGTCTTGCTTTCTTTGTTCAAACCTCCTTAAAAATTTTGGACACGTGTCCTCTTGTTATTGGCCACGAGCTTTCGGACCGAAAATTTACTTTAACTTTTTTGTGAAAAAGGGAAAAAATCCCCTTTTCCTTCGCAGCCCACCGATCCACTATCTGTTGTCGTGCTACCACGTGTCCTCCTCGATTGGAGTGGGGATAACAAATTATTTTATAACTTTAGAAAATATAGTTACAAAATCTAACTTCCCAATCCAGCCCGCTCCTCCATTTTGAAACTTTTAGGACATGTGTCCTCTTTCGGTTGGCCGTGGGATTTTAGGCCAAATTTTTGCCTTAAGCTTTTGAGTTAAGAAACACAAAATTTCACAAGTTTTTCTCCACCACCCGCATCTCCTCAGCTAATAAGAACATGCCACATAGGTAATTTGGAAAAAATGGAGCCCCAAGCCCGAACTTGAAAAGGCAAAAAATGAAAAGTTAGATCGCCTCCCCACCTTTCCTCAGCCAATGCAAATCTGCCACATTGCCAATACCTCTTGAGTATGATTTCGATGGGAAAATGATGCCCGTCTAACTGTCAAAATGAAAAGAATTCCAAGGATGCCCTAGAATTAGATTTTTTCACCAAGGATGGAAGATTTTTTGATTCTAAATCAACTGAAGCATGATTTTACAACATTTTTGATCTTGGGATTGGATTTTCAAATACAAACAAGTATGAATTTTTCAAATTGAATTTTTCCATGATCAAGCAAAAGGAAAAATGACATAGCCTATGAAATTGGAAAAACTAGGGCACAGAAAAGGGCAAACTTGGATTATTCTTTCAAATTAGGGAAAAACAACAAGTTTGTGAGCATTTTAAAGCATCCAACTGGAGGGGAAGAATTTCAGACCATCAATTCAAAGGGTAAAATGTTTTTGAGCACATATAGATTTGAAAAATTAGGGCAACAAGGTGGAAGCTCAAAAAATGGCACCAACACAACTGCCCTATGGCATTTTAGATATGGACACTTGTCGGTTGGTTCATTGCACCAGATGAGTTCAAAAGCAATGGTCCATGGACTACCCAAATTTTCAGTTCCTTTCCTATCTCCCTTGGTTTTCTTGCAAGAAAACAACACAGAGATTTGTTTAAGGTAAGCACCTTCCATGCCAAGAAGCGTCTGGAGGTAGTTCATACCGATATGAATGGCCCACCGACCGCTTCATTTTCGGGATACAAGTAATTATAACTATTCGTGGATGACCACTCTTGCAAGATATTGGTATATTTCCTAAAGAATAAAAGTGAAGCTCTTCAAAAAAATTAGAACTTCTATCATCGTGTTGTGAAAGAGATCAGACAACCACTTCTTCTACTTCGCTCAGTTGAGGGGGAATTCACATCAAATAAGTTCTTGGCATTCCTGAACCAACAAGGCATAAAGCAAAACCTGACTGCTCCCTACACACCCCAATGGCATTGTTGAGTGTCACAATTGTATAGTGATGGAGATGGCTCGCTGCATGCTAACAACAACAAAGCTAGAGGAATGCTATTGGGATGAAGCAGTACAAACAACTGTATATCTTCTCAACAGGGCATCGAAAA
The DNA here is from genome assembly GCA_018340775.1 of Taxus wallichiana var. yunnanensis. Classification (NCBI taxonomy): domain Eukaryota; kingdom Viridiplantae; phylum Streptophyta; class Pinopsida; order Cupressales; family Taxaceae; genus Taxus; species Taxus wallichiana. The sequence continues at coordinate 837,562,237 of CM031242.1, read as the reverse complement.
AGATTCTAAAAAATAAAACGCCATAAGAGGTATGGAGTGGTAGAAAGCCATCAATTTCTCATTTACGAGTATTTGGTTGCACAACATACATGCATGTCCCAACTCAGAAGAGAAAGAAGGTTGAGCCAAAGTCACTCTCATGCATACTACTTGGCTATAGCACTACCTCGAAGGCATACCATGTCATGGATCCTGAGACAAAGAAAATATATGAGAGTCGAGGATGTGGTTTGTGACGAGTCATCCTTACAGTCAGTAGTGACAACAAAATATCCATTACCAACCACCTCTCATCAACTAGTCTCCAAATAAGATGATCAGCCAGAAGAGACTACTCAGAGAAAAGAAATTCTACCAAGAGAGCTATTTGTTGATCTTGGAGAACTAGAGAATGTGACTCCATGTCAATCAACATGACAATGAAAAAGTTCTCAAACGTAGCCAAGTTCTCATCCGAAGTGGGTACAAAGCACCATCAAGGACTCACATTTGTAACAACTCCCAGATACATCATACGAGTCAAAAAAAGGAGTCAAACAAGAAATGAGGTAAACTTTACACTCATGAGTTCACTAATTAATAGCTCGAGCCTAATAATGTTTGTGAAGCACTCAATCAACCTTAATGGAAGGAAGCCATGGATACAGAATATGACTCACTCTTGAAAAATTAGACATGGGAACTTGTTGATGCACCTATAGGAAAGAAACCCATAGGTTACAAATGGGTTTTCAAGACAAAATATAAGGCAGATGGATCCATCAAAAAACATAAAGCATGACTTGTAGCAAAAGGATATGCTCAGAAAGAGGGCATCGACTATGAAGAAACCTTTGCACCCACTGCAAAGATGAAGACCATCAGAGTAGTTTGTGCACTTGCAGCACATAAAGGATGGAGACTTTAGCAGATGGACGTCAAGAGTGCTTTCCTAAATGGTGATCTGAAAGAAGAAGTATACATGACCCAACCTGAAGGATTTTTGATGAAGAGCATCCTAAAAAGGTATGTCATCTCATCAAATCACTTGTATGGACTGAAACAAGCTCCAAGGGCATGGTATATCAAGATCAATGATCACCTTTTGTAGCATGGGTTCACTCGTAGCCCCTCAGATTCCAATTTGTATATAAAGAAGGTAGGAAAAGAAATAGTCATTCTTGTTGTGTATGTATATGATCTTGTGATCATTAGAAGTTCAAAAGATCAGGTTGATATTGTAAAGAATGATCTCAAAATAACCTTCGACATGATAGATTTGGGGCTACTACATTATTATCTTGGCTTAGAGATATGGCAAAAGGAGCATCACATTTTTGTCTCCCAGAAAAAGTACGCCAAGAAACTCCTAGAAAAGTATAGAATGTCTGATTGTAAACCTATATACACTCCTATGGAAAAAGGCTTACAACTTTGAAGATTCCAGGACTCACCTCAAGTAAACATGACTCTCTATAGGCAATTTGTTGGAGAGCTCATCTATTTGACATATACATAACCAGATCTCTGCTATGTTGTTAACTATCTTTCCAAGTTCATGTAGGAGCCGAAGAAATGTCACTGGAATGCAGAAAAGCTTGTTTTGAGATATTTCTAAGGAACAATTGATTATGGTCTGGAATATAAGAAGAATGATCAATTCTTCTTATTGGGATACGTCAACTCGGACCATGCCGGATCTATTGATGACAGGAAGTCAACTACAGGATACATATTTCATCTCGGATATGGACCCATCTCGTGGATAAGCAAGAAGGATAATGTTGTGTCTATCTCATCCACAGAGGCCGAATATCACGCCACATGAGGAGCTATGTGCGAAGTGATATGCTTGAGTCACATTTTGGATGACACAGGAATTCCTAAAAATAGTCACCTATACGTATTGACATGATCAATCAAAGTGTGTTGAAGCCTCAGTAGAATCCAGTCTTTCATGAACGAACAAAGCATATTGAAATTGACTACCATTTCATTCGAGAGCATGTCTTGAACCATCACATTCAGCTCCAGTACTGTCCCACAGAAGCACAGGTAGCCGACATTCTCACAAAATCTCTTGGAAAAGTGAAATTTGAACTTTTCAGGGGTCACATTTGCAAGAATAATGTAATAAGGGGGGAATGTTAGCATAGTATATGTACCTAATTTTATTATTAGACTAAGCTTCTATCTATTCCATTATTCTCTCACCTACATCCATATCTTCCTCCTTCAGTTTAGGGGAATATTGTTTATTGCCTCTCCTATATAATGTACATACTACTTCATAATAATACAATGTGTGAAGAGTATTTCACTCCACATTCTTCTCTTTTATCTAAATCGTACATGTTCAAGGTGATTTTGGACAAGTTTATTCAGAGACGATGTGCCATGCAATATTACTAGTAAAGGTGATGTTCATCTAAAGTTGCAGAATGGAAATCCATGGGTATTAAAAGATGTGAGGCATGTGCCAAGCCTCAAGAGAAATATAATATATGTAGGGAAACTAGGTGAATCTAGATGCGTGGTTACATTCACAGTCGATTCTTGGAAGGTTACCAAGGGATCTCTTATTGCGAGAAAAGAGGTAAGAAGGTAGGAACTTTATATATGTCTACATGTGTTACTAATTCCTTTTTTGTGCTATCTACTATAGTTTTAGATGCAACCATGTGGCATAATCGGCTAGGCCATATGAGTGAAAAAGGAATGTAGATATTAAAGGCTAAGGGTAATTTATCAAATTTGAAACAATTAGATCTTGAATTTTGTGAGCATTTCATATTTGGAAAGCATAAGAGAGTGAGATTTCTCAAGGTTGGGTCAACAAAGAAGGAGCAGAAATTGGAGCTTGTACACTCATATGTGTGGGGACCAACTCAGGTAGCTTCTATTGGAGGATCCCAATATTATGTGACTTTCATTTATGATGCCACAAGGAAGGTATGGATCTATTGTATTAAGCATAAATCTAATGTTTTTGAGACTTTTAAAAGGTGGAAATCCCTTGTGGAAAATGAAACAAACTTTAAATTAAATTTCCTTAGATCTGAAAATGGTGGTGAGTACTGCAACAAGGCTTTTAATGATTATTGTTCAATGAATGGAATACGAAGAGAAAGAACGGTTCCTAGAACTCCATAGGAGAATGAAGCTACATAAAGAATGAATAGAACAATCATGGAATGTGCTAGAAACATGAGAATAAATAATGACTTGCCTTTAAATTTTTGGTATAAGCGGTGGATACAATAGTGTAATTGATCAACCATGGGCCTTCAACATCACTTTGGATGGTGGAATACCATAAGAAAATTGGTTTGGAAAAGAGGTAGATTTTTATTTTATTAAATTTTTTGGCTCAGAATCTTATGTGCATGATGATGTGGAAAATAGAAAGAAGTTGGATGCTAAATCTAAGATATGTACTTTCATTGGTTATGTTTATGGCTCTGTTGATTTCGGATATAATTTCAGGATTTAAAATATTGTAAGATTTTAGGACTCGATGTTGATTGGAATGAAGAAAGAATGTACAAGGATCACATTTTCATGTCTAAACATGAACATGTTGAGGATATTATGAAGGAAAATCAACTTTCGGACCTAAAGGACATCTATAGACACGATGTCGATTCTAGAGAAACTGATATCGATCAGGCTAACCAACATAGATAGATAGGATCAAGTTCAAAGAAGATAGCTATAGAAGCGCGTTAGTACTCGTTGAACCAATGTTGGTAAGGAAACCACAATCGTTCAATGCAGACGGAGGAACAATGGTCTATTACGTAACTATGGTGCATTACGGTGTGACCGATGTCGGTCATTGACATATATTGACATGAATGTGCAATGGGCACAAAATGAGCCGCAGACACCCCAAATATCAGTAAGATCATAAAGGGTAAAAAGACCTCTGGAGAGATTTTCACATTCATTTTCTTATTTATTATTTCATGATAATGGTGAAATAGAAATCTTTGAAGAAGCAATGCAGGTAGTGGGAACATGGCATGGATGAGGAGATGGACTCCTTAGAAAAAAATCAGACATGGGATTTGGTCAAGTTGCTTGCAAGTAAGAAAACTCTATAGAAAAAATGGGTTTATAGAATCAAGGAATAAGAGGGTTAACTAAAAAGGTACAAGGAAAGGTTTATGGTAAAGGGATTTACATAGAAAACATGTATTGACTTTGATGAGATTTTTTCTCTTGTAGTTAATTAGATGAATTCTATTCAAACTTTTCTAAGTTTGGTTGCAACAAAAGGTTTGCGTTTATGAAAACTTGATGTTAAGACTACTTTTCTTCATGGTGAATTGGAGGAAGAGATTTATATGCAACAACCGCTTGGTTATGAAGTCAAGGGTAAGGAGAAACTTGTGTGCAAATTGAAAAAGAGCCTATATGGGCTCAAGCAAGCTCCAAGGAAATGGTATTTGATATTTGACAATTTTAATGAGCATGGTTATATGAGATATGAATTTATCCATTGTGTTTATTTTAATAAACTTTAAAATGGGAGCTATGTTGATTGCAAGATCTAGTATACGAGGACATTGGTAAACTCAAAGAAAGGTTAGCTCACACATTTGCAATGAAGGATTTAGGAGCTGTAAAGAAAATTATTAGCATGCAAATTCACAGAGATAGGAAAAACGAGAAGTTGTATTTGTCTCAGGAAGCTTATATTAATAAGGTGTTGGAAAGGTTTAACATGCAAGTTTCATAACCTGTTAATACACCAAATGTCAGACACTTTAAATTAAGAAAAGAGCAATCTCCTTCATCACATGAGGAGGTTGAGTACATGGCATGTGTTCCATATGCTTCATCGACAGGAAGTGTTATGGATGTCATGGGTTTTACTAGACTAGACATTGCACATGCAATGGGAGTTGTGAGAAGGTTTATGGCTAATCTAGGTAAAGAACATTGGAAAGAAGTTCAATGGATTCTTAGGTATTTGAGAGGGACATTTGACATGGAGTTATGCTATGGAGGGTCATATACTTCTTTACGTGTATATCTTGATTCAGATATGGCTAGAGATTTGGATGGAAGGAGGAGCACCACTAGATATGTTTTCATAGTACATAGTATGACGAGATATATGGATTTCAAGATTGTAGAAGGTTGTGGCGTTGTCTACTATATAAGTAGAGTATGTTGCAACTAGAGAAGCTAGAAAGGAGATGAAATGGATGATAAGGTTTAATAAAGAGTTGGTTAAGGAGTAAGAGGATTGTAGATTATAAACTTATAGTCGAGTGTGATTCATCTAGCAAAGAACTTGATATTTAATTCAAGAAGAAAACACATTCGGTTGAGGTATCACTTCATATGGAAGGTGTTGGAGGATGAGCAGCTGAAGTTAGAGAAAATTTATATGGATGAGAACCCTACAGATATGCTAACGAAGCAATTGTTAAGGAGAAGTTGGAGCTTCACTCCACTTCTATTGGTGATGCATAGTATAATACAACAATTGATCTCCAAGTGGGAGATTGTTGAGTATGAAGCTTAATTACTTCACAAGAAACTTGTTTTTACATGTTACTAGTTTTGTGATGGCCGACATTGGTCAAGTAAATGACTAGCATCAGTCATGTTATAACTGGAATCGATCAGGACATGACCGACATTAGTCAGTAGGGACTAGCATCGGTCACCTATGCCTGATGCTTTTGTTCGTTAACGAGAAATACAATAAATATCTTGCTTTAAAGATTATTTATTGATTTTAAAAGCATATTTATCTTCCCAAAGTAGATATATATGCATGCATTCATTATATAAGAGAATGAGAGAAGAAAATAGCAATTGTTTGCTTCTTAGTTTCTTGGTGAGGAAGAAAGAGTAGCCGAGTGAGAGAAAAAAATTGAACATCCCTGAGTGGTGTTGGAAGACAACATATATTCATTGTATTTCCTCTATAAAGCACTAAATAATATTATTGGCTATTTCTTGGTGGACGTAGCACACACTGGGTGAACCACATTAAATTTGGTGTTATCTTTCTCTTGTTTATTTTATCTTCGGCTTATTTCCACATTCATTGCTTGTATAGTTTATACGATATTAGATATATGTAACATCTCTGTTATATGGTTTAACCCCAACATGGATCACCATATTAAATCCATACAAATAAAGGGTCCCCATGCATTGGATCATATTCATGCAGATCATGGGATTAAATTCACAAACATCACTATTCGCCATGCATAGAATCAAATTTTTAAAAATATTTCGCATAGAATGTGGTGGGGTCGTGCATGCATGTTTTCGAGTCTTTAAAATTTGAACACCCAAAATAAGATTCTTAAAATAAAACCAATGATTATCTTCCAGGCGTGATGGTCTCTTTGAACACTTTCTTAAATTTATAGAAATTTATTATTATTGTGATAATTCATTCTCATATGTCTAACTCAAATTGTATCGCATATTAATTTGCGATAGAATATATTTTAAAAAATCAATATAAAACAACATATAGGAGATAGGCGATTATATTCTACTTGAGGTTTTAGTTCATATTTTTTGGATAATAGATACTTAAAGTGAAAAATATTTAGTTTTTATTCAAGCATTAAAAATAGAGTCAAATTTTGACATCGTGATATATTAAAGAGTATATATTGTTATATTATGTATAATATGTATTTTAAACCTTAAAAATTATGTAAAATATTACATTGTTTAGCATAATTATTTTTCAAAATATTTAATTTTTGTCAAATTATGAAAAGAAAATGTGAATTTTCTACGATGTAATTTCAATAATGTGGATATTTCACAATTTAAAAAATGTTTTTATGAAATAGTGGGAAAATGTTTTCAAATCATTAGAAATTGTGATTTCTCCACAATACAATATCACTAGCAATCGCACCTGAAATGTGTGACGTGAACGCCGAAGGGAAGTCTAAATCGAGGTTTATTTTGAGGGACATATCGGAAAAATGGACTTTTCATATTATTTTGTTTTATTTTTTTCCAAATGTAAGGTTTGACTATGTGCAAACATGTTTACCAAAGCGTTCACAACAACATCTTGAAAAATTCATCTATCCTATATGCTTTGATGTAGGGCTTATTTATAGCTAATAAAAAAGTGATTAGGGCTTCCCCTCATCAAAATTCCATTTGATCTATGGATAAAAGCTGGGACATAATGAATTAAGTATTGAATAACATGAGCGGACCATATCAAACAAGTAATGACCTTAAGAATAACGTTGTATTGCATCCATGTTAAGTCATATGGAGGGTTAAATTAGTCACTGAAATAAAAAAATTGTTGATTTCAAGGCACTAAAAATTGGTCTGAACACACACACACACAAAAAAAAATATTAAAAATATGGGGAAAATGGGTTTTTAATATTTTGTTTTGTTTCTTATTGTGTTAAAGTTTTAGATTTGATGTCATTTAATTTGTTATGTAAGATGAATTCGTGAATACAAATTTGGAGAAAAAAATATGGGAATTAAATACATGCATGTCCCTCATCTATTCCATGGCTCATATTGTTCCCTACCAAACAATGTTTGTTATTTGTGCTATAATTCATCACCTCAATTTCACTCGCATTATTTACGTGAATGCAATTCACCCTTAAAAAGACAAACTAAAATACATGGAAAATATACTGCAATTTTATCTTCTTGTCACATTTTACACCCACCCTTTGCAGTTGGTCATATGAGTGTTTGCGGAAACGATTCGTGGGCGCTTCTTTTCTGTCAACAAGCTTGATACAATTTAGAGCTATAAGCTTTTATCTTAGGCTCTTGTATATAATAGCGAGGGTCTTATGAGAGATCGCCATGTTATGAACACCGAGGGAAAAAAAACACAACTAATGCCCAACACGTTTTAATATATAAAACATTAGTGTGAAAATCAACATATTTCAAAAAACCTTCCACACTTCCACAATGGGCAGTTTGACTGAAAATATCGCCAACGACAAGGGTTAATTTAGACAGTCATTTATAATTTTTAAAATGGTTTTAGGTATTAAATATTTACAAATATTTGAATTTACTATCACACGTGACTTTCATAGTTTAAGTATGAATGACTTTTGAAATACATTGATATGTAAAATACACTAATATATATTAACAATAGTTATATAAAAAACAATAATTTATATACATGTTGAGTGCCCACACCTTCACATACCCTATTTCAAAGATCATATTTTGTCACAGGCCAGGAGTCCACCGAGAAATATAAACTTAACGAGTTGGAGATTTGTTTATTGCATACATCAAAAAAATGTATGTTTTGAGAGAAATCCCATCTCTTCTATACACTGCCATAATTATTTCCATGACAAGTTGTTTCATTATTTCACTTGGTGAAATGCTTTACTATAAAACCTATTAGCATGGAACATGGGGAAGAAGTAATAAATAAATAAAGCGTGGAAAAATGATCAAGATTTATTTTATATTGTTAATACGGTGTATCAAATGGATGAAGGAAATGACATGAAAATCCACCAAAAAGTAATGTGAAGTGCATTTCAATCTAAGGTTTTTATAGAAAGATCCCTCATAGACACGTATGCTAATTGTGGGAAAAGTGAGGTTCCATGAAAAGTGTTTGATGAAATGTCTCATCGCAATATGGTCTTATTGTTTGCTATGATATTAGGTTATGTAGAGATTGGAAACCTTGATGAGGGTCTATATACCATTCATATAATTTCCCAATGGAATGCAGCCTCTTGGAACACCATCATTGCATGACGTGAAGAATGCGAGGGTCTGTGAATTAGGTCTCAATATAATATATTTTATCCCACCATCAAAATAAAATCTCCATCTTTGTTTTGTCTACGCACTTAACTACCCCCGAATTTTAGTCGAAGGAAAATAGATACATCCGACAAAAGTGGAGTGGGATTTGAAAATTTGGACACATGTATAAAATTGATGACTTTTTAACATTTGAGATTACCGAAAGTAACTTGTCTCAACAACATTGTCGCAATTCACCTTTAAAAAGACAAATTAAAATATAGGAAAATATACCGCAATGTTAACTTCTTGTCACATTTTGCACCCACCCTTTGTAGTTGGTCGTATGAGTTTTTTCGGGAACAATTTGCAAATGATTCTTTTCTATCAACAGGATTAATACAATTCAGAGCTATAAGATTTTATCTTAGGCTCTTGTATATAATAGTAGGGTCTTATGAGAGCTCGCCATGTTATGAACACCGAGGGAAAACAAACACAACTAATGCCCAACAAGTTTTAATATATAAAACATTAGTGTGAAATCAAATATATTTCAAAAGCCTTCCACACTTCCACAATGGGCAAGTTTGACCAACAATATCGCCAACGGAAGGTGTTAATTTAGATAGTCATTTAGACTTTTAAAAATGGTTTTAGGCATTAAATATTTACAAATATTTGAATTTAGTATCGCATGTGACTTTCATAGTTTAAGTATGACTGACATTTTTAAATTTCATTTATATGTAAAATATACTAATATCTATTAACAATAGTTATATAAAAAAACAATAATTTCTATATATTGAGTGCCCACACCTTTCCATACCCTATTTCAGAGCTCGTATTTTGACACAGGCCAGGAGTCCGTCGAGAAATATAAATTGACCAGATTGGAGATTTGTTTGTTGTATACAGTGAAACATTTTATGTTCCGAGAGAATTCCCATCTCTTCTGTACACTGCCATAATTATTTCCATGACAAGTTGTCTCGTTATTTCATTTGGTGAAATGCCTTACTGTAAAACATATTAGCGTGGAACAAGGGGAAAAACCAAGAAATAAATAAAGCATGGATAAATGACTCGAGATTCATTTAATGTTGTTGATACGACATATCAAATGGATGAAGGAGATTGCATGAAAATCCATGAACAAGTAATGTGAAGCGGGTTTCAATGTGACATTTTTATAGCAAGTGCCCTCGTAGACACATATGCTAATTGTGGGAAAAGTGAGGTTGCATGACAAGTGTTCGACGAAATGTATCATCATGACATGGTCTCATGCAATGCTATGATATCAAGTTATGTACAAATTAGAAACCTTGATGAGGGTCTATATACCATTCATATAATTTCCCAATGGAATGTGACCACTTGGAACACCATCATTGCATGACGTGAAGAATGTGAGGGTCTTCGAATTAGGTCTCACTATAATATATTTTATCCCACCATTAAAATAAAATCTCCATCTTTGTTTTGTCTACGCACTTAACTACCCTTGAATTTTTAGTGACGTTTTTAGCAAGCGCCCTCGTAGACACATATGCTAATTGTAGGAAAAGTGAGGTTACATGACAAGTGTTTGACGAAATGTCTCATCGTAACATGGTGTCATTGTTTGCTATGATATCAAGTTATGCACAGATTGGAAACGTTGATGAGGGTCTGTATACCATTCATATAATTTCCCAATGGAATGCAACCTATTGGAACACCATCATTGCATGACATGAAGAATGCAAGGGTCTGCGAATTAGGTCTCAATATAATATATTTTATCCTACCATCAAAAGAAAATCTCCATCTTTGTTTTCTCTACGCACTTAACTACCCCCAAATTTTTAGTCGAAGGAGAAATAGATACATCTGACAAAATTGGTGTGGGATTTGAAAATTTGGACACATGTATAAAATTGATGATGTTTTAACATTCGAGATTACCAAATGTTACTTGTCTCAACAACATTGTCGCAATTCGGTATTAAAAAGACAAATTAAAATATAGGGAAAATATACCGCAATGTTAACTTCTTGTCACATTTTGCACCCACCCTTTGCAGTTGGTCGAATGAGTGTTTGCAGAAACAATTCGCATATGCTTCTTTTCTGTCAGCACGCTTGATGCAATTCATAGCTATAAGATTTTGTCTTAGGCTCTTGTATATGATAGAAGGGTCTTATGAGAGCTCGCCATGTTATGAACACCGAGGGGAAACAAACACAACTAATGCCCAACGAGTTTTAATATATAAAACATTAGTGTGAAAACAAAGAATATTTCAAAAGTCTTCCACACTTCCACAATGGGCAATTTGACCGACAATATCGCCAACGGAAGGGTTAATTTAGATAGTCGTTTAGACTTTTTAAAATGGTTTCAGGCATTAAATATTTACAACTATTTGAATTTACTATCACACGTGACTTTCATAGTTTAAGTATGACTGACATTGTTAAAATACATTTATATGTAAAATATACTAATATATATTAACAATAGTTATATAAAAATAATAATTTTTATATATTGAGTGCCCACACCTTTCCAAACCCTATTTCAGAGCTCACATTTTGACACAGGCCAGAGTCCGTCGAGAAATAGAAATTGACCTGGTTTGGAGATTTGTTTGTTGCATACAATGAAACATTGTATGTTTTGAGAGAATTCCCATCTCTTTTGTACACTATTGTAAGTATTTCCATGAAAAGTTGTCTCGCTATTTCATTTGGTGAAATGCTTTACTATAAAACCTATTAGCGTGGAACAAGGGGTAAACCCAAGAAATAAATAGAGCGTGGAAAAAAGACCGAGATTCATTTGATGTTGTTGATACGGCGTATCAAATGGATGAAGAATATCGCATGATAATCCACCAACAAGTAATGTGAAGTTGGTTTCAATGTGACGTTTTTATAATAAGCACCTCATAGACACGTATGCTAATTGTGGGAAAAGTGAGGTTGTATGACAAGTGTTTGACGAAATGTCTCACCGTGACACAGTCTCATGCAATGTTATGATATCAGGTTATGCACATATTGGAAACCTTGATGATGGTTTGTATACCATTCATATAATTTCCCAACGGAATAGCCTCTTGGAATGCCATCATTGCATGATGTGAAGAATGTGAGGGTTTGCGAATTAGGTCTCAATATAATATATTTTATCCCACCATCAAAAGAAAATCTCCATTTTCATTTTGTCTACGCACATAACTACCCCTGAATTTTTAGAAAAAGGAAAAATAGATACATCCAACGAAAAATGGTGGGATTTGAAAATTTCGATCCATCTATAAATTTGATGACTTTTTTACATTCGATATTACCATAAATAACTTGTCTCAACAACATTGTCACAACCTTAATTTATTGATGCGGTCTACGTGAACGCAACCTTTATTTACTTAAAATAATTTAAAGAAATGACACCTAAAAACACTCGTTGATTGCTTCACATAATTTAAAGAAATCGTTTACTAAGTATTGTTTATTCTTATAAATTTTCTAATGTTTATCTACACCAAACAACCATAGATCCGCGAGATCACTTTGCCGATTTTGAACCTTTATAAAATACAAGGTTCATATAAAAATATGAGAAACAATAATCAATCGTCGGCGAAGGACATAGACTACATTCACTCGCTAAGAATTATTTATTATTTTATTTAACGTCATAAAGTCATGGAACTGTAAAAAACTGAGTCTCCGGGACAGGTGAATTTTAAATTTTGTGGGTGCATATGTTGGGAAGGGTGTCTAAAAGTGACCAAGTCATTTCAAAGTATACCGTGGAAGCAATCGCTGTACCTAATACATGTATCCATCGTACATAATATTAAGTAATTCATTTCCAACTTCCCTGAAAAAGTTTATACAGTGAGACTACCTTACCTGAACAAGAAACATTGGAGGTGGAAGGATTTTCATGTAATGACCCAATTTGAAGTCCTGAAGAAATGCAAGAGCCTGAACCATGCTGATATACCCGTAAGTTCTGAATGCTACATTGGCAAGGGGTCTGCCCGGATACACATATCCTATTATATACTCGGTGATTATATTCAACCCGGGTTGCTGCATTTAGCTCAGTGATACAGTGGCATTAAATTGGTAGAAATTTAGCATTGAAAAGAGAGAATCACCTGATTAGTAGGGGCTTGGATAACACCGACAGGGAGAGTGAAGGAAAGGGTGATTGCGCAGGCAAACAAGATCCCCACCATGGAAACTGAAGTTGTTTGTTGAAACCTTCGTATGATAATAAACCACCACTGTGGAACAGACTTGTAATTTGACGATGTTTTTCTGAAGTCACCTGAAATTTGTTGTCTATGGATAGAATTCATATTTGCATCCGAGATAAAGCTCGTATTGCCTGCCTAGTAATATGTTGACAAATCATTTGTCATTGCCACGCTATTGCTGCATCCACGATGGAATGCACACTACACAGCTTGTCAGTTTCAATGATGGGAAAGCTTTCCGGATGGATGTTGACGTACGGGAAAATGCAGAGCGCTAATCCGTTGACGCATGTCAGAGACCCTAGGGCTCTCTCCCATTGTAGAAACTCCTTCGGTGTAATGAATGTGAATTTTTAACAAATGTAAATAACACTTTTATGTAATTTTGAATGATTTACATTATATTTTTATAGAATTCATCCGTTTAATGTTGATAATTCACAAAATTTACACAAAATAATATAATTGTGGATACCAATGTGGATAAATTAGCTAGCTAGTTCTAGTAGTGAGTATTACCTTAAGAAAAACACATCCTCCTTGGAACACACGATTACCAATCCTATAATGGGACCACACACTCAAGTTAATGTTGACCACGTCATTCTTATTCATTGGGTTCAAGATGATGCCACTAAGCATATAGGTTATGATAACAAAATTCAAACTAGGGATCTTATTTACTTAAGCTAGAGATGTCATCGAGTGATAATAGTCAGCTTCATCCCAAGGTTTTAGGTTTTTATGTTACAGGATTCACATATCAAGAATATTTATGTATGAATTTTATAGTAGAGTTGATGAAATTCAAAATTGGAAAATGGGTTTCAATTGGTGGCTAGGTTTCCGGACCCACCGACCGTAATCGGTCTAGTTGCAACAACAACCAATTTTAACTCGAGGGATAAGAACACCTCAACCAAAAATTCCCTTCGATAGATGAATGTGAAATGGGAAATTTCCTACATTCTCTCCTATGTATGGATAATTCACCGGAGTTGATGGAATAGAGAACTAGTAAACGAGTTTCAAATGGAAACAAGTTTTCTAGAGCTACCGGTCATAGTTAAGCCATGCTAACCTAGTCAAACAACAACCGAGAGAGGCCTAAAAATGCCTTTACCAAACTATCTAGAAGGGTTTTTTTCCCAAATTGGAGGTTATAAGGAATTTGATAGTAAATATACTAGATATTTGAGAAGTTGGAAAGGCATTTCATTTCTTAGGTTCAAAAAGAAAGCCAGCTTTTCAGCTTTTGTAGCTTCGTAAAAGTGCAAAATGGAGCACCGAGGCTCCTAAAAAAGCTGCGAAGAGAGCAAAAATTGTCAAACAAGGCCGAGATATTACTGTACGTTACCCTCTACATAACAAAGAACACATACGGTGCTTGACATCTCCTTTACGGGGCTTAGAGTGTTGTTTTGCAAGTCTCTAAAAATGGCATTTTCTAACTTTGCAAGCTAGAAAAAAAAAAATTTAGTTGGCAACTCTTCTAGTTATCACCAATACCAATGGAAATGAACACCTAAGTTTGACACCCTAGGTCTAACAGTGTAGAAGGTTGTGGTTGCAACCACGATGATGATCAAATTATAATTTGTTAATATAATACAAAGTTTTATTGTTTTACGCTAATAGACTAGTTATGAAGTTCTCCAAATTGTGTTCAAAGGAGGGTTAAATTTTCTGCTTGGCTACCAAGTGTTACCTGGGTTACATAAGTGTCATATTTTGTTTTATTTTTTTATGAAAAAAATTATATAAAAATAATTGAATGTGAGACATTCCAAAGTTTTAAATTTATTTCGTTGCAAATGAAAACTAAAGAACAAGAATTATGAAAGATAAGGAGGGATGAACCATGCCAGGAGATATTTCTGCTCGCATATGTGCTCCACATGGTTTTGTGTCAAGAGCATGGTTCTACATTTTGCATACATGTCCTCTTAATAGTTGTAGCTACAAATACTTTCTAGAATATTGTTGATCCTCTAATAGACTTTGGAGGATGTCCAGATATGTGCAAAATCTCCCATTATAGCATGATCGAGGTGTTGCTAGGAAGTTATTTCAAAGTATATTTACTCCAGCCACTAACAATCTTCAAAAATAATGGACTACATAGTTGATACAGTGAGAGTTGTCTGAAGCGGAGAATACTCGGTGTGTTGTGCATAGTCTATAGAGAGTGACATAATAGAAAGCCCATGACAATAGATCATAAAAGGCCAAGCCAACATAGCAACATCGAGAAAATAAAAAATAATGGCAAGTTGTTAACAAGGTAACCCACCAAACCCATATCCAACTCGAACTCCAAGTGAGTTGATACAAAACACAATAGTGAGCTATGGGAGAATACTAACAAATGCAGAGCTCATCTCTATACCAAAAATGGCGACCCAGATGTGCAAGCATGCCCAGATCATGAGGTGAAGCTAGCTAGTGCCTAGGGGACTTCAAATATAGCTCTCCCAATACAAAGCAACTCAAAGTCTTCCAAATAGGGTTGAGCTAGGCCATTGGAAAACACGAACCAAAACTTCAATACAAGATGAAGCAAATCTCAAAAGTAGATCTAGTGGCAGAAAAACTAAACATTGATAGAGTTTACCCTCAAAAAAATGAATATCACTTTAGGTATATCTTCATATCCACTTCAAGCGTTCACATTTTTCATATATAAGCACTAAAAATTTCTAACTACAACACCTAACAAAAGTCCTCTATCTTTATGATCTGTTGGATGTCCATAACCTAATTCAAGCTCATATTTTGGGTACAGTGGGAGTAAAAAGAATGGGTGAACTGATAAGGTCAGATACCTTTATTCTGCATAGGTGAAACAATTTTGTGAATGGAGAAACCAAGACTCTAGAATACTTCCTTCGCTTCAACTATCAAAAAAATGCTAAATTTACAATGTTTCCTTAGTTTTCGCATGATTACCGTATCATCTGGAAATCCTTGATGATGCCGAATATGTCTCATTAATGTACAATAAATAATCTTATTTTACTCTCATTTTTATCAATATTGATTGCACTTTGTGACTTTTGTTTGATCTAATATAAGTTAGGATGTAATTGTCCATCTTTTGTTGATTGCAGTTATTCAATACTCTGTAATTCCTAGCTAAGTTCTTTAGAAGTTCATTTTTCTAATAAAAACGGTCACCATCAGTCAAACGAACAAAGTATGAAGTGGTCAACATGTTTTTGAAATCATTAGTTTCAATACGGCTCAGTTCCAAAAGCGCATTACGCAGATTCAAGCTCTACCACTTAGTTCGGAACTTTTAGAATTAGTTTGTAATTCCATCGCTTAGTTAGGAACTTTCAAACTTATTTCTATAACTCCTGCATGTAGCTCCCGAATCCTCAAAGTTATATCTGGAACTATTTCTTCTAGTTCCAGAACTTCTCTAAAGTTTCGAACCGATGAAAACATCCAGTGATTTAGAAATCAATGATCCTTTCAATCAGGATCAGATTAGAAGATTTTTGATTCTTCATATTCGTAGATCTAGGGATAACTATCATACAATAGTACGTCCAGCCATGATCTAATTCAACATCTATTTTGGGCATGATTCAGTTCTATCTGAATTGGTAGGATAGCTATGGCTGTAAATACACATGTGGAAGAAGTATATATACGCAAACATGTAGATATATATATATATATATATATATATATGTATATATATATATATATATATATCTACATATATATATATATATATACATAGATATATATATATATATACATATATATATATATATATATATATATATATATACATAAAAAAATGTAGAGAGATAAGAAGAGACAATATGTTTTGTAATGCAGAACATTTTATCAATAAAATAGCCATTCCTGTTTTGAGAGTATATTAAGTTTTCAAATCTTGTTTCAAGGTGGAGCAAGGGCCCACTCTTCCAAGAACCAGGATCTTCATTTTATTGGTATTTATATTTCCAGAGTGTAGTGCCCACATTTTACACACACAATTTCAACAAAGTGAAATACAAGGATAATTTTTTTTTGGACTTACATTGCTCACTACACACAACACGCCAAGGGATCCAAGTACGAAACTCGACTTCACACGACAATCAAATAAGTCGTCGACTCACATAGACATAGGAAAACAACATAGGCATGTTGATGCCACAGTTTTCCCAATCAATGAATACTAGCAATGCCCCAACAACAGAAAGAAGACTCAAGAATAGGCAAACCCACAATACTTCTTTTCTTTAATTGTATTTTATTTACAATTTACATTGCAAGAAAATTATTGTACAAGGATAAACTCCTCATTTGTCAACCTACAGAAAATTTAAGTTCATTCCACACTTAATTTGTAGTTTGACCATTTTAAGTTGGTTTCTTATCCTTTACAAAACTTTCCATAACTTGCATACTTATTTGTCATAATTCGAATGCATATAAAATACTTAATTATCTTGTTCTTATGTTAAAAAAAATCTTCTTCTCAAACACACATTCCGTGTCTACCTTTTTATTCTTAAACAACTCAAGTGGATGTGACTGGTTTCCATATAGTGATATTAGGTTTTAACGGAGATTGAGATGCAAGATAGCTTATTACTGAAAACATACCTTGATCACAAAGTTAGTTATTTCCCTACCATAGTTATTCCAATTCAATGACTTGAGGAATACCATTGTGATTTATATATGTATTTTTTTCTCGAAGGTTGCTCACACCAAGAACAATTCATATTCTTCAAACGAAAGAGTATGTTTAATTGATTCATAAGGTATTCAAGGGTGGCATTATTCGAACCTCAAATCTTGTCTTTACTCTTATATGTTTTATTTTCTACGTCACATTATGGTCTTATTTTTAGCATTATCTTGAAAAGGAGTTACGAAGTGTTTGTCAACCTCTTGAAGACATATATGATTAAGAGAATCAAGCTACACACAAACCCTAAGTTAACATCCAAATCAATGGAGGTTTAGATTGATTCCCAAATTCACCTAAGGGTCTACCCCTTAACTATATGTGATTTTTAAGCTAGAGGACATAAGAAAGGACTAAGGTGTTATGTCGATAGAAACCAAGGTAACACATTCAATTGAGTGGAGCTAAGGAGTTCATTAACAAGAGTTTAAGACCTAGAACAACTAAGTCACAACCTCCATCTATGTCATCTGGATCCAACAGGGATCTCATTCGATGAAGAAAATTAATTTTAAATCTATCTTCGGAAGGCAAGGTAGTTCACTAGGATACGAAGGAGGAGTTAGCTCTACGCACTCCAAGGAAAGTTTGACTGTGTCACTCCTATCAGACGGGTTTATGACAATGTCACTAACCATATTGACTAAGCCGATAAACCCATTCTTGGGCTCTTGTTTACTCAAACTAGGAGATTTCCATCGAGTGCAGGGTTTAAGTTCACTCTACGGTTTTCAATGTCTTCTACGGTAAGGAGTATCACACATGAAAACAAGTTGTGCTCGATATTGAACAAGAGTAGAGTGTTTCGATTAAATTCTCTTTATTACATTTACAAAGTATGAATGCACAAGATGACTCATTAATCATTTATTGAACACTAAATATGCGCTACAGGATATTACTTCAAATTCATTTACCTTATATGAATATCAAACATTTTTACCGGTGTACTATAAATCAAAATGGACCTATGATTAAATGCACATTTCCTAGATGTCCTTGAAACCATCATCTCATACATAGCAAAAAATTATAAAGTATAACTTTCAGTAACATGAGACTACATTATGCATTTATTCATTTAAAAAGAACTATATAAATTACAATGACAGATTAATAAATTTCACATTGCCTTTTTGTCATTATTCTTTCATCCCGCAAAACCACGTGAGCATGATATCGCGATAATTTTTGGCATGGCATCCACTCTAAACAATCATAATTATCATTTTTCAGTTTCCCATTTACATATGATAATAATTATAATTTCACAATCGAAATAAAAGTTTTAGAGACATGTATTCGTTATATTTCATTTTACTTCTTTTTTAACGCAGAGAGAGAAAGAGGAGGGAAGAGAGAGAAAACATCGTTTGTCAAAATTTCTATATCACACAACAATTTACAGTATAGAGTTTTAAATAGTTATTTGCATGTGTTAAAAGTTTCTAGGGTGGTTTGGCAACCCTATGAGGCTCCCACAAATTTCTATTTTAACATTTTCTCACTAGCTGCAAAACGTTCAAAACAGGCTCGGAGGCTAAGAAACCGCTTCCAAAAGTTATCTTTCGATGAGAACGCACACCACGATCAACTTTCTACGTGTTCCTTGATATACCAAGAGTTCATAGCAACTAATGGAATTGGGAAAAAGTGAACGGTTTTCGTTTGGCGGCTAGTTTTTTGGGGCCCTTGGTCATAGTTGACCCAATTGCAAATGAACAAAAGTTAGTTGGAGGGCCTAGAAAGCCATGTCCATAACTCGATGTTTGATGGATGAGCACGCAATGAGACACTTCCTACAAGTTCCCCTATATAAGGATAATTCATCGATTCGTCGGGATCGAGAACTCGAAACCCATTTTTAAACGGTGACAATTTTACGGAGAGATAAGTCGAAATTGGTCCGCTTTGACTCTCAAACCGTGGATCGGAGGCCTAAAAATGGCTTTGCCATAGTATCAAAAATTGTTTTCCCCTAAAATGAATGTTCCATACAATTGTCTAGTATAAAAACTAGAGGTTTGTAAAGACGGAAATAATTTGTCTATCCGGGTTTTGAATGGCGTAGTTCAAAACGAAAGAAAACTTTCTATCTTTAATGACTTTCTACTGCTGTAAACCAACCCAACAGGCTCTAAAAGAGCATCAAAAAGATCACCTATGTTCATTTGGGGTCAATCCAGAGGTCAAGGTAAACTCCTCACATAACAAGGTACACGAATGAAGCTTAACATCTCGTTTTTAGAGTTACAAAGGGTACTAAACGAGTCTTGAAAAATGCAAAAATTAACTATTTAAACTGGATGATGATCAACGTTATTACTGGAAAGTCAATTTCGTCTGGTTGATAAAACAATGTTGTAGTGATCCAGTTGGGTAGGAAGTTTTCTACATCACCTCAGAATGAGGGTAGAAGTTCATGTTTTAATGCAAATGGGTTATTTTGAATTCATGAGTTTCGAAATGACATTTCATTGTTTTTGCAACGAGTTGAAATAAACATTTAACGGTATTAAAATCGTAATATTTTAAAATTCTATTAAGTTGAAAAAGAGAACTAAAACATGAGAATTATGAGAGTTAAGGGAAGATGAACCATGCCTGGAAGGAATGCAATGGTCAAACCCACAGGCTTTGGTTTTCACATCTCACTTGGGAACTTTGTCGATCAGTTCACAAGCCTCAATCTAACGTCCACAATGTCACACAAACTTCTCGATCACTTGAAGTTTTTTCAACACAATAAGCTTCATATTATGTTCTAACAATTTTCTAGGGCTCGCATAAGGCTTGACCTTACACACGAGCCGAGAGAATTTTGGCAATGGACAGGAGGCTTTACTCCGCAAGTGTAGTTGCTTGAACATTTCTAAAGCCTTTTAAATAGATCCATTATGTGAATATCCTGCAATCATGGCACTACATGAGACTGCATTTCTTTGAGGCATTCTATCAAATAGTTCATGCACCTTCTCAACAAATCCTTTCTATGCATTAAATATTGTTTTAACTTCATAAAGATGTTTGTTTACATTTATTTTATTTTATAATATTTAATTAAAGGAAACTCTAGTATACCTAGGCAAAGAAAATATCCTAGAAACAAGCTAAGAAATAGGCATTTCCAACGATTAACCTTTGGACTTTAGGTGAGCCAATCTTCGGTTCAAATCATCTTTAGACTCAGATATGAGGGGGTGTGTTGTCCTTGAGATGATGAGGAAGAACATCAACAACATTTTTCTGGGCTATGGAAGTCCGATGAAACTTCCAATCCGTAGTCATCATGTGACTGGTGCATCAAGGAGTGAACGTCATCCTCGGGTGTTGAAAGAGAGGTATTTCCTGCCATTACCAACTCCAAAAACTCGATTGCACTTCCATGTTCACAAAAGTCCTCTCAAATTGATCCATGATCTAAGATATCTTTTGCATATTCCCAATGGTGAGAGAAATGTCCAAATCCTTGACAATCCCAGGACATGGACTTGGTGATGTTCTCGCATTTTGCATACATTTCTACTAGGCGATTCTGAAGTACAACATCCGGCACTATTTCTCTGCCCTTTAAAAAAATTGTTGAATGATCATGATTGCTCCCAAGGTCCCCTTTTTTACGCAGGTTGGAAGGATGTGGCAATGACACGAGACCATATGCCATCGTGTGCAATATATGAAAGCTTCTGAGATTTTTTTTTTTTTAACAAACCCATTTTGTGTTTCACCTATAGCCGTGGCAGTCAAAGAAGCCACGTTTCCTTTAGGTATTTTTTTGCACACGTTCACATTCCAAATACATGCCTCCATGTTTTGTAGGCCTATCTACCAACTCGTTTCCAAAAACATCACTTTAAAAGGCACCCTACTTTGGCACATAGGCTGGGAGAAGAATGATCAGGTTGGAGGCCTGCACGTTGCCAAAAGGAAAAGGTGAGTTTGTTGTGAGGAACTTGTAACTTTTGTGTTACGCCCTATTTGAAACTATCCAAAACTACTAATACCCCCTTTTTTTGTGGGTCACGTGGGAAGGCTCATTGGATTCTCCAAAACACTGGTTGGAAACTTAGGATCCCAATAAAGTGCTTAAAATATTGTGCAAAGAGAATGACAGGCTACAGGATGCATAGGATGCCAATGTCCTTATCTGAGAGCCCATGTTCTATCCCATCAATCCCCTCATCCTTGCCAGCATGCATCCACACTCTATTTTCAATTTCTTTTGTTTTTATTAAAAAAAGTTCTATCTTGGTCAGCACTACATTTCCCTCCCCTTTAAAGAGCATCTTCCTCGATGCGACACAACATTGAAGCTCAGTACATAGGAAAGAAGCTAATAATGAAACACGTTGGGTAACAAAACAACTAGTTGTTAAAACATGACCACAAGGAAGAAAACTAATTTTGGCAATATCTTAACTTATAACGTTCTGTGAAGATTGGTAGTTCTAGTTTACCGTATTACTTTGTTAGCATTTTCTTTTACAGTATTTCTTATCTCAAGATTATAATATTCATTGTTTAGAATTTTTAGTTGTCTTAAGTTTGTGGGTGCACAACAATAACTCCCATCAAGATGTCACACAAAACTTAACACAACACAAACAACCCACAAGACATCTTGCAACATACTTTCATGATCGTATCATATTACACAATCTTTTAATTCCTCCATGGAATGGCACTAATTTTCGATAATTATGTCTTAGACATCATTCTAGTATACACATATGATTGACAACCATAATCATCACGCTGATACATATACAATGAGTATCACAAGACCCCAAAGAAATCCATGATTGTACCAACATAGTGCCAAGACAATATCCAATAGTCCATACCAACCAAGGGAAGATTCAAGCCTCAAACATAACAAGGTGTCAAAAAGACTCACAAGGGTACACATAACTCACTATACCAACTCCACACATCTCAAAATATCAAGAAATAACTCCATATATCTCCTGAAGTATCATAAAACAACTCCATATACCTCCCAAGGAGAAATAATCATAGTGCCAAAACCAAGTCAGGTCACTCAACCATAGAGCCCCATCAAGAATATCAGGTCACTCCACCATAGAGTGCCATAAAAATAACAGGTCACTCAACCATAGAGGCCCATCTCCTTTCTCCTTTTAATGAGGCCGAGTCACCCTATAGCCCTAGGCACATAGAGCCCCATCACCCCCAATCTAAGTGACATAATAACTCGTGGTTCAACAACCCGCTAGTTATCTAACTCTTGGGGCATACCCCATACAAAAAAGTGGTTCCATAGGTTCAACCACTCCATGGTTCATCCCATGACCCTATTCCAACACATTACGACATTAGAACAAGCATAACAATCCAATCAAATGCCAAGTGGCAAAATCAAAAGCCTTGGGCTAGGCTACAAAACTTTTAAATATGAAAAGCAAGTTTTAAAACTAAGAAAAACAAATGGCTAATTATCCATGGTTAGTGCAAAATCTAAATGTTAATGCAACACTCAAATAAATGCCCAAAATATAAAAACATGTCAATCAAGAAAACAACTGGTTCTTGCTAAAAGAGAGATAAAGATTAATTTATGAATAAAATATGTATTGAGAAAAATAGCACATTACAATCAATATGTGGCCTCATACTGCCACCAAAGGGGTACTCATCTAGTTCTTTGGCACTCGGACATCAAGCCTTAGCTCATAAAATATACATGTAACTAGAAATGAGTATATCAAAAATGTAAGCTGTCATCATCTCTCGCTTGAATAATTCCTCCATACTCCCACAAAGATCAACATAGTAAAAATAACATAGGATAATTCAATGAACAATCTAATAGGAAAGAGCAGGGGGACACTAGTTGCATAAGTTGAGCCTAAGGTGGTGCGCACCGACAATATACCGAGAAAGCTCGAAGTATACTAAAGCAGATAGAAGTGGGTTTTCAATCTATATAAGACTCCACTTCCTCACTCATACTCGGGTCAAGATTATGAAAACCTAGTCCATGCCACCTCTCTCCACACATACACTCTTGATAGTTTATCCCCTTAGGGTTGTCTAGTGTAAGGTTCATAACATACACATAACTACATCACTAACACAATGGTGATTCACGCACATAAACCATAATGTCTTACGCATGGTATTTATATACAAGGTATAACACAATCACTATTTTCACAAGTTACAATACATCACATTACCACATCCTACACCAAAGGTGCAATAAGCGTACACTAGGGATCATACTCACCATATGCCCCTAAATCACGACATGAACCATCACATATTACATGAATTATAAGTATGAGGAAAAAAATGTCTACCTTACCACATATAGTCAATTGCAATACAATTGGATGATGGACACAATTCAACCCAACACAATGATGACATCACAAAAAATTTACATTCACTTTACATCAATTATTTCATGCAATACATCAATACACCTTCATATCACATAAAGCCAAAATATTCTAACCCTCAAGCAATTCAAAATAACATTCCATTCACAAACAACAAGGCAATACATTACTCCCAAATTCCCCATCGAATCATCAACATAAAGATTGAATACCCTCATCACAAGCATATCAATATGATAACAAATATGCACTAAGTGACATACACAACATGTGCGTTAAAAGTTTTGTTATCACCGAATCACAGCACCCCAGGAGATATACTTGAACTCACGGTGTGATTGGATAACATGGGTACTATCTCCAAGTTGTGGGACTTGCTACTTGAGATAGACCTCCAGAGAAAGCTGGTTCTTGCTCCTAAACTACCTGCCACAATCTACTCTAATGCAAGATAAGTTGACTGTCCTAATATAAATTTCCAAGGGACCAGGGAGAGAGAATGCATAAAATGAAAGCCTACACTAAAGCGGTGATACACCAGAAAAGGAGGGTGTGAGAGTAGTCTCCAAATGTGTGAAATACAGAGGCAAAGTGCACACTAGAAGAGGTGATGACAGTTTTCCATAATCTAGAAAAATGCATTCACAGCAATATTCCAAGCACACACAATGATAATGAATTCCTACAAGAACATAATAATAGACACAATATTCTTGTAGAAAGATAAAAGGGGTAAGAAGAATGCAAGAAAACACAGCAGGGGAAGATACATCCACAAACTGGTATTTTATTGCTTCATGATATGCACAGTTCAATCTATTACAAGATAAGGGCCTGGATCACCATGCAAGGAGTCCACTACAAGGGCCTGCAACACACTGGATTCACAAAGCAATTTTGGAAGAGCTTTTCTACCCAAAAACTCTTTCTTTTACAATGAGTCCAACACTCCAATTTATAGAAAAATGAGAAGGAAAAGAGAAGGGAAAATGGAAATCTTGAAATCTGTCCTTCAACCACCTGTAAGAGGCATTAAATTGAGTGAAATGGTTATACATTACTTGAAAAATGCTCCCATATCTGTCCCATGTGCTGTTGAGAGAAAGAATGATGACCATGCCTCTTAATTGCACTCCCAGCTACCAAATAAAACACTGTTCTAAACCCGGCAACATTTTCTTAAAAAACTCAATCAATTTCTGATCAAATCCAGAATTTCTTGATTGCTCTACATCGGGCTTGGAACCATGATTCCAATGGTACCAATTTTTGCAATTTTGTTAAGAAATGCAAAATTTATGGCCTTCTGAGTGCGGGCAGCTATTTTGGGTCTGGCAGGCGTTTTCTGTCATTTGACGGGAATGAGCATTGACTGACTGGAGCCGAATATGTTTCTTTTATTTAAATATATCTACCCTCATTAAAATTAAGAAATCCAATTTTTTGTGACATAGAGGACGTTGTGCTCGTTCCAGAAAGTCCAATTTTGTGAAAATCGGAGCTCGGAGTCAAAAGTTATGGCCGTTTGAAGTTTCACGGGCCAAACGTTGACTTTTCTTCTCTGCCTTCGGCCGCTTCGGCTTTTCGCGTCCCACGCATCCCTTTGTCCCAAATGTCCCAGTGCTGCGTGGGAAAAATTCTTCTGAACCGCCCGAAATGGGCTTCCATGTCCCTTTTCTGCCGGTGACACGTGGCGTGATCTGATTGGCTTTCGGCTCCTTCGGCTATCCGCGTCCCGCGCGTCCCTTTGTCCCACTTGGCACAGTGCTGAAATTTCCCATTTCGGCCAAACCAGCCGGTTCACGTACTCACGGCCCAGATGTCCCATTTGCTTTCGGACCGTCTGGGACAAATTTTCCTGATTCACCTGGTTTGGCCAGTTCGCGCCCTTTTGTCCCGCGCGTCCCGAACTGAAAGTTCTCATTTCAGCCGATCTGGCCGGTTCGCATACTTCACGTACCTTTGGCCCAACTGTTTCGGGCTGCCTTGACTCATTTCAGCCGATCTGGCGATTCACGTACTAATTGCCCAGATGTCCCAGACTGCCTGTTTCAACAGTTAGTCAATTTTTTCAACTTTTCGGCCAGTTCAGATTTCCACGTCCCGCGCGTCCCTTTGTCCCAAATGTCCCAAATGCTGCGCAGACCGCCTGGTGGCCTTTCGGCTGGTTCGCGCCCTTTTGTCCCAACTGTCCCGACTGCTGCGAGGACTAGGACTTAGCCATTTTTCATGATTTTTTCTGGCCCGAGCCTGTTTTTGCAATTTTTCTTACCTTTCCTCAGAACTTGCTCTCTTCTACTTGGACAGGGGAGTTAGAAAAATATGAGGGGACCCTAGAAACATGAATTTTTTTCTGTGACTTAATCTATTTGCCTGGGACTTGAGAATTTGATGCATGTTATCAAAATTACCTTGAGGGGTGAATTTTGGATAACAAGTTTCACAATGATGATATAGTTCACATAACAACATATATCACATTACTCTTCCAATATACACCACCATCGTACACAATCATCACAACTCAAATCCATCCTAGAGGTTTGAGAGCATGAACCTCTGCTCGATACCATATGTAGTGCTCACATTTTACACACACAATTTCAATAGTGAAATACCACGATAAATTTTTTTGACTTACATTTATCACTACACACAACACAAACAAGGGATCCAGTACCAAAACTCGACTGCATTTAAAATCACATAAGTCATCAACTCACATAGACACAAGAAAACAACATAGGCATGTCGATGCCACACTTTTCCCAATGAACGAATACTAGCAATGCCCCAACCACAAAAAGAAGACTCAAGGATAAGCAAACCCACAACACATCTTTTCTTTAATTGTATTTTAGTTACAATTAACATTCCAAGAACATTATTGTACAAGGATAAATTCCTCGTTTGTCCACCTACGAAACTTTAAGTTCATTCCACATTTAATTTGCAGTTCGACCATTTTAAGTTGGCTTCTTATCCTTTACAAAACTTTCCATAACTTGCATACTTATTTGGCATAATTCGAATGCATATAAAATACTTAATTATCTTGTTCTTATGTTCAAAAGAAATCTTCTTCTCGAACACACATTCAATGTCTACCTTTTTATTCTTACAACTCAAGTGGATGTGACTTGGTGTCCATATAGTGATATTAGGTTTTAACGGAGATTGAGATGCGAGATAGCTTATTACCGAAAACATACCTCGATCACGGGTTAGTTATTTCCCTACCATAGTTATTCCAATTCAATGACTTGAGGAATACCATTGTGATTTATATATGTATTTTGTTTTCTCGAAGGTTGCTCACACCAAGAACAATTCATATTCTTTGAAACAAAGGATTATGCTTAATTGAGTCATAAGGTCTTCATGGGTGGCATTATTTCAACCTCAAATCTCGTCTTTACTCTTATATGCTTTATTTTTTCTACGTCACATTATGGTCTTATTTTTAGCATTGTCTTGAAAAGGAGTTACGAAGTGTTTGTCAAACCTCTTGAAGACATATATGACTAAGAGACTTGAAGCTACACACAAACCCTAAGTTAACATCCAAATCAACGAGAGGTTTAGATCAATTCCCAACTTCATGTAAGGGTCTACCCTCAACTATATTTGAGTTTTAAGCTAGAGGACATATTTATGGTAAACCACCTTCAAGAAAGGACCAAGGTGTTATGTCAATAGAAACCAAGGTAACACATTTAAGCGAGAGGAGCAAAGGGGTTCACTAACAAGAGTTTAAGACCTAGAACAACTAAGTCACAACCTCCATCTATGTCTTCCGGATCCAACAGGATCTCATTCGATGAAGAACATTAATTTTAAATCTATCTTCGGAAGGCAAGGTAGTTCACTAGGATACAAAGGAGGAGTTATCTCTACGCAATCCAAGGAAATTTAGATGTGTCACTCCTATCGAGATGGGTTTATGACAATGTCACTAACCATACCGACTAAGCCGATAAACCCATTCTTGGGCTCTTGTTTACTCAAACTAGGAGATTTACATCGAGTGCAAAGTGTTTAAGTTCACTCTACGGTTTTCAATTTCTTCTACGATAAGGAGTATCACACATGAAAACAAGTTGTGCTCTAATATTGAGCAAGAGTAGAGTGTTTCGATTAAATTATCTTTATTACATTTATAAAGTATGAATGTACAAGATGACTCATTAATCATTTATTGAACACTAAATATGCGGTACAAGATATTACTTCAAATTCATTTACCTTATATGAATATCAAACATTTTTACCAGGTGTACTATAAATCAAAATGGACCTATGATTAAATACACATTTCCTAGATGTCCTTGAAACCATCATCTCATACATAGTAACAAATTATCAAATATAACCTTCTGTAACATGAGACTACATTATACATTTATTCATTTAACAAAGAACTATATAAATTACAATGACAATTATTGAATTTCACATCACCCTTTTGTCGTCATTCTTTCATCCTGCAAAACCACGTGAGCATGGCATCTACCCTAAACAATCATAATTATAATTTTTCAGTTTCCCATGTACATATGATAATAATTACAATTTTTCAATCGAAATAAAAGGTTTAGAGACATGTTTTCGTTACATTTCATTTTACTTCTTTTTGTAACCTAGGAGAGAGAAAGAGAAGCAAAGAGAGAGAAAACACCATTTGTCAAAAGTTTTATTTCACACAACAAGTTACACTATAGAGTTTTAAACAGTTATTTGCATGTGTTAAAAGTTTCCAGGGTTGTTTGGCAACCCTACGAGGGTCCCACGACTTTCTATTTTAACATTTTCTCACTAGCTACAAAACGTTCAAAATGAGCTCAAAGGCTAAGAAACCACTTCCAAAAGTTATCTTCCGATGAGAATGCACACCATGATCAACTTTCTACATGTTTCCATATATACCAAGAGTTCATAAGAATCGGCTGCAGGAATTGGAAAAAGTGAACGGTTTGTGTTTGGTCGCTAGTTTTCCGAGGCCACCGGTCATAGTTAACCCGATTTCAAATGAACAAAAGTTAGTTAGAGGGCCGTAAAACCACGTCCATAATCGACATTCGATGGATGAGAACACAATGAGACACTTCCTACAAGTTCCCTATATAACAATAATTCATTAGAGTCATCGAGACCGAGAACTAGTAACCCATTTTTGAACGGCGAAAAGTTTTTGGAGCAACAAGTCAAAATCGGTGCGGTTTGACCTCGTCAAGCTACAACCTGAGGCCTGCAAAATCACTTTACCAAACTATCAAGAAAAGTGTTTTTCCCTAAAATGAATGTTGCATGCAACTATCTAGTATAAACACTAGAGGTTTGCGAAGACGGGAAATAATTTCTCTATCTAGGTTTCAAATGGCGGTTCAAAACGAAAGCCAACTTTCTAGATTTAACAACTTTCTATTGTTGTAAACCAGTGTAACAGGGCTCCTATAAGAGCGTCAAAAATATCACATATGTTCATTCGGGGTCAATCAAGAGGTCAAGGTAACTCCTCACATAACAAGGTACACGAATGAAGCTTAACATCTCATTTTCAGAGTTACGAAGGGTACTAAATGAGTCTCGAAAAATGCAAAAATTAACTATTTAAACCGGGTGATGATCAACGTTATTACTAGAAATTCAATTTCGTCTGGTCGATAAAACAATGTTGTAGTGATCCAGTTGGGTAGGAAGTTTTCTACATCACCTCAAAATGAGGGTGGAAGTTCATGTTTTAATGCAAACGGGTTATTTTGACTTCGTGAGTTTCGACATGACATTTCATTGTTTTTGCAACGAGTTGAAATAAACATTTAACGGTATTAAAATCCTAATATTTTAAAATTCTATTAAGTTGCAAAAGAGAACTAAAACATGAGAATTATGAGAGGTAAGGGAAGATGAACCATGCCTGGAAGGAACGGAGTTGGTCAAACCCGCAGGCTTTGGTTCAGCATCTCGCTTGGGCACTTTATCAACCAGTTCACGAGCCTCGATCTAACCTCCACAACGTCACACAAACTTCCCGATCACTTGAAGTTTTTCCAACAGAATAAGTTTCCCATTATGTTCTAACAATTTTCTAGGGCCTGCACAAGGCTCCATTCTTGCACACGGGCTGAGAGAATGTTGGCAACAGATAAGAGGCTCTACACCTGCGAGTGTAGTTGCTTGAAATTTTCTAAATCCTTTTGAACAGATCCATTATTTGCATATCCTGCAATCATGGCACTCCATGAGATCGCATTTCTTTGAGGCATTATAACAAATAGTTCATGTGCCTTCTCAACAAATCCATTTTGTGAATTAAATATTTTTTTAACTTCATAAAGATGTTTGTTTACAATTTTTTTTTTAATAATATTTAATTAAAGGAAACTCTAGTATACGGCCAAAGACAATATCCTAGAAACAAGCTTAGCCATAGGCATTTCCAACAATCAACCTTTGGACTTTAGGTGAGCCAATCTTTGGTTCAAATCATCTTGACTCGAGATATGAGGGGGCATTTTCCTTGAGAGGATGAGAAATACCATCAAAATCATTTGTCCCATGCTTTGGAAGGCCGAAAAAATTCCAATGTATTCGTCGGTGACCTGGTGCATCAAGGAGTTGACGTCATCTTTGGGTGTTGAAAGAGAGGTACGCCTACCATTTCCGACTCCACAAACTCCGATTGCACTTCCATGTTCAAAAAATTCCTCTCAAATTGATCCATGGTCGAGATATCATTTGCATATTCCCAATGGCAAGAGCAAGTGTCCAAATCCTTGACAATCCCAGACATGGACTTGGTGATGTTCTATATTTTGCATACATTTCTACCAGGATAGTTGCAACTACAACATCTGACACTATTTTTTGCCCTTTAAAAAAAATTGTTGAATGATCACGATTGCTCCCAAGGTCCCCTTTTGATGTAGGTTGGAAGGATGTGGCAATGGCACGAGACCATATGCCATCGTGTGCAATAGATGAAATCTTCGATAGTTTTTTTATTAACAAACCCATTTTGTGTATCACCTACAACCATGGCAGTCAAAAAAGCCATGTTTCCTTCAGGTATTTTTTTGTGCACAGTTCACATTCCAAACGCATGCCTCCACATTTTGTAGGCCTGTCTACCAACTTGTTTCCAAAAACATCACTTGAAAAGGCCCCCTACTTTGGTGCATAGGCTAGCGTAAGACTGATGAGGTTGAAGGCTGCACGTTTCTAAAAGGAAATGGTGATCTGTTGTGAGGAACCCGTAGAATTTTTATTCTGCCCTAGCTGAAACTATCCAAGACTGCTAATACCCTCTTTTTTTTGGGTCACGTGGGAAGACTCGTTGGATTCTCCAAAATTTTGTTTAGAAACTTAGGATCCCAATAAAGTGCTTAAAATATTGTGCAAAGAGAATGACAGGCTAGAGGCTGCATAGGATGCCAATGTCCTTATCTGAGAGCCCATGTTCTATCCCATCAATCCCCTCATCCACAAAGACACATCCACACTCTATTTTCAATTTTTTTTGCTTTTATTATAAAAAGTTCTATCTTGGTTGGCACTACACAGAGAAAATAGTATAGATCTATTAATTATGTAAATGCTTTTGATTACTCAAGTTGAAATCTGTTGTATACTTGTTCCTACAGGTGTTCTAGATTAGATTCTTCTTTCTTTGTAATCAAATTTTAGCATTCTCAAATTGTGTGTTTATTTCCAAAGCAAGTGTGTTCATTTCTGTAATGTGTGTTTACTTACAACAATCTATTCTATTTTACAAATGTGTGTTTATTTCCAGCAATCTATTTCTACAGAGAGTGTTTACTTCAGCAAGTTCTCATAGTTTGATTTCAATAAGGTTTTAGCCAAGGAATCCTCAAGACATTGAGAAAATCCCCTAGAAAATATAAAAAGAAAACAAATACCTACCATCAATTACTAGATCACTAATATTTCTTGTTGCATATAGCTTTGGACACCACCCCTGGTTTGAATATGACATCAACAAAGAGTTGATTAAATGAAGGAAATAACGACACCCATCAATCCTCCTTCCATAGGCCAAATCCTCCCGTCACACAAAAATCCTTCCATGTCCCTATCCACACCTTCCTACACCTAACAAATCACTTCCACCAACCACTCATAATCAATTCTTCATAGGTTTTCCACTATTTTTTTCAATTTATTAACATTTACATGAGGCACTACATTTTCCTCCCCTTATAAGAGAATCATCCTCGATGCCTGCACAAGGAAATGCTACAAGTCTTCTTATGCTAAGATATCAATAATAAAAATATTTCCTAGGGAAACAAACTATGCCGCTAAAACGTGACCACAAGGTAAAAGGAAAGTCTTGACAACTTCTTAATGTTCTTTGAAGATTGGTAGTTCTCTTTTACATTATTACTTAGTTAATATTCTTCCTCTAAAGTGTTTATAAAACTCAATATCTTATTATTTCAAACCTTAGGATTTTTTTAATCTATTTTCGTGGGTGGCCATCTGATACTGACATCACGATGCCACACAATGACCAACACAAAACTAATGGTTCACAAGACATATAACTACATACTTTCATGACTATAACACATACACGAACTCCACCTAACCATGGAAAGAACATGCATAGACCACACAACATAATACTTGTCACCCACATACTCCTGACAAAAATACACTCATAACATAAGCATACTATAACAATAGGGATTTCCCAACAATACACATACAAAATTTTCATAAACTCAAAATCATAATTATAGCTATATAGGGTCAAGATGGAAACACCATCATACCAACAATGAGGAGAATCAATCCTCAACATCATAAAACACAACTAGACTCACAATAGTACACATAAATCATAACACCAACACCATACACCTCCCAAAACATAACAAAAATACTTCATATACCTCCCAAAGCATCACCAACAACTACATATGCTTCCCAAGGCATCACAACATAAAAATAAAATTCCAAGGGTACTAATCACACACACAAGTCTCTTATGCCTCCCTCAAGTCTGTTATGTTTCCCTCAAGTCTCTTATGTCTCCCTCAAGTCTCATATGTTTTCCTCAAGTCTCTTATGTCTCCCTCAAGTATCTTATGTCTCCCTCAAAGAGGTCGGCCACCTTATGGCCCTAGGCACATAGAGTCTAGACACCCCTAACCCAAGTGACATAATAACTCGTGGTTCAACAACCCACTAATTATTTGTAACTCCTTGGGGTATACCCCAATACAACGAAGCATTTCCATAGGTTCAACCACTCCATGGTGCATCCCATGACCCTATTCCACACATTATGACATTAGAACCAACATAAAAATTTGTTTCAAATTTCAAGTGGAAAAAATCCAAATCCTTGGGCTAGGCTATAAAACCTTTAAACATGAAAAACAAGTTTAAATCTAAGTAAAGAAAATTGCCAAATAACCATAGTTGGTGTAAAAACCTCATGGTAATGTAACAACCAAATAAAATTCCCAAAATATAAGAACACATCAATCAAGAAAACTATTGGTTCTAGCAAGAAAAAGGAAAATGTTCAATTTATGAATAAAATACGTATAGAGAAATAACACATCACAATAATTATGTGGCCTTATATGGCCACGAAAGGAGTACTTAATGACTTACCGACACTTAGACATTGAGTCATATCTAGTAAAATAACATATCAAATAATACAACTGTCATCATCTCTGTCTCACTCATCCCTCCATACTCCCAAAAGGCTCAACATAGTAAAAATCACATAGGATTGTTAAATGGAAAAATCAATAGGAGAGAGTAGGGGATGCTACTTTTGGATGCGCACCACCTTAGGCTCAAATTATACTAAATACATAGAAGTGGGTTTTCAGTCTATATATGACTCCACTTTCTCAGTCGTACTCGGCTCAAGATTATGAAAACTTGGTCCACTCTTCCTCTCTCCACACATACACTCTTAATAATTTCTCCCCTTAGTGTTTTCAAGTTTAAGGTTGACAACATCACACATAACTACAACACTAACACAATGATGATTCACACACATTAATCATAGCACATTACTCATGGTATATATAGAAGGTACAACACATTAATTACTTTCACATGTTACGATACATCACGTTTCCACATAATGCACCCAAGGTGCAAGTACTTCATAATAGGGGTCATACAATCCCCATATGCCCCTAATTCACGACATGAATCATCTCATATTACACAAATTATATGCATGATGAACACAATGAATAACATTACAACATAGAATCAATTGTAAGACAACATGGTGACACACAATTCATCACTATACGGTGGCAAAATTACTACAAAGTGAAATCCACTATACACCAATATTTTTCATATCACTAATCAACACACCTACATATCACAAAATTATAAGATGCTCCAACACACCACCATCCATAAAAACATTCTTCTCACACATACCAAGGCAACACATCACATGTGGACTCCTCATTGAATCCATGAAAAGGAGAGCGAATACTCTCATCACAAGCACATCAACATGATAATGATTATGCACTAAATGACCTGCACACATGTGCATACATAATATCACAATTACAACATTGGTCACATAATAACATATATCACATTACTCTTCCAATCTCCACCATCACCATGTAGAATCATCACAACTCCAATCCATCCTAGAGGTTCGAGAGCATGAATCTTCGCTTTGATACCAAATGCAATGTCCAAACTTTACACACTTAATACAACTCTAAAGATGCTAGATATTTTTTGACTCACATTGTAGTTCACATGACACTACAGGGGATCACTTATGACAATGCACAACACATGATCTACTTTCATGAACAATAACCCACATAGGCAACATGAAAACACACGATACACATCAAATCCCTTTTTTTAATGAAAAGACACAACATAACAATTCAACTATATTATGAATCTAGCATAGGCACCATCCATAACAACACTTTCCCATTTTACATATTTATTACATTCATATTTTGTTCTTGACCTTATTTTCGTGGAAATCGTTTATCAATTATTTTATAACTAGAGTACATTATCGTTAATTTATTTAACATTTCACTTGTAGTAATCCCATCTAATTTTACTTGTTTCTCTCATCACAACAAAATGCCATAGCATGGTTGTTGGTATGAAAATATGCACCTACATGATCCTTTTAATGTTTGTTTCATGGATTCCTTTTCTAATTTTCTTGTTCAAAATTAATCTTAGTTGCAACAAGGGAGGTTCTCATGAAGCAAAGGAAATTTATTGATTTAAGAGTAGATAGATTATGCGTTGCTTTCATATTAGCATTTAAGTTCTAAGGTTAGTATATTTTTTCTTACGTTATTATGACTAACCATGTATTCCATCTACTTCACTTAATTTCTTAGTCATCAAGGTGCTAACAATTATAAATTCACACTCCACAGTTGAGTTTCATGAACAATTAAGCATTAGATGTTTGTCATAAGAAATATTCAATTATATAATTTACACACCTTACTAAGGTCATGAGTAGAGTTATCATACACCCTTATCTCAAAAATGATCTAGTGACTCTAGGTACATTCGATACTTCTAGACAAGTTAGCACTCTTATTTGAGAGGTTTTAAGGGATTCACACTAGTATTATCATGTATAGGTATCTAAAACATAGGGACCACTCGAATCATTATATTCATCTTAAAATGGTTTCTCTTAACTTCATTTAGTCACCATTGTAAATTTTGTTGTGTAACCCATTTATTAATAGGGACATTGGTATGCTCATGAGACCACTAGTCCTTGTCCTAGGGTTTTGTCTCAAAATCATGATTACATGATTTCACATCATACATTCATTACGCATTATGAAAATTGGGAAACAAGAGGGAATCCTCTTTCATTTAAAGGATTATGGCTCATATTAGGGATCACACACTAAGAGTATAGTCACTCAAAGAAAGAAGGTTTATACACATTATAAGAATGGTCTCAATTTAACATTTCTCCAAGCATATCATATTATGGATACATTTTCACAAACAAATCATAAATTACGATGTTCTTAAGTTTCACAACTGACTCTTAGTATTGCACCATAGAACCCAAAGGATAATTGACGTTCGGTATCATGTTATTTTATGAACCCAAATCCTAAAGGGGACTTTTAAGAATTGTTGCCAAGCTTTGCCATTCAACTTGTGTGTCGTACCAAGAGGGTTTTACACTATGTTGGAGTTTGCGCACCACTGAAGTATTACCTTAAAAAGACACATCCTCCTTACAACACACATGATTACCAATCCTAGAAGGGGTCCACATACTCAAGTTAATGTTGACCATGTCATTCCTATTCCTCAAACTCAAGACGATGCCACTAAGCATATAGGTTATGATGACAAAACTCAAACTAGGGATCTTTTATTTACTTAAGATAGGAGGTTTCATCAAGTTTGAATAGTTAAATTCATCCTAAGGTTTTATTTTTCTATGTTACAATATTCACATATGAAGAATAGTTATGTATGAATTTTATACTAGAGTTGACTATTTCGTTAGATTTATTTACTACATTTTAAAAGTAAATAAAAAGATAAAACCGATTATTTAATCATCAATTACACATCGTAATTTCATGATAGGATATTAATTTTGATTTCATTTAACACATATACCCAACTTTTAACAATACATAATTTTGAATCAACATGACACTCATGGTTATGTACACATTTCCTAAACAACCCTAACTAGCATCTCATACATATTACCAATTTTCAAATATAAACTTTTCTATAACATGGCAATACATTATACATGTGTACATTTTCCAATAACATATATAAATTACAATAATAAACAATGAATTACACCTTGCCTTTTTGCCATTTTTCATGCATCTTGCAAAACCATGTGAGCATGAAATCAATGATAAATCACTAGCATGGCATCCACCTACATCTATCATAATTAATTTTTTTAGTTTCCCATTTACATAATAATAATAATTTGCATTCGAAATGAGAGGGTTAAATATATGAATTGATTTCATTCCATTTCACTTCATTTCTTAACCAAGGAGAGAGAGGTAGGGAGAGAGAGAAACAATGTTTTTCAAAAATTTCAATTTCAACAAACCACATGAAAGAGTTCCAAACAGTTATTTACAAGTGTTAAAAAGTTCCCACAATGGTTTACTAACTTGACTAGAGTCATACAAATTTCTTTTAAATTTTCTTGCTAGTTGCAAAACACCCAATTTTAGGTCGAGGCTAGGGGTAAGTGCATGAAGTTGAAGGACAATTAGCGTGGACATAAAAACCGAAATAAAGGAACCGCGATCGCGGTTTACATACCACGATTGCGGTTCCTGAATTCTAGGTTCGGTAATTACCAAACCTAAAACCATGATCGCGGTTTAGAACCACGAGCGTGGTTATAAACCGCGATCGCGGAACTCTGAGACAAAATTTAGCAGTCCCGCGACTCCTTATTTTCCTCATTTTTCATTTCAAACCGTGATTTTTCCTAAATGTTTTTCACTCGCGCTTTCAATACCACCTCAAAATTTCTCATCAGACTTTTGGATAGCGATAGATTCAACCATGCCACCAAGACGAGGAGGTAAGTCCCCGATTGTAATCATTTTTTTACATTTTAGGTTTTTTTTTTTTTGCATTTTCATGGGTTTTTTGAAATGTTTGTTTATGTATACAATTTTCTTGTTTTATCAGTTGGTCAACAAGCTCAAAATCATGCAAACCATCAAAACATTCCTCAAAACCCACCGAACATTCCTCAAAACCCTCCGAACATTCCTCAAAACCCTCCTCCAAACATAGATCCGCCTCCTGTGGCTCCTTTTGTCCCCACTGAGCCAGTAGGAACGCAAGATAATATCATTGGAAGAATCCAAGAAAATAAAATTGTCATTGAGAACCTAATTCAAACTATAAGACAAAACCATGCTATAAATCCATCCCGCATGACTTTAGCCAATACATCAGTGCAAACATTGATTCGCGAATTGAGTCTATGCAACCAACCAAATACATAGATGGAACACCTTTAGAAGTGACTGTAGGCGGTGGTATGCGGATAAACTATCCCATGCGGTCGTCAAAGACAAAAAATTGGAAAAGACCTCATTTGTGCATTATTTACCGACCCTAGAACCAATGCCCCCTGCAGTTACTTGCAAATGGTTCCCAATCCATTGGTGCCATGATGACAGAATCAAAAACAATTTTTGGGACCAATGGTGGATGGTTTTTGATTATCCACCATGCAACAACAATGAGGTTCCTCTTTATTTTTAAAGATATTATATTATGAGTTCATGCTCAATAAGGTCCCGAATTATTTTGACTTTTTTGAATTTTTTTGGTCGAGGAGGTGGCTCTCGCACAGCATACCTGGTGCATGCATAGGTTAGCCTAGGATCCCCATGCCCCAAAAACCCCACTTCCTTCAATTATCCTTCCTACGGTGAAGGAGGTTATGGAGATTGATACATTCGCATGCATTGAGGGAGCTCACGATACTCTCACCCAACATAGTGACCAGATTGCATCATGGTGATGTTGGTAGAGCGTCGATTCTAGTGCACCACACCACTATGGATCATTTGGTGCCATATGCACCGCAGACAGGCATCATTTCTGGTTCATAGGATTTCTTTTCTATAGATGAGATTTGGGAATGTTTTTGGAATCGGTGCCACGATATTGGTCTTTCACGGGTAAATTTCAAATAAATTTAAATTATATATATATATATATATATATATATATACAATAGTTTAATTCACATGTTTGAGATATATATATATATATATATTGTACGTCATGTACATACATGTAAAAACTATTTTTTTATTTTATTTTAAATAGCAAGAGCGGTGAAGGAAACATCCAGTCGACATGTCAAGCACATGCAGTGGGCATGTTTCAAACGTAAGTTTCAAGTTGTACAAACTTACAAATTTTTAATTTCATTTGATTGCACTAGATTATTATTATAATGTTTCACGTGTATGTTGTACATGTATTAATATTTTTCT
Organism: Taxus wallichiana var. yunnanensis; assembly: GCA_018340775.1. NCBI lineage: Eukaryota > Viridiplantae > Streptophyta > Pinopsida > Cupressales > Taxaceae > Taxus > Taxus wallichiana. Next base: position 837,523,077 of record CM031242.1, on the reverse strand, counting down.
CTTTTATACACAGGAGCCTGGCGGGTCATAATCTTCTCAGGGAACTGAGGCTACTAGCACGCCTCACATGAGTTTTACGCAGGTTACTAAATCTCTTTACACTTTGTTTCTAATTACTGGAAGTTCACGTGGATTACATGCTTTGGACCTCTGTCATGTAGATTTTAATATTGATTTGTACATTTTTTTTGTATATCTTATGACTGCTAGAGAGACTCCTCCATATATGCAGACTGTGGAGGCTATCTTGTAAATCTTTGCCATAGCATCTCGTAGATCCACTAACAGAGGTACAATTTTTAAATTTGTTAAATTTTGGAGGTTCATTATTTCTTATTAAACTTAAATCTACACTATCAAATTTTGTAGGTATATGTGAAATATTTAATTTGAAAATTAATTATTTGTATGTAGCTTACCCTCGTGAGTCTATTGTTGTCCCCGTGACACATCAACAACAAATTGATAGGGATCATGACACTGCATGTAAGATTTCACATGCATTTTAACTAAATTGTACAAGTTTCTAAATTTTGAATGTATTTTGAAATGTTGGGTGTTAAAAAATTGTTGTTTATGAATGTGCAGGTTAGGTTGCAGGCATGCTTAGAGACACCTAGGACCACACGGATGAAATCCGTAGTGGCATCTCCGTCCACTACATCCCCAGGTCATGGACATGCTACTTCTAGCAGAGGCGAAGAGAGGGAAGCTGTTTCATGAGTAGATTTATAGTCCACCTGGATGTACATATGTGGTCATGAGTAGATTCATAGTCCATTGTATATATATAGCCTTTTGCGACCGCATGTGGTCCCATATGTACATTCTGACACGTGCTTAGTTCGAGATGTACACATACATTATGAACTTATACATATATATTTTTAGAGACGTGCGTATGGAGCACACTTTGTTTGATTCTTATATATATCCATGTGTGTTGGTTTTCATATTTATGACTTTTTCAGTTCTTCTTTAACAAGCAGTGTAACATTGGGATGCATATTTCTTAACTTCTGCTTTATGGGTTTAGCATCTAATGGAAAACATTAATTTATTCATATTCTCATAATAATGCTATGAAAACATTTTTTTCTTTTGTTGAAAGTGAAGCTCCAAGATTTATCTATTATTTTTCTATATATGTTCTTTGTCTTGTTTGTTTACTAATGACTCAAAGAGGATTTCACTATGAGACTTATGTTTGTTTTTCTTACAAGCACTATTTTGATCTGACGATGAGTTAAACAATGAGCTCTATGTATAAGGGTAACTTTTTCTCTTGGTTATTGCGTGGGATTGGATTTTGATGAAAAGAGATATGATCATTGGCTCGTCAAGGTGTGTACTAATTTCTTGAAGGTGTCTGAGATCTATGTTTGTCGACACCCCTTAACTCATACTTGTGTTTTATATAATATTTTCTTATATGAGCTTGATGGTGATTTATCAAATGGGTAAGGAAATAGCTTTTTGTATAGATATTTTCTATTGTGTCCTACATTTCTTTCTTGTAAAGTGGTTAGCGTATTCTTCATTGAATGCAACTCAAGTGTTGAATCATTTTTTCCTTTGTGGGTGATATCTAGATAAGTGTATATAGAAAATCAGTAAATATAATAAATTAACATGCATTCTTATTATTACAAGTGCTTATGTAATTGTTGCATGAAAACCATAGACAGTTAAATAAAAAGGCTCTAAAATCAAATCTCACCTGATGACCAAATGCGTATTTCAAAACATAAAACAATATATTTAAATGTGTATATTGAATGTGTGAATGCATAGTAGAAGATGAAAAAATTAGATCATTGTATGTTATGTAAGCTCAATCATTCTACTCTAAACTTGTATGTAATAGTTCAATGTGCATGCATGAAAACACCATGTTTTATGACATTTACTACAATATTCTAGTTGAGATCGTGGTGAATGGAAGGTTAAATTTAAGAACATGCTTAGCAATAACTCAATGTGGACTAGAAATAATAGAGCTCGTGGTGATTGGAAGGCTAAATAAGAATATATGCACATCAATAACTCAATGTAGACTTAAGATATGTTTGTAATCCTATTATTGCTTGCAAATGTGTTCATTTACATATAAACATAAGCATATTTATTTTATTTTCAGTCATTTCAGTGTACAAGGAAGAGGAATTTCTAGTTTATTTTCAACCATTTAAGATCCAGGGTTTATTCAGTTGACATATAAAGTGTATATTTAGCTATTTCGGTGCATATGGAAAGTTTGAATGTGCTTACATTCAGCTGCAAACTATCAACATACCTTATTCATCCAAAATATAAGACATGATCCTATTTGGATTCAAATTACGATATTTTGGATGGATTATTCAATCTTGGAGGGATGGTTAATACTTTGCATTAATTCATAGCATTAATTATACACTTTGAAAGAAAAATGGTGAGACTAATAGAAATGTGTTGCATGTGCTGGCTTTAATGAGTCTAAGCAAAAAGTTTGAGGCATAGTCTTTTTAAATATAAATTTGCTTCTAATTTGAACAAGACAACATAACAAGTTGTACATTTATGTGCATAATGGTGGACTTATGGTATTCCTATTCAAGTAACCTAGAAGGTCTCTATTGTAGTAAAGGAGCTCATGAAAGAAAGATAGATCTAATTCAAGTTTTGGTCTTCATATGAATTAGATTCTTCTCCACTATGACCAACCAAAGTTTGTGTCTTTGACTTGTGAGAAGAGGGTTTCTAAATATTTTTGACTGAATGGGTATGTTGAATTAAAAGGATTTACCTTTAAGTTGGGTTCATCTCGTTTAGACATCATTTTTGTGATTTTTGGCATCACTCGGCTCTGTGGCAACTAGAGAGGCCTCGTCTGATCTGAAACCTTGGTGTAGGGACCCTCTACAATAGCCTCTCTCAGTTTTTTCCTTCTCATTTCGGTGCTCTCGCTGTCCTATTGTTTGCAAACGTGTGAAATAGTGCAGTTGGAGCCAGTGTAAGGTTGTCAAACGCTATATTTTGCAAACAGTGGGTCATGGGACCAAACTGACTACGCGGAACGTCCGGTGGCTAGGTGAATGCTAGAGGAGGTGGTGTTTTGGTGTGCAAAAGGGTCGTTGCTTCCGGGATACTTCATTCAAGCGTAGTCCCTTAAGAGCCCTAAGACCAAAATATAGTTCAACTTTGACGGGTGACTACTCGGACTCGTGGCACCTAGAGAGGCCTCGTCTAATCCAAAACCTTGGTGTACGGACCCTCAACAATAGCCTCTCTCAATTTTTTTCCTTCTTGTTTCGGTGCTCTCGTTGTCCTACTGTTTACAACCACGTGAAATAGTGCAGTTAGAGCCAGTGTAAGGTTGTCAAACACTATATTTTGCAAACGGTGGGTCGTGGCACTGAACCGACTACGCCGGCATGCCTGGGTGGCTAGGTGAATGCTATAGGAGGTGGTTTTTTGGCACGTGAAATGGTCATTGCTTCGGGCTACATCGTTCGGGCGTAGTCCCTTAAGAGCCCTGAGACAAAAATATTGTTCAACTTCGACGGTGACTACTCGGACTGTGCCACCTAGAGAGGCCTCATCGATCTAAAACTTGGCATAGAGACCCTCTATAATAGCATCTCTTGGTTTTTTCCTTCTCATTTCGGTGCTCTCACTTTGTCCTACTGTTTTGCAAACGCGTGAAATAGTGCAGTTGGAGCTAGTGTAAGGTTGTCAAACACTATATTTTGCAAACGGTGGGTCGTGGCACCGAACCGACTGCATCGGCATGCTTAGGTGGCTAGGTAAACACTAGAGGAGGTGGTGCTTTGGTGCGCGAATGGGTCGTTGCTTCCGGGCTACTTGTTCGGCGTAGTCCCTTAAGAGCCATGAGACCAAAATATCATTCAACTTCGACGGGTGATTACCTAGACTCGTGGCACCTAAAGAGGCCTCGTCTAATCTCACACCTTGGCATAGGGACCTCCACAATAGCCTCTCTTAGTTTTTTCCTTTTCATTTCAAAGGTTGCTCTTGCTGTCCTACTATTTGCAAACACATAAAATAGTGCAACAGAGCCAATATAAGGTGTCAAACGCTATATTTTGCAAACGATGTGTCATGGCACCAAACCAACTATGCTGGTAGGTCCGGTGGCTGGTGAATCCTAGAGGAGGTGGTGTTTGGGTGCGTGAAAGGTTCGTTGCTTCCGGCTACTTCATTCGTGTACTCCCTTAAGAGCCCTAAGACCAAAATATCATTCAACTTCGACGGTGACTACTCAAACTCGTGGCACCTAGAGAGGCCTCGTCGATCCAAAACATTGGTGTAGGGACCCTCTACAATAGCCTCTCCTGGTTTTCTCCTTTTCATTTCGGTGCTCTCGTTGTCGTACTGTTTGTAAACGTGTGAAATAGTGCAATTGGAGCCAGTGTAAGGTTGTCAAACACTATATTTTGCTAACGGTGGGTCGTGGCACCGAACCGACTTCACCGAAACATCTGGGTAGCTAGATGAATGGTAGAGGAGGTGGTATTTTGGTGTGTGAAAGGGTCGTTGCTTCCGGCTACTCTTTGTGTTCGGTCGTAGTCCCTTAAGAGCCCCGAGATAAAAATATCATTCAACTTCAACGGTGGCTACGCAAACTCTGTGGCACCTAGAGAGGCCTTGTCTGATCTGAAACCTTGGTGTAGAGACCATCTACAATAGCCTCTCTCAGTTTTTTCCTTCTCATTTCGGTGCTCTCGCTGTCCTATTGTTTGCAAACGCGTGAAATAGTGCAGTTGGAGCCAGTGTAAGGTTGTCAAATGCTATATTTTACAAATGGTGGGTCGTGGCATTGAACCGACTACACCGAAACACTCGGGTGGCCAGGTGAATGCTAGAGGAGGTGGTGTTTCGGTGCGTGAAAGGGTCGTTGCTTCGAGGCTACATCGTTCGGGTGTAGTCCCTTAAGAGCCCTGAGACCAAAATATCATTCAACTTCGACGAGTGACTACTCGGACTCTATGGCACCTAGAGAGTCCTCGTCCGATCTAACACCTTGATGTATGGACCCTCTACAATAGTATCTTTTTGTTTTTTCCTTCTCATTTTGGTGCTCTCGCTGCCCTATTGTTTGCAAACGCACCAAATAGTGCAATAGCCAGTAGCATGATTGGTTGTCAAACACTATATTTTTCAAATGGTGAGTCGTGGCACCAAACCGATTGCACCGACACATCCTATTGGCTAGGTGAACAGAGAGGAGGTAGTGTTTTGGTGTGCAAAAGGGTCTTTGCTTCTGGGCTACTTCATTTGGGCATAGTCCCTTAAGAGCTCCCTGAGACCAAAATATTGTTCAACTTCGACGGGTGACTACTCGGACTCCGTGGCACCTAGAGAGGCCTCGTCTGATCTGACACCTTGGCGTAGAGACCCTCTATAATAGTATTTCTTGGTTTTTTATTTCTTATTTCGGTGCACACGCGTAGGTATGGTCTTGTAAACACTTGGGGAGGAGTCCGTTTCAAAATTTACAAAATTTTCAAAATTTAGAACATTTTCAAAATTTACAACTTTTTCAAACAATGAAAGCTTCTCTTAGCTTCGAGAATTTAAAATTCTCTACTAACAGTGCCAACCACGTGAAGGTGGAAGCTTTTTTGGCACCACTAACCTAAACATAAAAGTGTTAGTCAAAGAAATTTAAGTTTCAAATCAAAACCATATACTAGATCTATATATGTACAAAATACACAAATTTAAAATAAAATATATTCAAACTTAAATCTAGATCTTTAAACTAAAAAATTTATATATATATTGAAAAGAAATTATATATACCAGACATTCAAGCATTGTAAATTCATTCCAATGAACCATCAGGATCGGATCTACTCTGAATAGCAGACAAGATTGCTTCATGATCTGACTCTCGAACCTTCCAAAGAACCTTGTTATTAGGCCTTCCTCGATATCTATACAGCTGAATATTTGTCGCTAGAACTAGATGTGAATATAAGAGTATTTTCTGTGTGTCTCAAAGTCTTCAAACACCCAAACAGAGGAGTTTCTTAATGGATAACGTCTAAGCCAAGTTCCAAGAACTACCACTGACCCTCGTAGGATACTCAATATCTTCACCATCTATAATAGAAGAAGTCAACTTCTTTCTTTCCTTGATGCAATGACATAAGAAATAGTCTATTCCTTCTTCATTGTCTTCTGTCGCAATTACTACAAACACATGTCCTACAAAAAAATAACCAAGGTTGAACAACTCAAATTTAAATTACATATTAAAATTTCAATGGACATAGTTCTCAATACAAAAATTAAATAAATAACCATAAATTCCTTGTCGCACCAAAATCAAAATTTCGTCAAAGTCCTTGGATGTTGTAACTTCATCTGGAGAAACAAGTCGTAATTCTTGTGGAGGTTGATAACTAGGAAGCGGAGTTAGAGGCCTACAAATCCATCCTTCCACCCATTCTTGTGAATCACACTCAGCAATGACAAATTCGATACAAGATGCACAAAAACATGTCAACTTTCTTGTCCATATGGCCCATAAATTAGCGTCGAGCTACAAAATGAGTGCATATCACTTGGACCTAAAGTGAGTGTCATACAATCCTCATAGTTAGCAATATGTTGTTCCTCTATCAACCAAAAATATCTACGAACTGTGGAATTTTTTTGAGAACCTAGAGCCATGTTATCAGTACACCATTCCACTATGCTCTTTGCATCTTTTAATTTAGCTCCATCTTTGTACTTCAACTCTTCTCGCAAGAGCTCTTTTCACACATGCCCCTACACCGTCATGCTCTCGCTTTTCCATGTCCAGCCTTAGTGAAACTCCAAATATGTTACACACCCATCTTGATTGACGTGCATTCTACTCATCCAATAAAACATTCTTGCATTCTTAAACCGAGACGTGTAATTATCTAACCATATATAATGTTGTTTGAAGTGGATGTCCCTATCGACAAGTTTCCATAAAATAACTTGAAACACCCTTACACAAATTCAAAAGAGAATGAGTACGATCATCACTGATATAAAAGTGGTACTCTCTTAAATTCTTTTGATCATTCTATGTACTGTTAGGAGAATGTAGAAATGCTATATGCACAAAAATGGCAACTTGTACTGAGTTGTAATATTGCGATTAAACCTCCATTTGTGGTTGCAATGTGTAATTCTCTGCAAAATCGACCACTGAAACAATAGTACCAATAGGAAATGTGTCTTTGCATAGCTTGAATTGTTCATCCAACCATCGAGCTCTATGTGTATGCCTCGCATACTCATAAACAATTTCATCCTTAAATTTTCTCATAAATTGCAAAATACGCATTTGTTTCGTAGAACTAGCTCACACCGCTTTCGACTCTTTTCCATCTTTCAACTGGTATGCAACTGATTTATATTTATCAAACTCAACTAAATTATGTCCTATTATACCTTTAATTTTCTCATGGATGCAACTTTCCAATTTAGGTAATCCGCCGCATGTACTACAACTTCCATCTAAACAATCCTGACTATAAAAAAATTGTCCAACTTCTTTTTCACAAAATATAGTAGGAATGAAATCCTTGGAAGATATTGGTGGAACTTGAACACCACATTCAGATAACATAGTTTCAGAATGAAAATTAGAACGAATACGTAAAAATTTAGCATAATGCATCGCAAATTCAACATGTTGCCTACAACAACAAGTGGTGCGAGCATGGTTTATTTTCACATAGAATTGTTTCAACATTTCAAAAAACTGTTGACTAATTTTACTTTTTAGATTCTCTTGTGCAAACTTACGAAAAATTGAGTTTGAGTCATATCTAAGAAATGCTTTGGATGTGGTTCACGATTAGTAACAATTAGTAGAACCAACATTATTGAGTGATTGAAGGATATTATGTCTTTCAATTGCTTTCATTAGAGTTTTTGATTAACTTGCAACATTCTACTTGTTTGCGTAATCAAATGTTGTTTTTTTATTGATTCACTTACAACACTAGTAGCAAGTACACGACACACAATATTACTATCCCTAGTGCATTTCTTGACACCAACAAAGTGTGATATGCATCATGAAGGTTTTCAACAATTGTAGAGGTTTTACCACGTATATTAGATGTTGTCAATCCTAAGGTGTTTAATGTAGGTCTCATTTTAATCAATTTCATCAAACTAACTAACAATCGACATCTTTGGGAATCCTTTAAAATTTCAAAATGATTATCCCAAATCAAAGTGGCTTTTCTTCCGATTTGTCATTCGAAAGTTTTTCAAACATTGGTTTCAAAAAAATTTCATCAATTTCAATAAAAAAATTAGGATTCTTACGTAAAATCCTAGCAAGTGTTTTTGTCAAATTTTGCTTGTCTACAGTTTCAACATGAATTTCTCGTATTCACATTTTCATTATCTCCTTCAATTTCAACATTTGCTACATCATGAGTATTTAATTCTTCTTCAACATTGACAATAAAAACTTCTTCATCACGAGTATTTAATTCAACTTCAACATTGACAGTAGAAACATTACCTAGTTCTTCATTGCTTACAATAGTTGGGATTGAAGATGAACCTCTTCTAGATTCACGAAGTTTCCGCATTCGCTCAACATTTTGAATTTTGTTGGCCTCTAATTCATTTGGTGTTTTTTTACTTAATGACTTCCTTTTTTGACTTCATTTTTTGTCTCCCATGATGTTTTGCTTCTGGTGATAAGAAAAATGTGTAGAAAAAGACATAATTTCATAGTAATTTGTATGGTAAGGTTAGAGAGTAAAAATCACATGGTAATTCAGACATTGGGATGTGTGTAAATATGATTTATGAACCACGAGCGCACTTTATAAACCACGATCGCAGTTTATAAACCATGATCGCGGTTTATAAATCACACTCGCATGGTTTAGTTTTTAAAAATCATGATCGTGCTTTATAAACCGTGATTACAGATCTATCTGCCAAACCTTAGCCTTGAAAAATCTCTATTTTTCCCCAACCAAAGTTATGGAAGGTCATTATGAAGTGTAAAAGGTCAAAAACCTCAAATCTGCTCTTCCAAAGACTTGAACCATACTAAAAAGCTGAAAAATTTCACAAAAATGGTGCCATCGCATAAGGGAGACTCTTAGCTTCGTAGAAATATTATTTTTAAAGTGAATAGAATAATATAAATATCATTTTATAATTTTTACTAACAATAGGTCTTTAAGACATTTTTTCCTATGAATGTTCATGTCTATGTTTAAGATCAGTAACTTTTGTTTCGCTTATCAAAATATGATAAAAATTATACCATCCCAAGTGTGGAGAAATTCTATACATGTTAAAATATATATATATTTGATTTAGATATTTTTGATATAGTTTATGGCGGGCAAACGGAAAGCATCCATTTTCTAAATATTTTTAGACCACTTTCACGGAAAAAATCATTAAAAAAAAAAATATTGCTAAAAAATACAAAATAAAATCCATCCCAAGATAGACAACTACATCTAATGTTTCTCCAAAGGAAAAAAAAAAAAATAACAATATTTGGTCATCCAAAATGCGTGCAAACGGACTACAATCTTATAAGTTTAAAAAAAAAAACCGAGTCATATAGTTTTAAGTGTTTAATATAGCTAAACTTGTCCATTTTTTAAAAAAATTAGTATTTTAGAAACTAGATTCCGAATGCTACAATTGATATTATTATTTTTTTTCTAATTTAGAGTGTGTGTATAGAAAATAATCCCTACAAGTTGAGATTTTGTTGTTTTTGCAATATGACATCCACGGATGACCCTATATTTGTCCATCAACTTCTTGCACTTACCCTAGGAAACCGAGTTCAAAATATTCCTTTCGTTATGTGATTCACAATAGGTAAATTCCTATGTGTCCTCCTATATTCCAGGAACTCATAGAACCGATCAATCTTAAAAGCTGGAAAATGGGTTTGATTGGTGGATAGGTTTCCGAAGCCATCGATCATAATCAGTCTAGTTGCAAATATCAATTTTAGCTCGAGGGATAAGAAAACCTCAACCAAATCTACCCTTTTATAGATGAACTTCTAATGGGAAATTTCATACACGCTCTCCTATATATGGAGAATTCACGAGTTGACGGAAATGAGAAGCGGTAATCAAGTTTGAAATGGTGATGAGTTTTCTGGAGCCACTAGTCATAGTTGAGTTAGGATGCCCAACTCAAACATTGACCGAGGCCTACAAATGCCTTTTCCAAACTCTCTAGAAGGGTTTTTTCCCCCAAACTAGAGGTTACAAGAAATTTTCTAGTAAATATACTATATGTTTGAGCAGCATAAATACATATCTTTTCTCAGGGTTCAAACGGTGGTTCAAAATGAAAGCCAACTTTTAGTTTTGGTAGCTTCCTAAAAGTGCAAAAACAGAGCACTTGGTCTTCTAAAGGATCTGTGAAGAGAGTGTAAATGGTCAAATGGTGTTGAGATATTACTAAATGCAACCCTCTACATAAAAAAGAACACATATGACACTCGACATCTCCTTTATGAGTCTCAGAGTGTTGTTTTGAAAGTCTCCAACCTTATATTTGAGAAGAGAAAGGAATCAAATTTTATTTTAATGTCACAATATTTTTCGTATGTGCAAAATATTGCTTTAAAATTAAGTGTGGTCATGTGGAGAAAACATTATAATAATGGTGAATACTTCTCAAGGTTATCACTGTTTCCTCTTCAATATGTGATTGAAACAACATTGTTTCCTTGACCTTATGTAGTGATCATGGTGCAAATCTACAACTTGTTCAGCTCTTGAAAATATTTTTAAAAAATTATTATAAATTCAGTTGTTCTTTCTGTACCTATTACATGATTTATCCTTCCTTTGTGTAATTCAATCTTGAAAGATGGATTTTTCATAGAAATATTTGAAGTTACATACATGATTGTCTATAACTTTGAAGCTTTCCTTGATAGTTACATCACTAAACCAATATCTTTTTTCTCGACATTAGATGATGATGCATATACATAGAAAGTTGGTAACATAAGGATTTAGAGACCATGACCTTTAACCTTTTGAAGTTTTCTTTTTGGTACAATGGAGTATAAAATAGAAGTAGGCTAGAAAATATTGGGGTGACCTCCAAATCAGAAAATCAAGGGTTTCTTCTTCCTTATGTTTTCAATTTTCTATTTAAATGAATTCCTTTACTTTTGATAGCCATATCCCATGGCTTGTGTGGGATCATTATACACTTTCTTTATGAATAAATGAAAATTGCCTTATGTGATGAGTTGTACATGTTTCTTTTACATTTATTTTCATTAACATGATGTTAAATGAACCTTTAAAACTCAACACACTAAGACAATTTGACATAATCATAAAGGAATAAAATAAATTAATTATACATTTTCTTTATTATCCTGAACACATGTAAACACATCTCATGTAAACTCTACTTTATACCAAATCTACAAATTCATAACATGATTTTCTTTTTCAAAATGTGTTTTTCTCGATATATGGTGCCCTTACCACCTTCATCAAGTCCTTGCAGTAGTCTTCCAAGGCTTATGTATGGTCTTGATCAAGAGGACATCTTTGAGAAGTAGCATATGTGAGGAATTACATCATGTAATAACACATAAAGTTGTTGATTTTCCTACATGCCATCCCTTAATCTTTCCAAAACCGGATAACCGAGAAATTTTTATAACCCCCTCGATGATTGACCAAAATGCTCAGCATACTTGATGACATTTTGAACTAGTTTCTTACTAATCGTTAGAACCATTGAAAATTATATTTTCAAGCCATGAAAGCAATTTGAAACCTCAAACCAAGCTTGACCGTGCATGTCAAAAGTTTAATATTACTAATAAAGACCTGAAAAATCCTCTAACAAAACCTGAAACCTATGTAAAAGTGCACTTGAAGGAAAGATAAACTCCTATAATGCATGCCTAATAATATGGAATCCACGTATTGAAATAAAAAATGTGGAAAGATGTGTATAAAACACTTAGGCGAAAGCATGAGAAACTAATACACAATGTTAACTCATCTCTTTTAGAAAAAATATTCATATGGATATCGGTGACTAGGATTAGAAGCTCTTCTCCATTCATTCTTGTAAACTTGGAAAGTATTGTGAGGCTCAGAATCGATGATTATGTAAGGTTCACTCCACAAGGAGCCAAACTTAGTATTAGCACATGGTTTTCTCTATCTTCATCCTATTTTAGCACTAAATCTCCTTGATAAAAAATATTTTTGTAGCCAACTTATCAAATGCTATTTTAATTTTTACTTAGTTCAGATCCATAGACTTCATAGCTTAATTTATAACCTCTTCTAGTTCCATAAGATTTGCATACCTCACCTTCGTTGGGTTAGTCTCCAATAATTCTACTTGATGCATCAATTCCAAGGCTTTAAGCTCAAGAGAAATGTGAAACTTGGCTTTAAGATCATAAACAAGATTGAAGGGTGAATTGGAAATTGATCTTTTATGAGTTATTCTATCAACCCATAAGGTTTCCTTAAAATTTTTGTGTTGTGTTCTTTGGTTCTCATAGATAGTCTTTATAATTATCCTTAAAAGATTCTCTTTAGTTTATTCAAAGCAAGGCCATTCCATTGTGGATAATAATTTGAAGAAGTACTAAGATAAATATCATTTTGTAAATCTCATGTAGTAATCATTCCATAAAGAAAAGCTTTTACATGATCTAAAAGGATGGTAGAAGGTACACCAAAGCTGGTTATTATACATTCATAGAATTCTAAGTTGTTTGTTTCATTGGCTTCCTGTAAAGCAATCACTTTAGTTCACCATGTAAAATAATCAGTTGTGGTGAGTATCCATCTATGCCCCAAGCTTGAAGGTGGGTTTATAAGGCCTATAAAGTCTAAACCCCATTTAGAAAAAGGTTGGTCCACCATAATTTGCTATAATGGTAAGGAAACAAGCCTTTCTTTTCCTGTGAAAAATGCACACTTTTGACACTTTCTTACCCAAGTATGGTTGTCCTTGAAGAGAATAGGACAATGATAGCATTCATTCATTATCTTGAGGGTTTTTGTTTTTATAAAATAATTCCATCCTCCTTGTCCATTATGAAACTATTCAACCACTGTCTCAATTTACTTTGACTCAACACATCTCGTAAATATGCCATTAATATATTTATTGAATAAAACACCATCAACTAGCAATAATGGAAATTATTACAATAAGAAGTATCTTATTTTTGAGATTATCATGTTTGGTGGATATAAACCATGTTGAAGGTACCTTGTCATGTCTAAAATCCAATATGAAGGTTATCGATTTTCTACATTTTCAGTCTCATCTTATAGCAATATAATATTTTATTTCCTCTTTTATGAGTCTTGAGTTAACTGCTCACATAATCCTTTGACTCTAATAAGCTTGCTCACTTTAATGATGATGTCATATTCCATCACTTTGGTAATCCAACCAGATCTCTTTTCGCTTATGTCCTTATTCAACAAACATTCTTTGATACATGGATGAAAAACCATTAAGTGAATTATGTTATTAGAGAGCAAGTTCCTTAAATTTTTGAGTGATCTAACAATGTAAAGGACATGTTTCTCAAAAAATGAGTACCTTGTTCCATACTTCATCAAGATTTGGTTGAAGAATGCAATTGGCTTCTCTAAGCCTTCTTTATTTTGTTGTGTTAATGTTCCTAAAATGGTATCAACATTGGCATAAGTATAAAACATGAAATCTTTTGCAAAATCAGAATTTATGAGTGTTAGGGCTGAAGCTAAAGCTTACATGATGGCTTCAATACTATATACTTCTTTTGACGATCTAAAATTTTGATATTTTTAAGCATGTTGGTCAATGACTTTGATAGTGAAACAAAATAAACAATGTATCTTCACATAAATTAATTTCTCCAAGAAAACTTTGAATTTATTTCTTATCTTTTCCAATGACAAAGAAAGAATAGCATTTCCTCTTTCCAGATCAATCCTCATACAATGTTTTGAGATAATATGACTAATAATATTACCTTCAAGAATAGAATACACACTTTTTGGGATTAAGTGATACACCACATTCTCTACATCTTTGAAACAAGTACTTTGAGCTATGGTAATTGTTCACTTGCAGGCTTTGACAAAACTGTTATATAATCAAAATAAACTCAAAAAAACTTGTTAAAGATACCTTGGAGTTCCATGTCCATGGCTCTCGAATTTGTTACACCTACCTTAGACAATCAAAATGGCATTTTTCCGTATGTATAAGTTCCTCCACTAAGATGTGAATTTTGTTGTAAATTGATATTCCTCCTTAACAAGTATTTGGTTATAACTACTATACCCATCAAGTAAAGAATATTTTTCTGAAATAGAAACCAACTAAAGAATCTAGTCAATCAACAGTAGAGGATAGTGATCCTTGAGAGAATCGTTGTATAAATCATGAAAATAAACACTTAATCTGATTTCACCATTTTTTTTACTAGTAAAAGGTTTGCTACATAATTTAAATGCTTGATGGGAAATATAATGGATGAATCAATCATTTTTTCAAGCTCTCTCCTCATCAAGAGTTCTAAATTGGGATTAATTGGCCTTTTTTTTTTTCTAATTGGTTTTGTATCAGCTTCTAATTCAATGGTATACCGAGCTAATGAGGATAAAAACCTATTAAATCATTTTATTTCTATTCAAACACTTCGCATACACTCTACATAACTCAATGAATGCATCCTTTTCACTTGTGAACCTACCTTCCCAAGATTGAGGTTCTTGCTATCAAGATTTGTGACACTTTCATGTTAATTTATACTTGTAGTAAGGATAACCCTATCCGATTTATTTCATCATTCTCTCCAAACATGGCTTCTAAAGTCATAAGGCCTTTTGGGATCTTATTTTTCTTGATGCATAATCGATATTCATACTGTTTTAGAGTTTTCTTTGGTTTTGTGATGAAAAATCAACCTCTTCCTACATAAATCTTATTATATGAGCATCATCATGAAAAACATGACAATGTGGGTTGTTATATAGAATGAATGGTCTCACTATAACCTTGATGTAGCATTGCATTTATTATTTCGATATCTATAAGTATGTAAAACATAGATCTAATGGCTACAAGCCTATCTTCATGTTTATTTCTATCTCCAGGGGATAGATTGAATGTTGAAAGAATGAAAAATTCAAGCATGTTCCATACTCCATGTCTATAAGTCCTCATCAATGCATTCTTACAAGCAATTGAACCTATGACCGATGAATAACAAGCTCATTGTTACCATAAACACTGTAAATTCTTGATTCTTTTATTTCTTTCCCACTCTACACCATGGCTAAGTGCCTCATATTTTGATACATTTTTAGAACAACCAAACTAAAACTTAACAGCTGAAAAATACCTCTATTTTGAGGGTGAAATCAACATCAAAACATTTCGTGGACCATGTAGATTTTTGGAGCCATCAAAATATAGTTTCCATAAACCATCATTTTTTTAATTTCTCTTTTCCTTAGCTAAAATTTAAGCATTATCTGCATGAATGTAATAAATTCCAAAGCCATATTATTCAATAAATCTTTAAGGGTCATGCTCATAATCTTTGTTACTCATTTCATGCTTAAAAATGTGGTATGCATTCCAATGCATGAAGAGTTTTATATTCAATCTCACCTATCTTCTCTTCACTAATAGAAAAATTTACATTTATGGCACTATGTGTATGAGGCTTAATGTGAAATTTTGATAAAGGCTCAAAATTGATGGTGAATTTAGTTCCATACCTAGTTCTAATAACAAGATAGGACCAATCAACTGAAAGGTAACCTCTAATCTTGGATATGAAGTCTCTTAATAAGCACATGGAAAAATAAGGTGGAAAATCCACAACCATCACATCTAGCAAAATTGTAACACTTAGGAAAGCATGTAAGGTAAGTTTTATATTTCTTATCATGCCAATGGTTTTAATTGGTAAATCATCTAGATGTAAAACACCATTGGCACTTTATTCATACTTAATACCCAACATTTTAGTGACTTATTTAGGAATAACAATGATGTTATTTCTACTATCTACCATGCAATTATAAACTAATGAGTCTCCAATAATCAGAGAAAGATAGAAAAAAGGTGGTTTTAACAATTTTACCTCTCCAATATTTATTTTTACCTCCTTAGATGCTTAATGTTATGAAATATTTACTTGTTGATCTACATTTTCCATCACCATGTTTTCTATGTTTTTGCACTTTCTACATGTTTTGGTGACGATTTCTGGACCTGCAAGCTCTTTAAAAACATATATTTTTATCCTAGAATGGATAATGTGTCCCACATGCTCATAGTAATGTGAGATTTATTCATATGATCAACTATATTGAATGGGACAACTCCTACCTTAATCTAATTTTTCAAAAAATGGCTTACTTATTAACTTTGAGTTAAGAATAACCCTTACCCGTATTAATATTCTAAGTTTCTTGAGCTGGTACAATAGTTTTGTCACCTGAATTGGATTCCATAGCTATCTTTCATGACATTGTAATAACTATAAAAACTCATCTCTTTCCTTAATACTAACTTCCCGGTTTGTAGCCACATGATAACCTGATTTCAAATTTTACCATAGTTGCATCAAGATGCCCTTGCACAAAATTTGGATCACTTTGTGCTACAAGACAAGTAATTTGCTGAATATGATAGTATGCCTCCTCTTGAGTCATTTGTGGAATAGTTAAACCTTATGGTACCATCTCTAGGGTTGCATTTGGCTCACTAGGTTGCACATTAGGATGTAGCATCATGTTTTTTTACACATGAACTAATGCTCTAGAATTTGTAGGAGCATTAGGATCAACAAATGCAAGTGGTTTAGCAGCTATAATAGCTTGTTTAGCTTGATATGGGGGTCTATAACCTTAAATAGTAGCTATGAAATTGTTGTAAGGATGAAAATATGTTTGATATGGCCTATTTTCTTAAAATTGATTCTTTTTCAGCTGCATTTTCTCATTCCCCAAGGTTTGAACAACACATTTTAAGTCAAAAACGTCACTAGGTTGAACTCTAGGAGGTAGCGGTGGATTTACAACTGGTGGAATATGAGCTAGCTCAAGATAGATGGGCATAAATGGTCCAGGGCCAATTTTATAGCTTGTATAAGGTTGTTTTCTTATCTTATTGTTATTTCAAAGGTTACGGGAAGGAAATTAATGCCCTATAGACCGGTTCATAAAAGTAATATCACTATTTAGTGCACACAAATAACAAAGAAATGTATGTTCAGATGAGGGTTTAACTCGCTATTAGTATCCTTTCCCAAGTTTTATTAAATATCAAATTAAAGTTTGTCATGAAATATTTGGGTTCCCTTTTGATGGTTGTAAGATGTTATAGAAGGGTAGATGATATGATTTGTCCTTAATTGTTTACATAAAACTTCACCCAATTGATCCCAAAAATTATTTGATCCTACTTATAAAATTTTGTATCATTGAGAGGATTGGCCTTTGAAAGAAGCAACTAATAACCTTAAATAAACATCTTCACGAGTGATATTATGTACCGAACATAAGGTTGTAACATCTCTAATATGCTCAATAGGGGTAACTTAGTCTTCACCATTGAAAAAGGGAAGGATTTTTAAAGTAGCAGCTGGTAGGTCATGATAGGTAGAAATTTGCAAAGTAATTCCATTGGTAATGGTCATAAAATGTTGATTTTTACCATTGGAAAGATAGGAAACTTAATCACAAAGTTCTAATTTGGAGATGGAGGATTGGAAATATTAGGCCTATTATAAGGTGTAGTATTCCCAAGCCTTCTTCTTATAACAAAATATAAAGGTAATTGAGAAAATTCAAATGGAATACCACTTATTGCTGATATTTTGTTCATCTTAAGCATAGAACATATTAAATTCTATAATTAATTCCTTTCGGTAGTAGTTAATCTTCGTTGTAATAGTGTTGATCTGTCAAAATATTCATCTTAAATAATGAAAGCATCTAACGGTTGAAATTGGCTCAGTGGTTCTTGGTTGATTACAACTTATAATTCAAAATTTATGTCCTATTGTGTGCTAATAACTCCTATAAAAAAATAGACCAGGTTGTTGATTTGAAACAACTAAAATTTTAGGTACAACTATGAGAAAACACCATCTTCATCTCCATGTTGAAAATAATTCTTAAAATCTGGTTCATTGTCTCACCAAGCATGTTAAAAGACTGCTTTTTCGGTCTGAAATACACACTTTAATGATAGAAATCAATCGACTTCCGACTTTGGCTGGTACGATGGGATCTCCTCTAAGTTATAGGTGCCTCGGGTTGAGGAAAACCTCTAGAGTGGGTTGGTTCCCTTGATGGATCACCTAAACTAGTTCTCCGGTGGGGTTTAGGGATAGAAAGTAACACAAAATTTAAAAAAGTGGGTAAATAGCAGTTGATACACCAATTTTTTTGGGACCTATGCTTCTACAAAAGCACACTTAATGACTGCAAAAATACCGATAAACTTTACTACAACTATTGTTTGACATATTTTTCACTCACAAAGGCATTACCATACACTTACGTTACATGAAAAACTTACAATAAAACATAATGGAGGTTTTGCAATGTTATGAGCATGTAAAGAAAAGAAATAATTCACTAAAACATAGCACACAATTGTTCTAACACACTTCACAAGCTAAAAATTCAAGGAAATGAAAGTCTTTATTTCTTAAAAAAAGGTTCACAAGTACAATAGTTCTACATACAAGTCTACAGAATAATGATAAGCCTCCCTCAACACTTACATAAGCAAGGCATAACTAGTAAAAAAACCCTCTCAAATCCAAAAATAGCCTTTTCCTAAACTTTCCCAAATTGGGTATTTCAAGACAAATCCAATAATAGCCCTTCGCATGCCTAATTTTAACCCACTTTGCAATTAAATACAATTTTCTACAAAATAAAGGCTAAAATTGGTCTGCATAAGAATCCAAGGCTAAGAAAAGCTTCTCGTGAATCATACTCCTCCTTGGTCAACTATTGTTGACTTGTCAATAATTTTCTTTCTAAATACTTAGAAGATGGTACAAACTGCTTTGGAGTTTTTAACGTAATTTTTAAGATACAAGGTAAAGTGTTCCTAGTTTTATTCTAGCACATGCATGGTTCTTATTGGTTAATCCCATTTTTTTCATGGCATGGCTAATACTGTGATGTTTTCACTTTGCAAAAAGGTGATACATCCCGCTGCATAATAATTAGAATGATTAAATTAATAAAAATTCCATCGTAATTTAATTAGCTTGAATGAGGAGATAACCTAACCTGGGTAAGGTTAACCAAGGTTGAACTTGATGTTCCTTGCTTGGCATTAGGGCTCAAAGCCTAAACTTTCTTTCATTTGAATTTAGGAGTTTTGAAGGTTTTGGAGGGGAAAGGAAGGGTTACTCTTCCAAAAATTTACACTTGGCCACCATTTTTGGGCCAAAAGGTCTAGTTCTACTCTATTTTCCACCATTATTGAAGGCATTTCAACTTTGTTTTAGCTTATCAACCTCAGATCTAGTTCATGTACTATTTCATTTTATTATCTCGAGCTAACCGAGTGGCAACAATGGACTTTTTATTGGATGAGTCGGTTGTGTCTTCCTATGAGCTTGTGCCTAAGGTTGTTATCTTTTGGGTTGTTGTGTGTTATTGAATCTTCTCAGCTTGGATCTAGACTTGTTACAATGTATGGCTCGATGTATTGGCTCTACATGTTTCATATTACCCAACCTAGCTCAAATGGAGGTAAAAATTTGATTCTTTGACTCTTTCATACTTAACTTCCATATTTGTTGAGAGTAGATGTGACAACTAATATTTTTGAGGAATGTTATTGAAAATCCAATTACTTTTTAAGAGTTGCATTTGGAAGGAATATAATTTATTTTTCATTCGGTGATTTTCATACTAGAGTTTTCTATATATAATTTTTGTTACTTGATCTATCGACTTAAAGAGCTGATAGTAACGCAGTTATTTTTACTCCCCTTCTCATCTTGCACCCTTTGTAACTACCTAGGTTTCTTTGGACATGAAATACCCTTTTTGTTCCTTTATGTTTTATTTGAATAAGTTTCTTGTTATCATAATAGTTCCTAGTGTTAATGAAGTGGCCAATGTGATTTTGATACATAGTACATGTGTAAGGTATTCATTAGAAACATATCTAAAATTTCATTGTTCATTCCCTTTAGGTATGAAGGATATTTGTGTATTATCTCGCACGAAATTGTTTTTAACCACCAAGTGTTAGGTGTTAAATATGCCCAAGAGATATTTATTTTATTAAATTTACGTATGTAAAAAAAGATTAAAAAGGGAGCAAGATGTCATGAGATATAAATTCCTCACAAGGACACTCCATGAGGTAGCTCAAGTTATGTCCAATGTATAAAAGGGTGCAAAGTATAAAGGAGTTATATTGTACAAGAATATATGACATAGTTTTCTATAAAATGATTTTAAAAAATAAGTTTATGCTAAACCATAACTATAGAGTAACTAAATGTACACTATGATATACAATTGTTATGATGCACTATGAAAAAAAGCTTATAGGCATGAAACCCTAAATGCAAGAGAGAGAAGAAAGGACTTAGCTTATTCACACTTTTCCAGGAATTGATCTCGAACTTGAAAACTAATGAACAAGAAGATGATAGTGTTGCAATTGCTCAGGATAAATTCTAGAATTTTTGTACAAAGTTGTACTAGGGAGCTTAGGCTGGGTCAAGGGCAAAGTTAGGTTCTAGATTTTACTACTTGGTGCGTGTGATTGTGTTGGTAGTGAATGTGATTTTTCTAGTGTCACACAAGTATCGTTGATATTCACTATTGGTCACATGTATGTCACACCTTGATTGTTGGATGTACCTATAACCTACAAAATGAAGATTCAGTTGTAAAATCCACAACACCACATGAAATCTAAAAATTAAAAATGCAATATGGGGAGTCGGATGACAACGATGATCATATGAGTGAGTGAACTTACAATTGAGCACTACAATACATCTCTGACTCCTTATAGTTCTTGTGAGTGTGTGAAAGAATCTTTCCCTAGGCTTCCAGGCCTTGTGCAAGTGCACTTAATAGTGGGTAGTGGCCAAATGTAATAATGTAGCTAGATGTGTGGATGGAAAAATGAACTTCCCCTTCCTATGTTGTGTATGCAGAAAATGTAGTCCCTTGTCCCTTGAATGGAGGCTAGGTGGATGCATTTGATGCTCTTAGATGTCTTTGGATGTAAGCTTAGGTGGTGATAGTAGACTCTTAGATCTCGGTATCTTATGTTTATCACATACCTATGTATTTATATGATTCCTTGGTTGAATTTTGTAATTGACAACTAGAATATTGACCCATAAGAAAACAAGACACCTAAAAGATTAAAAAATCCCAAAAACAATGAGTAAGGTTGAAAGAGGTCGGGGACACCCAAATAGGATGAGGGCACCTAGGCACTAGCATGCTAGCTAGGTGTTATTATCTCCAAGTCATAAAATCTAAATAATTAAAGTACTAACGAGGCTATAGGGTGTGTAAGACCAAATGGACAATAACAAACCCAAAAAAAGGCCAAAGATAGTTGTCAATTACTAGTTTTCTTGCTTAGGAATCACCTAAATACTAGTAGAGTTTTAGGACCTAGAAATGTACCCATGTGCATGATTTTGTTTCTACATATAACAAAAATATTTGATTTTTAGTTAAAGTAGCTATTTTTATTAGTTTCCATATTATGTGCTTAATTTGCCTTATTTGAGTAAATTTAATATTTTTTTGTATAGCCATACAAAATTATTCCTATGGTGAAATATTATCATGCGAACATACAAGAGTGAGGGAAGGGAGTTATGCTTAGTAAATTTGAGAAGTCAATCAAAAAAATTATGTTATCTATATATTAAGGTGGAGTTTTTGTCCTTTTTTAGAATTATTTTCTTTCCAATTGAAAAAATGAAGAAAAATTAATGATATTATTCATCAATGTGGTACACATTAAATATGAGATATGAAACTTGAGATTGATACCTATAACCAATTTTAACTAAATGTATTAATGTTTTTGTACTAGCTAAGTGACGATAAAAGCAGACGTCGAATTCAATGTAAAAATAAAAGTTTACACGGTCACTTTGGTAAGTTTCACCCCTCGCTACCAATGTAGAACACTTATTATCATAACTAGTAAGAAGGAAATATGGAGAATGCAATTAAATTATTAATCAATGTGAAATATTGAAGATAGTACATATCACATTGATTAATAAGTTTATCTTATTTTCTTCATATTTCCCTCTTACTAGTGATATAAAAGACTATAAATATAAAGCCCTGAACTACCTATTGACATAATTTCAATACGATATATTTCCAATGTTACCTCTTATTCTCTTGATTTTAACATTATTAATATTAGTTTTATTGTATCGAATCGGTTGCATTCCAATGGCATGTATGAAGGTACAAAAGGTGTTGCCTCGCCATTCACCAAGGTAAAAATTCTAGGAGGTACCAAATAATAAGGGATGAGATCACAATCATACCCCAACCCATTTGACGGAATGGAAAACCTTCAAGATACTTAAAAAAATATGCATAGAAATTATGTTCACCTAATCTTTACAATATTTGATTAGATAAAAAACAATAATAAAATTTCTTCATACTTATATACTTAAAATTATATATAACAACTACTATTATTTTTATCTCTCGAGCCATATGATGTTTTAATGGTAATATCATCTATTTACTATTATTCCATACATATAAATTTAATAGATATACGTGTACCTGCATACATATATATATATATATATATATATATATATATATATATATATATATATATATATATATATATATACACACACACACACACACACTTACATTACATATATAAAGATGAATAAGAAAAATTAAAACAGTGCAAAATTTATTTCTAATTTAACTACAATGACTATATCAAACATTGTTTTTCAACGTACGATGGTAGAAAACCAAAAAGTGAACCCTACAAGCAACCTTGGAAGCAGTGGAAGTAATGGTGGCAGTCTGTGCATTGGCGTGAAAGACAGAGATAGTCATGATTACAGAGCGCTAACAAAATCTAGCCCTATATAGATCATGCACGATGGAGGAAATGTAAAGGTTGCAGGAGATGGCGATGACAAGGGAGATGATGACATATTTGATGGCATGCACTCCTTCCCTCGCTATGGTGTTGGTCTGACGCTTGGGTAGAATAGGGCCACTAGAAATATCATAGAGAAGAATTGGTTATAGAGGAAAATGACCACTAATCATTTCAGGGCAGTGCAGACAGAGATGGATGTAGAGAAAGATACGTAGGGGTTAGATGTGGTGGTAACAGTAACCAATTAATTCTCCTTTCTCCATCTAATTCCCCTATTCGTGGTGCAGGGTTGGCGATTGAGATTAAGGAAAATAATAAATTCACTTCCTTGATAACAGGGGAGGACTCTGACCATAAAATTGACTTCCATGCTACCTGTTCTTTCAGGGAGGTGTTCCAGTATGGGAAAATTCCCATCAAACCTATGACCCTAGCATGGTTTTGGTAAGTATGTGATTGCATCCGAAGCCTTCTAAGAATAAAATGGTTTGATATGTAGATTTAGTGGATTCTGGCCAAGTCTTCCATTCTTTCATGTGTAGATATAAAAACATTGGGTTCCATTACTTGACGATAGGCTAGACATATACCCTTGTGCACGGGGAATTTTTAGTATTGTTTTTTATAAGATTTGTGATAAGGATTCCAAAGCTAAAATCCTTTTGGTTTTCTAATCTCATTAAATTTAGTCTTAAAACCCTAATTTCCTTCATTTAATTTTCTTACTAAAATATTTTCATTCAAACCATTTTGGATTAGAATGCCACATTTAGCACTACAATTTTAGGACTAAAATTAGTGTGCTTTCATTGGTATCACTTTTGAAATATTCTTAAATATTGAGTCCGAAACCAAAAAATTTACTTATCCAACTTATGCGTGAATCTTTGTTGATCTATATACTTTGAAGAAACTTCCAAATAACACAATTCTTAAATTCTAAGTTAGAACATTAAGGCAACCCTTGATTATGAAGGAGTTCCATTGAGATGCGAATATGGTTCACTTTGGGACATATTATTGTATATTTTCAAATGGAAAAGACAAATAGTGAGAGAACCACAAGGTGGAAAGAAGCCCTCCTAGACCATTTTGTACTAGATATTGATTCGAATTGGGATTTAGATTCAGCATCTTGATTTTGAGGACTTGGTGGATTAAGTTCCAGAAACACCACTAAGGGAAATTTGAGTGCCTTTAATTACGGTACATGATTCTAGTGAAGTGGCCAAGGAGAATGTTCCTCCTCTTAATGTTAATTAAATCTAATGCTTCATCTCCTTGATGATGAGTCTAGCATAAAGGATTCAAAATGTCAAAAAATCAAATATTCACATAGTATTATCCAAAAAAATTACATCATGGACTATGAAAATAATAATCTTAAATCTTTAACTCTATTGAAGTTCACTTTCTAGGATATCTTTACTAGTTTTATTACCCTTACATAATAAAATCGATGCCTTGCGATTATCTTAACGTATATTAGATAGATTTGTTTAAGATATCTTTACTAGTTTTATTATTGTCTATATTCATACTTAAAATTTTAGATACCGACTATTATTATCTACCTCATTGATCCATTATGATAGTTTTAACTATTATTCGTTGAGGTAAAATGGCTTGAGTAACGAATTCCAAGCTCCAAATAGTTAAATGTGGGGAAAGGGAAATATGGCCAGAGGGAGAAGATAATCGTTCAACCATATCAGGAATATATGTCTATAATAGGGAGGCTGAAAGAATGAGCTCTAATACATCATTTGTGAAAATGAGTGAGCCAATTTAATGTTTTCATGGTATCACAGTTCACTACTACAAAGTGGATCATTTTGAGACAAAATTATACTTATCTTAAATTTTATTTTATTTTCATGACAAAAGAATTTGATTTTTAAATCCATCTCCTTCGAAATTTATCCCTAACCCTAATGGCATCAAGAGCATAGCGGCCATTCAAGGAAGTTCCTGGTATGTCTGGAGATGGAGGTGTGGCAGTTGCGGCCTCCACCAATATTCTCCTCGATGAAAAATTGAATGGAAAAGTCATGGATAATGTGAGCGAGATAATGTGCTCTTCTTGCAGAGAAAGGGGTTCGGCGAGGTTTATAATAAAATCTAAAATGGCGTGGAGGTGAAGGAAAATAATAATTATTTGGCTAAGGTAAGAGGAAGTTGTTGATTCAGATCCTGGTGTTTGGCATGAATGTTCTGGTTTTCAGATTTTTTTATGTCATGGTGCAAGACGGGGGTTGTGACGAAGGTCAGAGCTATTGTATTATGGATTTTCATCCCTTGGGTATGGGAAAAGAGCCCTGGAAGAAGCATCGTCGCGCATTCAAGTCCCGTTATGTATATATTCAGTTGCAGCTAAACAAGACGTTGATTCCAGAGGCTGTGGATGACGAAGGAATGTAGGCAAAAAGTGGATGATTTTTCTATTCTTTTTCAGCGGATGATTTTTCTGTTCTTTTTCAGGGATTCACGGAAGAAGGGATGCTTGAATCTGAGGCTAAGGCGCTCTATGTGGGTGTTAAAGGAGAGCAAGAAGTGCTCTCTCTGAGACAAATTGAGGTTTCGGATGCCGTGTGAATCAATCCAGGACATTGATGCGGCTTCCGCCACATAAAACCGCGGGGTTAGGGGCAAGATGAAGAAGATAGAGATACAAAGGAAAATGAAGATACAGAGGAACAAGAAGCAAGAGCGGGAGTGGAAGTGAAAGGGGACCTAGAAATCTCAATTGCTCTATCGGTCTTACTCTACAAGTTGACTGGTATGAACCGCTTACCAACAATATTCATTGGGTGGTATTTATTTTCCCTACAAAACCTATCTAAATATATCATCTAATTGTTTCTTGATGTTACCCTAATACCATATCATTATGCGCTATGTTTTCTTGTTTATTTTAACATAAACATGTGGAAATTGATAGTTTCCTTCGAAAATACTTTCACTGCTGTATAGGATATTAGATCCCCTGTTTTATGGAGATTATCCTGCTTCTATGTGTAGTAGAGTTCTTTCCCGGCTTCCCAAATTCACTGACGAACAGATCCAGATTGTGAAGGGGTCTATAGATTTTGTGGGTATCAACCATTATACCATGAATTATGTGGCCGATGATCCTCAGTTCTCAAATCTCATAGATTATTGGGAAGATATTGCAGTAAATGTTATTAATTTAATGATTCATCTATATCTCTGTTTGAATTCTAGATGATGCATTTATATTTGCAGGTGTAAGAGATGGAGTACCCATCGGTGAACTGGTATATAGTGGTTATATTTGATGCTTTTAAATGATGTTTCATATGATATATATCATATGCTTTTAACTGTTGCTTTGCAGATTGCTTATCAAACTCCGGTTAAGGCAAGTGGCAATCAAACTTTTTGCAATGGAATAGATAGGGTGAGAAAAACACCTTGGTGGTCTAATTTTTTCAAATCAATCAAGTACTTTCCTTCTTGAGATGGTTGTATACCATTTCTATGTAATTTAATTTAAATATGCCAGTTTATAAGGATTTCACTTAATACTTTATTGGTTTCTGCATCTTGCAGCCCTTATATATAAACCTTTATAAACTTTAATCTTGTTTTGCTATTACCAGGGAATATCTAGATAGATGTTCAATCCATTGCTTTTCTGTTATTGTGTGTGATTCTATTTACTTCATCTGAAGTGCTGAAAACTACAGAAAGCTGCCCACAAATTCTTCCCTTTTTCTTTTCACTTTGTACCTTTCTGTTTTATTACTAATAACACCCATGCATCATAACAATATCACTCTCTTTCCTTCTGAGGCTACTTTTCTCTTTAGAAGCTCTTCTTGTTATCTTACTAGAAATTTCTACTTTGCCAATGCAAACAAATAAAAACTAGAGAATACAATGGTTGTACTCCACAAGTGGATCAACGGTCGATTGTCAAAGGAAGGTGTTAAAACAAAAATATTACAAGATTCCACTTAAGCAAGGAAGGGATGGTTTCATTGTATTTATTTTCATCATACGTGTAGTCACTGTTTCCTATTTGTCTTTCCTAGTAATGTGATGGGCTTGCGGTCAAAGTAGTACTTTGTAGATCGTGACATATCTATGAGCCAAACAAAAGGTTAGTGAATAAAATATTTTTCATTTGTTTCCAAAACATTATTTATTTATTGCAATCGGAAGAATATAAGTAAGGAAAGCGTATTCAAATTCCTCTCAGTAATAGGAACAAATGGCTATCCAAAAGTCATCTTAATCTTAACCAATGACTAGAGAAAACAAAAATAGATGATAACCCGTTTACTCATAAATGGGTTATGAAGTCTATTGCCTGGGTCTGGACCAAAAGTCGACATGAATAAAAAACAAAGAAATGCTTTAGAGAGTGAGTAAAGTATTATCTCCACTTGTTTCGGGAAACGCTCCATCCATTGTGAAGACGATTCCAAAAAAGGCCATTGCCTTTTTGTAAGAGGCATTTTTTCATTCCAAATTATTTGTTTCAAAAACATTAATTTTTTATCGCAATCGGAAGAACAAAGGTAAGGAAAGCATATTCAAATTCCTATCAGTAATAGGAACAAATGGCTATCCAAGAGTCATCCTAGACTTAACCAGAACTGGAAAAGAGTAAAATGAATAGTAACCTACTTACTCATGAATAGAAAACAAAGAAATGCTTTAGAGAGAGAGAGAAAAGTATTACTGTATTAGTGCAATTGTTTTGGGAAATGCTTAGTCCATTGTGATTACGATTCCAAAAAATCCCTTTTCCTTTTTGTGAGATGAACTTTTTCATTCCAAATAATTCTTGTAAGGCTATTTGAAAGGATATCAACTCAAAAGTTAAGAATATAGCCTATCATTTGAATATGATTTATGGTGTATGACGTTCAAAATGAGCATGTACAGAGGAAAATTTCCATCCAAATGGATTTGAATCTTATTTGAGAATGTAGGAGATGAAAATTTCTGCAGAAGGCAACAGGAGTTACTCAAGCTTAGTGACTTTGACCAGCAGTCTTTGGTTCTTCTCCGGCATGGATTTATCCACTTTGAAGGAGGACAAATGTACTTTTTTTTTTTATGGTTAATAATGTGACCGAGTACTAGGATAGCTATTATGATATAAAGCAATTATTTGGTACAAGGGTTGAGCCCTGCAAATACATGCCCAATATCTATTGATAAAAAAAAAGATAGAAAAGAGAGGTCTAAACAACATGAAGGCAGAAGTTAGAAGAGAGATAAACTAGTATTCACAAAAGAAAAAGAAACAATGTGTAAAGTAGGACTCGTCAACCTTTGCCAACATCCTCCAACCTGTGCCAAACTTGGAGCTTTGGAGCAGGGTATGTTGATCCATAAAAAATAATCGAAAGCAGATTTTGGTCAAATATTTTAGATGAATGTCCTGAAATTCATACAAAAATTGGCTACTGAAATCCATCAAGAAACAGACAATCAATTTTGGTCAAATGTTGTAGTGGAGATAGAAGTGTATGTAAAATATGGAAGCATGCATAAACAATTGTTACAAGCTCAAGGTCATGAGTCGGATAATTGATCTCATAATCCTTGAGTTTGTAAGACTCAAAAGCTACAACACGGTCATCCTGCATCAATACACCTCCTAACCCATCCAATGAAGCATCTATGCAAATGAAGAAATATCTATGAGGATCCGAAACTAGTAGAATAGGTGTTGTTGTAAGGAAATCCTTCGTTTCCGAAGGCATTCTCACATCTATATGATCAAAAACACTTCTTCCATTTCCACTGAAGGGAAGTGATGGGATGTAGAATACGAGAGAAATCCTCAAAAAAACTCTTATAATAACATGTCAATCCCATGAAATTGCGCACCTCAGTTACATTGGTTAGCACTGGACAATCCATGATAGCTCTAACCTTGAAAGGATGGACTGCGATACCTTCCCCAGAAATAATGTGACCTAAATATTGAACCTCTGATTGAAATAATGCACACTTCTCTAGGTTCCCATATACTTGATGCTCTCTAAGACAATGCAAAACCTAGTTAAGATACTCCTCACGTGTTCATGAGTAAATAAAAATATCATATAGGAACACGAGCACAAAATAGTCTATAAATGTCCTGAATGCCCCATTCATCAAACTCATGAATACTGCAGGGGCATTGGTCATACCAATTGGCAAAATTGTGAATGCATAGTTGTCATATCAAGTGTGAAAGGATGCCTTGAAGATATTTACCTCCACAATCCTCGGTGATGATAACTGGACTTATGATCTATCTTGGAAAACATTGTAACCCCCTTCATCTTATCAAACAAATCATCTATGCATGGAAGGGGGTGATAATTCCTGATCATTACTTTGTTGGGTATCTCTAGTCCACACATAAATGCAAGGATCCATCCTTCTTCTTCACAAAAATAACTGGTGCACCCTGAGAAGATACACTAAGAGAAATTAGGCCCTTCTCAAGAAGGACCTCTAAGCGTAACTTGAGCTCATAGATCGGGGGTGGTCATATTATATGGCATACGTGAGATAGGCTCCACTCTAGGAACCAAATCAATATGAAATTATATCTCACGTGGGGGATGTAATCCTAGTAGCTCATTCAAAAAAACATCTAAAAACTAATGTAAAATGGGGTGATCATCTAGTGACGGTCCATGAGTATCATCCTACGATCGTTCACTAACTAGGATAGCATACAACCGACATCCACACCATGCACACCACTTCAGCTACATAGCAGATATGGTGCAAATAGAGATGGGTATTCTACCTCTAACTATCACCGACTCAACCCATAAATCATATGTAAAAGAAATAACCTTGTTGTAACAATCAACTCTAGTTACGTGTGTAGATAACCAATCCATTCCCAAGATAAATCCATATGAACCCAAGACAAGGATACGAAGATCCATAGTTGTGGTGAAGGGTCCTAGGTTCACTACACACTCCTTAACTAAGGAGTCTACCGAGACCTTGGCTCTAGAATCCTTTTCCACATCCCAACTAAGGTTCTACCTAAATGCCACCACTTACATCGCTCTTCTAATAATGGTGTAATAAAAGAACCAAAAGATCCATAACCAAACAATATAGAGGTAGGGATACCACTAATGCTACATTTAGTCTCTATCACTATCCCTTGATGCTCGCCTAGCGGTTCTTGATCTGCTACATAAATCCAATGGCTACATCTCATATCACCGACTATAGGCTCTTAAATAGGTGCCTTATCCTTATTATTAGGGTTTTGTGGACATTATTTTCAATGGTGTCCAAGTACACCCCATCTATAAGAACTGCCTCGGTCCCCTCCAATGAGATACGGCTCCAACAGTACTCTAGTTAGGAAAATTACGTAATAATTTTTTTGTTTTAAAAAGGTTTACATCCAGGGTAACTAACAACTAGGTTAAATATTTCTCGTTTATTAGTTCCACATAGCTCTAAGATATTGTAACTAAATTAAAAATTAAATACTATTAACTCCTTCCCAATCATTCAGGTTTAAATCCCCTTCTAGGGTTATCATTATCTCACCTTGTTTAAAGTGTCATTTATTTACTTAATATCCTAAGGCTAAGGTCTCAACTTACCCTAACCATATAATTAAGTTCAAATAATTTTAATCCTTATTATAGCATTATCTAGTTGTCCATGTATAAAATTAATTTAATTAATTCTTAAAGTCAAGCCCTTTATAAAATTCACTTATCTAAAGCAATAATGGTCACAATTTAATCCTAACCCTCTAATACCCTTAGGTGGCCCCATTCACAAATTACCCATACCTTTAATTTAAAACATAGTCCCAAAAATATCCTTAGCGAGGAACTCAGAGGATTGATTCCCCACCCTTAGATCGATTCATTTAGAGCCCTCAGATCTTTGTTATTCATTCTAACCCTAATAATCCTTATGAGGCATTCTTATTCATTCTTTTACCTGATTTTCTCATTTTCATTTTTGCAAGTTTGGGTGAAAGAGGAGGATGAAATCCATCGAAGGTTGTACAAATATCTAAGATGGATATACACACATTTTAGTTTTTATTTTGATTTGTATCCCTCTCCTAGGGTTTGACAAGGTTGTTGTTTTGTATTTGGGTATTTTTTGGAATTTACCCTATCTGAGTATGGCATTTGTTTGCCCCATTCTATTTCTGGTTTTAAATGGGGATATTTACACAGGTGTTTATATATATAAGCGGATTTATATAACATAAGACACAAAGTATAAGTTGTAATGGTTGTGGTTTTGGAATAGGGCATACTTGTGCATAGTGGTAAGGGTTTGAATGTTGTGGGGGCGCGGGGAGTGGAAGGGCGCCAACACCACTCCCACTCCATATTATATTATATGGGTTGGGGTGGGGTCAGCACCTCCCCCAACCTTTTTTTTGTTTCATTAACATACAAAGCAGGTCGTGACCATCCCATTCAATCCTACAAATTTTAATTTATAATATTTTATTTATTTATATAAAACTTGTTTTATAAGACATACATTTTAATTAATTTTTTTATATATTAAATATTATATCACAAAATATAATAATTTTATTCAATATTTGTTATTTGATAGGGTAAGAAATGGGATTATGGCTTCCTGGGGCAAAACAAAAAGATACAACATGAGAAATGCAAAGGAGAGAAAATAAATGACCTCTACTAGTGATTAGAGAGTCACAATAATAGTGGAGATCTAAGCCTAAGGACGATGCAAGAAAAAGTGACTCAAAATCAAAAATCTAGGACTTTCTACCGGCAACCAATCTAGAGCACTACGCATAACAATATGTTTTTGTGGTGGACCTCCGTCTAACCCCCATCAATAGTGACGGGAGGGAAATAAATCAAATAATGTTTCAATTCGTGCCCAAGGACAACTTTGAGCCTCCCCTTAGCTAAGTCAACCGCTTCACTCCAAGCAAAATCGTCAATTATACACACACACACACACACACATATATGTATATGTGTGTGTGTGTATATATATGTGTGTGTGTATATTGTGTGTGTGTGTATATGTACATATATGTATGTATGTATGTATATATATATATATATATATATATATATATATATATATATATATATATAGACATACATATATATGTGTGTGTGTGTCTATATATACACACACACACATATATGTATACATACATACATACATACATACATACATACATACATACATACATATATATATATATATATATATATATATATATATATATATATATATATATATATATATATATATATATATATATATATATATATATATCTATGTATGTATGTATGTATGTATGTATGTATGTATGTATGTATGTATGTATATGTGTGTGTGTGTACTGTGTGTGTGTGTATAACTATAACTACCATTTGCATATTTTGTTCTTCTTTAATTTAAACATTTTCTTGAGTTCAATTGTATAATGAAATGTAATACAAGAACTTATAAATTTCTACCTATTTATCTATGAGTAAAACTAGGAAACTATTAGATTTTCTTATACAACCCAATAAAAATAATAAGGAGGGTATTTTCACTATTTTAGAACTCAAGTACCAATTTTCTTTTCTTATAACATAGTATGATATTTTAACTATAATTTTAACATGTCAATATGTTTAATTTTACACTAAAACAAGAAAATATTTCCCTTCTTTCACATTAATACAAATGACATCCATTTCAAGAGAATAAACATTATTCAATGTAAGAACACTAATATTTTAAAATGAAAACGTATTACACTTTTGAGTCAAATATTTAATTTTGAAAATAAGATTTTTCCATTCCAAATAAGGATGGTTTCCATGATAAATCAAATACACTGTGTGATTTAGTTTACAAGTTTCAAGGGAATTCAATATCAAAACCATTACAACTTCACATGCCTCTTTTCCAACATGAACACTTATGTAAAAAACAATACAAATTAGTTTTACAAAAGACATTTACAAGAAGGTTAAGCTTTAAAATGCATGTTACAATCCCTCCACTTAGGTGGAGATAATATGAAAAAAAAAAACTAATTCCTTTTCTCTTGATCTTTCACAAAACAACTCTTCCAAGATAAAAATTTGAGCTCTACCATTTCTCCAAAATTCCAACACAACAAAAAAATAAGGGTATTAGGAAACACTTTCCACCCATCCAATAATCTAATGAGAAGGAGAACCTCCCTCCTCATTAGCCCCCGAGCCCCAACAATGAAGCAATAAAAGCTATAAGGAAACCAATTGAAACTTTTACATGGTTTCAATAATAATCATTCACACAAACTTTCAACACAATAATCACAATACAAAATAAAACAAACATATAAATTTTTTTCCCAAACACAAAGTCTCAATATCCAAGCCAAGAGAGAGAGAAGAAACACGGGGATCCACTTTTGCCTCCCAATGAATTAAGCTGCCACTTTAAAATCCTCCAAAGAATTCAAATCACATACCAACTAGACTCTTATTCCTCCCTCAAAACTCTTATGCCTTCCTCAACTCTTATGCCTCCCTTAAATAAACATACAAGATAAGCACAAATTTAACTTATCTTTAAAGGTGGGACACCCAACCCAACTCCCTCCCTAGATATGCAACCATATTTTTATGTCTCCCTCTAAAATATCCCCCTTTCTTTCTCCTACACAACCTAAAGGCTATTATATTCCCAAAACCAAAAACATACAACAATAATCCATTTACAACCATTTGCACAAAAAAATAGAAATAAAAATACATGGGTGAAGTCCCTACCTTACCACTACAAGAGTATTCAATCACAAGCAAGAGTTCCAAGATTTTCCAAGTCCCAATCAAGCACAAACCAACTCCCAATATTCCAACAAGAAATCTAAAAGCAAGATCCTTCAAAATGGAAGAATGAAAATGAAACATGTAATTCCATAACAATAAAATAAACTTGTATAAATAGAAAAAGGGAAGAGGAGGGTGAGGTGGCTCTATGTATGATGCCACTTCATTTCTCCTAAACTCCACATCACAAGGTCAACCCAAACCCAAACCTCAATAAATCGGTAGTTGAGGAAATGAAAATTTTTACACACACAAACTCTTACCCACACCTCTAAAGGACACACTTAAAAACTCATGTAATAAAGTGCAATAAATATCTCCTTTTACCTTACAAACCATATAATGGGGTATTTTTTGAACCCTTCACCCATAGGTATAGTTGGTAGGTGACCTTAAGAGGTGTGGGACAATCTTACTTGTCCCATAAGCCTCCAAAACGGCCCTTAAGATAAAATCCAAGTTTGACATGCAAGGTTAACTACACAACACTGAAAACCAATAAAATCCTTTCAAATCCAACATAAAATCAAGGAAAATATAAAAATTTAAATACCCCCTTTGGTTACATCATAAATTACATTAATTAATTAGGATTAATCAACTTAAATGGAGCACATTAACTAACAATAATAAAGGTGAATCACATTACTAAAATAATTCACATACTCACAAAATAATTAAAACAAAAGGGGAACAACACATTTACCCAATGTCACTTTTGAGGCTACCCCCAATGGGAAGATCCTAACAATATATTTACATTTAAACAACATACAAAACACAAATTTTCAAGGTGACCAGTTTCCAATACCTAAAATTCCCTCACTATTGGTCTCCTATCCCCTTTTTGTTTGTTTTGTTATAATTTTCTTGCAAAATTAGAACAATACCTCTCCAGCCTCATGGCCATATCAATGACATCAAAAAAATAAAACACACATATGCATATCAATTCACATCATCAAATATCATAACTAAATCATCACTAAACTCGAGTAATTTCACCAATTGTTCACAATTTCAAAATATTTCAATTCTATCAATTCATCAATCAACTACTAGATCACAAGGCTAGATAGATCATCTAACAAAATCTATGTATCAAAATCCAATATGTCAATACATATAAAAGGTAGTAACTATAGATCTTCATCAATACTGAAATTTCAATCCATGCATATAATCCACAATAGGAGTCACCACATGTCCATAATCAAAATGTTTATAATGTCTACCAAAATACTAATCAAATATAGTAATTTCCATCTATCAAAGTCTACTAATAAAATATGATAACAAAATGTATGCCTCCAATCCAAAGTAAGAAAAAATCATAGTAAGATCTATGTCGAAGAGGAGTGGGCACTACATGGCTAACGAGAATGTTCCTCCTCTTAATGTTATTTTGCAGGTGATTAATTAGAATGCTTCATCTCCTTGATAATGGATCCAACATAAAGGTCTCTAATAAAAATAATTTTCATGCAATATTATCCAAGAATATATTTTTAAATCATGGACTATTACAATAATAACCATAAATATTTAACTATATTTAATTAAATTTCTGATCTTCCCAGTTAGGGTCTTCCCATACACCATGGGAAGACCCTAACTATAAGTGTATATTGTGGCTGGAATATTATGTTGTGCCTTGTCAAAAAGAAAATTGAATTGTTTGTGATGGGTGTCATATGTTCCTTGTTGCCTAGGTGGTCAATGTTGTGTCAAGCTTATCGTGAGTTGTGTGTACTCCTTTTCGACCACCTGTGGTGTCATATAAACTTCAAGCAAGTAAAAAAAAATTCAATATTTCTCGTGTTGTATTTGTGTGTGTTTTTTTGTGGGTGTTACAGAATCTCCGATCCACCTATCAAAAATATATATAAATAAAATACTATCTTATTTCTAATAATAGAAATAAAGTTAATGTATTATAACAACCTTATTTATACTCTTGTTTTTAATTAAATTATATATTATATATTAACTTATAACTTCTATTATATAATAGAAATATATATATAATAAATATTTGTTATTTATAATGAAATCTTTATTATATCTAACTATACCATTAACAAATCGTTATGGTGAAATCACAAACACCTCGATTTCTATGCAAGTGAATGGTTGAGGAATTCAATTTGATTCATCAAACATGGAGTTATCCTAAAGTGTGGGACTTTAAAATCAGGATAACCCTCTAAAGAAAGTGAGCTTCATGTCCTATCCTAGTGCCAACTACTCCAAAGTTAAAAGAGTTGCAGATATAACGCTAATCAAATATTTCAAACGAGACAGAGATAGAAAAATTCATGGAAATTAAAACCTACTCTAAATGAAGGTGATGCATCAAGAAGGATGTTGAACAACCTACACAATAGACACAACACTACTAGAACCTTGCAATGAAATCAACAACAATACATAATAATCATACATGCAATGAAAGTTCAAAAGGATGCACTAAAACTTAGAATAGGGTTTGAAACATCCATAGATCTGATTTTATTGCTCTCAAACTTGATACAATACATCACATTTAGGGTCAAAGGCACAAAATTTTACATTAAAATATTCCAATAGGAAGGTTTGGAGTCTCCAAAAATATCATAAAGGCAAGAAAGGAGAGGGGGATGTACAAGATCTCAAAATATAGGAATAATAGGAATAATGAGAGAAAGGGAGAGAGAAAGATCTCAAAATATTACTTCAACCACCCAAAAATGCATTAAAATCACCTGCAACAATGATGGGTGCCATTGCAAAACCCATACCTCCATGTACCTTGCCTTGTTGGGGAAGAAAGGAAGCCCATACCTTCATCATTTTGGTAGGTGAGAAATCTGGAAACATTTCTCTAAAATGGTAGATTATATTTCCTCATTTTGAAATACTTAATCTCACTAAAATACACAAAACCTCCAAAAAGTCCTCATTTGTGTAAATGAAACTGAGCTTTTCCAAAAACTCATAGGTTGTGCAAATCTAAGCTCCTAGTCAAAAGTTATGGCCATATGAAGATGAGGGTGCCATCCTGTGATAAATGCGAGTGGTTGATCTTCCTTTTTAGAGCTTTGACCTGCGTGCATCGCAACCTTTGAAACCCAAAATTTCATACTTTTGGGATTCAAAGCTTTCGATATTTTGACTTCGGAGGTCACAGGTTATTGTTCATCTGTAATTTGGCTTGAGAGTTCTAAAATACCGAACCTCCAAAGTTTGAATTTCAGATTTCGGTATCCTTAAACACATTTTATTTAGCACTATTTAATTGGTTGGCCTGAAATTTTTTTCTAAAATTCTAAAAACCCTAAGTTTGAAATTCAGACTTAAGGTTTCCAACCTTTTGGTTTCAGGACTTTTGGGATTTTAGGGAATTCTGTGTTTCCGGATTTTGGGGTTCGGGATTTAGGATTTTAGGGGTTTCTAGTTTTGGTATTTCAAGGGTTCGAGTTTCAGGATTTTTCATCCATCTAGTCATCACATATATTTGAAATCCCGAAGTCTAAATTTTGTACTTTGGGTTTCAAACTTTTCCCTCCTCGCGTTACACTATTCATCTAGCGAGCTAGAATATTCTAAAATGCTAAAACCAGAATTCTTAATTTCAGACCTTTGTGTCTTTAGGCCTATGGCACTGTTCACCTTCCTAAGCTTTTGAAACCTCTAAAACTCTAAAAAACTGAACTCCAAAGTTTGGAGTTCAGGTTTCAGACTTCCTGCTCCTTTCTTCATGCTTCTTCCTACCGAGTCCCTGAATTTCATCTATGCCTACCTCCGAACGACCCCACCTCAAAGTCCAAATTTCAGACTTTAGTGATTCTTCATCTCTCAAACTCCTCTATAATGTACTTGTCCTACTTCATTGAATTTCTCAGCTCGAGCCCAAAATGTGAGCTCCCATGTCCAAATCAATCCTCCTATTTTCTCTATGCGAGGTCATGCTTTTCCAATTTTGCCGAGGGGAAAAATTAAATAACAAAAACCTAACCTAATAACTATTACCCATATAATCATATCACTATGTATCATATTTCATATATATATCATCCTTTATATGTCTTTCTTCTAAGTTATACAAATGTGGTATATAATATCTAATATACATTAATCCTACGTATTATCCATTGAATTTTACTATTTAAATAATAAACTAAACAAAGAAATTAGCACCATTTCCACCTACATGAACTATCTAAAATTATGTAAAATAATAAATTTATTTCCATTTATTCAACCACAAAATAAAGGTTGAGATGAAATTGAAATATACATATCTATATATAGACTCGTGACCACCTAACTTACCAACCGGGGTAATTACTCATCAAACCCAAGGAAAAACTTAGAGAGTAGTTCATCCCATATGACCCTTCCACACCTATCAATAGTCATTTGCTTGCATAATAATTCATGCACTTTATTCAAGTTTCATAGACTTTGACTACGGTAAAAGATGAGTTAACATTGTGAGTTTAGAAGTAGTTAGATAGTTGCAACAAATTTAAAATAAATGGAATGTTGGGAACTCCTAAATAGAGATATCGCTAATAGTCATCCTAAAAAAGAACCATTATGGGTTATATCCGCCTTACTCATGGGGATAGATCTGCGACCCAATTTCTCCTTATTTTTCTATATATAAATCGATTGATCTAGTCTCAAGTCAGTTGTATCTAAAGTAGTTTCAATGTATATGAGAGGGGATATTGTTTGACGCTGTATTTTTTAATTTATTTATTTATTGTGTTTTCTTTGTATGCAGGGGATGATAAAGAACATTAAGGATTAAGAGATGCTTCATTTAGGTGTATTGTTAAGTTTTATTGATTGTTTGCTTTTGTTTCGAGCACCTATAATACATGCTCAGTAACCTCTACAAAACCATCTCGCTATGGAGAAGGCTACCAATGCATTTTCCATGTTCTCTCTCTTTCATTTTGAATAATTGATTAATTGAATAAGACATTAAAACCGATATCCCACTCATGTCTTTGCAATATTTGTCTCATTCATTCTTCTTTGTGTTAACCTTGAGAGGATACAATAGTGGAGAGAGAATAGAGATTTGATATCTCTTATTATTCTATATTATTATCAGAAGCATGACACATATTTATAGGTATATTGAGTAAACAATATTCCCTTGAATGGATGGAGAAGATACAAACAAGAAGGAGAGAATAATGGAATAGATAGCAACTAGTCTAATAATAAAATAATGTACATAGACTATGCTAACATTCCCCTCCTTATTACATTATTCTTGCAAATGTAACCCCAAAAAATTTCAAATTTCACTTTTCCTAAGGATTTGGTGAGAATATCAGCTACTTGTGCTTATGTAGGACAATACTAGAGCTGAATGTGATGGTTCAAGACATGCTCTCGAATGAAATGACAATCAATCTCAATATGCTTTGTTCGTTCATGAAAGACTAGATTTTGCACGAGCTTCAACACACTCTGATTATCACAATAGAGAATAGGTGACTCTTTTTTAGGAATTCTTAGGTCATCCAAAATGCAACGTAATGATATAACTTCACACACAGCTCCTCATGCAACATAATATTCTACCCCTTTGGATGAGATAGAAACAATATTCTCGCTTCTTTCATTATCCACAAGATAGTCCAGATCCGAGATGAAATATGTATCCGGTACTTGACTTCCTATCATCAACACATCCAGTGTGGTTCGAGTCGATGTATCCCTATAAGAAGAATTGATCATTGTTCTTATATTACATAACATAAACATTGTTCCTTGGACATATCTCAAAACATGCTTTGTTGAATTCCAAAGTGACATTTGTTTGGCTCTCGCATGAATGTCAAAAGATAATCGAAAACATACCATAAATCTAGTCTGGTATATGTCAAGTAGATGAGTCCTCCAACAAATTGCCTATAGAGAGTAGCATCTACTTGAGGTGAATCCTAGAATCTTGAAAGTTGCAAGAATTTCTCCATGGGAGTGGATATAGGTTTACAATCAGACATTATGTACTTTTCAGGAGTGTCTTGGCGTACTTTATCTAGGAGACAAAAATGTGATGCTCCTTTTTCCATATTTCCAAGCCAAGACAATAATGTAGTAGCCCCAAATCTGTCATGTCAAAGGTTCTTTTGAGATCATTCTTCACAATATCAACTTGATCTTCCGAACGCCGGTGATCACGAGATAAGCTATATACAAAACAAGAATGACAATTTCTTTTCCGACCTTCTTTATATAAAAATTTGAATATGAGGGGCTACGAGTGAACCCATGCTATAAAATGTGATCGTCGATCTTGATATACCATGCCCTTGGAGCTTGTTTTAGTCCATATAGTGATTTGATGAGATGACATACCTTCTTAGGATGCTCTTCATCAACAAATCCTTTAGGTTGGGTCATGTACACTTCTTCTTTCAGATCACCATTTAGGAAAGCACTCTTGACGTCCATCTGCTGAAGTCTCCATCCTTTCTATGTTGTCAGTGTGTAAACAACACTGATGGTCTTGATCTTCGTAGTGGGCACAAAGGTTTCTTCATATTCAATGTCCTATTTCTGAGCATATCCTTTTTCTATAAATCGTGGTTTCTGTTTTTCGATGGATCCATCTACCTTATATTTAGTTTTTAAAACCCATTTTCAGCCTACGGGTTTCTTTCTTGTTAGCAGATCGACAAGTTCCCATATCTGATTTTTCTTGACTGAGTCAATTTCTATATCCATGGCTTCCTTATAATAAGATTGACTAAGTGTTTCAAAAAAAAATTATTAGGCTTGAAGCTATTAATTAGTGAACTCATAAGTGGAAATTTTACCTCATTTCTTGTTTGACTCCTTGTATTGAATCCGGATGATGTATCTGGGAGTTGTTGAAACTGTGAGTCCTTGATGGTGCTTTGTACCCACTTTGGATGAGAACTTGGCTACTTTTGATAAGAACTATTTCATTTCCATGTGGATTGATGTAGAGTCACATTCTCCAGTTCTCCAAGGTCAAAAAATAGCTCTCCTTGTAGCATTTCTTTTCCTTGAGTAGTCTCTTCTAGATCATTATCTGATTCAGAGACTAGTCGGTGAGAGGTGGTTGGAACTAGATCTTCTATTGATACTGATGAGTCAAAGGATGAATCGTCACAAACCATGTCTTGACTCTCGTATATTTTCTTTGTCTCAGGATCCATGAGATAGTATGCCTTTGAGGTAGTGTTGTAGCTAAGTAGGATACATGGGAGTGTCTTTGGCTCAACCTTATTTCTCTTCTGAGCTGGGATATGTATGTATGTTGTGTAACCAAATACTTGCAAATGATAAATTAATGGATTTCTTCCACTCCATACCTCTTATGGCATTTTATTTCTTAGAATCTTTTTCGGTGCCCTGTTGAAAAGATATATAGAAGTTTGTACTACTTCATCTCAATAGTGTTCCTCTAGCTTTGTTGTTGATAGCATGCTACGAACCATCTCCATCACTATGTGATTGCAACACTCAATTATGCCATTCTAATGGGGCATGTAGGGAGTAGTCAAATTCTTCTTAATACTGTGTTGGTTCAAAAATGACAAGAACTTATTTGATGTGAATTCCCCCTCGATCTAAGTGAAGTAGAAGAAGTGGTTTTTCGGTCTCTTTCACAACATAATGATAGAAGTTCTTGAAATATTGAAGAGCCTCACTTTTCTTCTTCCGGAAAAAACCCACATCTTATGAGAGTGGTAATCCATGAATAGTTATAAGTACTTCAATCCTGAAAACAAAGCAGATAGAGGTCCATTCAGATTGGTATGAACTACCTCCAGATTCTTCTTGGCATGGAAGGTGCTTACCTGAAATGGATTCTTGTGTTGTTTTCCTGCAAGACAACTAGGGTAAAGAGGAAAGGAACTAGAAAATTTGGGTAGTCCATGAACCATTGCTTTTGAACTCATTTAATGCAAAGAACTAGCTAAAAAGTGTCCATATCTAAAATTCAGAGTGCAATAGATTGTATTGTTGATGCAAATAAAGCTATTGTAGAAGATGAAACAATATCTAAAGCAAATAAATTATCTTTTAGAAATGCTCTAGAAATAATCTTACCTTGTTGAGATCAAACATGATTTGATGCCATTTTGGAAAATAAATTCTACCTTCATGTGATGATTCAATAGCTGAGTCATTGACAGGAGGTTGCTAGTCAATCTAGGAACATATAGTACCTTTGTAAGTGTACATTTTCATGGTCCATGCGGAATGGTGACATTTCAAATTCCTTCCGTAGTGTACTCTTTATCATCGGCTATCCAAATCTGATCACTAGTGGGTTGTTCGTCGAGTGAATCAAACAACTCCTTGTCACTTGACATGTGCTTACTTACAATGGAGTCTATCAGCTAGAATATCTTTGTGGGATGTGAAGTCTGAGAGACGAGTACAAAGTTCTTAACACAATGTGCTCCTTCGATGTGTCCTCATGATTCATTATCATGTCGGGCTGTGAGATGTCCCTTTTCTTTCTCCAATTTGGGACGTCATTTGATCTTTTGAAAATATTCATGCTCTGCTGTGCTTGTTTGAGTTGAAGACTCTTGTTTCAAGCTATTATACCAGTAGTGCTTAGTTTCGTTAGTGTTGGTTCTACAAAGTGACGACACCACCTCTTTGAATTTTGATCTTTTTGGTGTTGTTTTTGTTGTACTTGATTTGGCTTCTCTTGGGGACCCTTATGATTCTTCCGCCATGGTACAGCTTTTCAAAACAGGGATTTATCATGAGATTCTTCTTGGGATGAATTGATGGCCTCTTCCTGTTGGAGAAAATTCACAAATTTGTTGAATTCCACTATTTTTGTAGATACATTCAGTGTCATAACAAATACTCAGAATTGAGAAGGGAGTGCTCTCAAAGTGATTGGTACGAGAATTTTTTCATCCACCATTTCACCAAGTGCCAATAACTCTGATCACAACTCAACCATGTGATGTAAGAACTCCTCAACTTTCTCATCTGAACCCATAGAGAGGGTGTGCATCTTGAACTGAAGATGGAGAATCTTAGTCTAATTTTTGGCCTCATAAATGGTTGCCAACTCGTCTCAAGCCTCCTTTAGTTCCTCCACATTTCAAACATGTGGTTGCACATCATCACTAATAGTGAGCATTATCAACACTAGTGCTTTGGTACTAGCCATTTCATACTTCATTAATTAATCAGGGGTAGTGGGAACATGCACAGATCCGGTCACGATGCCCCATAATCCTTCAAACTGAAGGATTGTTTGCATCTTTGTTTTCCAGGCCACAAAATTGGGCCCTTTAAGCAACTGAGCATCGAGAGAGAAGCAACTTTGGAGTAGACATTTTAATAAAATAAAATAAAACTTATTTATTTATTTCAAGAGATATTACAACTATGACTCACTGATGTGAAGTACTAGCTAGTAGATGCTCTTGATATTCACATGCTGAGAGATGGTGATGATTGTTGGGGCATTCTTCTTCGTCTTCATAGTTAGCAATGTACCCACTTCTAGCTCTTCCTAAAGTTGATTTTCTTGGTAGATGACGTCGAAAAGGAAATATTCAAGAAGTACTCATCGAATTAGCTCTTCAAAGACTAGATTGCCGGTGTTATAAAGTTCATTTATCAAATCAAATTAGAACCCGAAGCTCTCAAGAGATTCTTCATGTGTTCTCTTGCTTGTGAGTTGATGTTCCGGCTATCAAAAGTTTTGATTGTTTCGTTTACGCTTGACATTTAATGTCACTTGGAGAGAATCCAAGTTTCTTCTCCAGACACTTTTTTAATTATATTAAGAGACTTTCAGGATTTCACAAAGACAAATTCTCCTCTCCTTTTTGTTTCATACAGTGATAAATGGAGTTCTTGCAGGGAAGAATGTTCCTCAAAAATGAGAACCTTTAACCTTCCACACTCCACACAGTTCTATCCACACAACAAGCAACTTCTAGCTTGTTCCTCCTCTATGTAGGTGTGAAGATCACGTATGCATCATAAGTTTGTAAAAGAAAAAATAAATATATATATTCTTTTCAGTATTCCCGTGCATTTTTAGGTTGAATGGTGTAGTAGAGAAAAAACAAAAAATTGGCCATGCATATGCTTATGCTCATATTTCCATGCAGGTTTTCTATTGGTTGCTGATGCTTTTGAATAACATAGAACTCCACTCCACACTTCCATGAAGGAGGAATTTGTCTCTTTTCAACAAAATCCTTAATGCAGAGTTCCTTTCCATCTTTGGAAAGTGTTGTACACACTACTAGCCTCCACCTAGGTTCTTTTCACGCAGGAGTGGTACACATATCATGAGACAATAAGATGATAATTTGCTAAAGAAAAATAGAGAATATTCTCTTGCATTGGGTGCTAAACCTCCACATAGAAATAAAAAGCTACGTTGGTTAGATCCCCTATAATTCTTCCGCGCAGGCCACTGAATCTCCTCCCACATGGCCACGAGTAGGAGAAAATTTTCACACTAGTGTTTCCTTTTACCTCCACACAATTTTTTCCTTCTATATGCAGAGACACAAGCAGATTATGGGAAATTTTCCAAAGTTTTTGTCTCTTGTCCATACAGGGTATTCACCCTCCAACTTTTGGAAGAATTATAATGCAACAATAGCATTCTTATTCTTTCCATGCATTTGAGGACCGAGACCACCATCT
The DNA here is from genome assembly GCA_018340775.1 of Taxus wallichiana var. yunnanensis. NCBI lineage: Eukaryota > Viridiplantae > Streptophyta > Pinopsida > Cupressales > Taxaceae > Taxus > Taxus wallichiana. Next base: position 837,478,354 of record CM031242.1, on the reverse strand, counting down.
CGATATAAGATTGAGATGCTAGAATAGTGGAGAGAGAATAGAGATATGATATCTCTTATTATTCTATATTATTATCAGAAGCGCGACACATATTTATAGGTATATAGAGTAAAAATATTCCCCGAATGGATGGAGAAGATACAAACAAGAAGGATATAATAATGGAATAGTTATCAACTATTCTAATAATAAAATAACGTACGTAGACTACACTAACATTCCCCCTTTATTACATTATTCTTGAAAATGTAACACCAAAAATTTCAAATTTCACTTTTCCTAAGGATTTGGTGAGAATATTAGCTACTTGTGCTTCTATAGGACAATACTAGAGCTAGATGTGATGGATAAATACGTGCTCACGAATGAAAGGACAATCAATCTCAATATGATTTGTTCGTTCATGAAAGTCTTGCTTCTACACGAGCTTCAACACACTCCTATTATCGTAATAGAGAATAGGTGACTCTTTTCAGGAATTCCCAGGTCATCCAAAATGTGACATAACGATATCACTTCACACACTTTGCTCCTCGTGCAACATGATATTCTACCTCTATGGATGAGATAGAAACAATATTCTACTTCTTGCTTAACTACAAGATAGGTCCAGATCAAGATGAAATATGTATTTGGTAGTTGACTTCCTATGATTAACACATCCGAGCGTGGTCGAGTCGACGTATCCCTATAAGAAGAATTGATCATTCTTCTTATATTCGATACCATAATTAGTTGTTCCTTTGACATATCTCAAAACATGTTTTGTTGAAGTCCAATAATATTTCTTTAGCTCCACCATGAATCTCGATAAATAATCGACAACATACAATAAATATGGTCTAGTATATGTCAAGTAGATGAGTGCTCTAACAAATTACCTATAGAGAGTAGCATCTACTTTAGTTGAATCCTATAATCTTGAAAGTTGCAAGCCTTTCTCTATGGGAGTGGACATAGGTTTTTAATCGGACATTCAACACTTTTTTAGGAGTGTCTTGGCATATTGTATCACGGGAGACAAAAATGTGATTCTCCTTTCGCCATATTTTGAAGCTAAAACAATAATGTAGTAGCCCCCAAATCTTTCGTGTCAAAGGTTCTTTTGAGATCCTTCTTCACAATATAAACCTCATCTTTCGAATCGCCGGTGATGAGAAGATCATCTGCATACGTATCTGAGAAAGAATGAAAAATTTCTTTTCGACCTTCTTTAAATACAAATTTGAATCTAAGGGGATATGAGTGAAACCATGCTATAAAATTTGATCATCGATCTTGATATACTATGCCCTTGGAGCTTGTTTCAGTCCATATAGTGACTTGATGAGACGACATACCTTCTTAGGATGCTCTTCATCAACAAATCCTTCATTTGGGTGATGTACACTTCTTTTTCAAATCACCATTTATGAAAGAACTTTTGACATCCATCTACTAAAGTCTTCATCCTTTCTATGTGTTAGTGTGCAAACAACTATGATGGTCTTGATCTTCATAGTGGTTGTAAAGGTTTCTTCATAGTCGATGCCATATTTCTAAGCATATCCTTTTTCTACAATTAATGCTTTATGTTTGTTGATGGATCCATCTACCTTATATTTAGTTTTAAAACCCATTTGCAGCCTATGAGTTTATTTCTATTGGGAGATTGAAAAGTTCCCATGTCTGATTTTTCTTGGTGACTGAGTCAATTTCTATATCCATGGCTTCCTTCCAATGAGATTGACTGAGTGTTTCATGAACATTATTAGGCTTGGGGATATTAATTAGTGAACTCATAAGTGTAAATTTTACCTCATGTCTTGTTTGACTCCTTGTTTTGAATCCAGATGATGTATCTGGAAGTTGTTGCAAATGTGAGTCCTTGATGGTGCTTTGTACCCACTTCGGATGAGAACTTGGCTGCTTTTGAGAAGAACTGTTTCCTTTTCATGTGGATTAATGTGGAGTCACATTCTCTAGTTCTCCAAGGTTAAAAAATATCTTTCCTTGCAGCATTTATTTTCCTTGAGTAGTCTCTACTAGCTCATTATCTGATTCAGGGACTATTCGGTGAGAGGTGGTTAGAACTAGATCTTCTATTGATCGATGAATCAAAGGATGAATCGTCACAAACCATGTGATGAATCTTGTATATTTTATTTGTCTTAGGATCCATGAGACAGTATGCCTTCAAGATAGTTTTGTGCCTTAGTAGGATACACAGGAGTGTCTTTGGCTCAACCTTCTTTCTATTTCGAGTTAGGAGATGTATGCATGTTGTGCAACCAAATACTCACAAATGAGAAAGTAATCGTTTTCTTCCACTCCATACCTCTTATGGCATTTTATTTTGTAAAATATTTGTTGGTGCCCTGTTGAGAAGATATACATATGTTTGTACTAATTCAACCAATTAGTGTTCCTCTAGCTTTGTTGTTGATAGCATGCTACATGCCATCTCCATCACTATTTGATTGTGATACTCAATTATGCCATTCTTCTGGGGCATGTAGGAGCAGTAAAATTCTTCTTAATATCATGTTGGTTCAAAAATTCCAACAACTTATTTGATGTGAATTCCCCCCCTCGATCGAGCGAAGTAGAAGTGTTTTTTTGGTCTCTTTCACAACACAATGATAGAAGTTCGGAAATGTTGAAGATGCTCATTTTTATTCTTCAAGAAAACACCCACATTTTATGAGATTGGTCATCCACGAATAGTTAGAATTACTTGAGTCCTAAAAATGAAGTAGTTATAGGGCCATTCAAATCAAGTATGAACTACCTCTAGATGCTTCTTGGCAAGGAAGGTGCTTACTCGAAATGGATCCTCGTGTTATTTTCCGCAATACAACCAGGGTAAAGAGGAAAGGAACTAGAAAATTTGGGTAGTCCATGAACCATTTCTTTTGAACTCATTTAATGCAAATAAGTAGCTGACAAGTGTCAATATCTAAAATGCAAGAGTGCAATAGATTGTATTGTTGATGCAGATAAAGATATTGTAGAAGATGAAACAATATCTAAAGAAAATAAATTATCTTTTAGAAATGCTCTAGAAATAATCTTACCTTGTCACGAGATCAAACATGATTTGATGCCATTTTGGAAAAGAAATTCTACCTTCAGGTGATGATTCAATAACTGAGTCATTGATAGGAGGTTTCTAGTCAATCCAGGAACATATAGTACCTTTGTAAGTGTACATTTTCGTGGTCCCAGAGGAATGGTGACATTTCCAATTCCTTATGCAATGTACTCTTTAACATTACCTATCCAAATATGATCACTAGTGGGTTGTTCATCGAGTGAATCAAACAACTCCTTGTCACCTAACATGTGCTTACTTGCACCTGAGTCTATCAGCTAGACTCTCTTCATGGGATGTGAAGTCTGAGAGACGAGTAAAATGTTCTTACCATAATGGGCTCCTTCGATGTGTCCTCATTTTTATTATCATGTTGGTCCGCAAGATGTCCCTTTTTCTTTCTCCAGCAGGGACGTTATTTGCACTTTTGAAAATCTTAACACTTTGATGTGCTTGTTTGAATTGAAGAACCTTGTTTCAAGCTATTGTACCAGTAGTGATCAGTGTTGTGAGTGTTGGTTCTGTAAATGTGACACCACCTCTTTGAATTTTGATCTTTCTGTTGTTGTTTTGGTTGCACTTGATTTGGATTCTCTGGGGGACCCTTCTAATTCTTTTGGCCATGGTATGGCTTTGAGAACAAGGATTTATCCTGAGACTCCTCTTGGGATGAATTGATGGCCTCTTCCTACTACAGAAAATTCACAAGTTCTTTGAATGCCACTGTTTGTTTAGATACATTTAGTGTCATAACAAACACTCAGAATTGAGAAGGGAGTGCTCTCAAGGTGATTGGTATGAGAATTTTGTCATCCACCATTTCACCAAGTGCTAATAACTCTGATCGTAGCTTAGCCACGTGACGTAAGAACTCCTCAACTTTCTCATCTAAACCCATAGAGAGGGTGTGCAGCTTGGACTGAAGATGGAGAATCTTAGTCTGATTTTTGGCCTCATAAATGGTTGTCAACTTTTCCCAGGCCTCCTTTGGTTCCTCCACATTCCAAACATGTGGTTACACATCGTCACTGATACTAAGCATTATCAACATTAGTGCTTTGGCACTAGCCATTTCATACTTCATTAATTCGTCAGGGGTAGTGGGAACATGCACAGATCCAGTCATGATGCCACATAATACTTCAAGATGAAGGATTTTCCACATCTTTGATTTCAAGGCCACAAAATTGGGACCTTAAAGCAACCGAGCATCGAGAGAAAAGCAATTTTGGAGAGAGACATTTTAATATAATAAAATAAAATATATCTATTTATTTCAAGATATATTACAACTATGACTCATTGATGTGAAGTACTAGCTCGTAGATGCACTCGATATTCACATGCTTTGAGAGACGGTGATAATTTTTCAGAATTCTTTTTCATCTTCACAATTAGTAATGTACCGGGCTTCTAGCTCTTCTAGAACCCGATTTTCTTGGTAGATGACATCGAAAAGGAAATATTCAAGAAGTCCTCATTGAACTAGCTCGTTGAAGACTAGATTTCCAGTGTTCCAAAGCTCATTTAGCAAAGCAAAGTAGATCCGGGGCTCTTAGGAGCTTCTTCATGGTGTTCTCTAGGTTACAAGTTGACGTTGCGACTTTCAAAAGTCTCGATCATTTCATTTACGCTTGACATTTAGCGTCACTTTGAGAGACTCCAAGTTTCTTCTCTAGACACTTTTTTAATTATATTAAGAGACTTTCAGGATTTCATGAAGCCAAATTCTCCTCTCCTTTGTGTTTCATACAATGATGAATGGAGTTCTTTTAGGGAAGAATGGTCCTTAGAAAGGAGAAAATTCAACCTTCCACACTCCACACAGTTTATCCACGCAACAAGCAACTTCTAGCTTGTTCCTCCTCTATGTAGGTGTGAAGATCATGCTTGCACCAGAATTTTTTAAAAGAAAAAAGAAATATATATATTCTTTTCAGTATTCCCATGCATTTTCAGGTTGAATGATGCAGCAGAGAAGAAACAAAAAAATTGGCCACGCATATTCTTATACTCATATTTCCATGCAGGTTTTCTATTGGTTACTGATGCTTTTGAAAAACATAAAACTCCACACTTCCATGAAGGAGGAATTTGTCTGTTTTCAACAAAATCCTTCAAGCAGAGTTCGTTTCCATATTTTGAAAGTGTTGTACACACTACTAGCCTCCACACAAAGTTGTTTCATGTAGAAGTGGTACACATAGCAGGAGAAAATAAGATGATAATTTGCTAAAGAAAAATAAATAAAATTCTCTTGCATTGGGTGCTAAACCTCCATACAGAAAGTCGAAGCTATGTTGGTTATATCCCCTAGAATTCTTCCATTCAGACCACTGAATCTCCTCCCACCGGCCACGAGTAGGAGAAAATTTTCACGCTGGTGTTTTGTTCTACCTCCACACAGTGTTCTCCTTATGTATGTAGAGAAACAAGTAGATTATGGGAAATTTTCCAAAGTTTTTGTCTTTTTTCCACGCAGGGTATTCACCCTCCAAATTTTGGAAGAATTAAAATGAACAAACCTTCTTGATCCATTCTCGGAAAATAAATGAATTACTTCCCTTTTTAATTTTTTTTTCTTTTTCTTTGTTTCATTTATAGTTTTTTTCTAAATTAAATTCATATTATGTATATTTTGGAATGATTCATATTTAATGATAAAATAATTAACCAATTTTAAATATATTATCAATCCTTGTATATATATCCTATTATATATTATAATAGTTATGTAAATATATATAGCTATAATGAAATTCATATAGTTGATTTGAATTGTTTAATTTAAATACAAAGTGTATTTAAATTTATATAGTCTATATATAACTTCTAGGTTACTTAAATTTGCACCATTATATTATATTCCAATAATATTACAATGCAACCTATAATAATGTGTTAATATATGTATCAATGTATATATTTATACATAGCTCAAGGTGAATTTTCAAACATCCAAGATAAGCTTTTATAAATCAAAATTTACATTCTACAAAAAAAAATCAACTTATCCAATTAAATTTTCTTTTCATATCAAGATTCACAATTTGCACACCTTCATTTACTACTATGCTTGTAACCCTCAAATCAACTTTTCTTCACATTCAAGTAGAATAACATTACATTGGTCCATAATGAGTGTAACAATAGGACTTTTTATTTACAACAAGGGGAAAAATATTACACAATTCTAAATGGTTTAATCAAATGACAAACTTCCATCTTGTAAGCCTACACCCTTCCATAGAATCAAACTTGCAACTCCATTCTATAGATATGCAACTCTTCTTTTCTCCTCCATCTCCAAATCACAATAACCAGGAAAGAGGTGTAGTCAACTTTGTCCTCACAACCTCTTCTAATGAGAAGAGGAAGTCAACCTTCTCATTGGCCCTCGAGCACCTAATAGAGCAATAGAGGATATTGGACAACCATAACAACATCTTTAAAGGATTCAACATAACAAAACTAATTCCAATGTTAGGAAATTAATTATTAGTGCTCACATTATTTATGTTCTTATGATATTTACCATGTGGTGTAATGAACACAAATTTCCTCCACAAAACCCAAGATAAAACCCAATAATTAGTTAGGAAAATTTATTGATTTTTTTGTTTAAACAAGTTTAATAGGATAATTTTCAACTAGATTTAATTATTTCATGATTAATAAATCCTTTATTTTAATTAACAATTAATTATTATTATTTAATTCAATTATTTCAGGCTTAAATCCCCTTCTAGGGTTCCCGTTAATTCTCATTAATTAACTCTTATAGGCCATTAGTTAAGATACTGCTGACAAGTTTTTCACTTGTGTAAAAATGGGCAACTCGAAACTTCATTACGATGGATGGCATTGCTGGAATGGACCTAAGCTAGGGGAGGTTCTTTTGGTTTAATATCTGTTCCATTGCATTAAATTAATGATTACATGTAATTTACAACTATGTGTGTTGTTACAAAATGTAACAAATTACATAGTCTCCGTAATTCCATGTTTATCTTCAAAGAAGAGAAACCAAAAATCACTAAGGAAAAATGTATTAGCTTGATGAAGACCAAAATTACAAAATAAGTGGAGTGTTAATTTTTGGAACAACAGATAGTGTTGCATATTACAGTAATTGAGAGTTCGTTACTAAACTTGCAGGTATTTTAAATTTCTTTCCTTCATGATTAATTACATCCAATTATGTTATTGAGTGTTTAGTTCATTATAGAATCCATAAATAGAACTGAAATGCGTAAAGAAGTACATAACACAATTCCAAAATTTAATGTTTTATTCATAAAAAATTTCAATGTTCACCACACAAGCCGTGGGATGTAACTAAAAACAATTCATAACTACTAAAGTAGAAGGTACACATGCATAAAAATAAAATTGGAGGATTATGAAAATCCCATCATTGCTTTGGGTTCCACTCATTTCCATTGTTGTACTTCATGCTTCAACTTTACCCCATCTTCATCATTGCTATCCATATTGGCATTTTTACTAGGAAATAGAAAAATAAAGATTATCAGTCATGAGCTCAAGGTTTTGATCCATATTCCTGTAGTATCTAATTTCGTGCAAATGGATCTCTTAACATCAAGAGGTATAAGTTACAAGAAATACAGTGCAAAATTGAACACAATAGTATTCTACATTAGCACATATGACTCTCACAATCATTTTAGAGAAGAAAGATAAAATAAGAAAACTATGGAACATAAGAGAGGAAAAAAAATCCTAATATTTTCTAACTAGTTTATTTAAATGTGCAGGTACAAGAAGTAAAAGGAAATAAACATTAATTGTTGTGTTTGAATATCAAAGGAAGTGTAAATAATTATTTTTATCCACTTCATATTTTTGGTAGAATAGCAAAATTAATCATACTTTAGAATTATTTGGAGAAATGGAAGATTTTTAATTGCATAAGTCAAGGATACGAGATCAAGATATCATCAAAAGTATGTTACGAAATAAAGTGTAGTTGCTCAATTTAAGTATTAAGCATGCTTCAAGGTAGAAGAATTCATTCATATCTATTACAATGATCAAAGTACAAATTCCAAGGGCACAATATTTTGAAAATAAAATCAAGTACAGTTTTAGATGAAATAAAGTACACTTATGTAGTGTGAAAAATAAGATTGTAGTCTCATACTATCCCCAAAGCTATTGTCTACAAGATAATATCATCATGTGAGCTAAATGATTGACACAGAAGGAGTATTTTAAGGACATAGTAATGAGATTTACTAAAACAATGCATAAGGGGTGAGTTCAGTAGATAGTAGAAGAAGAAGCCAAGAATTTCCAAATAGTTACAACATAAGAGAATACATCCTGTGTTGATCAACTACAATTATGTCATACTGATCAAGATACAAAAGTAAAAAGATATCAGAGTTTAAGAGAATTACAGTCAAGTGCAAAGTGTCTAGCAAAGTACATATTGGAAGTTACAAGTCATAAAGATATAGTATGAATAACAAAGCTTGAAAGGAATTATGCAAAGTAAGCATCAATCAAGCATTAATGGAGTTGTGATTATAATGAGATCTAGATATATTTTTAAGAAATAAAAAGTTTAAGTAGAGTATGAAGTAACAGGAACTCATATTAAAAATAAATATTCATAGTATAATGCATCTTAGAACATCCCAAGGTCACAAATAAGGTAAAGATGTTTACAGATGAACATAATAGTCATTGATTTCAGAAGGTAGTAATAATTACAAATGGGAACAAAAATGATGATATTCGTTTCCAAGTAATTCAGACCGAGACAAACTACATTATTCACATATTACAAAGCTTAAAAGTTAAAGTGGATGATACATTTCTACGAAACATAGCATACAAGAAGTATAAATCATTTTTACAAATCGAAGGGGGTTTCGGCTCAACAATAGAGCTAATACGGTTTAGAGCCCCTACAGAGCATCGAATAAGCAATTTTTTCATTTTTTTAGAATAACTACAAAACTTACCATCTCATCCAGAGCCAAGGAAATACATAGTTTAGCAATAAAGAGAACTCATAATCTATATTCAAAGCTAAAAGATTGAAGATAAGCACAAATGCAAAGGATCACTGGCCATAAATTCTTCACCAAGTTCGAAGAAAATGTAAACCCCGATTATAGTTATCTCAAATCAATCTTTAACCATGGTTCAAAATCAATGAACGATATCGGATTATATAAAAATCAATGGTGTGACAATCACCAACCATATTAATTACAAGTTTGAAACCCTAACCAAGGGTATAAAGTATAAAGGACAAAGAATCAAGCAAAATAGATCAACGAGTCCTCATCAAAAGGAGGTAATTGAACTGTAATCCCAATCTTAGCCAAGGTTAGTAAGTTTTCCACCAACATTCCATGGGGTGATTACACGTCAAAGGGGATAGCCCCATGATTAATAAAATCATTTCATTGACCTTGGTTCAAGATATAAAAATATATGTCAAGAAAAATGAAATACCAATAACCAATAATAATGTAATGATAATTTAAAAGGAGGGTCGTAAATATATTATGATCATAAGAAAATCAAGAGGGGCCCTTTTCAAACATATGATTTTTTTAATCAATTATATGCCGACAAAATCAAATAAGACTACATTACCTCATATTTTCCAAAAACATCCTTAATTTCTTCAAAAGGTGGCCAATGCAAGAATAATATCAAGAAAGTGTAGCATCAGGGTGGTCCCCATAGAGAGGAGGAGAGGAAATTTTACCATGCACAGGAGATGATTCTTGCATGTGCATCCAAAAGGAAGAATTATAAAATGCCAAGAATATAATTCAAAGGATAAAACACTAAGGCAAATGTCACATCGATTAGTTGAAGAAAAGTTTCATGTATTGGAGAAGACTTGCTCATCAAGTAAATATTATTATTAACCAAGTTATTCATCCCTTTTCAATTTAAAAATAGATCAGCAATCTGCAGGTTTGACTGAGTTTTTTGTAATCAAGGCTATTAATGCCTTATCATATTAACATGGCTATTTTATTCCATTATTTATTCATGATAAAGGATAAAAATAATATGCATGGGTGAGTACATATTTTAGCCTATTTTTAGAATGGGATGGGTGAATAATATTGCTATATATTGTGTGCAATTGCAAGGCACAAGAATGAGGACGTTTTGGACATAGGAGTGCTAAAGCATATTTTGCCATATTTGCCCTTTGAATGAGAATTGATTTCTGCCTTTCCAATTATTTCCATTGTTTTGCAAATCCTATTAATTATTGTGAACATCAAATTTTCTCATTAATCATCTTATCTTACTACAAATTTAGTAATTTTGGCATAATATTAGTGTGCATGTTTTCTTGTTGTATTGTTGTGATTTATTCCCTCAACACACCAAGTGTTTTTCCTTAATATTCTAGAAAAACTATTAGTTCGTGTATCCGTAATCCACTCTCAAATTTATTATGTATGTACTCAGTCAAATCCCTCAACAATTTTGGTGTATCATCCCCATTTTCAATTTATTTGCAGTCATCTTTTTACCCTCAAAACCCCTTAAAATTATTTTAGAATACATAAAAAGGAGGCGGCCTTGATACGAGAGACTCACCTCAACAATAGGTATACATATTGACCTTAGGTGTCTCCATTGTATCTATGAAAGAGAGATATCTAGATTAATATTAGAACACTGCATTCATCTCTCTACAGAGTGCACTTTCGAGAGATAACAATATTTGGCACACCGGGTGGGAGTACGAATAAAATCCGCATGTAAATTACAACAAGTTATAGTCAATTTAGAGAAAAAGAGAAGTCACTTTTTGATTAATAGGCTGTAGAAATTTATTTTAAAGATCAAAATATTTATTTGGAAACTCCATTAAGCAATTTTGGACTAGGTTTTCACCATGTTCCATGCCTAAAGTGATTACGAGATCATCGGTAAGACGAAATCCATTTGAGTTTATTTCTTTACCTTTTAATTCTATAAGAAGAAGAAGATTTGGTAATACCCTACCTTATAATAGGCATGGTTTTGATAACCCTCATGCTAATATTCCTTCACCACCTATTAATCTCTTTGTTCAAATTCCAATTATTCCAATGGATATTCAACCACCTAGGAATTTTGTAACCTTTACTAATGGAAAATCTTTAGTAATTCCAGTTTTGTTATCCCCGTTTTGAGTTCACGACGAAACGATAGGATAACCCCTACAAAATTTTTGAAGTGATTTTGCATTATGATCTCTTTTAGAGAAAATCGGGTTTTCGGGTGTTACTAACAGCTTGACATAAGTTTTAACATGCTTTATGTCTTATGTCCTCCGAAATCCGAAACCCGCCTTGTAATGAGAAAATCCTTTGTAATCGGGTTTTCGGAAATTCAACTGATCGGAACATACTTGAGTTAAAACATGCTTTGTGTTGCTTGATTTCCGAAACCCGAAACCCACCTTGTGTTAAGACAATCCTTAGTAATCGGGTTTTCGGAACTCTAAAGCATCGGAACATCCATGTTCCAAAACATGTTTTATGCGCCACGTTCTCCGATTCCCGAAGTCCGCTCAATCCTTAGTAATCGGGTTTTCGGAAGTTCAATGCATTGGAACATTCATGTACCAAAACATGTTTTGTGCTCCATGTTTTCCGAAGCCCGAAACCCGAAACGCACTAAATCTCCTCGTGTCGGGTTTTTGGACTCCTCCAACACGCTGACGTGGCGTTCATGCCGAATGGTTGGTGAGTCGGCACGTGCCGAGCTGGAGCGTATTTATTACTAATTTTCTTATAAATACGTAAAAATCCACGTCATTTTTACCGTTCATATTTTTAATTCATGGATTTTTCGCATGCTCTTCCGCTCCAAAAACCCGCAAACTCGCGTTACCAGACTGGATCGTTTGTTTTCGATTTTACTTGTCTCGAATCGAAGGTATTTTTCGTTCCTTCTTTATTCTTGATTTCTCTGGATCGACTGCGTATATTTTCTTTCCAATTTCTTGCCAGTTGTTGAGGGTTTTTCTTCCTTCTTCGTTCTGTATTATTTTGGAAAGGGTTTTGGGTTTTAGGGTTTATTTTCTTTTGAGATTATCAATTGGTGCTGTTCCTTCCAAATTCCAATTACTTGCATAATGTATGGAATATGAATAACAAAAAAGAAAGGAAGATGTGTATGTAGAAATTCAAAGGAAAGGCTCTGTTTTTGTTTCCCCGGATTTTGAAGTTTGTATTGCAGATTCAAAAGTCCGAAATACAAAGGAAGCTCGCGAGTGACGGGGTTTTTCAACATTCCGACCTCAACAGGTGGGTGCCGGGCACCTCCTAAGTTCCGCCATCCACAGTGGACGCCGGGTTTTCTTCAGGTTCCGTCATTAACAGCAAGTGCCGGGTTTTCCCCTATTTCCGCCATTGAAAGCAAGTGTCGGGTTTCGCCAAGACTCCGACATATCAGACCTGTCGGGTTCTCAAAGTTTTCCGATATCTTCTTCTGCATGTCGGGTTCTTCGCTTCTTCCGACGCCTTCCGTCAATCAGGTTTTTCAAAGTGTGCATGTGACATCTCCGTAGTTCCGAGCCTTTCTTCTTCCAATATTCTTCATGTCGGATCCTGGTTCAGTACAGGAGAAGGCCGAAAAATCTAGCAGGATGAAATACAAATTTAAGAAACCAGAATCCCCGTCATATATCGACTGTAATTATGATATCAGGGATACCGAGATGGCAACATAGATATGGACGATTTTGGAACAGGTGAAGAGTTCTTCTCAAACCCCATGGATGGTGGCTTTAGCTAATAGTGGCTTGCCCCTTGCAGCGGGCTTCCCTATGTCTGCCCAATGTCCAGAGCTTGTTTTGGCGTGTGCATCCAGCTACGACTCGGCTTCTCGGTCCGTAAGGAATCAGGCTGGTGAAGTAGTTATCAAACTAGATGGGGCTTATTTGGATGATCTCCTGAAACTACCAAATTTTGAAGAGTATGGAGCCCTAGACATGAAATTGGCTCAGAAGGCCTGGGACAGTAACCAGGAGAATTGCATTAAGGATGTTAATAAGAAGTTCTTGGTTAAGGCAAAACCAGTAATATCTAGATTTCCAAGAACTATCCCTAGATCGGATTTCATCCAAGAAATCAACGATATTATCACCCTACTGAGCCGGGTTTTTGGCTTGCCGGAATCAAATTTATTTCATGGATGGATGTACCAATTTATGGTCACCATCAGGAAGAACAAGCAAGGGATTGACTGGGGGACCCTTATCAGTGATGAAATTGATTCCCAGATGACGACGGTCCTGTCAACCGGAAAGTTTTATATGTTCTCATATGTGGCCTATGCAGCAGCTGGGATGAGGAGCTATCCCGGGCTGGAGACTAAAGGAAGCAGAACCACAAATCCAGTCTATAAGTATTATCCTCAAATAACGAAGAAGGGGTCCAAGGATCACTTTAGGAGGGTAAATGATGCCTTTTTCTACGAGAACATCTGCCAGCTGAACCCAGGGCTGAGAAAGACAAGGGTCTCAGACGAGGCATGGGCTGAAGTATCTAAGTGGGGATGTATCTTCTTGCAGTTCAAGAAGTTTACCTACCTTCGAACGGTCATGTACTCCGGAGAACCTTTCCGTCTGCCTCGTTATCCCGGCGATAGATTGATACTAATAGAATTGGTCAGACAGTTATTGGATTTCCACAAATTTCAACAGAGCAAGCATAAGGCAGCTGTATCCTTCCCAATTTCTATTGGGAGATATACTTGCTCAACAGCGGCAAAAGCTAAAAATGTCGAATGTGAACTCCAGGAGAAATTAAAGAAGCATATGAAGTCTCGGGATGGTTTTGACATCCGAGGAGTACTGAGAACTTATGGAGCCCTACATCTGCACAGGCCCGACATTGAGGATATCTGGGTGGATCTGCGTAACGAAGTTGCGGTTCGCAGAAAAGATCATAGCAGATTAACTATTGATGAGATTCAGACGCTAGAGATTTCTGATTTGCCAGATGGTATAAGGGACAATGAAAGTGTGTTAGATATGTCCTATGATGGGCTTAATGAAGATCGATACGTTTTCCCGCCTATTGATTGGTTGGCTAGCGAAAAATCCTCTATCACCGATAGGTCAGCCCTAATTCTGGCTCGTACAAAGAAATGGCTCTCTTCTTGGGGCATGAATTTTAAAGATGACAAGTTTCCAAAATTGGCTGCTCCTGAGGCGGGGCCCTCCAAAAAGAAGAAGGACAAGGAGTCTACTGGGGGGTCTATAAAAATCAAGATTCCCAAGAAGAGGAAAGAAAGACAAATCTCTTCAATTGTCTCTCCAACTCAAACGGTGGATGTGCCAGAATCACCAACACCACCAGAAATAGGAGAAATTAATTTGGAAGAAGGAGGAAGTCAGCCCTTGACTTCACCATTTGCTGATTGCTCAACCGAAGAGACCTTATCTGCGCAGTCAAGGCTTTGGAGACCCGAATCAGTGCCTCCCTCTCAACAACCACTTCAGCCTCTTCATTCCCCATCCACTTCTTCAAGCATAGCCAATATTTTCTGGGCTCTCACCCCTTTCTACTGGAATCCAAGTGATCACCAACACTCCCCACAACTCGTGCCTTTATTCATTGCACCTACTACCATGTTGACTCACTGTTCCCCCTCCGATAGTAGAATCTGCTCCCCTTGAGAGTAGAATACCAGTGCTACTACAACATTGGCAGTTTCCTCTGATACACCACAATGGCTACTCGAACAAACTCCGAGGAAGAGGAAAGTGATTGTACCCCTACCAGCCTTTGATTTCAGCTCACTCAAGGCTTCTACTGCGAGATCAGCCAAGAAACCCAAAACAGTTTCAAGGGTTTTGGTAGATGCTTCAGGAGATAAGTTCGCAGAGATTGCCACTCCCTCAGCTGACAAAACTAGGGATGATGTAACAGCTGCTGATTATCAGATCACCAAGGTGGCTCTAGGGAAAGTAACAACAGAAGGAGCGCAACAAGATGCACGGGCTTCCATAGACGTGCTGTGCCAAAAGTTGAAAGAAACAAAGGTCAGCAGAGATGAGTTTAAGGAAAAAGTGGAGCAGTTGACAGAGGTTTTGATTAAACTCTCAACACCCCTGGAATCCATACCATCTGCTTCTGCTTCTGCCGGATTCGATTTCTCATCGGTGCCTACGATTGAGAAGATCGCTAAAAAGGGAAGGGTGGTTGATGAGTGGATCCAAAAGTTGCTCCAACGAGGGAAGGAAGTAATTCAAGACGTGGTGAAAGTTCATCAGTCCTTGGCAGAGATTCAAATTGGAGGAAGAGAAAGGAGAAGAATCAAAAGATGATGACTCGGATTAAGTTCCAACGTCCTATGACATTTCTATTTTTAGAATGTCATATCTTTTATTTCCATTTTGTCATTATTTTTAATTCAAACTTTGACTTGATCTCCTGCGTGAGAATCATGCAAAGCTGAAACTCTAGTTAGCATGCTACTTTTCAGGATCTGTTCTGTTTAAACTCTAGCTTCTTTTGTTATAAAAAAGGGATGCTTGTGCATTCTAAAGGGTCGAGAATTTTTGAAGCATTAAGAGGCTATTGGAAAGGAGAAAAACTTTGTGTTTTCTTTCAATCATTTTGAAGAATAGAAGTTGATATTGTTTTGCAGACTTTGTGTTGTGAAATATATCTTATTTAAGATATTGTTCTTATGTTCATGATCTTAAAGCTATTCTTTGCATAGAATCTCAGTGTTTCTAATTATCTCGGACACTATATCTGTGATCTAAAACTCGTATGATTATTTCGTGCTCTGTGTTTACTCGAAAGAAAATACGTTTCTCCCATTTCTTTTCTACCGTGCTTCTTTCACTGTAATAGTTTCTAACCTATTTCACGTACGAAAGCAATATCCTTGAATCGTGTGAATGTGGATTTCGGGATTTCATCCCAACCCCCAATGGTTAGATTAGTGTGAATATTGTATATATTATTTATGTGTTTTAGATTAGCAATAAACAGCAAGCCTCACTGTCTTTGAGGAGGGATTCAATCCCATGTATTGTGGTTGAACCTCATATTTTGTTTTGACAAAATATCCAACCAACAAGTTTATCATGACATTCCCAATGCTACAATAAAACGTTTACGTACTTTCACTAGTGAAAAAAGATTACTCCCATACAAAGACACATCAAAGACGTTTGAGCCCTTTGTGTTGTCCATAACATAACTCATGAGGATGTAGCTTTAAGACTTCTAGTTGCATCTTTTAAAGGGAAAACCTTGCAATGGTATAGAACCTTAGAAATTGGGAGAATAAGAACTTGGGATGAGTTGGGAGAAAAATTACTCAAGCATTTCAAGATCATTATAATCATTTATCCCTCATCAAGAAGTGTCTATAATTAAAAGAGCCCCTCATGAATTTATGGTCAGTTTTAATATCCATTTTGCTAGAACTTGGGAAAGAATTCCAGCAAGTGTCAAGCCTCAAGCTGATCATGCTTTTCTTTATTATCTTAGAGCCCTAAACAGTGATATTTCAACTATGATTTAGTCTATGGGAGGAGATACTCTCCCAACAGCTTATGATATTGTTATTCAAGCTGAAAACAACCTTATTCAAGCTAGTAAATTGGCACCAAGGCCTTCAATGCCTCTTATAGCAGATTTGTCACCTATTCTATAGCCTATTACCATTATAGAGCCTACTATTTTAGCTCCTTCAGATGATGTATTTAAATTTTGCAGACTATGGGTAATAAATTAACGTCAATTGAAAACAAATTAGCCTAGCCTAGTAGGCCATATCAAGCTCCTTATCATCAAAACTAGCAAAATCAATAGAATAGGCAGCCTTATCAGTAGAATCAGAATTATAGACAACAATATCATCCAAGGCAATTCGACCCAAAATCTCCTAGTTCATCTAGCACTCTTGTTCTAGTTAACATGGTTTTTGAGGAATGGTGTCAACCTTGTAATCAACCTCATTTAGCTGCCAACTACCCAAATGCATTCTTGAATATAAGCCTTTTTGCATAGCCTCAATCTAAAGAATTGTACATGCCTCAAACGAAGGGACGACAATAAGATGCTCGTAATCGAAACCACTAGAACAAAATTTGCTCACTTCAGAGAGGAAAATTTTATCGCATTCAAAACTAGATCCCAAGAAAAGGCTCAAGACAGAGAGAAAAGTAGCAAAACAAACATATTCTACCCATACCACCGACAAAACAACAAAGTTTGGGTAGAAAACATATAGTAGTTTTTTTGTTCCTTAGAAAATAGTTAACAGTTCTTCTCAAAAGGACCAATAAAGATAGTTCTTGTCGATCCTAGAAGACTCTTCATACCTCGATTTCAAAAATTGTTGAAGAAGAGTCGGTTTTGCTAAAGCTTATGCTAAAAAAAGAGAAGCGGTATCAAAAGCGGTACCTTATTTTTACATTTTGATGTAATGAAGAATCATAACATTAAAATTTCACTTTCGGATGCTCTAAGTATTCCGGGACAAAAATATTTTCTTTCCCATGAGCTTGCTAAGTTGCAGATTTCTTCTAAACCAACAGAAAAGGAAACCTAGAAAGAAGACATAGTCCTTGGAACAGTAGAATAGGACCACATTAAAGAGGTTAAATGGATGGTTTAGAATGTCTTAAATGATCAAGACATCAAGAATCCAACACCATTTTATTTATCTCTGATTATTGGAGATCATTTAGTTCGTAACCACATGGTTGATAGTGGTGCAAGTAGCATCGTTATGCCAAAAGCAATTGCAGAAAAAATAGGCTTGTAGTATGAACCTATGGAGAAATGCATGTTGAAACTAGATGGAACAACAACCAACATAGTTGGTATTATAGTAAATCTAGAGGTAACCTTACATGCTTGTCCCAATGTTACTATTTTACAAGATGTAATTGTTGTAGATTTACCTCCCTATTTTGCCTTATTTTTAACATGATATTTTACATCAAAAATAGGAGGTTATCTCTCTTCATATTGGTCATTTTTTTCTTTGCTACAAGATATGGAGTCAAGGTTACCGTAAATTTAGATTCTTTGGCTAGATTTCATATTGAGGCACATGCTTCAAATCGCAGTGAATTGCGCAACTTTAGATCATCCGATTTTGATGTTACAACACAAATTTCTGCACTATATGGTGTTTCTAATCTATTCATGGATGAAAAAACTCAAAAATAACAGTCTATGACCCTTTCAAAGAAGTAGAAGAATATGTTTTTGGTGTTTTTTGCTTGCATGAAGAAAATGCACCATTCCCTTTGTTGTCCAAAACAGAAAAAACATCATCGGGACTATGGAACCTTCATTTCGATGGAGCTAAAAAATAAGAAAGGACAAGGTGCAAGCTTAATGCTTACTTACCCCTCAAATAAAATGTATTTTTCAGATTTAATTTTTAGTTTTGTTGTAGTTCTAATGTAGTGAATATAAGCGTTAATTCATGGCTTGCAATGGGCTAGAAAGAGAGGTATCGAGTACTTTACAAGTTTTCGAAGATTTAGAATTACTTATTAGTCAAGTGAAAAATTTAATGTGTGTAATAATTCATTGTTGAAGTCTTACAAACATAGAGTTTTAGACTTAATGGATGAATTTGATGCTATTAACATTCAATCTGTCCCAAGAGCTGAAAATAAGCATGCAAACAAACTTGGAGCATTTGGTGCCGACTTTGATGTACAAGAATAAATTAAAAATAACAAAGTACAACCACATATTAAATTAATTATCAGACATTCAGTTCCTGACAATGAAGAGAATGGGAAATTTTTTAAAGACGATAAATAGATTTACAGATTTTTGCAGCAAGAAGCTAAATTTTCTACAGTAAATCATGAAAGAATGCATCACTTCTATAGTGAGCATATTTTTTAGTTGAATATAAATAATTTTCCTCAAGGATTGGTCACTCTAGAAGACATTTTCAATTCTGATGATTAGTTAAAAAGGACAACGGAAAAATTTCAACTCAAGCAGATAACTACAAAGAAATCTTGGTAGATGACAAAAAGAAACTATTTATTGGGAAGGTATGTTCTTTAGCTGAAAAATAGTCATTTATCAAATTATGTAAAAATTTAGAGATGTTTTTACATGGAAGTACCAAAATCTAATAGGATTTTATCCAATTTTATCTCAACATAAAATAGAGTTACAACCAAATTCCAAACCAAGTTAGCAAAAGCAAAGGCCTACAAATCAAAAATTTGGGCCATTGATGAGAAAAGAGTTATATAAGCTAATCGAATCGGGGTTATTTTTCTAATTAAGAATTCAAGTTGGGTAGTTAATCTTGTTCCTTTTTAGAAAAATAATGGAGAAATTAGGCTATGTGTGGATTTTAGAGACCTTAATAAAGCTTCATTAAAAACCATTATCGGTGCCAAATATGGATCATATTTCTAGATCACACAGATTGTCTCTTTTAGATGGATATTGTGGATACAATCAGATCCTGTGTGTGAGGAAGATAAGTACAAAACAACCTTTACAACTAAATGGGACACTTATGCTTATAAAAGAAAGCATTTTAGTCTTTCAAATGCTCGTGCAACCTTTCAATGTGCAATGGACATGGATTTTCACATTTATTAAATAAATGCATATTGGTTTAATTAGATGATGTGACCATTTTTTTAATGAATTTTTTGAACATCTAATGTATTTAAGGTAGACTTTTCAACTTTGTAAACAGTTTAGAATATCCTTGAATCCCTAAAACACCATTTTTTCAAAGACATCAAGGTAAATTGCTTTGGGTCAAATTGTCTCTAAAAAGGTTTAGCTATTGATCCTTTCAAAATTGAAGCTATTTCACAGTTATCCTTACCTCATCATAAGAAATTACTACAGATTTTCCTTGGAAAGATCAACTTTGTTAGAAGATTTGTTCCAGATTTTGTAGCACTTGTCAAGCCTTTAAGAAGTATGTTAAAGAAGGATTAAAATTTCTCTTAGACTAGCGAAGGAAGAAAAGGATTTTAAGAAATTAAAAAAACCATTTCACAAGCTCCTACTCTTGCAAATCCAAATTTTGATAAATATTTTACGATGTATGCACTTGCTAGAGTTGAGACCATTTTAGCTATTTTAACTCAAGTTAATGATGAAAACACTAAGTAGCCAATTTATTTCTTTGGAAAAATTTTGCATGACTATGAGACAAGGTACACCTTTCTTTAAAAATAGGTACTTTCAATAGTTAGAGGATTGAAAAATTTCAAGTACATGCTTTCCAATAATAAGATACATGTTTTAGTTTCTCATCTAAGTGTGAAAGTGTTCTTGTTAAACAAAGAGTTGAATGAGAAGAGAGAAGGCTATATTACGAAAGTTATTGAATATGATGTTGATATCCATGTCGTGAAAAAAAATTGAGGAAAAGGTTTTTGTGAGCATCTAATTGCTAATATGGAAAAATAGTAGGTAGCGAGAATCAAATGTTCCAGAACAACATGCTGAAGTTATGTATCAGTAGTCAAATACCTTGGTACAACAAGAAAATCAACAACGCGAACTTAGTTAAGAAGTCTAGGAATCAAGATGGATGAATGAATTGGTTAACTACTTACATCATGGTACTTATTCGAAGGTGTGGAAAAAAAAAAAAAAGGTATTTTAGATTACAAGTTGTACCTTATGTTTTTATTGATGGTGTGTTATTTAAGAGAGATATAAATGGAATTTTGTTGCGATGTATTGATTATGATAGAATTCAACAATTATTACCTAAATTCCATGAAGGACCTGTAGGAGGTTATTTTTTAGCTCATACAACATCCTTAAAAATGATTAAATTTGGTTACTATTGGCCCACCATATTCAAATATTGCTTTGAATTGATCGAAAGTGTAAGAAATGTGCTTTCTTTGTGAGAAAAGAACGTTTATCTTCACTTCCCATACAACCTATTTTAGTGGAGAAACCATTCATGCAGCGAGGTCTTGAATTTATTGGTATGATAAATCCATCCTCAATCATAAGGACACAAGTGGATTTTGACTTCTACTGATTAATTTACAAGTTGAATAGAAGAAATAGCCTTAAAAGAGGCCAATGATACTTTGATACTATCCTTTTATAAAGGTACAGTTTGAAGATTTGGTGTTTCAACAACTATCATTTCGAGGTAATGCCTTAGTGTTTCTTAGTGCAAAGGTAATAGATTGGGCTATCAAGCTCAAAATTTATTTAATTACATCATCCAATTATTACCCATAAGGTAATGGATTATTTGAATGTACTAATAAAAATATTTTGAGGCTCATCGAAGAATACTCAAAGATAGCCAAAGATCTTGGCATCTCATGTTGAATTTAGCACTATGGGCTCGAAGAGTGACTCCTAAAATATCAGTTGACAATTCATCATATAAGCTTGTTTATGGAAGAGAGGAAAGAATGTCGATCTCGAGTTGAGTTACCTACATTAGATTTACTGCATCAGATGGAATTGTTTGAGAATGAACCATTGCGGGTTTATTATGCAGAGTTAATGGAATTGGCAGGACCTAAGAGATCAAGCTCATGTTAACATGGAAAAGAATCAAAAATAGGTGAAGAAAACTTTTGATAAGGAGGCTAAGATCGAGTCTTCAATGAAGAAGACATTGTGTTAAAATGGGATGCTGATCATGCAAAGCCAGGGAACTAAACAATGTTTGATACAATATGGAGTGGTCCTTATACGATTTCATCTTGTAAAGAACACAATCCATTTCAACATTCAAGGGTAAATGAAGAAGAAATTCACATTCATGTGAATGGTATGTTTCTTAAACACTATTATTGAAAATCCTACAAAGTGTTTGTTTAGAGTAGGATTTCTCTTTCAATAAGTTCTTCATGCATAATGAAATGTATTTCAATTCAATAATTGCATTCATGCATGTAATATGGTTCCAGATCCTTTCCCGGCTTAAGTTTTTTTTTCGTAAAGGTAGATTTGGTTATATGCTTTAACTCCATGCCTAATGGACATGAGCAAGGCACTCGGTCTATAAGCTAGTAGGTAGCTTTCCCTGTAGGATTTCTATAAATGTTTACAATTTTTGCACTTGTGCAAAAATGGGAAACTTGAAAGTTCATTACGATGGATGGTATTGCTGGAATAAACCTAAGCTAGGAGGTTCATTTTAATATTTGTTCACTTGCATTAAATTAATGATTACATGTAATTTACACCTATGTGTGTTGTTATAAAATGGAAAAAATTACATAGTCTACAATTCCATGTTCACCTTCAACAAGAGAACACAAAAATCCCTAATGACATATGTAATTGAGAGTTCATTACAAAATAAGTGGAGTGTTAATTTTTGGAATTCCAGACAAAGTTGTAGATTAGAGTAATTGAGAGTTCATTACTAAAGTTGTGGGTATTTTAAATATCTTTCCATCGTGATTAAATACATCTAATTATGTTATTGAGTTGTTGAGTTCGTTATACAATCCATAAATAACTCGAAATATAGAAAGAATTACACAACTCAGTTCAGAAATTAATTGTTTATTCATAAGGGATTTCAATTTTCCCCACACAAGTCATGGAATGCAACTCAAAACTAATTTATAACTACTAAAGTAGAAGGTGCATGCACATGAAAAGAAAAGTGGAGTATGAAAAAACCCATCATTGCCTTGGGTTCCTCTCATTTTCGTTGCTCAATTCTAGCTCCATATTTGCCCCGTCTTCATCCTCACTATCCACATTGTCATTGTACCTGGGAAATAGAAAAAGAAAGACTATCAGTCACGAGCTCAAGGTTTTGATCCATATTCTTGTACTATCTAATTTTGTGCAAATGGATCTCCTGACATCAGGAGGTATAAGTTATAGGAAAGAAAAGTAAAATTTTTATAGGAGTAGTATTCTACATCAACACATACGACTCTCATAATAGTTTGAAAGAAAGATAAAAGAAGAAAACTATGGAACATAAGAGAGGCCAAAAATCCTAATGTTTTCTAACTGGTTTATCTAAATATGCAAGTACAGTGTAGTAAAAGGAAATAAACAATAATCTGTTGTGTTTGAATATTAAAGGAAGTTCAGATAATGATGTTGATCCACTTTCAGATCTTTAATGGAATACCAAAATGAATCATACTTTAGAATAATTTAGAGAAAAGGAAGATTGGTCATTGCATAAGTCAAGGATACAGTCCAAGATATCATTAAAATTATGTTACGAGAAATAAAGTACACCGCTTAATTTTAGTAGTTAGCATGCTTCAAGGTAGAAGAATTCATTCGTGTCTATTATAGGATCAAACCACAAATTCCAAGGGCATAATCATTTTAACAAAACCATCAAGTATTGTTTTTAGATGAAATAAAGTACACTTATGAAGTGTGGAAAATAAGATTGCGCAGAATCATACCATCTCAAGATCTACCATCTACAAGAGAATATCATCATCTCAGTTAAATGATTTATACAAAAGGATTATTTTAAGGACATAGTAATGAGAATGTACTAAAACAATGCATAAGAGGTGAGTTCAGTTGATAGCAGAAGAAGAAGCCAAGAATTTCCATATAGTTTAAAAATCAAAGAATACATCATGTGTTGATCCAACTACAATTATGTTATATTGATTAAGATATAGAAGGAAAATGATATTAGAGTTTGATCAAATTACAGGTCAAGTGCAAATTGTCTATCAAAGTAAATATTTCAAGTTACAATTCATAAAGATACGTCCTAACTAATAAAGCTTGAAATGAATTTTGCAATAAGCATCAATAAGCATTAATGGAGTTGAGATTATAATGAGATCTACATATATTTCCAAGAAATAACAATTTGAAGCAGAGTATGAAGTAACAAGAACTCATATTCAAAAAAATATTCAAAGTATAATGCATCTTAGAACATTCCCAAGTCACAAGTAAGGTACATGTGTTTAAAGATGAACATAATAGTCATCGATTTGAGAAGCAAAGTAAGAATTATATATGGGAGCAACAATGATGATATTCTTTTCTAAGTAATTCAAACCGAGAAAATTTACGTTATTAATAGATTACAAATTTTAAAATTTAGAGTGAATGATAGAGTTCTACAAAAATAGAGCATAGAAGAAGTATACATCATTTTTACATTCGAAAGGGGTTTCGGCTCAATATAGAGCTAACAGCTTTAGAGCCCTTAGAAATCGTTGAATAAGAAAAGTTTTGATTTTTTTAGAAGAAATGTAGAACTTACCCTCATGGCCATATCAAAGGAAATACACAATTCAATTTAGTAAAGAGAACTCGAGTCTATGTTCAAGGTGAAAGATTGAAGATATGCACAAATGCAAAGGAGCACAAAGGGTTTCAACTTGTTAATGCGCATGTAACTCAGAAAAACAAAGAAGCTTATTATACTAGCACATCTTATAGAGATCGAATAACTTCAATTGTGAACAAGTCTTCTTAGTAGAGGACCATTTCCATAAGCACGGAGAAATTAAAATCTGCAAATGAAAATGTTGAAAATGAAAAAGCATAACATTGGCTAACGAGTTCGTAAATCAGATAATAATGCGAAGAAATTGACTAGAAAAGGAAGAAACCATATAACCAGATGCCCTCACATAGCTCAAAATACGCTTCACGAGAGGAAGATCTCGCCTTTAGGAAAGCTAAAAATAATGGTTGTAATTTGGAAAATAAAAACACAAGAAAGCTTCTACTCAACACTTGAAAACATATAAGGATATTAATTTTCACAGTGTCAAGTTATCAGGTGGCCATTAAGGAACAAGCCAATTATCTAAGAAACATGAATACCCATGTCTTAAAATATGCAGATCTATGGTTTTAGATAGAAAACAACACTACACATAAAGGAAAAAGTAGAAGGTAAACCACCCAAAATACATGCTTCATTAAAAATGACCATCCTAAATATGCCAGAGTTAGTATACAGTGGCAAGGAAGATCACAAAAACCAATTGCGAATTTAAAGTTTTGAGATTCAACGATGGCGAGATACATACCAAACCCCAAAAATAGGGTGGAAAATAAATGAATTGATATTAGTTATGGTGCTCAGATCATAGGAAGAAATGACATAAGCATAACGTAAGGAATAAACTTACCATTTTTAAGAATCAAGTCTAACAACCTTAAAATTGTAAAATGAAAGAATTATGACCCGATTGCATCTACTAAAGAGACTTCAACAAAAAGGCTAATTTTTTTTGAAGAAGACATTACAAAAGATCACATAGGCTCATGATGTCTTAAGTATTACTCCAACGAGAGATTCAAATAACAATCTTCAAACTTAGAGATAAATCCAGAGCTCACAACAAAATACAATGGAGTTTCACTTTCAAAGTTTCACAAAAAATGTCTTTGAAATGACTTAGAAACCAAAACAGAGCTTGAAATTATAATTGAGGTGAGAGAATCAAGAAAATCCACATTCAAAACTTTATAATAAATAATATTAAGAGAAGAAAACTAAGCTCGAAAACTCAACAATGATGTCCTGAGGAAAATTTGCTAGGGTTTCACCCTCTAAAAAGGTACATGCATGCAAATGATCATTTTTAGGTTACAAATAAACACTTTCACCCAATTAACTCATCAGAACGAAACTTAACTACGATTAAGAGATCGATGGCTCATATATGTAAGTACCAAGATCAATGGTTCAAAGTTAACCCACAGTTCACCTACCCCACTGCTAGATCCAGATATATAAACGGTTAAGGTCATGATTTTACAAAGAGATCAATGGCCATTAACCATTCACCAAGTTCACAGAAAATGTAAACCCTAACCGTAGCTAGCTCAGATCAAGATTTAAATATGGTTTGAAATCAACGATCGAGATCAGATTATACAAAAATTAATGGCGTGACAGTCACCGACCATATTTATTACAAGGTTAAAACCCTAACCAAGGGTATAAAATAATCAAGGACCAAGAATCAAGAAGAACAGATCAAAATTCCTCATCAAAAGGAGGTAATCTAGCCATAATGCCAATCTTAACCAAGGTTAGTAAGTTTTCCACTTTGAAATTCCATGGGGTGAGTCATTGTCAAAGGGGCCCTACCCCATCATTAATAAAATCATTGCATTGACCTTGGTTAAAGGTCTAAAAATATATGTCAAGAATAATCAAATACCGACAACCAATAACAATGTAATGATAATTCAAAAGGAGGGTCGTAAATATATTATGACCATGAGAAAATCAAGAGGGGCCCTTTTTAAACATATGATTTTTTTATCAAGTATATGCCAACCAAATCAAAATAAGACCACATTACCTCATATTTTCCAAAAACAACTTTCATTTCTTCAAAAGGTGGCAATGCAAGAATAATATCAGGCAAGTGTAGCATCAGGGTGGTCCCCACAGAGAGGAAAGGAAATTTTACCATGCATGGTCAACATCAAGATCTCACAAGTGGTCCCCACTCATTGGATGAATTTGGTAAAATGTTAAAATAAAAGAACTATTATTCTCACACAGGGAGATGATTCTTATATGTGCATCCAAAATGCATAATTAAAAAATTCCAAGAATATCACTCAAAAGATAAAACACTAAGGAAAATGTCACATCGATCGGTTGAAGACAACTTACACGTATTGAGAAGACTTGCTCATCAAGTAGAGATTAATATTATCCAAGTTATTCATCCCTTTTCATTTTAAAAATAAATCGCTTAAGCACATGGTTTGGTGAGTTATTTTTGTAATCAAGGCTATTAATACCTCATTGTATTAGCATGGCTATTTTATTACATTATTTATTCATGATAAAGGATAAAATTAAGATACATGGGCGAGTACAAATTTCACCCTATTTTTAGAATGGGATGGGTGAATAATCTTGCTATATATTGTGTGTAATTGCGAGGCACAAGAAGGAGGACTTTGGGACACAAGAGTGCTAAAGCAGATTTTTCCAGTTTTTCCCTTTGAATGAGAATTGATTTCTACATTTTGAATTATTTGCAGTGTTGTGTATATCCTATTAATTATTTTGAATGTCAAATTCCCTGATTAATCATCTTATCTTATTGCAAATTTAGTAATTTCAGAATAATATTAGTGTGCATGTTTTCTTGATGTATTGTTGTGATTTATTCCCTCAACACACCAAGTGTTTTTCCTTAATATTCTGCTGAAAAATATTGGTTTTTGCATCCAAAATCCATTCTTAAATTGATTGTGCATGTACTACCAAAGCCATAAAATTTTTTGGTGAATCACCCCATTTTTTAGTTCATTTAGAGTCATCTTTTACCCTCAAAACCCCTAAAAATTAGTTTAGGATACATAAAAAGGAACTCGACCTTGATATCGGAGATTCATCTCAATAATAGGTATACCCAAAAACCCGAGGTGTTACCTTTATATCTATGAAAGAGAAAGATCTAGAGAAAGGTTAGAACACCTGTTGTCATCTCTCTATATGGTTCAATTTCGAGAGATAATAGGTTTTGCTTTTGCCGGTGGGAGCACAAATCATATTTGCAGGAAAATTACAACAATTTACAGTGGATTTATAAGAAAAGAGAATTCACTTTTCGATTAACAGGATATAATAATTTATTTTAAAGATCAAAAGATTTATTTTATGACTCCATTAAGAAATTCCAGATCAGTTTTTAGCATGTTCCATGCCTAAAGTGACTACAAGATCATCAAGAAGAGGAATTCCTTTTGAGTTTATTTCTTTACCTTTGAATTTAGCAAGAAGAAGAAGAGGTAGTAATACCCTACCTTATAGTAGGCCTGGTTTTGATAACCCTCGCGCTAATCTTCCTTCACCAAATATTAATCTATTTGTTCAAATTCCAATTATTCCAATAGCTATTCAACCACTTAGGAATTTTGTAACCTTTACTAATGGCAGCCCTTTAGTAATTGTAGTTTATCATGACATTCCCAATGCTGCCATAAAATGTTTATATACTTTTACTTTAGAAAATCAGATTACTCCCATGAAGCACATCAAAGATGTTGCATCCCTTTGTGTTTTCCATAACATAACTCATGAGGATGTAGCTTTAAGACTTCTAGTTGCATCTTTTAAAGGGAAAGCCTTGCAATGGTATGGAAACTTAGAAATTAGGAGCATAAGAACTTGAGATGAGTTGAGAAAAATACTCAAGCAATTTCAAGATCATTCGATATTTTTCCTCGTAGAGATGTTATTTACAATTAGAAGAGGCCCTCATGAATTTATGGCCAGATTTAATATCTATTTTTCTAGAACTTGGGAAATAATTCTAGCAAGTGTCAAGCCTCAAGCTGATCATGCTTTTCTTTATTATCTTAGAGCCCTAAACAGTGATATTTTAACTATGATTCAGTCTATTGGAGGAGATATTCTCCCAGCACTTATGATATTGTTATTCAAGTTGGTAAATTGGCACAAAGGCCTTCAATGCCTCTTATAGTAGATTTTTCACCTATTCCATAGCCTATTACCATTATAGAGCCTAATGTTTTAGCTCCTTTAGATGATGTATTTAAAGCTTTACATACTATGGGTAATAAATTAACTTCAATTGAAAACAAATTAGCCCAACCTAGTAGGCCATTTCAAGCTCTTTATTAGTAAAACTAGCAAAATCAACAGAATAGGTAGCCTTATCAGCAGAATCAGAATTATAGACAGCAATATCAGCCAAGGCAATTTGTGCCAAAATCTCCGAGTTCATCCAAAGCACTCTTGTTCCAGCTTAACATGGTTTCTTAGGAATGGTGTCAACCTTGTAATCAACCTCATTCAACTTCCAACAGTACAAATGCATTCCTAAATATAATCCTTCTTGCACATCCTCAATATGAATCATTGTACATGCCTCAAATGGAGGATGGGTAGCAAGATTCTCGTAATCAAAAACCACCAGAACAAAATTTAGTCAGCTTCAGGGAGGAAGAATTTATTGCAATCATAACTAGATCCTAGGAAAAGGCGCAAGACAAAGAAAAGCAATAAAATAGACCTATTTTGCCCAGTCACTGACAAAATAACAACTTTTTGGTAAAAAATAGCTAACAATTCTACTCAAAAGGACCAACAAAGACAATTACATCCTAATCCTAGAAGACTCCTCATACCTTAGATTTCAAAAGCTACTGAAGCAGAGTAAGTTTTTGCTGAAGCTTATGTTAAAACAGTAGACTTGGTTTCAAAAATGGCAGCTTCTTTTAACATTTTTGATGTAATGAAGAAGCATAACATTAACATTTCACTTTGGGATGCTCTAAGTATTCGAGGAAAACGAGATTTACTTTCCCACGAGCTTGTTAACCTACAGATTTCTTCTAAACCAAGAGAAAAGGAAACCCAGGAAGCAGACATGGTCCTTGGAACAATAGAGCAGAACCACATCAAATAGGTTGAATGGATGGTTCAAAAGGTCTTAAGTGTTCAAGACATCAAGAATCCACCACCATTTTATTTATCTATTATTATTGGAGATCATTTAGTTCATAATTGCATGGTTGATAATGATGCAAGTAACACTGTTATACCAAAAACAATTACAGAAAAATTAGGCCTACAATATGAACCTACGAAGAAAAGTGTGTTGCAACTAGATGGAACAATAACCAACATAGTTTCTATTATCAGAAATCTAGAGGTAACCCTACATGTTTGTCCCAAATGTTACTATTTTAAAAGATGTAACTGTTGTAGATTTACCTCCCTATTTTTCCTTATGTTTATCACAAGATTTTACAGCAAAAATAGGAGGTTATCTCTCTTCGAGTGGTCATTTTTTTCTTTACCACAAGATATGGAACCAAGGTTACCCTAAATTTAGATTGTTAACCTAAGTTCAAACGCATGCTTGTTGAATTATATAGCTTTAGATCAGTCTAATTTTGATGTTTCGTCACATGCTTTTGCACTAGCTGGTGTTTTTAATCTATTCATGGATGAAAAAACTCAAAAAGAACAAGCTTATGAACCTTTTAAAGAATCAGAAGAAGATTTATTTAGTGTTTATTGCTTACATGAAGAAAATGCACCAATCCCTTTGTTATTCAAAATGGGAAAAATAATGAAGAATTATGGAAGCTACATTTCGATGGAGCTAAAAATAAGAAAGGACAAGGTTCAGGCTTAATGATTACTTCCCCTCAAATGAAATGTATTTTTCATCTTTAAGTTTGTAGTTTTCTTGTACTTATAATATAGTTGAATACTAAGCATTAATTCATGGCTTACAATTGTCTAGAAAGAGAGGTATCAGTACTTTACATGTTTTTGGAGATTCAAAATTAGTTATTAGTCAAGTGAAAAACTTTAATGTGTGTAAGAATTGATTATTGAAGTCTTACAAACATAGAGTTTCAAAATTAATGGATGATTTTGATGCTATTAACATTCAATTTGTCCCAAGAGCTTAAAATAAGCATGTAGATAGACTTGTAGTAGTTTGTGCTAGCTTTGATGTACTATAACAGATTAAAAATAGAAAATTACAACCACATATTAAATTAATTATCAGACCTTCATTTCATGGTAATGAAGAGAATTGAAAAGTTTTCGAAGATGATAAACATATTTTCAAATTTTTGTAGAAAGAAGCTCAATTTTCATAAGTAAATCATGAAAAACCGTAGCACATCTATGGTGAAAAGATTGTTCATTGAAGACATAATTTTCCTCAAGGATTGGTCACTCTAGAAGAAATTTTTAGTTATGATGACTATTTAATAAAAGACAAAGGAAAATTTAAACTCACGTAGATAACTACGGAGAAATATTGGTGGATGATGAAAACAAACTACTTATTAGGAAGGTATGTTCTTCAGCTGAAAAACAAATCATTTATCAAATTATGTAAATAATTTAGAGATGTTTTTTCCTAGAAGTACCAAGATCTAAGAGGATTTGATCCAATTTTAGCTCAACATACAATAGATTTACAACCAAATTCCAAGCCATTTAGGCAGAAGCAAAGGCTTATAAATCCAAAAATTGAGCCATTGATGAGAAATGAGTTATTTAAGTTAATCGCATCAGGTATTATTTTTCTAGTTAAGCATTCAAATTGGGTAACTAATGTTGTTCTTGTTCGAATAATAATGGATAAATTAGGCTATGTGTGGAGTTTAAAGACCTTAATAAAGTTTCATTAAAAGACCATTATGCGCTACCAAATATGGATTAGATTTCTAGAACAATTTCTAGTTCAGATAGATTATCTCTTTTAGATGGCTACAATGGATACAATCAAATCCTTATGTGTGAGGAAGACACATAGAAAATAACCTTTACCACTAAATGGGGCACTTATGCTTATAAAATAATGCCTTTCGCTCTTTCAAATGCCAAAGTGTAATGTTTCAACATGCAATAGACATGTGATTTTCATAGTTTATTAGATAAATGCATATTGGTTTACTTAGATGATGTCAACATTTTTTCAAAGAATTCTAATGAGCATCTAATGCATTTAAGGAAGACTTTTCAGCTTTGCAGATAGTTTGGAATATCCTTGAATCCCAAAAACTCATTCTTTTTGTACATCAAGGTAAATTTTTGGGTCATATTATCTCTAAACAAGGTTTAGCTATTGATCCTTTCATAATCGAAGCTATTTCATAGTTATCCTTACCTCATCATAAGAAAGCATTACAAATTTTCCTTGGAAAGATCAACTTTGTTAGAATATTTGTTCCAAACTTTGTAACACTTTTCAAGCCTTTAACAACTATGTTAAAAAAGGATAAAACTTTCTCTTGGACCAGCAAAGGGAGAAAAGGATTCAAAGAAATTAAAACAACCATTTCACAAGCTCCTACTCTTGCAAATCCAAATTTTGATAAAGATTTTATGATGTATGCACTACTGAGAGCTTGAGACAATTTCAGCGATTTTCACTCAAGTTAATGATGAAAACACTGAGTAGTCAATTTCTTTCTTTGGAAAAAATTTGCATGACTATGAGACAAGGTACAAATTTCTTGAAAAATAGGTACTTTCAGTAGTTAGATGATTGAAAAATTCAAGTACATGCTTTCCAATAATAGGTACATGTTTTAGTTTCTCATCCACTTGTGAAAGTGTTCTTATTGAACAAAGAGTTGAATGAGAAGAGAGCAGGATATATTACGAAAGTTATTGAATATGATGTTGATATCCGTGTCACAAAAATAGTTCAAGGAAAATGTTTGTGTGAGCATCTAATTGCTGATATGGAAAAATATCAGGTAGAAAATCAGATGATCCGAACAACATGCATAAGTTACATATCAACCATAAAATACCTTGGTATAGCCAGAAAATCAACAACCCAAACTTAGTCAAGAAGTTCATGAATTAAAATGGATGACTGATTTGGTTAACTACTTATAACACAAGTACTTATCCTGGAAGGTATTGAAAAAATAAATGAAGGTATTTCAGGTTACAAGTTGTACCTTATGTTTTCATTGATGGTGTGTTATTTAAAAGAGATATAAATGGAATTTTTTCCAATGTATTGATTATGATAGAATTCAACAATTATTATCTGAATTCCATGAAGGACCTGTAGGAGGTTATTTTTTAGCTCATACAACAGCCTTAAAAATTATTAAAGTTGGTTACTATTGGCCCACCATATTCAAATATTGCTTTGAATTGATCTGAAAGTGTAAGAAATGTGCTTTCTTTGTGAGAAAAGAACATTTATCTTCGCTTCCCCTAGAACCTATTTCAGTGGATCAACCATTCATACGGTGAGGTCTTGGATTTAATTGCATGATAAATCCATCCTCGTCATAAGGACACAAGTGGATTTTGACTGTTACAGATTACTTTACACACTAGACAAAAGCTATAACCTTAAAAGAGGCCAATTATATTTCAATACTATTATTTTATGAAGGTATAGTTTGAACATTTAACATTCCAATAACTATCATTTTAGTTAATCCCTTAGCATTTCTTTGTGCAAAGTAATAGATTGGGCTATCAAGCACGAAATTTTTTAAGTACATCATCCAATTATTACCCATAAGGTAATGGATTAGTTATAAGTACTAATAAAAATATTTTGAGGATCATTAGAAGAACACTCAAAGATAACCAAAGAGCTTGGCATCTCATGTTGAATTCAACACTATGGGCTGACAGAGTGACTCCTAAATGATCATTTAACAATTCACCGTACAAGATTGTCTATAGAAGAGAGGAAAGAATTCCCATCTCAATTGATTTACCTGCATTAGATTTATTGCATCAAATGGAATTGGTTGAAAATGAACCATTATAGGCTCTTTATGCATATTTTATGGAGTTGCAGGAGCTAAGAGATTAAGCTCATCTTAACATGGAAAAGAATAAAAATAAATAAGGAAAAATTTTGATGAGAAGGATAAGTTCGAGTATTGAATGAATAAGAGATTATGTTAAAATGGGATGTTGATCGTGCAAAGCTAGGAAACCACACAAATTTTGATACAATCTGAGTTGTCCTTATATGATTTTAGCTTGCAAAGAAGACAATGCATTTCATTTTCCAAGGCTTGAATGGAGAAGAACTTCCCATTCTTATGAGTGTTATGGTTCTTAAACACTATTATTGAAAATCCTAGTGTTTGTTTAAAGTAGGATTTCTCTTTTAATAAGTGCTTCATGCACAATGCAATGTATTTCAAATCAATAAGTGCATTCATGCATGTGATATGTTTCAGATCCTTTCCCAACTTTAGTTTATTTTTCAAAAGGCAGCTTTTGTTAAATGCTTTAACTCCATGCCCAATGGACAAGAGAAAGGCATTCGTCTATAAGCTAGCACAAACAATTTCTCCATAGGATCTCCAAAAATGTTGACAATTTTTGCACTTGTGCAAAAATGGGAAACCCAAAATTTCATTACGATGGATGGCATTATTGGAATGGACCTAAGCTAGGAGGTTCTTTCGGTTTAATATTTGTTCCGTTACATTAAATTAATGATTACATGTAATTTACTGTTATGTGTGTTGTTACCAAATGTATCAAATCACATATTCTACAATTCCATGTTTATCTTTAGCAAGAGAACACAAAGATCCCTAAGGATAGACGTATTAGCTTGATGAAGACCAGAATTATAGAATAAGTGGAGTGTTAATTTTTGGAACATCAGACAAAGTTACAGACACAAGAATTGAAATTTCGTTACTAAAAATTATTTTAAAGTTCTTTCCTTCATGATTAAATACATCCAATTATGTTATTGAGTTGTTTAGTTCATTATCAATCCCTAAATAAAACTAAAATATAGAAAGAAGTACACAACTCGGTTCTAGAATTTAATTGTTTATTCATAAGGAATTTCAATGTTCCCACATAAGCCATGGGATGTAACTAAAATTCAATTGATAACTACTGAAGTATAAGGTACACGCACATGAAAAGAAAAGTTGAGGAGTATGAAAAACCCATAATTGCCTTGGGCTTTCCTCTTGTTTCGTTGCTCTACTTCTAGCTCCATATTTATCCCATCTTCATCCTCATTATCCACATTGACATTTGTACCTAAAAAAAAAAGAAATACTATCATCACAAGCTCAAGGTTTTGATCCATATTCTTATACTATCTAATTTCATGCAAATGGATCTCCTAACATTAGGAGGTATAAGTTACACAGAATTACATTTCCAAAATTTATAAGTGCAGTATTTTACATCAACACATATGACTCTCACATCCAATTCAGAGAAGAAAGATAAAAGAAGAAAACTATGTAACATAAGAGAGGCCAAAAAGCCTAATGTTTTCTAACTAGTTTATCTAAATGTGTAGTACGAGTAGTAAAATGAAATAAGCATTAACTGTTGTGTTTGAATATCAAAGGAAGTGCAGAAAATGATGTTGATCCTACTTCTGAGCTTCAGTGGAATACCAAAATGAATCATACTTTAGAATAATTTGGAGAAAAGGAATATTGTTCATTACATAAGTCAAGTATACATATCCAAGAAATCATCAAAATTATGCTACGAAACAAATTCTAACAATATGTTAGCATGCTTCAAGGTAGAAGAATTCATTCATGTCTATTACAATGATCAAATTACAAATTCCAAGGGCACAGTCTTTTGAAAAAAACATCAAGTACAATTTTTAGAAGAAATAATGTACACTTATGTAGTGCAGAAAATAAGATTGTAGTCTCATACCATCCCCAGAGCTACTATCTACAAGAGAATATCATCATCTCAACTAAATTATTTATATAGAAGGAGTATTTTAATGAAATAGTAATGAGAATTTACTAAAACAATGCATAAGAGGTGAGTTCGGTTGATAGTAGAAGAAGATGCCAAGAATATCCAGATAGTTAAAACATAAAAGATCACATCCTCGTATTGATCAACTACAATTATGTCATATCGATCAAGATACAAAAGGAAAAATATATATCAGAATTTGATAAAATTATAGTCAAGTGCAAAGTGTCTATCAAAGTATAGATTGCAAGTTATAAGTCATAAAGATACAATCTGGATAATAAATCTAGAATGAATTATGTAATAAACATCAATCAAGCATTAATGAAGTTGTGATTATAATGAGATATGGATATATTTTCAAGATATAACAAGTTGAAGCAGAGTATGAAGTAACAAGAAATCATATTCAAAAAAAAAAAAAGCAAATTATAATGCATCTTAGAACATCCCCAAGTCACAAGTAAGCTACAAGTGTTTACATATGAAAATAATAGTGATCAATTTCATAAGGAAGTTAGAATTACAAATGGGAGGAACGAAGATTATATCCTTTTCCAAGTAATTTAGACTGAGACAAATACGTTATTCACATATTACAAAGCTTAAAATGTAAAGTGAATAATAAAGTTCTACAGAAATAGAGCATAAAAGAAATATAAATCATTTTTACTAGTCAAAGTGGGTTTCGGCTCAACATAGAGATAAGAGTTTAGATTCCCCATGAAGCATCGAATAAGCAATTTTTTGGTTTTTTATAATAATTGCAGAACTTACCCTCTCGGCCATAGCCAAGTAAATACACAGTTCAGCAATAAAGAGAACTTAGAATCTATGTTAAAGGCTGAAAGATTGAAGATATACACAAATGCAAAGGAGCGCAAAGGGTTTCAACTTGTTAATGCGCATGTAACAAGGAAATACAAAGAAGCTTATTATACGAGCACATCTTATAGAGCTTGTATAACTTCATTAGTGAATAAGTCTTCTTATTAGAGGATCATTTATGTAAGCATAGAGCACTTAAAATCTTAAAATGATAATGCACGAGAAAAAAAAAAGCATAACATTGGCTAACGAGTTCAAAAATCCTACAATAATGTGTAGAAATCGACTAGACAAGGCAAAAGCCATATACCAAGATGCCCTCACCAAGCTCAA
Source organism: Taxus wallichiana var. yunnanensis (assembly GCA_018340775.1). Classification (NCBI taxonomy): domain Eukaryota; kingdom Viridiplantae; phylum Streptophyta; class Pinopsida; order Cupressales; family Taxaceae; genus Taxus; species Taxus wallichiana. The sequence goes on along the minus strand of CM031242.1, from coordinate 837,441,903 downwards.
AAGACTCTTCATGGAGGAAGATCTATCTCGGGAAAGCTAAAAATAAGCGCTCAAATTTGGAAAATGAAAAACACAAGAAATCTTCTTCTCAACACTTGAATACATAAAAGGATATTCCTTTACACAAGCAACAAGTTATCCATGGCCATTAAGAAACAAGCCAATTATGTAAGAAACCGAATACCCATGTCTTAAAATATACGAGATCTATAGTTTTAGATAGAAAATAACATTAAAGAAAGGAAAAAGTAGAAGGAAAATTCACCCAAACCACATGCTTCATTAGAAACGACCATTCCAAATATGCCAAGAGTTAGAAATATAAGGAAAGAAAGATCACAAAAACCAATTGCTAGAGTTTAAAGTTTTGAGATTCAACCATGGTAGATACAGACCAAACCCCAAAAATAGGGTAGAAAATCAATGAATTGAAATTAGCTATGGTGGTCAGATCATAGGCAGAAATGGCATAAGCTTAACGTAAGGAAAAAACTTACCAGTTTTAAGAATCAAGTCTATCAACCTTCAAAGTGCAAAATGAAAGAATGATGACCCAATTGCATCTACTGAGTAAGAGACTTCAACAAAAAGGCTATTATTTTTAATAATACATTACGAAGCTCACACAGATCATGATGTCTTAAGTATTACTCACACGAGAGATTCAAATAACAATCTTCAAACTTAGATATAAATCCAAAGCTCACAACAAAATACAATGGAGTTTCACGTTCAAAGTTTCACAAAACAATGGCTTCAAAATGACTCAAAAATAAAAACAGAGCTCAAAAGTATCATTGAGGTGAGAGAATCCAGAAAATCCACATTCAAAACTTTATAATAAAGAAGATTCAGAGAAGAAAAATGAGCTTGAAAGTTCAACAATGTCATCCCGAGGAAAATTTGCTAGGGTTTCGCCTCCAAAAAGGGACATGCATGCAAATGATCATTTTAAGGTAACAATAAACACTTTCACCCAATTAACTAATGGTAAAAACTTAATTCCAGTTAAGAGATCGATGGATCATATCGGTAAAGTACCAAGATCGATGGTTCAAAGTTAACCCATAGTTCACCTACCCCACCGCTAGATCCACATATATCAACAGTGAAGGTCATGATTATACAGAGAGATAAATGGCCATAAACCGTTCACCAATTTTGAAGCAAATACTAATCCTAATCGTAGCTAGCTCAAATTAAGATTCAACCATGGTTTGAAATCAACCCACCGAGATCAGATTATACAAAATAAATGGCCCGAAATTTATAGATGATATTAATTTCAAGGTCAAAACCCTAATGGGGGTATAGAAGAATCAAGTACAAAGAATCAAGAAGAATAGATCAACATTCATCATCAAAAGGAGGTAATCCAATCAAAAACCCAATCTTAACCAAGGTTAGTAAGTTTTTCAGTGATATTCCATAGGTAAGTCAACGTCAAGGGGCCTGCCCAATGATTACTAAAATCATTGCATTGACATTAGTTAAAGGTCTAAAAATATATGCCAAGAATAATCAAATACCAATGATCAATAACAATGTAATGATAATTGAAAAGGAGGGTCATAAATATATTATGATCATAAGTAAATCAAGACTGGAACTTTTTCAAACATATCGTGTTTTTTTATCGAGTATATGCCGACAAAATCAAACTAATACCAAATTACCTCATATTTTCCAGAAAAATCCTTAATTTTTTCAAAAGGTGGCCAATGCATGAATAATATACGGAAAGTGTAGCATCATGGTGGTCCGATAAAGAGAGAGGAGGAGAGGAAAGTTTACCATGCATGGTCAACATCAAGATCTCATAAGTGGTCCCCACACATTGGATGAATTTGGTAAAGTTTTAAAATAAAAGAACTATTTTTCTCACACAGGGAGATGATTCTTGCATGTGCATCCAAAAGGCAGAATTAAAGAATGCAAAGAATATCATTCAAAGGATAAAACACTAAGGAAAATGTCACATCGATCAGTTGAAGACAAGTTGCATGTATTGAGAAGACTTTCTCATCAAGTAAAGCTTATTATTAGCCAAGTTATTCATCCCTTTTGATTTTAAAAATAGATTAGTCAACTACAAGTTTGACCGAAGTTATGTTTGTAATCAAGGCTATTAATGCCTCATTATATTAGCATGGCTATTTTATTCCTTTATTTATTCATGATAAAGTATAATTATAATATGCATGGGTGAGTACAAATTTTATCCTATTTTTAGAATGGAATGGGTGAATAATCTTGTTATATATTATGTGTAATTGTAAGGCAAAATAAGGAGGACTTTTTGGACACATGAGTGTTGAAACATATTTTTCCTTTTTTCCCTTTGAATGAGAATTGATTTTTGCCTTTCCAATTATTTTTAGTGTTTTGTATATCTTATTAATTTTTGTGAACATCAAATTCCCGATTAATCATCTTATCTTACTTCAAATTTAGTAATTTTGGCATAATATGAGTGTGCATATTTTCTTTCTATATTGTTGTGATTTATTCCCTCAACACACCAAGTGTGTTTTCTTAATATTCTGCTGAAAACTATTGGTTTGTGCATCAATAATCCATTCTCAAATTGATTATGAATGTACTACCAAAGCCCTCAATAAGTTTTGTGTATTACCCTATTTTTCAATTCATTTATAATCATATTTTTACCCTTGAAACCATAGAAATTAGTTTAGGATACATAAAAAGAAACTAGCCTTGATAACGAGAGACTCACCTCAACAATAGGTATACCCATTGGACCTCGGTGTGTTTCCATTGTATCTAGAAAAGTGGGAGATCCAAAGAAAGCTTAGAACACCTAATGTCATCTCTCTACTGGTGCACTTTCGAGAGATAGCAATACTCGTTACAAAATTTATTTAATTTAGTATTATATTTCTAATCTCATTTATTTACTTAATACTTTACTACTAAATTCTAACCTTACTCTCCCATATAATTAAGTTGAATAATTTTAATCCTTATAATAAACATTGTCTAGTTGTCCATGTATAAATTTAATTTAACTAATTTCAAAATTCAAGTCCTCTTGTAAATGTCACTCAACTAAGGGAATAAAGGTCGTATTTTAATCCTACCTCCTAACACCCCTTTAGTGGCCTGATTCACAAGTTACACATGCATTTAATTTAAAATATATTTCCACAAAAATATCCTTACCTAACATTTTTAGGATTGATTCCAAACTATTAGATGGATTCATTTAAAGCCACGAGGGGTTCACTTAGTAAAAGTATAGTATAGCACGTGCGTTCGAAGGGTATTAAAGAATACCATTAATTATAGTTTCTACATCTAATTATTCAATTGATAATACCCCCTCCTTTTATATTATTATAATGAAAATACCCCCCATTTTTTCCATGCACCTTATTTACCCATTTTTTAATTACAATTTTACAGCCCCCTTTTTATTTCTACCCTAATATATTAGAAAAATAAATATTATACTTCTCACACAATTTGTTTAATATGCATTTTCTCTTGAAATATAGTTTGAAGCCATTAAAGACCTATTATAAATCACCTTATATATGTTAATATTTAATCAGTTATCAATAGTTATTCAAGTAATTAAGATGGTGAAATAATATCACTTGTGTTGAAAATCATACTTAATTCTATTTTTCTACCATCTTATTATTTCTTGGTTAAGAATCTAGATTTCTTTATTAAAAAGAGATTATGATTTAATTTATTACCACATTCCTTTTAAAATTTTAAGGTATTTACTTTTAAAAACTAGGGTTCAAATGTTTTAGTTTTATATTAAAATTAAACCTCCTTTTACTTTGGCACACCTCTCAAACCTACCCCCAATACCTGATTCAAAATATTAATAAATTAAACCCTTTCACACCCTCATGTCTACAGGTATATTAAATTTAATTTTATTAATTTTAATTACGTCAATATGAACCCACGTGCTAGGATATTTCCTAGCTAATTAACCCCCCGTGTTTAAAGCCCTTGGATCTTAGCTATTCAATCTAACTTGAATCATCCTCATGAAGTGCTCTTATTCATTTATTTTACCCTAGTTACTTATTTTAATTTTCCTGTGTTTGGGAGGAGAAGAATAATGGAGGCATGGAAAGTTTGTTCAAGCTCAAGAATGGATATACACATTTTTTTGTTTCTTATTTAATTTGCAACCCTCTCATAGGGTTTGTTCACATTATTATTTTTATAGTGTATTTTATTTGCATTTTCCCAATTTAGGTATGGGATTTTTCGCCCTTTTCTAGATCTAGTTTAAATGGTATATATACAAGAAGAGGCTTGTGGTGTACACACACGCACACACACACACACACACACACACACACACACACACACACATAATATATGTATGTATGTATGTATGTATGTATAATTATTTTTATTTATATAAAATAAATGTATTGGCCTCATATAAATGTGCAGTGATTATTATGCAAGCCACGGCTAATTTTGTTTCATAGTGGCATTTGTATATGGTGTAGGGTATATAAAATATAGGGGTGGGAGAGTCACCACCGACCACACCCCCACCACATATATAATAGATGGATTGGGGGTGGGGTTGGAAACCTTCCCCACCTCTCCCCCTTCCTATATAGATTACCTTATATAAACATGCACAACCACACAACGGCTTATTCAAACTCTTCAAAATGCAAAATTTGTTATTTATTTTATTATTAATCATTATAATATATGTATTAAATACATACATACATACATACATACATACATACATACATATATATATATATATATATAATATATACATACATACATGTGTGTGTGTGTGTGTGTGTGTGTAATAAATTTATATAATTATAAATATATTTATAAATATACATTTACCACTGCACCTTTTGTTCTAAAAAGTTTTAAACATTATCTTAAGATCATTTATTTAGTGAGCTTATATATAGGGAAGATGATTGTAAACTTTCTATCTATTTATTTATAGGTGAAAAGGAGAAACTAATGGCTTTTCCTATCTAATCCGAACACAACTAATGAAGAGAAAATATTCATTGTTTAAAACACCAAATTTGTATTTCCATTTTTCTTATAATTTAGTATGAGATTGATTATAAATTCCCAACATTTCAATATGTTTACTTTTTCTTTGAAAATGAAAATGTATCTCTTTCCTTTTAGAACAATAATGATATCAATTTCAATAAGTAAAATTAAGTATCACATACATACTTTCTTTTAATTCTAACTCAGTGATTTCACTAAAGGAAAGCACTAGCAAGTAAGAGTTTAGTTTCACTTTTGAGAGGAATACAGTTCCCATTTTAATACAACCTTCAAGGCCTTTGTTCTTACAATTTTAATGTTACAACAAAAACTATATAAAAATACAATCTCTCCTCAAGAACTTAGTTCATACATTACAATATAATAGTCCATCTTTTCAAAAATATAAAAGTATAAATTACAAGCTCAAAAAAGTGGCTAACATTACAATTTGATAAATATAATATAAATAACTTCTATTTTAAAGTGGGTAACATTACAACAAAGTGGCTAACATGGAATTTTTTTACAAAGAATGGTCTCTCTTTGTCGTCTTCAAAATGCCACTATGTCACTAACTTCACATGAGATCCATAATTTTCTCCAAAATCCAAACACAACAACAAAATAAGGGATTAGGAAACACTCTCCATCGAACCAATAATCCATTGAGAAGGAGAAGCCTTCTTCATCATTGGCCCCTGAGTCCCAATAATGAAGCAATAAGGGGTATAAAACAACCAAGGAAACACTCTCCATCCAACATAAAAACACAATACCAAATCACAACAAACATGCAAGTTTCCCAAGAAAAAAAGGCTCAATACTCAAGCCAAGAAAGAGAAAATAAACATGGGGATTCAGTTATGCTTCCTAAATGGTTTGAGTACCCACCTTAAAGCCTCCAAGAAACTCAATCACATATCAACAAGAATCTTATGCTTCCCCAAAAAATAAACAACTCTTATTTCTCCCTCAACTCTTATGCCTCCCTCAATAAAACATCCAAGATAAACATAAATTTCAGTTATCTAAAATGGTGGGACACTCCAACCCAACTCCTCCCAACATACACAATAATAATCGTATGCCTCCCTCAAAAGTATCCACATTTCCTTTTTCTCTTAAACAACCTAAAGGAATTTCTATTTATCAAAAACACAAACATACCACATTCATTTTCACAACAAAATAACGATAAGAATACATGGGTGAAGTCCCTACCATTCCATTGCAATTGTATCCAATTTATAAGAACAATCTCCAAGCTATTTCGATATGTAAAGAAAGCACAAGCCAACTCCAAATCTTCAAACAAGCACTCCAAAACAATATCCTACAAAATGCAAGAGTCCAAATAAAACTTGTAACCTCAAAATCATCAAACAAACTTGAATAAATAGAAAAGAGAGGAGAGAGAGGTGATGTGGCTCCATGTAGGATGCCACAACATTTCTCCTCTGCTCCAAATCACAGGGTCAAACCCCAAACCCAAAGCTCAATAAATTGGTGGTTGAGGAAATGACAAGCATATTACACACACAAAATATTACCCACACCTCTAAAGGACAAAATAAAAAAATCATGTAATAAAATGCAATAAATATCACCTTTTTGTCTTACAAATCACATAATGGTGTCTATTTTTGATCCCTTAACCCATAGGGATAGTTGGTAAGTTAAGTTAAGCAGTGTGGGACAAGCTTAACTTGTCCCACAAGCCTCCAAAAATCTCCCTTAAGCCAAAATCTGAATTTGACATGTAAGGTTGAGTACACAACACTCAAAAGTAATAAAATCCTGTCAAATCCAACATAAATCAAGGACCATCTACCAACATTAAATACCCACCCTTTGGTCACATCTCAAATTACACTAATTAATCAATTTTAATCAACTTAAATGGAGCACTTTAACTAACAATAATAAAGGTGACTCACAATACTAAAATAATTCAAATACTCACAAAATAAATAATAGAAGAATGAAAAAACGCGTTTACCCAAGTTCACATTTGAGGCCACCCCCCAATGGGGACCTCCTAACAATCTATCAACAATAAACAACATAAAATTACCTATGTTGCCAAGGTTACATGTTTCTAATACCCCAAATTTCTTCACTGTTGGTCTCATATCCCCTTTTGTTTATTATGTAACAAATTCCTACAAAAATCAAAACAATAGTTTTTTGGCATTTTGGCCATACTAATGACATCGATACAATAAAACACACATATATAAATTAATTCACATCATCAAATATCATAACTAAACCATCACTAAAATCAAGTAATTCACCAATTGTTCACAATTTCAAATGTTTTCAATTCTATCAATTCATCAATTAGCAATAAGATCACAAGGCTAACTAAATTGTCTAACAAAATCAGATACCGAGAATCCAATCGGTTAGTACATATATAACGGAGTAAATCTTGATCATCATCAACTATTGATATGTCAATCCAAACATATAATCCATTATATAGGTTGCACCATGTCAAAAGTCTAAAACATCCATATTGTCTATCAAATAGGCTAATCAAATATAGTAATGTCCATCTATCAATGTCTAAAGATCAAATATGATAACAATGTCTATGGCTCCAATCCAAAGTAAGAAAAATCATAGTAATATCAATGTCAAAGAGGAGTGGGAACTACATCCCCTCCCCTTAGACTCAACTTCCTCCTGGAAGTCACTAGAACAAGTGTGGGAATTGTGCTCTCAAAGGTGTGGCATCCTCCCATGTAGTTGTTATCTCATCGTATTAATCCCACTAGACATGAACCTAATCAATCTCTCTACCATAAAGGCCCATGGTCCTATGCTCTATAATGTGCACAAGATCCACCATCACCTATTTTTGATCCTGCACCTACAATGCGGTCCAATCCAATACATGAGAAGGATCTGGAATGTACCTCCTAAAAACAAAAACATGAAATACATCATGGACTTGAGATAAGTTGCGTGGAAATGCTAGACAATGGGCTAGAGGAATGATCTGATCCAAGATATAAAAGGGACCCATAATCCTAGGATCTAGTTGAGAGTATTTTCCGCAACAAATGAGGCTCTTATGAGGCCCGACATGAACAAAACACCTTTGTGCCCACCTCAAAACAATTATCTTTCCTCCATTAATTTTCATACTTATTTTTTCTATCCCGAGCCTCTTACAATCTATGTCTAGTCATGACCACCTATCTGCTACATATCCTATAATAAAGAAATTCCAAGAAATACCATGTCATCTAACCTATCCCAACTCGGCGGTGTCCCGCACTCCCTAAGATAAGATTGCTCGAAATAGGGCCATAATAATCAAACTCGAAAATTATTGTAAGAAAAATCCAAAAAGTAAAAATACTTCTCCCACCTCGACTTACTATCCATGACATACATTTGGAGCATGTCCTCTAAAATCATATTCACCCACTTTGTCTTCCCATCTATCTCAAGGTTAATAGGTTGTATTGAAGTTGATGTTTGTCCTAAGAGCATACTGCATGATAGTACAAAAGTGATAAGTGTACAAAAGATCACGGTCACAAATGATCTTCCATGGAATCCCATGCATTCCAACAATCTCATCCAGATATACTCGTACCACTACACTAGCTATATAGGTGGTCTTCACTAGAGAAAATGAGCCACTTTCGTCAATCTATCCACCGTGACCATAATGGCATCATGGTGGTATCTCGACTTAGGTAGCCCTAAAATGAAATCCATAGAAATGGTGTCCCATTTCCACTCTAGTAAGGAATGAGGATATAAAATGCCGATCAATGTTGATTCTCAACCTTCACCTTCTAAAACTCTAAACAACAAGACACAAAATGGGCTATGTCTCTCTCGCAGCCCTCTCCAATGATACCACCTGTCTCAAGGTGGTGTGCGTCTTCTTCACCCCTGGATGGGCTAAATAAGGTGGACAACGTGCCTCATCAAGAATATCCTTCCTCAATCCTCCCTCTCTAGGTACATATATCCGACCTCTACACCAAAGAAGACCATCTACCTCTAATGAAAATACCTCAAACTAACCCTCAAGGGGTCCCCGAGACTCGATCTCTACTCTAATTGAAATGTAAAAGTTGTCATGTGTAATTTTTGTTAAGATCTCGGTCCTCATGTCTGTACCAAATATTATATCCATAACCAAATTTCTCTGGTGACTCAAGGAATTTACAACCACATTCTCTTTCCCCTTCACATGCTCTATCTCCATGTCATACTCACAAAGAATATCCATCCAACGTCATTCACGGGGTTTAAATTGGGTTGTGTGAAGAGATGTCAAAGGCTCAAGTGATCAATCTTGAGAATGAACCTCCTTCCTAAAATGAAATGTCTCCATCGAACGAAAGCATGCACAATTTCTGCAAGATCAAGGTCATGATTTGGATAATTGAGCTCATAATCCTTGAGTTTTGAGACTCAAAGGCTACTACATGGCCATCCTACATCAATACACCTCATAATCCTGCCAAAGAAGCATTTTTGCAAATGAAGAAATCTCCTTGTGGATCTTGTACTGCTAGAATGGGTGTTGTCTTAAGGAATTCCATCACCTGTCCTTACCAAACAAACTTCTTCCCTTTCCGCTAAAGGGAAGTGATGGGATGCACAATAAGAGAGAAATCCTGAAAAAACCTATTGTAATGACCTGTCAATCTCATGAAACTACACACCTTGGTCACTTTGGTAGATGCTAGCCACTCCATGATACCTCTAATCTTCAAAATATTTACTACGATACCTTCCCTGGAAATAATTTGGCTTAGATACTGAACCTATAACTGGAAAAATGCACACTTCTCTATGTTCCCGTATAGTTGCTACTCTCGAAGAAATTGTAGAATGTAGTGAAGGTGCTCCTTGTGCTCCTCACATGTGCATGAGTAGATCAGAATATCATCAAGGAACACAAATAAAAAATGTTCTAGAAAATTCCTAAACACCCCGATCATCAAACTCATGAAAACTATAGGGGCATTTGTCAAACCGAATGGCACAACTATGAACTCATAGTGACCATATCTCATGTGAAATTATTTCATGTAGATATCTACCTTCTCAATCCTCACTGATGGTAATCGAACTTAAGATCTATCTTGGAAAACATTGTAGCCCCTTCATCTTATGAAAAAATCATTGACATGTAAGGAAGGGGGTAATGATTCTTGATCATTACTTTTTTCAGAAATTAGTATTCCACACACAAATGCAAGGATTTTTCCTTCTTCTACACAAAATTCAATGGTGCACCCCATAGAGATACACTAGGAAAGATTAGGCCTTACTCAAGAAGGCCCTCAAACTGCATCTTGAGCTCACATAACTTACGGGTTGTCATCATTTATGGAGTGTGTGAGATAGGCTCCGCTCCCGAACCAAATCAATATGAAAGTCTATCTTATATGGGGAGGTAACCCTAGTAACTCACCTAGAAAACGATCTGCAAACTCCCCAAAATTTGATAATCATCAAGTGATAGTCCACTAGCCTCATCCTCTCGACCTATCACTAACATTAATGACATAAAACTTACAACCACTTTGCACACACCTCTTAAGCTCCATAGCGGAAATAGTTCAAATAAAGATGGGTCTCCTAACTCCAACTATCGGTGAATCAACTTTGAAATCATCCACACAAGATATAACCTTGTTTGAACAATATACTCTAGATCTATGTGCAGATAACCAGTCCATAACCAATATAACTCCATAAGAACAAAAAGGAAGGATACGAAGATCTAAGGAAGTGGTTAAGGGTGCTAGGTCCACTACACACTCCTTGAATAAGGATTCTATTGAAATCTTAGCTCCATAAGCCATTTCAACATCCCAACTAAGGCCCCACCTAACTTCCACCATACTACATTGATCTAATAAAGATGGTGCAATAAAAGAATCATAAGAGATGAAATCAAACAATATAGAGGTAGGGATACCAAGTAATGCTACTGTAGTCTCTATCACCGTGCCATGATGCTCTTCCTAGTAGTTCTCAACTACTATATAAATTTGATGGCTATGTCTCATGTCACAAGCTATAGGCTCAAATATGTCCTTTATCCTTTTTAGTAGGGTTATGTGGGAACTCTCTCCAATAGTGTCCAAGTATACCACATCAATAATAACTACCTAGTCCCCTCTAATGAGATGCGGCTCTAGAAGGTATTCTAGTGCTATGTCATAGATGTTGATGATCCTTCCATTGAATTTTCTTGAGCTCTAGGTAATCCATATATCTTGATGGGTTGTCTAAGAGTAGGCCCCATAAACTATCCCCTCTGAGTATCAAATCTCTCTAGGGGGTATAAACAATGGACGAGTATGTTGCTGTTGTTATTCCTACCGAGGTGGCTACTCGTGGTTTCGTTAAGGAAGAATGTGTGGAAACATGTCTACCAAGAGGAGGAGGAGTTGACCCCTTGACCTACTATCTTGTATTTTCTTAATGAGGCTCCTCAATTTATCTATAGCATGTTGTGTCTTCCCCTAGTCTCCTCTATAATGTATGCCTTCTCAATGGTCTCAAATAAGTTTTATAAACAATGACTACATATTAAACCTCCCAAATCCAAGTTCGGTCCTTGATGAACCAAATAATCATATCCTTCTCATCTTACATGTAGTAGCATACTAAATAAATTCTGGAAATTGAATCTCATACCTCATGGATGCCTTGGCGTAGGTCATGAAACTCATCTATCCTCTACTGAATAAACCTCTCGAATATATATCTACTCCTACACCCCTCCTCAAAGATCTCCCAAGTAATGGTATTTGAGTCTACTTGGAGCTTTTTCTCCTCATTCCTCCATCAAACACCTGATTCATCCCTCAGAAGATGAATCGCAACACAAGCCTTGATGTTTCTAGTACATGGGAAAAGATTGAAGCATCCGCTCAAGCTCAGTAACTAGTCCTCTACCTGAAAACCTCTTATATCACCAACATAATGAGATGGGTGTAGCTTTAAGATCTCCCTAATATGATCTACAACTAAAGACTATCAACCCCTAGGTCTCTCTATATGCTCATCCCTCAGCATAGGGATCCTAGATCTATCTTTGTGTCATGTAACCCTATCTCCATATCCCCTATGAGGTGAAACATATCTAGCTGATTCCATGTGGGACTTCTCTATATTATGCTCATTATTGTGTCTCGAAGGGTACTGAGCCTCATGTGATGGCTCCCTATCATGCTAGCTAGGTTGTGCACATACTACTCCACCTCGTATAGTTACATTGAAATCATGTAATGTATGCGTAGATCTCGTGGTAGTATAGGAGCAACTTCCTACTCTGGAGGTGGTGTATCTAACTCCATGAAAAAAAAATCCTCATCTAGTTCATGCATGCTACACAAACCATTACGGGAGTTAGTTTATCATCACCTAGGTTTTGTTTCAGTTTTTTAGGTTTTCAAATTTTTAACATATCATGCAATGTTGTGTGATCTACTTGTCAGAGGTTGTATTTAGGTTAATTGTTTGTGTTTCCAAGTGTACCGAAGGGTCCAAGCGTTGAACCCACAAATGTGATACCAAGTGTAATGCCCACAAATTTCCCACACAAAACCCAAGATAAAATCCAATAATTAGTTAGGAAAATTTACTAAATATTATTATTTTTAAATGGGTTGCAGTGGGATAACCTTTAACTAGATTTAATTATTTCACTATTAACAAATCCTTCATTTTAATTAAAAATTAATTATTATTATTTAATTCAATCATTTCTATCTTAAATTCCCTCCTACGATTCTCTATAATTCTCATTATCTAACTCTTATAGGCCATTAGTTAAGATACCCCTCGTCACAAAATTTATGTAATTTAGTATTATATTTATAATGCCATTTATTTACTTAATACTATTACCCCAATTTTTCCCCTTGGAAAAATAGATCAAACTCAACCCCGCACGTAAGAAAACCTAAGGGTCATCTTTGTCTTGCGAGCTCACATTCAAATCCAATAAGATGGTCATGCGGGATCGAATAAGGGAGGAGAAGGGTGAATGAAAGGGGCCAATGGCGTTAAAGAAACCAAAGATCAACAGAGAGAATCAGGGAAAGGATCGAAGTTTTGGACTTAGCCACATATGAGTCGACTCGGGGCCAAAAGTAGACTCGTGGAAGGCACCATGTGTCATCTTAGCGTAATTCTAAAAGGAACATCAAAAAGGCATGTCACAAATGTGCATTGATCCTCCACACATCCAATCAATACAAATTTAGAAGTGAGACCCAAGGGACAATACCTAAATGAGTGTGAAGCTTCCACATGTCCTAGGTCTAAAGGGAGGTCTCATAGGCCACTAAAAAGTCACACATCTGTAGAGGGTGCCCCGTGCCTCATCGGCACAACTCCAAGAATGGAATAAAAATAGAGACCCCAAACAAGTACTGGCTTGCCTCCCGGTCAAAGTCAAAAAGGGAACAGAGCGGCGTAAATTAGTTAAGTATAGGAGAATCGGCAGAAGCCTCCACGTGTCTCAACGGTGCAACATAAAAGGAATGATCAGGAGTGGAGGATCCAAACTTGTGCCATCCCTCCACGTGTCCAAAAGTGAAAAAGGGGACAAAGTCGATTGTTTAAATCGATTAAGTATAAAATGACCGATGTAAGCCTTCACATGTCTCAACGGTGCAAATTCAAAGGAAGGATCAAGAACGGAGGCTCAAAACTTGTGTCAGCCCTCCACGTGTCAAAAATTAAAAAAGGGGATAGAGCTAGCCATTTAAATTGAGTAAGTATAAAACGACCAGCGGAAGCCTGCACGTGTCTCAACGACACACTTTCAAGGGTCGAAGCCAAAGGTAGTCCCCAAATGAGCACAAAGCTTCCACATGTCCCAATCCCAAAAAGAAGAAGTCAAAAAGGGAAGAACCATCCATTGAAAATTCCAAACAAGGCAGAACCAACAGAAGGTACCACATGCCTCAACGACGCAAATTCAAAAGGCACGGCCTAAAGGCCATCCTAAACTAGTGCTAACCCTCCATGTGTCCAAGGTCTGAAAAGGGGTAGAGTCAGCCGTTGAAAGTTCCAAATGACTGGAAAGAACCAAATTTCATCTCAGCCAAGCAATTTTAAATGAAGAACCAAGAGTGGGTTCCCAAATAAGCGTGGGCTTGCCACATGGTTATAGTCAAAAATGGGGCACGGCTGGGCCCAAATCAGCTAATTATAAAAGAACGGTAGATAAGGCTACGTGTTCACCAACACAAATTCAAAGCCACAAACCAAAGTAGAGACTCAAACAAGCACTAGCCCTCCACATGTCCCAAGTCCAAAAAGGGGACACCGGCCGTTGAAAAGTCCACGCTCTGGACAGGCCTGTGGAGGCCTCCACATGTCTCTTCAGCGTAACTTCAAAAGAAAAATCTGGAGGTAGTCTCCTAATACACTTTGAGCCTCCACGTGTCTAGTGTTAGACATATGGCCCCACCAAACAAAAGGGGAATTAGGAAAATGCAAAATTACAGAGTGGGCCTGCAAAGGGACACGTGGCCCTGTTTCAAGTCAAAGTGGGAAGGCAGGTCGCCGGAGACAGTTTGAATTTTTTAGCTTTTGTTTTGAAAATGCGTAAAGTATAAAATTAGGCTAACCTCCTTCGACGCCTAGAGAAGCCACATGTCAAGCCTAAATCAAAGCGGGAAGGTGGGTCTTGGAAGGATTTTTTTCCAAAATGGGTCGGCGGGCCCGAAAATGAGTTTTGGGAAATGTAAAGTTCATGGGTGTCATCACCAATCCAAGCACTATGATAATTCTTCACCGGGAACTCCTCGTGCTATGATTATTTACTAATGCACAGCCTTTTGTTTGGTGGATGTAATCTGGAAACAAAATAACAACATAACACAAGAATACCATTGACTATGATAAGACGGAATGATGACAAATCTGAAATATCAAAGTAAATTATAATATTAACATGAAATTGTTACAATCTCACTCATGAGGTACTTCAAGTGTTATTTACTTCACTTGCCTTTCACCAAGACTATGGGAGAAACTTTACAATTACACCTCTTAATGGCTTCTTCAACACACCTTTAAACTGATGGCTTCCTTCGCACACTTCCTACAATATTTCTCACTACTTCCTTCTATGCTAAATGAGGGGGATGGCCTCTATATTTATAGAACTTCCAGGCTTATCCATCTTATCTCTAAGATAGGATAAGAAATCCACTCTGACGAATCATATTCCATACCTTAACTCTTATCTCGTACATGTACCTTATCTTTTAAGATAAGATAAACCTTATCATTTCACATGGGTTCCACATTTTTAGACTTTTTACAAATAAAATACACAAAATATTTATGACCTCACTCCTTGTCCTTATTACCAATATAATATTTCTAATTCCTAATCATGTAGACCCTACTTCTCTAATTACCCAAACTTTGACATTTTAACATTACCGGACCACTTACGACAAATATTTACTTTTTACCACAACATTCCTATTGTACTTTTGACTATTACTGTACTATACATTATTGGTGGCATCGTACTGGCAGCGCCGTTATCTTCTATCAGACGCTACTACTAATTATACTTAACAACATCCTATTCCTAATACATACATTAATGAAATAGAAATTATGGAGGAAAATTTTAGTGTCGACATCTTCCCCCTTCCTAGCTTCTACTCCATCCTTGGAGTAGAGTATTCTGGTCCTTGGAAAATCTTCAACTTGTCGTGGTTGACCCATTTCGTAATGGGAGTACCATCCAATTCCTCTAGTCGGTACGTACCATTTTCATGCACAGCTACTATTTTGTAGGGCCCCATCCATTTTGGAATAAATTTTCTCTGTCTTCTTTTTTTGTATTTGGAATCATATACTAGAACCAATTCATTCACATGAAATGGAGACCACCGGATATTTTGATCAAAGTATTCCTTCTGCTTCATTTTATTCTTATAGCTTGTATCCTTAGCTATTTCCCTCATTTCCTCTAGAAAATGAAGATGTACCAACATTTCTTTTATTGAATCACTTTCATCCATTCTTTCATTTTCCATTACTCTAACCGTGGGAATATCAAACTCAATAGGAAGAACTGGATCAATGCCATAAGACAAGTGAAATGGTGAGTATCCTATTGCTGACTTTGATGTTGCCCTATATGCTCACAATGCTGCATGAATCCTCTTATCCCATTTATGTACCGTAAGGCTACATATTTTGCTAGAATTTGACACAACACAAAATTTGTTCGCTCCACTTGTCCATTTGTGCTTGGCTTATATGTTGTTTCCTTATTGAGCTTCCCGTAATCAACACAAATGCGTAGTTTCCCATTCTTTTTTATTGAGATCACAATGGGAGAAACCCATTCTGAATTCTCCACAGCAAATATGAATCCTGCATCAAGCAACTTATCTATTTCTTCTTTTACAGTCTTGGAAAAATTAGGATTCATTCTATATGGCATTTGCTTTATGGGCTTAGCATCATCTACCAAACCTCAATATAATGTTCTACCCAACTTACTTGACGGAGTTCCTTGTAATCAAAAGTGAATAGGTGTATGTACCTTCGAAAGAGTGGAGGTAGGATTCCTTCTCACTCTCTATCACAAAGATCACCAATCTTTATTTGTTGGAGACGATCATCAACTACTTCTTGAGATAATTTTATGGGGTCATGAGTTGGTGTGGATGGAAGGATATCCATGATGAAACATCAACCTCACTTTCTTCATCTTCAAAGTGTCCACTTCACCGGTACTAGAGTAATCGAGAGGATGTCCAATCATCAGTTTCATCACTTGAATCCATAGGTTACGCTTATGATGTCGAGGGATCACGTTTATCTTCACCCTCTCTCTACCACATCCAAGTGTCATGAAACCTTCATTCCAGTAGTTTCTTGCATGAACTCTCCTTAGCCATGGTCTTCCCAAGCAAAGCATTGGGTACACAAAGCACCATTTTTCATCACCCGAAAGTCTACCACACATACAACACCCATAATGAGATATTGCCACATTTGAAACTACACCTTCGGTTTAGTTTTTCCTTTATTTAATGACCTTAACATAAGTGTTCAAGGGCGATCAATTTTTAAACCCAACATATTCATTACAGACTCGATCATTACATTAATTGCAGCACCTCCATCAATTAAGACATCATGAATTTAAATACCATTACATAATACCTCGGCTTGTGGAGCATAGGATCCCCGCCTCTAAAACAGGGACCTCAACCTCCTTCCTTCGTCGAGCATTGAGTACACTTCGCAGCTCCCGCCTCTTCTCGAGAAGACATAGCCAAGAGTTGACCATATGTAATATTTGCAGTGCCTTTTTGGACAGATCTTTCGGGATGGAGTATGGTCCTTGCCCCGTGAAATCAGAAAATCCCGCACACCTAGCTTTCTTCTCCTATGTTTCTTATTAGTTTCTTCTTTCATCTTCCTAGGATCATTTCCATCTTGATTATCTTTTTCTTTCTTTCTTTTTGTTACAAACACATCTACTTCATTATTTCTGCTCTTATCTACTACATCAAAAGAATTCACGGTGTGCTTTTCCTTTATCATTATCTCCTTTACCAGATGTAGAAGCTCTATCCGGACAATTATACTTATAATGACCCTTTTATAACAACCATAACAAACAACTTTGAAATATTTCTTTTTGGACCTCTATCTCCTCCCTTAGAACTAAATTCTTTTCCTTGAAGAAGATTAATAGTTAACTCGACCCATCTTTTTGAAGATCTTCATACTCGGTAGATGTACTAGAAGAAATATTTGTGCTCACTAGGAGCGGTTTTGGATTCGGACCAAAGGTGCTGGTGTAGGCTCTACTTTAGCAACAATTTCTTTGGGCTCCTTTTCCATGCTTTCTTCTTGCCTTCTTGCAATCTCCTTTGCTTGTTCAATGGTAGCTGGGCTGTCATACTTCACTCATTGTCTGATCTCTGGCTTTATCCCAAGAATGAAGTGCTTACAGAGGAGATTATCCACGCCATTCATCAACCCATCCGTTAATCCTTCCTTCCGGATCCGGGCATCGAGCTTCCTCCTTAGTTCTAGAACACGAGCATGATAATCCCTTATCTTCTCCTTCTCTCCTTGGGATAGTTTTGTGATCTCGATCATGAGATCTGCATATTTCTGTTGTTCACCAAATTCTTCAAGAAAACTTTCAGTTAATAAATCCCATGAATTTTTCACATTATCACCTAGTGTTTCAAACCACCTAAGTGCTGAACCATCCAAAAAGGTAGGAAAACATTCAGTCCATTGTTCCCTTCTTATAAGGCCATTACAAATAAAAGATCGTTTAAACTCTTGAATGAAAGAAGAAGCATCTTCATTAGATTGAGCTGAAAAAAACAGGAATCTTTCCCATTTTCAAAAGTAACCACCATGAAATACCAACCCACAAGTACAATCAAAAAGACTTATGTGCACAAATAATTGGAATCACTATACTAGAAAGTGACTTTACACCTTTCTACAGTAAAATAGAAATGACCACGGTAAACTATGGTAAAACTTGACTTACTGCGGTAAAAACTGACTTTACTGTGGTAAACACTATTCACGGTAAAAAGTGAAGTTACTGCAGTAAATACTATTCACGGTAAAAAGTGACTTTACTGTGATAAATACTATTCACAGTAAAAATGACTTTATCATGGTAACTACTATTCATGGTAAAAATGACTTTACCATGGTAACTACTATGCACAGTAAAAATAAGGTTACCCTCCAATTGATTTTTGACTAAGTGGGAATATCTCTCCAGAAAATCCACCAACGAGGAATGGTCCCTAAGAATGTAACCAAAATGTCATCACCAATCTAGCACTATGATAATTCTTCACCGGGAACTCCTCGTGCTATGATTATTTACTAATGCACAGCCTTTAGTTTGGTGGGTGTAATCTGGAAACAAAACAACAACATAACACAAGAATACCATTGACTATGATAAGACGGAATGATGACAAATCTAAAATATCAAAGTAAATTATAATATTAACATGAAATTGTTACAATCTCACCCATGAGGTACTTCAAGTGTTATTGAATTCACTTGCCTTTCACCAAGACTATGGGAGAAACTTTACAATTACACCTCTTAATGGCTTCTTCAACACACCTTTAAACTGATGGCTTCCTTCGCACACTTCCTACAATATTTCTCACTACTTCCTTCTATGCTAAATGAGGGGGGTGGCCTCTCTATTTATAGAACTTCCAGGTTTATCCATCTTATCTCTAAGATAGGATAAGAAATCCACTTTGACGAATCATATTCCATACCTTAACTCTTATCTGTACATGTAAGCTTATCTTTTAAGATAAGATAAACCTTATCATTTTACATGGGTTCCACATTTTTAGACTTTTTACAAATAAAATACACAAAATATTTATGACCTCACTCCTTGTCCTTATTACCAATATAATATTTCTAATTCCTAATCATGTAGACCCTACTTCTCTAATTACCCAAACTTTGACATTTTAACATTACCGGACCACTTACGACAAATATTTACTTTTTACCACAACATTCCTATTGTACTTTTGACTATTACCGTACTATACATTATTGGTGGCATCGTACCGGCAGCACCGTTATCTTCTATCGGACGCTACTACTAATTATACTTAACAACATCCTATTCCTAATACATACATTAATGAAATAGAAATTATGGAGGAAAATTTTAGTGTCGATAGGGGCCACATGATTTTTAGCACCTTTCACAACTTTCATAAAATCGTAGTTTGTGAGTGCGGGCCCACGAGCTCGAGCAGGTTCAAGGATGAAAAATTGAAAATGAGAAGGTTGCGGGCTTGCGGGGGCTTTTGGGAAAAAGTGTATTTTCGAGCATGTGGGGCTATGGGAGGTTTTGTGATTTTCACATCTTTTCAAAAAAAGTGCAGTTTGTATTTTCAAGCCCACAGATCCGATTTGCAAAGATTACATTTTAACCATTTTTCACTGTCTCAATGCAGAATCTTGAGATGGCCATATCGTTTGACTTGAAGCTCGATTTAAGCAGAGAAGAATTTTTGAAATATCTCAACCTCCTCTACGCCATGGAAGCATAAAATATTATTTTCAACAGGCTTTGATGGTTAAAATTTGGAAAACATCTTTCATTTCATTAATGAAGGATATAATTGCTTTAACTACCGTGATCGATCAATATTTGCCATATTTCCTTCTCCAACATGCCAAACAGACATGGGGAACCAGAATTGATAGATTGTAGGCAGATTTTTAGGGCATTAATGGTTGGTGGTTGAGCTTTCAGAGCAGAGTCTGATTTTTCTTCTTTCTCTCTCGCCTCGATGTTCTATATATTGTAAACACTTCTCATTTGAGAGAGAGACATTCTGGGTGTGGGGAAACTCTATAAAATTTATTTCCTAACTCCATTTTGAGTTGTAATCCTTCTTCTATGTCCGACAAGTGTTTTCGTGCCTCTGAGCACACATGTAATGGTATGTGCACCTCATAGAGCAATAAAATCATGTTTTTGTGGTGTTATTCAACCCTTTCTCATGTTATTTCTTTTTGCCTCTCCATTTTATTTTTTTCTTCATGTGCATGTATTTTCACGTTTATAGGTGTAAGATGTCGTGTTTTTTTGGCGTTTCGATGGCGGATTTGGATCTGGGTCTATGTCACTTCTGTTTGACCTCTCTCATCTCCTTTTCCCCATGTTTCATCCTCCCTCAATAGAGTATCTCGCCACTTCCTTTTCTAGTGTATCACCACTTACTCTAGGCTCTCTTTCACACACTTTTCTCTCTCTATGTCTCCTTGGAATGATTAGATTAGGATATATAGGTTTTCCCTACACTAGAGTAGCTTCATGGGAGGTATTTTAAGAACATGAACCATATTTCTCTCGGAGGTCCATCTCAGTCAAATGTTGTGCAATCACACCGAATGCCCCATTTCGACTCGGGACATTCAAGGGTGCCGTGATTTTGCCACAACAAATACTTTAGGGCTAAATTCTAAACTTACCCTCCCATATAATTAACTTTAATATATTTAATCCCTATAATAAACATTGTTGAGTTTTCCATGTATAAATTAAATTTAATTAATTTTGAAATTCAAGTCCCTTATAAAGGTCACTTAACTAAGGCAATAAAGCTAACATTTTAATCCTACCTCCTAACACCCATTTAGTGGCCCCATTAAAAGGTACACATGCATTTAATTTAAAATATATTACCACCAAAATTTCCTCACCTAACATTTTTAGGATTGATTCCCAACCATTAGATGGATTCATTTAGATCCCTTTGATCTTAGGTATTAAATCCAACCCGATCATCCTTATGAAGTGCCCTTATTTATTTATTTTACCATATTTTCTTATTTACATTTTCAGAGGTTTGGGAGGAGAAGAAGAATAGACACCATGGAAAGTTTTCTCGAGCTCAAGATGGATATACACTTTTTTTTTCTTATTTTATTTGCAACCCTCTCCTAGGGTTTGTTCACATTATTATTTGTTATAGTGTATTTTATTTTCATTTTCCCAATTTAGGTATGGGAATTTTTACCCCTTTTTTAGATCTTGTTGAAATGGTATATAAAAATAAGAGAGAGAGATAGAGAGTATGTGTGTGTATGTATATACATAAAAAAAAATACATACATACATACATACATACATATATATATATATATATATATATATATATATATATATATCTGTGTGTGTGTGTGTGTGTGTGTGTGTGTGTGTGTGTGTATACATGTATATATCTGTATACACACACACACAAATATATATATATATATATATATATATATATATATATATATGTCTCTTTATATGTGTGTGTTTGTTTTTAAAAAAAAATTTAAACAACTTGAAATTTCTGGATATATATACATACATACATACATACATATACATACATACATATATATATATACATACATATTTATATATATATATATATATATATATATATATATATATATATATATTTGTTTACATTTATATAAAATAAATTTATTGGCCACATATAAAAATGTACAAAGTGATTATTATATAAGTCGCGGATGACTTTTTTTTAGTGCCGCATTTGTAGATGGTGCAAGGTATAGAAAATAGTGGGGGGTTGGGGGGTGGGGCGGAGGCCACCGACCCCATCCCCGCCCCATATATAATTTATGGGTTGTGGGGTGGAATCGAGGACCTCCCCCCGACATATATTACCTTACATAAACATGTATAGTCACAGAACGACTTATTAAAACTCTTCAAAATGCAAAGTTTTTTATTTTATCTTTATGATAAAGATATATATATCACAATACAATGATCTTGGTAGGAAAGATGATTTATTTAGTTAGCTTATATATAGGCAAGATGATTTTAAAATTTCTATCTATTCATTTATAGGTGAAAAAGAGAAACTAAAGGCTTTTCTTGTCCCCAAACACATTTAATGAAGAGAAAATATTCATTGTTTAAAACACCAATTTTCTATTTCCTTTTTCTTATAATTTAGTATGACATTGACTATAAATTCCCAACATTTAAATATTTTTACTTTTTCTATCAAAATGAAAATGTATCTCTTTCCTTTTCACAACAAGAATGATATCTATTTCAATAAGTAAAACTAAGTATCACTTACATATTTCTTCTAATTCCAACTCAACCATTTCACTAAAGGAAAACACAAGCAAGTATGAATTTATTCTCATGTTTGAGAGGAATACATTTTGGATTTGAATAAAAACTTCAAGTCCTTCCTTCCAACTATTATAACATTACAACTATAACTAGATAACTATAACTAGATAAAAAACATCATATGCAATAAAAATGATAGGAAAAATGATATAGGAGCCCATGTAGGGATAAAAAATACATCATATGCGATAAAAATGATAGCGATGGAGAGATCTAGCGATGGAGAGATCTACGAGGACACGGTTTCCGCAGTTTCCGCAGCTTTGGCTGCAGAATGTCTGCGAACCACGGTTAAAAATGCTGAGGAAAGGCTGAGCTATAGCCCATGTAGGGCGTTTGAAGACACGGGTAAGAAAGTCGAAAAAGCGGGAGGTACTGCCAGTGCGGTCTCTGCAGTTCTGGCTGCGGAAAGTCTGCGCAATATGACAAAACTTGCTGAGGAAAAGCAGATCTCAGACTGCAATCGGACGGCTAGCAGAGAAAAGGAGGAAATACTGAGATCCACACCTTTGGCTTGGAATAAGCTTTTTCAAAGCCCTAACCTCAAGGTGGGTCCGAAAAGCACTGAACAGTTCACATGGGAAATGGACAAAGAGGGTGCCACCTGTCTTAGGGTCCCAGATGGTTTTGTTGATAGAGCTTTAAACAAAACAAACCTCTCCCTCGTTGGTAAGTTTCTTGGCTCTAGACCTAATATTGATTTCATTAGAAAATGGGCTATGAGAAAATGGAAACCCAAGGGAGCCCTAAGCATTACCATTATGCCAAAAGGTTTTTTCTTGGCTAAATTTAACCAACAAGAGGATTTAGATTCGGTGTTACTGGAGGCCCCGTGGTGGTTGGGAAATATGGGTCTTTTTTTGAAAAAATGGTATCCGGGTTTTGATCCAAATACGTAAAACATAAACACCATTCCTATCTCGGTGTAGGCTACAGATTGCCATATGCATCTATGGGATGATGAAATATTTGTTAAATATTGCAAAATCCTCGCTCACCTATGGATTAGATGGACCCACAAGAAACAGATCCAGGCTTGCTTTTGCTCGGTTCTGCATTGTCTCAGCCATTGATCAGGAGTTTCCAGAGCACATAATATTGAAAACTAGATTTGGATCATGGACTCAAAGAATTGAAGTTGAGACCTTAAGATGTAAGCGATGCCAAAGCATTGGTCACTCTGACGAAAACTGCAACAAGAAGAAGACCCCTCTTTTGGTTTTCGTTTCACCCGAGATTGACGCAGATCTAAACAAAGTCAACAAGGATCCAAGCCAGGAAAGGAAAACTGAAGATAAAGGTCCCAGCCAGAGAAATGTGCAGTTAAATAGCAGGGGAAAAAAAAAGAAAAAAGGGGGTTTTAGAACTCATATTAAGAAACATCTTGTCTGGCGTCCCAAAGATGCTACAATAGCTTCCCCCAACAAAGAAGTAGTGGTCAAAACTATGAAGGCATCTCCGGACAAACCTTTTGAAACTTCTGTGAAGGATGACCTTGCTAAGGATTCCTTGGAAGTGAACGAACAAGAAGGTGTAATCCCTTCTGGTTCAGATGAGAAAGAAATCCTGACATTCATTAGAGAGGAAGCTTGCAACAAGGAGAATATGGATGTGAGTGAACCCCTGGCGATCCTCTCTTCTGGAGAGACTGGAAATGCGGATCCGCTGCCTTACCTCAGCATTTCAACAGCGACTGCGCAGGACTGTTGCAGCCTCAAAACTGCTTCTGATCATACTCCTGACAGTATCCATAAGGAACAAAAGGTAGGGGGGATCACGCCTACCATGGAAAAGAAGACCTATTTAATCCCTTCTGGTTCAGAAGAGAAAGAAATCCTGCCTTTCGTTAGAAAGGAAGCTTGTATCAAGGAGGATATGAGGGTGTTTGAGCCCCTGGAGTCTCTCCCTACTGGAGAGAAAGGAATTGAGGATCCGCTGCCATACCTCAAAGATGTCAACAAAGGATCGAGCAGTCTCGCTGCAATCACACTCCTGTCAATATTCATAAGGAACAAGAGGAAGGGGAGATTACGCCTGCCAAGGAAAAGGAAGATCCAGACTCTGGGTTCACTTTGGTCATCTCAAAAAAGAAAAAAAAAAGAATGGAAGGTTTTGAAAGGATCCCAGAATCACTTTATAGTGAAAAGAAAAAGGAAATTGACAATTGGGACACCTCTACCTCTAGTAAAACCAGATCTTGGCTAGACGATTAGCTGATTTTGGAGGAAGCTCGAAAAGAGGAAGACCCTCTAAAAAAACTCTCGAGCTAAGAAAAGCAGAGAGGGATATTTGCAGATGGTGTTCAGCGACAACTGAACCACCAAGCAAATCCAACTACCAACCATTCCATATGAAGATCATATCTTGGAATATTAGAGGCCTTAACGGTTACTCTAAGCAAAGAAACATCAAGGAGTTACGGGACTCAAAGAACCCCAAAGATTTTGATTCTTCAAGAAACTAAGATGAAAGCAATGACCATGGATAATATTAAAAATAATTTTTGGGATAGCTCTGAAATGGCGGCTGTTGATTCTCAGGGTGCTTCCGGAGGGCTGGCAACTCTTTGGGATAAAAGGCACTGTACTGGTATGATCCTTAGTGATAATTTTAATCATCTTGCAATTAAGTTTGTCACTATTGAAAAAAAGTGTGAATGGATCTTGTCTAATATCTATGCCCCTAACTCTGCTAGTGGTAGAAGAAAACTATGGGCTGATCTTAAAATCTTTAGAAACCAGCACAGTTCTGCTAACTGGCTTATCATGGGAGATTTCAACTCCCCTCTAAACCCAGGCGAAAAGTTTGGGGGAACCCCCACCTTCTCTAATGGTATGGAGGATTTTGCTGATTTTATCACTGAACAAAACCTCATTGATGTGGATCTGCATGGTAATAAGTATACTTGGAATAATAGAAGGGTGGGAAAGGGGCTCATTCAGTGAGACAGACGGGACAGGCTCTTATCTCGCAACCGGATTCTTAGCCAAGACTTTTACCTCTCTTCCTCGCCTGTAATTGGATCGGATCATAATCCGATTGCTTTAAGCTTTCTAAATTGGACCAAACTCGCAAGAAGCTCATTCAAATTTGAAAAATGTGGATGGAGCACGTTGATATCTATGATAGAATAAAGGAATGGTGGGATTGGAATGGGGAAGGCACCGCCAAAGACATAAATTGGTCCAAAACTCAAAATGTCAAAAACAAGTCAAACTTTGGAACAAAAATGTTTTTGGAAACATCTTCGGAAAAAAGAAAGAATTAAAACAGAAGCTTCAGGATCTTGAGTTAAAAATGGATACTATGGGGAGATCAGTTGAAGATGAAGTAAATGAAAAGAGAATTCTTTCTGAGTTACACACGATATGCAGTAGAGAAGAATCCTTTTGGCGCCTTAAATCAAGGGCTATCTGGCTTAAAGAGGGGGACAGGAATACAAAGTTCTTTCACATGACCACTCTAAAGCACAGAGCCAGTAATAGGATATTAGAGGTTTCTAAAAGCAACGGAAGTATTACTAAAAATCCAAACAGCATTAAGAAGCAAGCACTTGAATTCTACAAAAATCTTCTTAGAGAGAGTAATGTCAGCAATCCGGAAGCTATTTCCTTCATGCTAGAGGCAATCCCCCAGAATGATATTGAAGACCAGAAATTCAGAGATATCACTAAAGCGGTCGCGCTCGATGAGCTAAAAAAGGCTGTTTTTTCTCTTGAGGGGGATAAGGCTCCTGGACCGGATGGATTCTCCATTAATTTTTTTCAGAAATTCTGGGAAATATGCTCGGAGGATCTTCTCAAAGCGGTTAATGAATTTTTTAGATCGGGAAATCTTCTAAAAGAACTCAATAACACACACATTGTGCTGGCACCTAAGAAAATGAATGCAAAAGATTTCAAGGATTTCAGACCCATCAGTCTGGTTAATGCTATTTTTCGAATCTTCACCAAAATTATTGCTTCTAGGCTGCAGCTCATAATGAAGGATCTCATCTCAAAGCAGCAGAGTGGCTTCATTAAAGGCAGGATAATACAAGACGGTGTGATTATGGTACACGAAACTATGCATTCTATGGAAAATAAAAAAAGGAAAACATGATCCTTAAGCTCGACATGAATAAAGCCTTTGACAAAGTTTCTGGGTCTTCCTCGACAGATTCTATCTAAATTTGGGTTCACGTAAAAGTTTAGAAAAATTGTTAAATCATGTATATCTACAGCCAGGTTCTCTGTGGTTGTTAATGGAGAGCCTGTGGGATTCTTCACCAGCAGCAGAGGTCTAAGGCAGGGAGACCCCATCTCCCCCCTTCTCTTCATCCTTCTGGCTGACAGCCTTAGTAGAACAATTAGCAGAGCGGTGGAAGATGGCCTTTTAAATGGTTCTAAACCCACTTCTCTCAGCCAAGCTGTCTCTCATCAACAGTTTGCAGACGACACTATCCTTCTTCTTCTGGCCTCAGTGGTTCAAGCTAAAGCTATCAAGGCTCTTCGCAGCCTTTATGAATCGCTCCGGCAAGAGATCAATTACGACAAAAGCATCCTTTTTTTTTTCTTTAACACCCCGGGAAAGACAACTCAAGATTGCTAAAATTCTCGGGTCAGAAATTGGTACTCTTCCAAAGAACGTACTTAGGCCTCCCTCTCGCACGAAGAAAGTCTCTCACACGGTGTGGGATGATTTATCGACGAGATTTTAGAAAAAAATGGCCGGTTGGAAAGGGACCACTCTCTCTAGTGCTGGTAAGTGCCTTCTCATTAAAAGCACACTCCAAAGTTTGCCCATATATATCATGTCACTATTCAAAATTCCTTCCTCCTTCAGAGAGAAAATTGAAAGGATTCAGTAAAAATTTTTATGGCAAGGCATGGAAGAAAAGTTCAGATTTCACCTTGTGGCCTGGGATAAAGTCTGCACCCCTAAATCTAGGGGAGGGCTGGGAATAAAAAATATTGAGAAAATGAATGAGGCACTCATTGCTAAGATGGACTGGAGATTGCTTTCTGAGAAACAACCCTGGATTGATGTCATTAAAACAAAATACTTGAATCAGCAAGTCGTTTACTCCTATCTCGCATGATGAGCAACTCCCAATGGTTCCATTTTTGGAATAATCAAGTTAAGAGTAGAAACTTCATTAAGAAGGGAAGCAAATGGAAAATTGGGGATGGCAGCGACATTAACTTCTCGGGAGGATAATCGGTCCAATGATAATCTCTTGAGAGATTTGGGACTGCTAAGGACAAATTTTATAAGAAAATATGGAACTAAAGTCAAGGACTACATTGATGGAAATGGCACCAACAAGAATTGGAAAAGACTTACTATGGAGAGTATTGAACTCGAATCGACTATTTCCTCCTCCAAGACCTTTTGGATCTCTTCCTTTGTGTCACTGGATTCCAAGGATGAGCTGATCTGGAGCAATTCACACGAGGGTAAATACTCACCAAATCGGCTATACCAGTCTTTTCCACAGTAACCAATCAGACTTTAACTGGAACTTGATCTGGATGCCTGAGTTAACCCCCAAAATAAATTTTTTTCTTTGGCTGGCCATCAGAGGTAAAATTCTCACCACTGACAATTTGATGAAAAGAGGATTTATCATTCCCAATTGGTGCCACCTTTGTAGGAATAGCTATGAAGACATTAGACATCTGTTCATACACTGTGATTATGCCTTTAGAGTTTGGAACTTTGTCCTTTCCAAATTTGAAGCTCTCTGGGTGATGCCGGAGGATCTTACTCAGCTGTGGAACCAATGGAACCCACCATTCAGACATTGTGCTATCAAAAGAATCTGGAAATTAGCCATCCCGCATTTAATTTGGAGGATCTGGAAGGATAGAAATAATATAGTTTTTAGAAATAAGAAGCAGAATTTTAAACTCACTACCTGCAAGATCTCCCAAGGCATCAAAGAGGACATGGCCGATTTAAACCTCCTAAGAACAATTGTTTACCCGAAAATGAAAAGCACATCTTATCAAATTGGCAGATCGGATATCGAGCAACCCCGGAATAGTGTGGATAGATCTTTGGTCAAATGGCATCCCCTCGAATCCAATTGGTTCAAGCTGAACTTTGATGGTGCCTCTAAGGGGAACCCTCGAACAGCAGATGGAGGAGGAGCAATACGGGACCATAAAGGTAATTTGATTGTTGCATATGCTGGAAAAATGGGAATCCAAACCAATCATTTTGCAGAAGCTTTATCTGTTCTTTGGGGTTTGAGAGTTGCTCGGGCCCAAAATATCCAGAACCTCATTGTTGAAGGGGACTCCTTAATATTATTAATCGCTTAATCACCCTCTTCTCCTAGCCGGAATATCAAAGATTTTATCTCGAGTCCATAAGCATCACCATACCTTCAACAGCATCAGAATCATACATACTTACAGGGAAGGAAACAAGCTGGCCGATGCAATGGCCAATTATGGCATTAATTTAAATTTCACTATTTGGGATAATGATAGTATCCCTAATCAGCTTCACAACAGCATACATGCGGACCTTCACACGCAAACAATCTCTAAAGATATGCTTTAATCTTTGGAGGAAATCCATAAATTCTTCCACAGGTGCTGTTTTAGTTTATTTGGCGTGGCATATGATATCTACTCCAAATGATAGCAAGATTTTGTTTAGGAACTTCAAGTGGAGTTGTCTAAATTTAAAAACAGCGCACGCGGGAAGTACAATAGCTGTTGATATTCGGTTGCCAAGCTCCGCGAAAACCGAAGATAACTACAAGGTGAAAGCTGACAGGATAAGGGTTTTCACGCGCGACTTCACGCAGACTCAGATCGGCAATCCTACAGCCGTTCGTGGGAGGACCAACGGCTACAGTTCCCATTTTTATGCGACCCGCAACGGTGAGAAACGAACCACTCTCAACGCCCAAAGGTATTTTGAAAATTGTTGAACCAAAGACATCCTGTGAAGATGGGAGGGCCTCCCCCGCGATTGAGCCATGTGCAGTGCACTCGACCGGAAAGATAACACCGAGCTCGAACATTCTTAGTATTGGCGGATTCACCAACTTTGTGGAGAGAGTGCAAGGGCATGATCAAAGCATCTCTGTTCGCTTTGCCAAGGAGTGGAATGAGAGGATGGTCGACTATGGAGGGCAGAAGATTCTTATTAATGACGAACTCATAGCCGAAGCGACTGGCCTCAGCTTGGAAGGATACCGCTTCTTCAACAAGAGGGTTATCAAAGAGGCTGAAGAGAGAAGATTTGTGGAGGAGGAGGAGAAGCTTATATTCAACACCGCGGGTCTGCTTGTTAATTCAATTCCTTCTCCGTATGATGAAGTCACCCGCATGATGATTCGCTACATATCCTTGGAAGGCAGGTTTGTTACTGTCCCTGCCAAGCACCTTGTCTTTTTGAATCACTTTCGTAGGAGTAGGTTGGTTTGCTTCCCCACTATCTGCGTTAAACTCTCTTGAGCGCTCCATTTTGGAGTTCCGTAGCATACCCGGCGGTTCCCCTTCACCAAGGGCTTATTCTCGCTTATTCACAAGCACCGCCTTATCAAATTCCCTGTCTCCCTTCCTCTCCCGGCCTCGGCTTTGTTGGGCTCCGCTGCTGCCCCTGCCTCCCCCGCCCTCGCCGCGCGCCCGCCTCCGGCCGGTGCCGATGCCCCATGCGCAGCTGCTCATGCTTCTCCTTCTTTTCCTCCCGCCGCGCCCCCGCCACCCACACCGTCTCTACTTCTAAACGTGTCACTGGGGCTTCTTGGAGACTCAACCTCGAGTCCATCGGGCCGAGGGGGATGAACTTTCGATGACATTGCTCGTGATCTCGCCGAACATTAGTAGTGCCACTCCCAAAGCGGCACCAACGGATAACCCTTCTAGAAGATTGGAGGCCTTAGAGGCCGAGCTTAAATTGTCAAGGATGAGGTAAAAATCTTGCTAAGCAAAAAGGCAAAAAAGCATTGAGGGAGAAGGGAGCACGGGCAACAGCCACTTGATGAAATATACAAAATCGACCTCCCTACACTCCCGCCTTGGGAAAACGAAGACTAGGCATGAGTATAATATTGCAGCATTCACGGCCATTGAGGAATACATCGAAGGTGTTGCATGAAGTGTTTCGCATCTCAGCGGTGTCCCGATTACTCTTTGGGGCAATGAGAAAGAGAGTAAAAGAACCAGAGAGGAGCTCGATAAGACGGATGCTGCTCATATGACCACGCTGGGTATGTATCATGCTTGGAAAAAAGTAAAGATGAGTATTGATCAAGCGGCCAAGAAGTAGTCCAGTTTTACTACTGCTTCTTGGCTGTAGGCTTAAGTCTCGTTTTGTTGCTTTGTTTTCTAAGGCTTCGGTGTTCGCTGTAACTTTTGTTTTGCTTCTCTTTGTAAGTCTCTTTTTTTGTGTTCTATTCAGCTTTTAGGCTCCTTTGTGTTCTATTTCAATATTAAAAAAAAATAACATTTTGTGCTACACAAGGGTATAGTCCATATATTAAAAAAAACAATCAACAAGAACTTGGTTCATTCTTTAAAATATAATAGTCCATATTTTCAACAAATATAAAAGCTTCTCAATTTCATTTCACAACAAAGTGGATAACATTACATTTTGATAAATAGAATATATAAGAACTTACTTTTTAAAATACAAAATTTCAAGTCTTCCACTTTAAGTGGAAACAACACAAAAAAATTACTAAGAAATGTCTCTCCTTATCTTCTACAAAATGCCACTATGTCACTAACTTCACTTGAGCCCCAACATTTTCTCCAAAATATAAAAACAATAACAAGATAAGGGAGTAGGAAACGCTCTTTACCCAACCAATAATCCAATGAGAAGGAGAATCCTTAATCTTCCTCAATGGCCTCTGAGCCCCAACAATGAAGAAATAAGGGGTTTAAGACAACAAAGGAAACTTTACATAGCTTCCATAATCAACATACAAGAAAAATTTCATCACAATAAAGACAATACCAAATCATAACAAACATTAAAGTTTCTCAAGCACAAAGGCTCAATCTGAAGCCAAGAAAGGGAAACAAAACATGGGGATTCACTTATGCCTCCCAAAGGGTTTGAATGCCCACCTCAAAGCCTCCAAGAAACTCAATCATATACCAATAATACTCTTACGCCTCCAAATATAAACTCTTATGTCTCCCTCAACTCTTATGCCTCCCTCAATAAAACATGCAAGATAAGAACAAATTTCACTTATCTAAAAGGTGGGACACCCCAACCCAACTCCCTCCCAAGATACACAATAATACTCTTATGCCTCCCTCAAAAATATCCCCATTTACTTTTTCTCCTACACAACCTAAAGGCCACTCTATTTCTCAAAAACACAAACATACCACAATCATCCAATGAAAATAATTTGTACAAAAAAATAACAATAAGAATACAAGGGTGAATTCCCTACCTTTCCATTGCAAGAGTATAAAATCCACAAGAACAAGTTCCAAGCCATTTACATGTATAAAGCAAGAACAAGCCAACTCCGAATCTTCAAACAAGCTCCTCTAAAATGCAAGAGTCCAAATTAAACATGTAAGCCAAAAATCATCAAACAAACTTGAATAAATAGAAAAGAGAGGAGATATAGGTGATTTGGCTCCATGTAGGATGCCACATCATTCTTCCTCAACTCCACATCACATGGTCAAATACCAAAACCAAAGCTCAATAAATTGGTGGTTGAGGAAATGAAAACCCTCTTACACACACAAACTCTTACCCACACCTCTAAAGGAAAAAATTAAGAACTCATGTAATAAAGCGCAATACATATCACCTTTTTGTCTTAAAAATCATATAATGAGGTCTATTTTTGACCCTTTAACCTATAATGAGGTCTTGTTGGTGTTAGGTTGTGAAGCCTGTTTTCATGTGTAAAAGTGTTGAAGACTATACACTAAGAGTACTGTACACTTTTCATGTATCCTCGTCGGGGTTTGGGGCTAGGTCAGCCCCGAGTCGGGGTCCGGGCGCAGCCCTCAAAAAAAAAAAAAAAAAAAAATTAGGCATAAATTTTTTTGGCCTCAAAAAAATGCACCCGACATATCAGGAAATGTGCTCTTCTCATATGGGCAAGATTTTTGACCCATAGGTTTATGGGACGGGTTTTTCCCATGGTTTTGATACCCACAGTTTTGTAAAACTGCTTAAGTAGTTGTCTATTTATATGGTTTTATGCATATGATAGAGGTATGAAAAACATTGCAGATGTGTTTTGAATTCACTGTGAATTTTGTAGAGTTTGTTGAGCATAGCTCCAAACAGATCTGGGTATTGTATTGAGAGAGTGGTGGCTTGTAATAAAATCTGAGCAAGTGATTCTTGGTGGACATAGCCCAAATTGGGTGAACCACATTAAATATTGTCTCCTTGTGTTGTGTTATTTTATTCTACAATTTTATTTCAGATTTGTAATAATTTTTGCATATTAGTTTCTACTATTGTGATTCTGTGAGGGATTATTCCACATATTTTATCTCTTATTTCCTAACAATTGATATCGTAGTCTGGTTTGGTTTGCTGAAGTGTTGAATCACAGGGAAAGTTTTATCTAGAGTGGGAGCTATGGCAGATGATGGAAGATCTAGGGTTGATAAATTCAATGGGCAGAATTTCAGTCTTTGAAAGATGCAGATGGAAGATTACCTTTATCAGAAGGATCTTTATACTCCGTTGTCTGAGAAGGTGAACAAACCCTCGAGTATGACAGATGTGAAATGGGATTTGTTGGATTGGAAGGCACTTGGAATGATCTGGTTGTGTCTTGCATCTTCGGTATTATTTAATGTTTCAAAGGAAAAGACTACAAAAGAACTGATGGATGCATTAGGGAAGTTATATGAAAAACCCTTTGCCTCTAATAAGATATTTTTAATGAAAAAGTTGTTTAATATGAAGATGTCTGAGAATAGTTTAGTAGAAGATCATTTAAATGATTTCAATACGGTTGTGAATATGCTAGCTTTGGTTACAATAGAATTTGATGAATAAGTTAGGTCTTTATTAATTTCGTGCTCTTTACCCGAAAGTTGGAATAGCCTAGTAATGGCAAAGAAGCAACTTGGTTCCAGCTTAACTCGAATTTGAAGTTTGAGGATGTTGTAGGGGTGATTCTAAGTGAGGAAATGTGAAGAAAAATCTTCATGGAATCTTCTACTTCAGGGAATTCTTTGACAGTGGAAACTAGAGGGAGACAAAAGAATAGAGGAAATTGTGGAAAATCGAAAGATCGGGCAAGGTCAAAATCCAAGAGCAAGATTGTATGTTGGAACTGTGGAAAGTCTGGGCATGCAAAGAAAGATTGTTGGGAGCTTCAAGACAAGAAGAAACAACAGGAAGAAAACAAGGAGGCAAATGTGGCATCGGGTAATGTATGCCAGGATGCTTTGATTCTTTCTTTACATAATATTACTGAATCTTGGGTTTTAGATTCAGGGGCTTCTTTTCATGCTACTCCACATAGGCATTATTTTGTTGATTATGTTCAAGGGAATTTTGGGCATGTTTTTCTTGGTGACGATGAGCCTTGCAAAGTATAGTTAGAAAATGTTCTGTCTAGGTTAAGATGCAAAATGGGAATACATGGCTATTGAAGGATGTCATACATGTGCCTACATTAAGGAGAAATTTGATATCGGCGAGGCAATTGGGAAGTGATGGTTGTACTGTGATATTTATAGCTGACTCTTGGAAGGTTACTAAGGGTGCTCTTGTGGTGGAAACAGTAAGAAGGTTGGAACCTTGTATTTATCAACCGATAGTACTAATGATTGTAATCTTGTGGATTCAGATGCGAGATACGATATTATGGCACTATAGGCTTGGTCATATGATCCATAAGGGCATGGACGTCATAAAGAATAATTTTCCGGATATACGTAAACAGGTTTGGAGTTTTGTGAGTACTACATATATGGGAAATAGAAGCGAGTAAGGTTTCTCAAGGTTGGACCTAAAAGGAATAGAGTAAGTTAGAGCTGGTGCATTCGATGTGTGGGGCCAACTCGGGTATCATCTCTTGGGGTTCAAGTTATTATGTTACTTTTATTGATGATGCAACAAGGAAAGTTTGGGTTTATTGTATTAGAAACAAATTTGATGTATTTGACACTTTTTTTAAATGGAAATCCTTGGTAGAGAATGAAACAGGTCTTAAGCTAAAATGTCTCAGGTCAGATAATGGAGGGGAGTATTGCAATAATGAATTTAATGATTATTGTTCTAAGAATGGAATCCGTAAGAAAAATACGGTTCTAGGAACTCCGCAATAGAATGGGGTATCAGAAAGGATGAATAGAACAATAATGGAACGTGCTAAGAGCATGAGGTTACATGTAGGATTGCCTCTTCTTTCTTTTGGAAGAAGCGGTGAGCACAGTTGTGTACTTGATAAACAGAGGACCCTCAAGTGCCTTGGATGGAGGCATACCTGAGGAGGCTTGGTATGGTAAGAAAGTTGATTATTCATTTCTTAGAGTCTTTGGATGTGAGGTGTTTGTTCATATAGACAAGGATGATAGGACCAAGCTAGAGGCTAAATCAGAAAAATGTACTTTCATTGGTTATGGTGGTTATGACTTTGGATTTAAATGTTGGAGTATTAAGGAAAAGAAAATCATTCAGTCTAGGGATGTGGTCTTTAATGAGAAAGTCATGTATAAGAAATAGTTGTAGGAAAACAGGGAAGAATCCAAGAAAGAATATGCAGTGGTAGAGGATCTTTCGAATGGGACAGTGACCCATAAATCAGTTCAAGAACTGACTCAACAAGAACCCCAAAATCCTACAGTGAGGAGGTCTTCTAGGGTAAGAAAAGAACCTGAACTTTTTTCTCATTCTCTTTATTATTTATTACACACTGATAGTGGGGAGCCGAGAGCTTTGATGAAGAAATGTAGGTAGATGCCGTAAGAAGTGGGAGCAATCCATGGATGAAGAGCATAAGTTTCTCATGGAGAACTAGACTTGGGATTTGGTGAAGCTACTGAAAGGGAAAAGATCATTGCAGAATAAGTGGGTGTACAAAGTTAAAGATGAAGAAGGAGGAAAGAAAAGATATAAGGCCCAGTTGGTGGTCAAGGGGCTTTCACAGAAACAAGGTATAGATTTTGATGAGATCTTTTCTCCTGTAGTAAAAATGACTTCTATTATAACTGTTCTTGGAATAGTAAAAGCATAACACTTGCACTTAGAATAGTTAGATGTAAAGACTGCATTTCTCCATGGTGATTTGGAGGAGGAACTATATATGCAGCAACCAAAGGGCTATGAGGTCAAAGGTAAAGAGGAGATGGTGTGTAAACTGAAGAAGAGCTTATATGGCTTGAAACAAGCTCCACATCAATGGTATAAGAAGTTTGATAGCTTCGTGATGGATCAAGGTTATATTAGATGTCATTCTGACCATTGCGTGTATACAAAGAAATTTGAGGATGGAAGTTATATTATCCTTTGTTTGTATGTTGATGACATATTGGTTCGCAGTAAAAACATACGCAGAAATAAAAGTACTCAAGAAACAACTAAGTGAATCCTTTGATATGAAGGAATTGGGGGAAGCCGGACAAATCCTTGGTATAAGGATAACTCAGAAAGGAAGGAACGGAAGTGACTTTATCTCGGAAAAGTACATTAAGAAGGTGTTGGATAGGTTTAACATGCAGGATGCTAAACCGGTTAGGACTCCTTTGGCGTGCCATTTTAAGTTATCAAAGGAGCAAAGTGTCCCAAGACAGAGCGGGAAAGAAAGCTGATGTCCAAGGTACCTTACTCATCGGCGGTTGGTAGTTTGATGTATGTTATGGTGTGCACTAGGCCACGATATTTCCCATGTAGTGGGAGTTGTGAGTATATTTATGAGTGATCTAGGTAAAGAGCATTGCAAGCAAGTAAAGTGGATCCTTCAAGATTTGAGAGGGACCATGGGGACAGTTTTGAGCTACAGTGGATCAGACACCGCTTTACGTGGTTATGTAGATTCAGACATGGCTAGATATATAGACAGCAGGAGGAGCACAACAGGTTATGTTTACAATGTAGGTGGAATAATAGTAAGTTGGATTTCATGACTATAGAAGTTGGTGGCTTTGTCAACCATAGAGGCTGAGTATGTTGTTGCCACAGAGGCAAGCATGGAAATGATTTGGTTACAATAATTACTTGAGGAGTTGGGGCACAAGCAAGAGGAAGGAAAGTTGCATAGTGATATTCAGAGTGCTATACACCTAGCTAAGAACTCTACTTTCCACTCTAGGATAAAGCATATACATTTAAGGTACCATTTCATCAGGACAACTTTGGAGGAAGAGAAGTTGAAGTTGGAGAAGATTCATACTAGTCAAAATCCTGTAGACATGATGACCAAGGTGGTCACAAGGGAAAAACTGAAGTTGTGTTCAGATTTGGTTGGTCTTCATAGAAACTAGTGAAGGGTTGAGAAGCTTTCTCAGAGGAAAACTAGTCTCCAAGTGGGAGATTGTTAGGTTGTGGAGCCCGTTTTCATGTGTGAAAGTGTTGAAGATTGTACACTAAGATTCTGTACACTTTTCATGTGCTCTTCTCATATGGGCGAGATTTTTGACCCATAGGTTTATGGGATGGGTTTTTCCCATGGTTTTGATACCCACGGTTTTGTAAAATTGCTTAAGAAGTTGTCTATTTATATGGTTTTATGCATATGATAGAGGTATGAAAAACATTGTAGATGTGTTTTGAATTTGGCTGTGAATTCTGTAGAGTTTGTTGAGCATAGCTCCAAACAGATCTAGGTATTGTATTGAGAGAGTGGTGGCTTGTAATAAAATATGAGCAAGTGATTCTTGGTGGACGTAGCCCAAATTGGGTGAACCACGTTAAATATTGTCTCCTTGTGTTGTGTTATTTTATTCTACAATTTTATTTCAGATCTGTAATAATTTCTGCATATTAGTTTCGACTATTACAATTCTGTGAGGGATTATTCCGCATATTTTATCTCTTATTTCATAATAGGTTGGTAGGTGAAATTAAGAGTTACAAGCCTCTAAAAAAGGCCCTTAAACCCAAATCCAAATTTTACATGTAAGGTTGAGTACACAACACTTAAAAGTAATAAAATCCTTTTAAATACATCATAAATCAAGGATCATATACAAACATTAAATACCCCCTTTGGTCACATCTCAAATTACACTAATTAATCAATTTTAATCAGCTTAAATAGAGTACTTTTACTAACAATAATAAAAGTGACTCACAATACTAAAATAATTCAATTAATCACAAAATAAGTAATACAAGAAGGGAAAACAACACATTTACCAAAGGTCACATTTGAGGCCACCCCCAATGGGTACCTCGTAACAATATATCAATAATAAACAACATAAAATTACATAAGTTACTGGGGTGACTTGTTGCCAATACCCCAAATTCATTCACTGTTAGTCTCTTATCCCCTTTTGTTTGTTTTGTTACAAATTACTAAAAATCAAAACAACACCTTTCTCGGCCTCTTGACAATATTAATGACATCAAGACGATAAAACACAAATATAGAAATAAGTTCACATCATCAAATATCATAACTAAACCATCACTAAAATCAAGTAATTCACCAATTGTTCACAATTTCAAATATTTCGATTCTATCAATTCATCAATTAGCAATAAGATCACAAGACTAACTAAATCTTATAAACAAATTGTATTTCAAAATCCAATGTGTCAAGACATATATAACATAGTAAGTGTTGATGCGTAATGACAACACCCATGAATATATGTAACTTGATGGGTTGAGACTCTGAGTGTGATTGTATAACATGGAGCATCTCTCAAAGTGTTCAAGTTTCCGAATCGAGAGAGCTCTCCAGATGAAGGTCGGTTCCTATACCTCTATTCAGGTGCACATGTTCATATTGCGGAGGATCTACTCTAAAACCTGATCTAACTTTCCAAGGAGATAGGGTTAAGAAGATGTAAGAAAATAAAACCTAAACTAACAAGGGTGATGCACCAAAAGAATGCTGAAACACCTACTTTGTAATAAACAAAACCATAAAAATGCAATACGATCACCATGCACAAATAACCAGGACTACAATGAGAGATTAGAAAGGAGACAATGAATGCAAGAGAGGGTTGAAAATCATCCACAGACATGCATTATCGCTCCAAAAGTTGATATAGTGCATTACAATGGCCAAGAGGCACAAAATTGCATTACAATTTGAATGGGAGGCTTGGAATCCACAAATCCACTTACGGGAAAGAGAAGAAGGGAGGGTGTAGAGAAGAAATGTCCAACCTTTTTAAAAATGCACCTCCTTACAATATATAGGAAGAATGAGAGAAGGAGGTAGAAGAAATCTGGACTCCTGTTTAACCACCCCAGAGATGCATTAAATCCACCTGCAAAATTAACGGGTCTCATGACAAAACCCATGCCTCCATTGTTGTTTCTTATTGGGAAAGAAATACCTCATTACGGTGGTTGGTGAGAAGCATTACAAAGCCTCAAGAATTATGGCATGTATTTACTCCAGTCATAGTGAGGTCATATGAAAGTTAGGGTTGGGTGCTCAACGCGGGATCTCATAATATTTTCAAGATCCAAGCATTTAAAAATCTTGGTGGGCTACATGATTCACCAAATATTTTCCAAACTGCTTTGGGTTTGGAGTTTACCCATGTGAGATCTTCGTGGAGCCCCATGTATTCTTAAGATATCTCTGCCCCTTCTTCACTCCTAAAGTTAAAATGGTTGGACACTTGGTCTTTCCCGTAACCTACTCTATTTCTTCGTGTTTTGGCTAAGTTCCCACCTAACTAGCGAAGAAACTATGTATGACCCTAGACATGTGGAGGGCTTGCACTTTTTGGGACCTACCTCTAGAGTTGATCTTTGAAGTTGTGTCAAGTTGACGCATGGCACCTTCCACCTGGATATTAGACCTTTTCAATAGTTAGTTCAAATTTTGGGGCTCAGACCATGTGGAGGCTTCACACTCATTTGGGACCTGCCCTTTTGATTCTAAATTTTAAGTTGCGTGAACGAGGAATGTGGAGGCTTCTGTAGGATTTTGGACTTCTCAATGGTCGGTGTCTCCTTTTCGGACCTAGGACACATGGAGGGCTAGTGCTAGTTTAGGGTCTCTCTTTGGGCCATGCCTTTGAAGTTACACCGATGAGGCATGTGGCTTCGCTGACCCTTTTGTACTTAGCGAGATTTAGACATTTTCCCTTTCTCAATCCTTGACTACGTGGCAGGCTAGCGCTCATTTTGGGACCACCTTTGGATTCAACCCTTGAGGGTGTGCCGATGAGACACGTGCAGAAATCCGCTGGTAGTCTGTCTTGAGTTTTGACCTTTGAAAGCCGGTGAAACCTTTTCGGACTATGGCCACGTGTGGGCAAGGCTGCACTCATTTGGGGACTCCTCCTCTATCACACCTTTGATATTACACCGTTGAGACACGTGGAGGCTTCTACTGGCCCTTTTTATACTTAGTCGATTCAGGCCTCAAGTGAACAAATTATATGTGCTTCCTTGGCGGGTCCCTCATTGTTGACTCCACATGGAAGTCTCACAGATTTTGAATTTCACTATTCCCTCTCACTCTTGGAATTGCATCGAGCTAACACGTAGTTCCTTCATTGAGTTCATTGCTTTACCTCGACTTTTCAATGGCCAGTTCCACCTTTTTGGGCTCTAACCACATGGAGGGCAGAACTTGTTTGATTCTCCTCTTTAGGTCATGCCTTTGAAGTTGTGCCGATGAGGCATGTGGAGGCTTCTACTCACTCCCTTATACTTAGTCGATTCAGGCTTCGAGTGAACACTAACTTTCTCCATATTTTCCTGATGAGCTTCTAATCCCCTTTAACGTTGTTTGGCCTCATTTTCTAGCCTTTCTCCTCCATTTTTGAGTCTGCATGCCCCTTTGATTTGGGATCAAATATGAGCTCGCAAGACTGAACCGACCCTTCACTCTTCTTCGTGCAGGGGCATGTTTTATTAATTTTCCTAAGGTGCAAAATTGGTCGGTAATTTGGCGACTCACGGGACATCCTCCTGCTAGATGAAGAGACCAGTAGTCTTGAAGTATCCATCGGGTATGGAGTCATGAATTGATAGCCTGGTACTACTCCTATTCTGAAACCTCAAGCTCTACTGCCATGCGACCTATGACCCTAAACTTGCCCCAATGTCCGCACTCTCAATTTTCATAAAAAATATTGAAAATGAGGTTCTGAGAGTAGAAAATTATATTGACCTGGGGCTTTCACCTGCTCTGGAAATGGACTGGAGGCACACTGAACTACACAATGATACAACATGGGAGAAACATAATTTGTGCCAAAGGCACTTAAGGAAATTTAAACCTAAACTACAACAAGACAATGTGCATATGCACTTAGAGGAATTAGAACCTATTGCTACCCTATACTAACGCAAGAGACAATCATTTTCAGACAAAACTTGATACTGGAAATTCAAATTAGTTGCCCTTTCTTATAATTTGCATCCATGAAGATGATTTGACACTTAATTTGGTTATTAGTATGAGTGAAAAACTGGCAATAGGAAAATCCTCCACCCAAATAATCAAGGCATCAACTAGAAACAAAACAAATACCTCTTTTAGTTGCTCTACATTTGGATTAAAGAGGAATTACAACTAATCCTTGGTTCTCTGGAACTCATCCCCATGCTTAGGAGAAAACATGACTGGTGTTGGCTCCTCTCTTGGCTCTAGTGAAGCCAAGTACCTTATAGGGCATGGTCTGGTTCTTTAAATGTGCCCAATACTCTAAATTCAAACTTCAAAAAGGAAGTCTTCTTACAAGCCTTCCTAGAAGAGGTGACTATCTGTAATTAGATTTTCTTCCTCTTTCACATCTACAAAGACAACTGATGTGTCACCTTGGTGAGTGGTACGAAAGGGATGGCAACGTCCTATTCTTTTCCTTCCTCTGCTTCTAGTATGGCACTTGGAAGATCAAACTCTTCCAACTTTGATTCAAGAGGCATGCTATAGACTACAGGTTGTGCTTGCATGTCCTCCTCCATGGCGGAAGGTTCTTGTGGTTGAAGAATGAATGATGGGGTAGTGAAAGTTGTAATTTCTACGGGCTCCTCCTCATCAAAACATTCCTCCAACTCTGACAGGAAATCAAACTCTTTGTTATCCTACTGTAGCAAGATTTCTCCCTCTTGCATGGTGCCCTTTGAATCTATATTATTTTCACCATGTGTAGCTCCATCTTCAAACATTAAGCTAGTGAGTTCAAATTCTTTCAAAAAAACATATTTTTGGAGAGATTGAGTGGGAGAGAAATCTGCAACTTCTTGTACAACCCACTCATGATTCGGTGCCTCTGAATTCATCTTATTCACCTCCATGTGCTCCTTCTCAACTAGACTTGGAGTTAGTTGTTCTTTCTCTTCCTTTTTCTCCGTTACTACAACATTGGCTCCAAAATCAGCCCCGACCACAAGTTTCTCTTCAACTTTCACCTCCTCTCTTGGCTTCACCATCAAGGGAATTTTTTCAACATCGAACTTAAGAGACCATCTCTTCAAGTCCTCTATTATTTTTGTCGATTGAGCTCTTGTTGTTGTCCTCCTTGTCTAGTTTTTTAACTATTTTCTTCCCAATTTGAACTTGGTAAAAAGGTAAAAGGAGGGTTGGGTTGTGGATCAAAGAGTTTTGTAATTATTTGTGGTGGTGGGAGAGATGAAACTTCATGTTTCTTTGGAGGGAATGACCATTTGGAAGGGAAAAGGGTAGAAGAACTGAGATGAGATGGAATACTAGAACTTGGAGGAGTGAAATCCACAATGGGGGCAAGCAGGTGAGAGACTTGAAAATTGAAACTCAGAACAAGATGGTGTTGCTTGGGGAATGGGAAGAGGATTGTGGGGTGGAAATGCTGAATTTTCCCATTGACCTGCAAAATATTCAACATCCTTAACCCATTCTTCAAGTTGGGGCAGCATCTCAACGATGTAACTAAGTTTCTCTTGTGGGCTAAAATAGCTTGGAGCAGGGCCTTCCCATGGACAAGGGACCCTAAATCCAATCTTGAATGCTTTCTCTTGATTTGTAGCCCGGGCCTACATCATACCTACCTCCAATTTGTCTATCTTTAGTTGCAGCTCCGCATTCTTAGGCGTAAGATATCCCCATAGCTGATATACTCTTGTTCTTCCATAACTGCATAGTCTGGCTCATGTCCACACTGATCTACATATTACTCTTGTGAGTATGCCCATTGTTGATTTTCTTTATAACATGGGTCTGGAGGAGGTTGATAATAACCTGAGAATGAATTTTGTATGTTTGGAGGAGAGTATGGATTGTATGGTAGTTGCTACAAATGTGAGTTCCACCATGGGAATGAAGCCATGATTGCACAACTTCATAGAATGGAAGAGGATGAGAGAGGTGGAAGAAGAATGGATGAAAATGGATGGGGAGAAGGTCTGTAACTCAGAGGATGGGTTGTTTGACCAGATGGAGTCACCAGATGTGTTGAAACATGCCTCTAGAGGCTAGATCTCAGCAATAACACATCGAACCTACTGAGATGAAGATGTAAAGCTCTTGGTCTAGTCCCACCAAGAAAGCCAAAATTGTTCATGCGTAATCAAAACACCCCTAAATATTAGTAACTCGATGCATTGTGTAACATCCCAACTTTCTTGTAAGTTAAATTAACTACGGTTAAGTTTAAACAGGATTAGATGAGATCATCATTATGTATAAAATTCATTTGACTCATCGTATCATGACCCACAACTTCTGCTGCGGGGCATGGCATTGTGAAACAAATAACCCCACAGGGCTGCACCCACCTTGATGATCCTTCCTAAAACATGATTAGGCCTTAATCATAGGTAAAAATGATTCATTAATGATAGTGAATCTTTCGGTTATTCATTTCGGTTATTTTATTTTAATCGGTTTGGTCATCTTATGTTTTGTTCGACTTTTGTGGTGTCCATGATGAATATTGCCTTTTTTTATCTCGACAATGCTATATCAAACCATCTTTACAAAAATATTTGAATTATTATTATTTACGGACTTGGTGATTTTTCATTTCTTTAAATAATTTGTATGGAACATGGAAATTCAAATAATTATTACGATAACATATTGTTGGCGATATGTGGACTTATATTATGATGATTAATTTTACCATTAAAGTTAGGTATAAATTAAAATAAAAATTAAAAACATTTGCATTATTAATTTGTGAAATTATATATTTAAATCCTAAAAGGATTTGGCATGTAAAACAAAAGTTAAAAAGTATAATA
Source organism: Taxus wallichiana var. yunnanensis (assembly GCA_018340775.1). Classification (NCBI taxonomy): domain Eukaryota; kingdom Viridiplantae; phylum Streptophyta; class Pinopsida; order Cupressales; family Taxaceae; genus Taxus; species Taxus wallichiana. The sequence continues at coordinate 837,397,782 of CM031242.1, read as the reverse complement.
ATAATAATATTTTAATATTTAAAATCTGAGAGTTTTAAAAAGGGACATGCCTTCATATGACACTGAGTATGTGGCATCACGACATGCATTGACGCATGAAGCAACATTTGGAAGCCCAAAAATTCTCCATTATAGTTTCTTCATTATATTTTCTTTTATTTTTTTCCTTAGTCTGTTTTCATTCTTCTCTTTTGGAATACCTACGTGAGTTTTGGAGGAAAGAAGGATTCAACTTGTTGGAGCGGAAAGAGTAAGAAGTTGCTGATTTTGGGTTTACTACAGGCATGAATATCTTCTCCCTTCTCTGTAGCATTATTTGTAAATAATGAGGAAATACACATTCTATTTTAAATGAAAATTAAATGAATTGTGGACAGTTTCTGAATTAATTGCTTGGAAATGAAATCTAAAAAGGAAAGTGATGGATTCAGTATTCTCCTAAGTTTCCTTTGTGTGGCTTTAGCTAAACCTAGAAAAAAATGTAGATGGGTGTTCCTAATCAATTTTTGTTTAATTTTATTTTCTATTTTTGATTTCTAGAAATCCAAATCAATTTCTGCCTCTGGGTTTTATTACAGTCAAACAATAATTTATTTGTATGAGCAAAGTGATTTCTGGGTAGTGTGAAAAATGTTTTTACCAGGTATTTCATCATTTTTCCTGATATATTTGCTTCCAGATTCTAATAATTTCTAAACAGAAAATAAATTAATGCTGGAACGAACTGATTTGGATATGTACAAGTTGATTTTCCTATAGGTATAATTTTATTACCTAATTGAAAAATAAATTAGTGTTAACAATCTATGTAAGATGACTTAGTTTTTCTTAAAGGATTTCGTTACTGGAAGTGTTAGAAACTTATTGTTGTTATTCTATGCAAATAGACTTCAAAATTATCATCCTGTGGTATGTGGGTCAATTTGTTTTGTTGATATGTTGGTTACCTAAAAGAACATGTTAAAATGATTTAATAGTGGTGTTTTTACACTGTTTAGTTGGACTGTTCCTATAAATATATATATGTGTATTCTTATTGATTCAAATTAATTTATTATGTGTTTTACAAAACTTCTCATTACCTAAAGGGAATATGTCTAATTGGTATTTGGAAATGATGATTTTAGACTATTTTGTTAAGTTGTATGTTAATTGGAAGGTAAGAAAAATAATAGTTGAACTGTACCATGTGAAGCATGATTTTCTTGTGGTTTAATTAGAATTTAGATGTTGAATGATTATGTTTTGATCCTTGTGATTAGAGTGAAACATGACTACTGAAATAGAAATTGGTTGTTCTATTTGTGTACATTCATAGTTGTATCTTGATGAAAAACATGTAATAATACACCCTCTCTTTGTATTACCATATGTTTATTGAAAAGATAAGTTGTATATCATTTCATATTTTATTAAATAATTACATTAGAAATTGGAGTTAATATTCATGCCAGTTCATTTTGAACTCGACAACATACTACTACTCCAGTCTTGTAGGACAATTAGTCGTCCCATTCGGATATGCAAAAACTCATGTCTTGAGAAGTTTTATCGTGCACATGAGATCTAAATGTGATACTTGGATTTCAATTTGTAGAAGGATGATATCCCAGAATTTTGACTAAATTTATTGGGATCTTGGACCCTTTGTTAATAGTCAAACCTCACTACGTGAGAGTTCTATAATATTTATATATTTCACCTTAACAACATATGTAATTTATGGTTTTAATAAAGAGATGACTACCTTGTATGTAATAATAACTCATTTTGAGTAAATGATAAATACTAGAAGTAAGAAATCTTACTTATCATAAATGGTTAAATTTATTTATTTAATATTTGTCAATGTATGAAGCCAATAGTTGGGCAATTATTGTAACAATCAATTGTCTCTAATTTATGAATTAAATAAGCTATTTAGTGGCGTAGAAAATAAAAGGAATAATTAAATATACATGTTTTAATATATATTTAATTCAGCAAAGGTAAACTTGGTATTAATATGATAAGATTGTAAATCCTATTGTATAGAAAATGGAAGAGTATCGTTGTAAAAGGTAATTTAAGGTTAAAGAAACCAAGTATCAGGAAAAGAGGAACTAAATGGGAAGATAAATAGATGAAAAGATCCATTAGGCATATTAAGGGATAAGTACATGCGAAATGTTGAAATAGATACATATCAGCATAACGAGTGTACTTATCTCATGATGATCCTAGTTGGCCTTTGGCATATATCTCATTATAAACTCTTGCAAAGATAGGTTAAATTGGAAATAAAGTAAATACAAACTATAAGATCTAGATAACTGTGAAAGGGATAGTTGTGAGGTGACGAGAAGACTTAAACTCATAAGACTAGTGTGTTGTCTTGAGTTTAGTTGTAACCTGCACGGCGGAAAACTTTGGCCAAAGTAATGCATTGATGGTTGTGCATTTTTACGATCACCTAGTCCTCCATTTAAATTAAAATTTCCAATAACTCCTGATCATGGGAATTTAAACACTAAACATGAGGTAGGTAATGATCGGATACTGAAATAAGAAGTTGGAAAATTAGCTTGGTGGTAGACCTAAGGACTTTCACATAGTTCCCATGACCTACAAAAAGGTTAAGACAAAATGCTAATAAACATTATCACTCGAAGAAGTGGCGAAGGGAGATAATGGAGATCTCGATACACCCTTCTCACCACACATGGCTTACATAGAAGTTTTCAAATAAGATCAAAAGAAAAATTTGATTTAAAGAATTTGATTAAATAAATCTATATAGATGCAGCTGCATAATCTATTTTTATGTATGTTTTTAAAAACATATCCCCATTTTATAGTACTAGTTATTTTCAGAGTTACAGTTGAGACTCTCGGTGTAATTACATAACAAGGAGCATCTCTCAAAGTGTGGGACTTATTGAATCAAGAGATATCTCTAGATGAAGGCGAGTTCATATTCCTCTATTCAAGTGCACACGGTCATATTGCAGAGTATCTACTAAAAACCTATTCTAACTTGCCAAGGAGATAAGGTTAAGAAGATGAAAGAAAATAAAACCTAAACTAACAAGGGTGATGTACCAAAGGAATGCTTAAATACCTACTTTGCAATAAACACAAACCATAAAAATGCAATACGATCACCATGCACAAATAACCAGGACTACAATGAGAGAACAAAAATGAGACAATGAACGCAAGAGAGGGTTGAAAATGACCCACAGACATGCATTATCGCTCCAAAATTTGATACAGTGTATTACAATGGCCAAGAGGCACATATTTGCATTGTAATTTGAATGGGAGGCTTGGACTCCACAAATCTACTTACGGGCAAGGAAGAAGGGAGGGTGCAAAGTAGAAATGTCCAACCTTTTGAAAAATGCACCTCCTTACAATATATAGGAAGAATGAGAGAAGGAGGTAGAAGAAATCCAGACTCTGTTCAACCACCCTAGAGATGCATTGAATCCACCTGCAAAATTAATGGGTCTCATGACACAACCCATGACTCCATTTTTGTTTCTTGTTGGGCAAGAAATACCTCATTACGAAGTGGGTGAGAAGCATGATAGCCTCAAGAATGGTAGCTTGTATTTACTCCAGTCATAGTCGAGGTCATCTGAAAGTCAGGGTTGGGCACTCAACGTGAGATCTCACAATATTTTCAAGATCAAGCATTTAAAAATCTTGGTGGGCTACATGATTCGAAAATGTTTTCCAAACTAATTTGGGTTTAGAGTTTACCCATGTGAGATCTTTGTGGAACCCCACGTGTTCTTAAGATTTCACTACCCCTTCTTCACTCCTGAAGTTACAACTTGGTGTCACCTGTAACCTGCTCTATTTCTTCATGTTTTTGCTATGTCCCCCCCACCCCAACTGGCGGAAAAACTATGTATGTCCCTAGACACATGGAGGGCTTGCACTTTTTTGGGACCTACCTCTAGAGTTAATCTTTGAAGTTGTGCCAAGCTGACATGTGGCACCTTCCGCTAGCTCTTAGACATTTTCAACAGTTGGTTCAACTTTTGGGGCTCAGACCATGTGGAGGCTTCATGCTCATTTGTGACCTACCCTTTTGATTTTACCTTTGAAGTTGCATGGATGAGGCACATGGAGGCCTCTGCAGGATTTTGGACTTCTCAATGGCTAGTGTCTCCTTTTCAAATGTGGGACACGTACAGTGGATGGCACTAGTTTAGGGTCTATTTTTGGGTACAGTACCTTCAAAGTTGTGCCAATGAGGCACGTGGAGGCTTCTACTAACCCTTTTGTACTTATCCGATTTAGACTCGATCCCTTTCTTAATCCCTAACTACGTGGTGGGTTGGAACTCATTTGTGGACCACCTTTGGATTTGTCCCTTGAGGATGCACCAATGAGACACGTGGCACCGTTTACTTGTCTATCTCGAGTTTTGACCTATTGACAACCGGTGAAACATTTTCAAACTCGGCCATGTGGTGAGCATGCACTCATTTGAGGACTCCCCCTCTATCGCACCTTTGATGTTGCACCATTTAGACATGTGAAGGCTTTGGCTGGCCCTTTTTATACTTAGCTATTCAGGCCTCGAGTGAAAAAATTATATGTGCTTCCTTGGCGGGTCCCTCATTGTTAACTCCATGTGGAAGTCTCACAGGTTTTGACCTTTAAGGTTCCCTCTCACTGGAATTATTACTGCCCGGCGACACGTAGTGCCTTGCATAAGTCCTTTGCTTTGCCTCAAAATTTTAACATCCAGTTCCACCTTTTTGGGCTCTAACCATGTGGAGGGCCAGCACTTGTTTGAGTCTCCGCTTTGGGTCACGCCTTTGAAGTTATGTCGATGAGGCACGTGGAGGCTTCCACTCACTCCCTTATACTTAGTCAATTAAGGATTCAAGTGAACCTTGTATTTCTCCATTTTTTCCTGATGAGCTTCTGATCCCCTTTAACATTGTTTGGCCTCCTTTGCTGACCATTCTCCTCCATTGTCAAGTCCATGTGCCCCTTTGATTTGGGATCGAATATGAGCTCACAGGACTAAATCGACCCTTTGATTTTCTTCTATGTAGGGGCGTGTTTGATTAATTTTTCTAAAGGGGAAAAACTGGTCAACGGGACCTCGAGATCATCATTAAATACTAATATTTCAATCCAAGCATATAATCCATCATATAATTTACATCATGTCAAAATTATAAAACATCCATATTGTCTATCAAATAGGATAATTAAATATAGTAATGTCCATCTATCAATGTCTAAAGATAAAATATGATAACATTTTATATGGTTCCAATACAAACTCATAAAAATTATAGTAATATAAATGTCTAAGAGGAGTGCGCACTAAATACCCCTCCCCTTAGACTTGACTTCCTTCGTAAGTTCTTGTCAAAAAGTGTGGGAACCGTGATCTCAAAGGTGTGGCATCCTCCCATGTAGCTTTTTTCTCATCATACTAATCCGACTAGATACAAACCTAATCAATCTCTCGTCCTCAAAGGCCAAGGGTTACGTGCTCAAAAATGTGCATGGGCTACACCATTACCTACCCCCGATCCTCCACCTGCAATGCGCTCTAATCTAATACATGAGAAGGATATAGAATGTACCTCCTAAGAATAGAAGTATGAAATACATCATGTACATGAGAGAAGCTACATGTCAATGCTATATGGTAGGTCAAATGACTAATCCGCTCCAAGATCTCAAAGGCACCCAAAATTCTAGGAGCTAGCTATATCCTTTTCCATAATCGATAGGGCTTTTATAAGGTCTAACACAAAGAAATACCTTCGTGCCCACCTCAAAGCGTGATCTTTCATCCATTGATCTACATACTTCTTCCGTCTATCTTGATCCTCATGCAATATCATTCTAATCATGACCACCTGTTGCTCCATATCCTATAATAAAGTTAGCCCAATAGATTTCATGTCCACTAAATTTTCCCACCTCAATAGAGCCCTACACTCCCTACCATATAGTTCCTGAAATGGATCCTACCAATCAAACTCTAAAAACTATTGTTGTAAGTAAACTCCACCAAGTACAAATACTCCTCCCACCTCGACTGATTATCCATGGCATACATCCAAAGCATGTCCTTTAAAATATAATTCACCCAATCTGTCCTCACATCTATCTCAAGGTGATATGATATAATGAAGTTGATCTTTTCTGAGATCAACTTACAAGTAGTCCAAAATTGAGAGGTGTGCTAGGGATTGCTATCAATAATGATCTTCGTAGAATCTCATGCATTCTAACAATCTCATCTAAATATAACGGTACCACTACACTAGATGTATAGGTGGTCTTCACTAGAGAAAAATGAGCCATTTTTGTCAATCTATCCACCATGACCATAATGGCATCATGTTGGTATCTTAACGTAGGTAGCCCTCTAATGAAATTAATGGAAATGGTATCCCATTTCCACTCCGGTATGGCATGAGGATATAAAAGGCCAATAGTATCTTGATGTTGAAACTTCACCTTATAAAACTCTAAAAATCAAGACACAAAGTGAGCTACGTCTCTTGAAGCCCTCTTTATTGATACAACTTTCTCAAGGTGGTGTGCATCTTCTTCACCCATAGATGGGATGAATAAGGTGCATGACATGCCTCAACAAGGATATCCTACCTCAATCCTCCCTCTTTGGGTACATAGATCAAACCTTTGTGCCAAATAAGACCATCTAACTCTAATGAAAATTCCTCAAAATTATCCTTAAGGGGTCTCTGAGACTTGATCTCTTCTCTAACTAAAAGGTAGAAGTTGTCATATGGAAGCTGTTGTAAGATTTTGGTCCTCAATTCTAAACCACTACTTTATCCATAAAAAAATGTCTTGTACGACTCAAGTATTTTGTAACCACATTCTCCTTCCCCTTCACATGCTTTATCTCCATGTCATACTCACAAAGAAGCTCCATCCAATGCCATTGATGGGTATTTAAATTAGGTTGTGTTAAGAGTTAGTAAATAGTCGAGTAATATATCCTGAGACTGAACCACCTGCCTATAAGGAAATGTCTCCATCAAACCAAAGCATGCACAACTACTACAAGCTCAAGGTCATGAGTTGGATAATTGAGATCATGATCCTTGAGTGTGTGAGACTCAAAGGATACTAAACATCCCTTCTACATCAATACACCTCCTAATCCTATGAATTAAGCATCTGTGCAAAGGAAGAAATCTTCTTGTGGATATGACACTACTAGAATGGGTGTTGTCATAAGTCATTCTTACAGTGTCTTGAAGGCCTAATCACATCTATCTTACCAAATAAAATTCTTTCCTTTCTACTGAATAAAAGTGATGGGATGCACAATACGAGAGAAATCCCAAACAAACCTCTTGTAATAACCTGCCAATCCCATGAAACTGTGCACTTCAATCACACTGGTAGTTGTTTTCCAATACATGATAGTTTTAATCTCGGAAGGATCAACTATGATACCCTTCCCAAAAATAATGTGTCCTAAATACTAAACATTTGACTAGAAAAATGAACACTTCTCCAAATTATTGTATAGTTGTTTTTCTCGAAGACACTGTAGAACCTGGTGAAGGTGCTCCTCAAGTGTGCGTGAGTAGATTAAAATATCATCAAGGAACACGAGTAAAAAGCATTCTATAAATTTCCTGAACACCTCATACATTAAACTCATGAACAATGTAGGGGCATTTTTCAGACCGAATGACACAAATATGAACTCGTAGTAGCCATATCTCTTACTGAAATATGTCTTGTGGATATCTTCCTTTGTAATCCCGAGCTTATGGTAACTAGACTTAAGATCTATCTTTGAAAACAGTTTATCCCCCTTCATCTAATAAAAAAATCATTGATGCGAGGAAGGGGGTAATGATTCTTGATCCTTACTTTGTATATGTGAGTTGTAAATGAGTTGTTATTATAACAACTCATATATTTGATATATTTTTATGTGTGGGTTACGTGAGGTATACTCACCTCACATAATTAGGTTTCTTTGAGATTTTATAATTGGAAAGAGTCCTTAAAATTAGGATGTATTTTACCTATATATATGGTCTTTTTACTTGTAACTTAATCCAAATCAATTAAATCCATAATATCTTTATTAGGTGTTTTAAAAAAATTAAATAATTTTTTTTTAAATGTTAGTAAATTAATTATTAGTGCTCACATTATTTATGTTGTTATATTTACCGTAGGGTAAATACTATTCATTGTTTGTAATTTTGTATATGTGAGTTGTAAATAAGTTGTTACTCATTTACAACTCACATATAACTCATTTACAATGCACATATACAAAATTACAAACAATTAATAGTATTTACCTGCGGTAAATTTCATAACAACATAAATAATGTGAGAACTAATAATTAATTTCCTAACAACCAACATACAAGTTGTAATACATTCAAACACCAAAATAAAAATACACAAATTACAAATCCCCAACACATAGGTTGACAATGTAATCCAAGGAGAATAGATTAATGGGAACCACCTCCTCTTCGGTCAAAATGAGTTAGGGTTTCCACAAAAATACCTTGATGTGCACATCCAAACTACTCAATAGATCTTTTTACCTCCCAATGCAAAATTCGATGTGCACATCCAAACTACTCAACAGATCTTTTTACCTCCCAATGCAAAATACACCAAGTATAATAATTTTATGATGTTGACTCCCCATAGGTGTAGCTCCTTACTCATGGTCCCTCCACAATAACTACAAATTTCCCTTTTCCCTCCCAAATTGGTCCCATTTTCTTTCTCCCACACATCTTAAGGCCATACTACACCAAACCACATACACAAACACATACACACACTCATTTGTAAAACACATAAACAAGTAAATGAAAAACAAGGGCATAGACCCTACCTTTCCATTTTAGCTTCCACAAGATTCAATCCCTTCCCAAAATCAAGAAAGTCACCAAAATAAATCCTCCAAAAGCTCCAAGTAAGAAATCCAAGCCAATTAAAAAGAGCAAGTGTGCAAATGAAAATGAGTAACCCCCAAAACTTCAACACAACATCAATAAATAGAAAGATGAGGAGAGGAGGTGAGGTGGCTCCATGTAGGATGCCACATCCCCTCTCCTCCAATCCACCTCACTTGGTAAAACACAAAGACCAAGACCAATCAATAGGTAAGGTGAGGATATGACAAGTTCCCTTCCACACACCAAGCACTACCCCATACCCCAAAGGACACTAATAAAAGAATTTGTAAGAGAGTGCAATTAATTGCCTCTTTTCTCCCCCAAAACACATAATGAGGCCTAAAATCAACCCCCACCCCACATCATAGGTATAGTTTGTGGGTGACTTTAAGAGGCATGGGACAATCTTAACTTGTCCCACAAGCCTCTAAAATTGGCTCCAAAGTCAAATTTCAGGATTTGAGGGATGGGTTGAGTGTACACATAAAAATAAATTAAAATATCACTCAAATAAAAAGATCCCAAGGACTATCTACCCCAATTAAATTCCCCTTTTTCACATCTCTAATTAACTTACTTAACAAGATTAATCAATTTAAACAAAAGCACATTAACTAACAATAATAAAGTGGAAATACATCACAATAAAAGAATACACATACTCACAAAATAATTAAAATGAAAAAGGGAAAGCACACATAACCCATGGTCACATTTTGAGGTCATCCCCCATGGGAACCTCCTAACAACTTAAACAAGAACACAACAATATACATGACACAAAGTTGCCAAGGTGACCTTGTTGCCAATATCCAATATTCCTTCATTGTTGGTCTCCTAACCCCTTCTTGTTTATTGTGATATAATTTCCTGTAACCAATCAAACAATACCCCTTCTTCCTCAAGGCCGTATCAAATAAATCAAGAAGTAAAAACACATATATATCATCCGACAACATCATACGTATAGCTATAACATCACCATCATCAAAATTAGAAATTTATATCAATTATTTGCAATCACTGAACATCTCAATTTTGATAGGTCATAACATCAATAAGATCATAAGGTCAGTCCAAACATCTAAATGTAATTATCATCATCAAGAATCCAAAACATCTCAGACACAATGAAACAACACTAGATCATCATCTATCGTTGTCTGCTAGTACTCTATACCATCTATTATATGAACCATTACATACTAAAAATCACAATTTTTTTACTCTTTATAAACATGATAATCAAAATATAATAATAATGTCCATGTCTCTAATCCACAATACTCAAAATCATAGTAACATAAGTGTCAAAGAGGAGTGGGCATTGCAATGTGGTAAACATTAAATATGAGATATAAAACTTGATATTGATACCCATCACAATTTTTCAAATAAATGCATTAATGATTTTGGTACTAGTTAAATAGTGAAAAAATGGATGCAAAATAAATGTAGAAAATTAAATTTTACATGGTCACACGTATAAGCTTCACCCTTGCTACCATTAAAGAACACTTATTATCATAACCAAAAAGAGGGAAATATGAAGAATGTAATTAAATTATTAATCACTCTACAATATCCAAGATAAAATTATGTATCACAATGATTAATAATTTAATCTTATTCTCTTCATATTTCCTTCTTACTAATGATAAAAGACACTTTGAATATATAGCGTGAAATACATATTGACATAATTTCAATACTATAAATTTCCAATGTTCTCTCTTAATCTCTTGATTTGAATATTATTGATATTAAAACAATTATTATCAAATGGGTTGTAGTTAAATAGCATGTATATATATGTTTAAAATGTGTTTCCTTTCCATTCACCAATGTACAAATGCCAAGAGGTACCAAATAATAAGGGGTTAGATCAAGATCATACCCCAACAAGTTTGACGAAACAAAAACCCCTCAATGCTTACAAACTAAGCCTATAATTTTTGTGCATCTAATCTCTGCAAGATTTATATTGGATTTAAAGAAACAATAATAAAATTTCTTCGTACTTATGTACTTTAAAATTATATATAATAACTACTATTATTTTTATCTCTCAAAGCCAAATATGATGTTAATGGTAATATCATCTATTTACTATTATTCCATACCTATAAATTAAAATTTCAAACTAATGACGATAAACATCTTATCATAGTCTAACTATCCAAAATAAAAATAGACTTCGTAAAATATTAAAAATTTAGTACCAAATAACTTATGGAACTCATATAAGTTAAAACACATATTTCACTAAATTAGAACTTATTCCAGTCCCAACAGCTAAAAAATATACTCAATACAAGAATCCAATATAGCTATTTTCAGATTCCTAAATGTCAAATATTGGAATTATCTACACTCCAAAATTTCTCATATAGGATTCCAAAATCTCACATATTAGATTCCAAAATCACATATATTAGAATCTACGATCACGTATATCAAAATCCAAAATCACCTATATTGGAATTATTTGTACTCCAAAATCACATATATTGGAATCTGAAAATAAAAATATTGGAATCCTTTAATTCTCTTTCTAAATTCCAATATATCTAGTCATAATTTAAATTTATGAATCTATGAAATAACGTTTAATGATTTCAAGGAATCCAACATGGATTTGAGAAATAATGCTTAGCGGCCACTAGCTTTTATGACAGATACATGTTCGATTTATAAGGGCTAGCAAGTAGCTAGGCTCAAGCTTTGGAAATTTGTATTAGATAAGGTAAAAATAAAGGGGAAAAGGCTCCCAAAAACCGCACAATAAAAATGCATCATGAGAGAACAAAAGGATAGTAGGATAGATCATTTAGGATCAAGCGGAGTGACCTCTACCAATGGCCGAAAAAGAAAAACCAACACAAATAAAAGATATATCTCCAATTCAAATATAGAGCTCCATCTAAAGACTTACTAATGGGAACCATCAAGCACTACTCTGTAAAACATGATCCAACAAGATGATTTTGTATTTCCTATGTTGGATCGTATTCCAACCCACATCAACATTCATACATCCATTTATGGCCACCACCTAATTATTACTTTTGACATTGTACAATATATATGAGGTGGCATTGAGACAAGAGGGGACCCCATCCCCCACACCGAGGCACACTTCCAAATGGCCTTCCACAACACTATCGGGGATGCTATATCCATCCAACTCCCAACGTCCACCACCAACCATAATAAATGTTGAGTTGACTATTTTCAAATTTGAAATTTCGTTTGAAAATTTTTCCCGCCTCTAGTGACAGTCAAAGCTCACTCTAGCCATTTGCTCCCGGAGTGGCGAGACAAATCCCTACCCCATCCCAGCAGAGTCAAATTTCACCCTTCTATCAAACCTACCCTTCATGCAACAAAAGAAAAGACTCACTCACCTCCACCTCCTCCACATCTTTTTCCTTATTGTTATCATCTGATTCATTAGATGTTGATTCATCATCAACTGGTAACAGTCATAGGGGACTTAAATTTCTGAGAGTCCCCACCACAACTCTTCCCATTACAGCCGACAGTCTTGCACCTATCACAGATAATGAGAGAGCTCTCAAAATAAATCTTTTTTCTCTCAACTATCTATTTGAGAATAAAAAAATCCTTTGGGGTACCTTAAAAACTACAGGCTTTGGAATAATGCTCTTATCAGTTATAATATTTTTTAAAGATTAAACTATGTAAATTTCAATATTTCAAATGACATTAAGCAATTGGCCACTAGGCTAATGAAATTCATGAGATGTGAGACACTTCCACATTCAATTACTATGGTTTGATTGAACCTTGGGGCAACCAGAGAATTACCTTATGGGTTAAATTTGGTGGCCACCTATGCTTGTCAAACAATTTTTAGCTGAAGGGCAATTTTCAAAATTTTCCCTTCAAAAATGTAAAATAGTGTTATTTTATACTATTAATAAGATTTATAAAATATTATATTATATGTATTTCACTCTTTCTAATATATATTTGTATAGTTTACTAATAAATCTATATAAAAATGATGGTTATACTTACAATTTACAAGTTGCATGTGACAGTTTTTACAAATATATGCAAGTATTTTACGGCTAAAATCATATAAAATGTCTAAATGGCCGTCAAATTTAACCCCTATAGATATGAAGAAACTTAAAGAGAGCGACGATTAAATTTAGGAGAATGTAATTAAATATAAAATAATTCTAGATATATTTTCATATTTAAATTTAGAGCTCATAGTTACTTCATTTATAATGGTGTGATTGAACCTCATCGCAACCAGAGAATTTCTAAAGATGTTATGAAGAAATTAACAGTGTGCAACGATCCAACGTAGGAGAATGTAATTAATTGTAAAACCATACTAGATATATTTTCATCTTTAAACATAGATATAAAATCAACTATAAGAGACATGGAATAAAAAATTTCATATTCAAATATCGATATGAAATTATTTAAAATTAACAAAAAACTATCTCATATATATTTTAGTATTTAAATATAGCTATGAAATAAATTGAAATTCCTTTACTAAAGGTAGAATTATAGTAAAACATTTGATGAATAATTTGAAATTATAATCTAACACACTATTCCCAAAGCTAGGCTTCCAAATTAACAATACAAATCATAGTAAAGCTCCAATAAAAAAGCTCCCTAAATTTTTTTAGTGATCTAATATAATCCCAAACATATTCGATGTACTTTAATGGTTCGCAACAAAGGCCACAACACATCTAGCAAGTTTGTGTCCTCCGAATGAGAATCTATGTTAATTGTTTCAACAATTATGTAGTTCTCATCATCATTGAACTTATTTTTCTCTAAAGAGTCATTTATAAACACTATATTATTACAATTATACAATGCATTAAGTGTGACCAAATGAAGTTAAAATTGTTGAGATATAATTTGGGATTACCAAAACCTTCATAATCAAAGTGTTTGGTCTCAATGTAATCTTCCTATGTAAATATGAACTCGAAGCTTGCAACCTCCAAGCTGATGTTTTGAAGGAATGAAGGTATCATCTCATCAACATTTTACTTTCTCACCGATGTCCACATTGCTATGTTGATTTTTTTTTTGGATCTTTGCAAGAACTCTTTCACATTATATCTTAGAAGTTTTTTATTTTTTTTCGAGCTCGATGCCACCAAACTTTTTGAACTGTTTAAATTCTATTGATGCCTTTTTGAGGGTGTGTGCAAACACACCATTTACATCAAATATGATCGTTTTCATGTTGAATGTGTTCCTATCTATAAATGAAAAAAATCAAACGGTTTAGCGCATAAAATAAATTAAAAAATAAAGAACAAGTCCCTTTGGATATTATTCTATCAAAAATCAAATGGTCATAGGTGGTGATAAAGGTAAAATCTAATGACGTTCCTCATTTCTTATTGTTATACTTGGAATTATTTGTTGTGAAGAATTTATTTGAATAGAATGTAATGTTTTAGTGCAACGAGTCTTTACATACCGTATTGTAGTTATTTCATTGCATTGGAAAGTGGTATACGTTTTCTAATATTGAAGCAAAAACTATTATTTAAGCATGCTCACAATTAATGTAGGAATACATATTTCATTAATAAAAATGCTCAAAGATTCATTACATTAAATATTTTATGTGAATTTGCATTTGCAACTTATAGAATCACACTCTGAACTTATAATCAAGGAAGATTTAAATTCTCCTAATTGATAATCATACAATCATAATTTAAATAGTTACGCAGAACCATCACTAAAACATATGACTGTATTTTATTTACAATGTTAAGTTGTATCGTCACAATAACATTTTGAAATGTTAACTTGTTATTTAGCATTTACTCGCTCCAAATATTTTATGCCCTCTACGACATTCAATACCCTTAACACTATTAGTGATAAGTCTTTGTGAAAATCGGTCATCAACCACATATCTTTTGAGAAATTGTCTCCTCCACTTTTCATCCCAACCATTAAATTTTCTGGAGGGTTTCCCTTTGCACCTAATGTAATACACATTATGTCTTCAAAATTTTAGGGGACATCATTTATACTCAAAATATTTTCTAGATTTTTTATTACAATTCCATCAACCATATTGCAATGTTATTTTCCCCAGCTGATTAATGGATTCAAGCCAGATGATAATTTTTTATTGAAGGCCTTTGTCATCTTTTCAACATAAACTGAACTAAGTTTTTTTGACCAAAATCCCATTTCAAATTTTTTTGATAATGACTTTATAAACTCTTTCAAGCCACCTCGCATACGGTCATTATCTACCTGTGTAACTTGAATGTGATGTCCCTAAAGGGTGATTGATTTTTCTCATACGTCAAGCCCTCAAAATCTAAAATAAGAAAATATTTCTTTTTCGCCGATCGCACGGAAATAAATAAAAATAAATTTAATCGGCCCTGATATCAATTCTAACCAATGGAAAAAATCAACATTTTAGCTGTGGATAATTTTAGTTGTGAATATTCATAATATGGAGAATATTCCATTTTTGAAAAATTTGAAAAGGTGAATTTTCTGGCGTGGGTAAGTGACATGTTTTCCTAAAAATTACATTTTATTTTTTTTAGCGGTTGGCTTAAATCAACCCTTGAAACTATCCTCTATAAAATCCTAGATTATTTTGTAGGTGGAAAACTACTAGCTCACCATACCACCACGGGGCATATGTATTATCAAGTATAGTAAACACGGGACAAGAGGGCGGAGGCTTCAGACACGCGACAGGAGGGTGGAGGCTGCAGATGCGTAACAAAGAGTTTGTTGATGCACAACAAGGAGAGTTTGTTGATGTATGATAGGGAGAGTTTGTTGACGCATGAAAGGAGTGTGGAGGAAGTAGACATGTGATAGAGAGTTTGATGACACATGACATAGAGATTTTTTTGTCTCACGACCGAGAGGGTAGAAGCTACGAGACACGTGACAAAATATTTTTTGTCGCTCATCAACAAGGTTGTTGTCATACGCAACATCAAATCTCTGTCGTGCTTCAACAAGGTTGTTTACACACGAAAACAAATATCTTGTCGCAATGCCTAAAGCCTTTGTCACACCACTTAAATATCAATTGAAAATTTTGCATACAAGCCCCCAAAAAAATTTCCTTCCCACGAAACCAGTTCCGGGGATATTCGCTAGGTATTTTCCACCTCCAATTTCCAAGAGGTCTCTTAAAATGAACCCTAATTTTAGCTTGCGGCTACCACTTACCAAAGTGGACTGTCATGTAGGATTGCATATTCTTTACCCCTTGCTAGATCTTTTGATGGAAGATTTTTTCAAACAATATTAATATTATTAATATAGCTGTTTATATGGAATATGAAAGTGTATTTGAAAAAAATGTACTAAACTACGTGGTAAAATGGTGAATTCAATATTAGCACTTTAGGTAGCTAGTACTTAACGATTGATCTTCTAGCATGGCTTCCATAGACCTTACTAGATGCTAGTTTTTTTATGTAATATGTGTTATAAACAACAATAATTAATTCAAAATAAATTTCATGCTATCGCAAATGAAAGAATAATTGAAAAGCATATTGGTCTCTATGGTAATATGGTAAGTACAAATCAAAATGTTCTATGTCTTTTGAATGAATTGTAGCAGCCACTAGGGTTTTTTATATCTATTGAACCACCCATTGGTGGACAACACTTTTTAGATATTGATGTGGATTAGCGACCGCTAGGCTATGCCATCATTGGCTGGAATAAGCATAGATTCTAATGTCTATATCATTATGTCGATATTAATGGTTTATGTAAACAAGAAATAACCTAGAAAATACAAACTATGTAGCGTTGGATGCCACCAATAACTTTTGAAATAGGTTATTTAGTAATTCCTTCTTATAAAATTATTTTGCTTCTAGAATTAGCTGAAATATTTTTCTATAACTATGTGAGCCTTAGAAATGGTTATGTTTAAAACTATGCATGGCTAACATACCAGTTCTATCTACATATTTGTGCTGACAACCACCATATACTCCACCATTACTTTCTCTGGGTGTTGGTGGTCTGCATAAGCCATTAATTTTTCTTATAAATTTATCGAGCTTAGTAGTGGTTCTTATTTAGAAATGCACATGAATTACATACAGATTTACTTTCATATTCATGAATGATGTGGCTGCATTTTCCTCATCTTTGGTCAGATATGGTTAGCATAGAGTATTTTCAAAATAACGAGAACAATGAAAATTGAAAATATAGCTCATTAAACATATTTATAAAGATATTGAAGCTTAATCACCATGATGAGTTGGTTGTGTAGCGTCAAATTGATAGTGTTATCTTTCGAAAGTGCACCTGTAGAGAGATGGTTGTAGGTGTTCTAAGCTTGCATATTTTATCTCCCTCTTTTGTAGATACAATGGAAACACATCAGTCTGTTGGTATACCTATTTTGAGGTGAATCTCTAGTATCAAGGCTGGTTCCTTATTGATGTATCCTAAGCTGATTTTCTAGGGTTTAACGGTAAAAGATGACTATAAAATGAAATAAAACCGAGGTGATTCACCAAACTTTGTATGAGGTCTTTGATGAGTACATGCACAATTGATATGGAATGAATTTATGATGCATAGGCCAAAAGTTTTCTCAGTAGATTATTGAGGGAAAACACTTTTATGTGTTGAGGGAAAAGAATCATAACAACACTATTAAGTTAAACATTCACATTAATATCTAGCAGAAATTATTGAAATTTTCATAGGGTAAGATGATTAATCGGGAATTAACATTAACAAGATTAATGGGAACATACACAAGATTGAAAATAATTGAAAAAGCAAAAATACTTCACATTTAGAGGGAAAAACTAGTAGAAAGCGCTCAAAGTACTTCTATATCTAAAAGTACTCCTTTGTGCTTTGCTAAGGCACACAATATATAGCAAAAATGATTCACTACAACAAGATTGATGTGCACTTGTTGTAAGTTCCAGCTTTGAAGGAGCTTTAAAATCACACATCTGGTGACTCCAAAAGAGGCATAATCCGCTGGTTTCATGAAAGTCCTGTTGTCCACTCAAAATTCTCTGCTCGATAAGAGTAAAATTTTCAAAATTTTGAGTTTAAGTGTTTTTCTCCGAAATGCCTAAGTCGTGAAACTGAAAAAATCTATGTTTTGGGTTATTTTGTGTGATTTTCGAACTGTCGGAACTTTTTGTCCCAACTGTCCCAAATACGAAAGTGCACTCTGTTCCCCGATCGGCCGAAATCCCCGAAGCTGTCCCATTCTCGGGCCCGTCGGAAAATTTTGTCCCAAGTGTCCCAAAACTTTTTGTGCGAGTTGTTCCAATTTCGGCCGAATCATCCTTCCCGCGTACTTCACACTTTCCTGTCCCAAATGTCCCAAAGTTAAAAAGTGCGAGCTTTCCCATTTTCGGCCGATTTGCCCGAACCGCGTCCTTCGCGCAATTTTGTCCCAACTGCCCCATTTTAAAAAGTGCGAGCTTTCCCAATTTCGGCCGAGCCGGTCAAGTCGCGTACTTCGGAACTTTTTGTCCCGAATGTCCCAAGTCCAAACGGGCCCTTTGTTCCAATTTCGGCCGAAACACCCGAATCGCGTACTTCGCACATTTTCGTCCCATTTGTCCCAAATGCATTTGTGCGTCCTCTCCCTGTTTCGCCCGAACCGGCCGAGCCGCGTGTTTCGCGCATTCGCGTCTCACATGTCCCAAGCGTACCAAGTGTCATTCACACTTAGTTTTTCCCGCTCACTCCGAGTATGATGCTTTTCAAATTGGTGGTTGTGTATTCAATGCGCATTAAAGTCATTCCTCTCTCCAAACGGCTATATAACGAGCATTCCCCTTTGCATTTTTCACATTGCTTCCATGCTATCTTTTGCTCGAACCCTTGCAATTTGAAAACCTGCGCAATTCCCCTCCATTTGCAAATTCCTTCCAGAAGTCTAGGTTGCAGCTCCGAGACTATCACTATGAAGATCAAGTTCCAGGGACAGGAGCAAATTTCTCCGCTTGAGTCTGCTGTTAGCAATATAGGGGACAGCGAAGCTCGTCATCTCGACTTCGGTGATTTTTGGGCAAGAATGACAGATGCAAACCCTACACCAATGGCACAGATGATTAATGATAGTGGTTTAGCTTTTGCCGGAGGATTCCCAATCTCAGTACAGTGTGCTGATACAGTGCTTTCATGTGGAGCTCACTTCGACCCCGATTCGAGCGAATTGACAAATGTACATGGGGAACTCATTGCCAAGCTGGACGCTGCCACCATTGGCGCTGCTCTGAGGATTCCGGAGATGGACAATGCTATAGTCGTCTCCCGGGATCAAGCACAGGCTATGTTCGACCAAGACAGTGACAAATACAAGGCGCGAGTGGCGAAGTCTTGGTTGAAGAACCCTAAGAAAGGTGCTTCTCGCCTAACCAAAACCCTCTTCCGAGCAGATTTCAATGAAGAACTGTCAGACTTCATAATCCTGCTGGCTCGGGTTATGGGTTTGCCCTCCACCAATGAGTTTCATTTCTGGATGTGCCCGCTCATCAGCATGGTGTGCGAGGGAACACAAAATATCAACTGGGCAGAGATCATCAGTATGAATTTGGCGGAGCAGCTATCCAACGTCCAGCAAACAAAGAAGTTCTATATGACTTCATATCTGATGTATACCCTAGCAGCATCCAGGCAGTGGTTTGGTTTCTCCTATATAGATGCACACAAAGATGATCCAGTGTATGCCTATTGCCCGCAGTTCACCTTGGAGACCAGCAACCGCAATTTCAGAAGGGTCAATGATGCTTTCACCATGTACGTGGTCAGATTGCTCGAAGGTGATACTGCAAGAAGGTTTTCAGATGAAGCCATGAACCTGATATCGCAGTATGGAGCCTATTTCATTCAATTCAGGAAATTTTCCTATATCAGGCTTGCTGGCTATGAAAGCACTCCTCTACGGCTTCCCATGTTCTGTAATGATAAAATGGCTTTGATTGAAATATGCAGGCAACTAGACAAGTTGCACAGAACTTGCAGAGACAAGAAGATTTCTGGCTTGCACTTTCCCATCTCTCTGGGAAACTACACATGCAAAACAGCTCTGGATGCTCAGAACATAGAAAGAGCCCTGGTCCCTATCACTGTTCATTTCTTCAAGCCAAGAACCTGTTTTGACTTGAAGAAGTTCATTGAACAGAACATCAAGATAGTCTATCATCATAGGGCAGATACAGAAGACTACTGGGCTGACTGTGCAGATGATTTTGAAGCCAGAAGAAGGCATTGTGGCAGGTTCTCCCTGCAATTGATCCAAGAACTCAGTCTGTACCAAGTTCCTGAAGGTCTCCAGGATGACAATTCTGATCTATACTCTTATGAGTATGAAAATGTGATTAAGCACACCCCTCTGGAGGACCTGGATTGGAACAAGAAAGAGAGAGATGATCTGGCTGAGATTCTTGCTCCAGTCTTAATCAGGACTAGGGTCTGGTTCAGTAAGAAGATCCGAGAATTCAAGAGGCACTCAGGAGAATCTAGCTCCAAGGATGATTCGACACCCATAAGAGAGGCATCAGTTCCAGAGTCTGGAACACCAGTGAAAACCCCTCCTGCCTCAACAGCTCAGGGACCTGTAGAATCTACTCCTTCTCCATCTACCCAGGTATACAGGAAGAAACTCAAAGAGGTAAAGAAGGAACCTGCAGAGAATGATCCTCCAAGAAAACAGGTAGAGTTGCCTATAGGGCCAGAGAACATCATTGTTCTCAGTGAAAGTGAAGAAAGTGAGATGCCCACTCCTGCAAATGTTCCTGAAGACCCAGCAGATAAGGACAAAGAGGTCCAGAGCACTGAACTTCCGGGTGCTATTGATTCTTCTACTGCCATTGCCTCCAGTGCTCTACTCACATCTCAGCTTGAGTCAACAGCTGCGCAGACCCTGAGTGTCATGAGCTCCCTGTCTCTTGGTCCCCTTGCCCTCCTATGATTCTTCTTCCTCTTTTGCTTGGGTGCAACCTCTGGTTGACAAAAGGAAGAGGAAATCCTCCTCTCAAAGCTTGGGACCAAATTTTGATGCTGTAGCAGCCTTGTTGGGCACCACTCCTTCTCGTGCCAAGAAAGCCAGAACCACCTCCAGAATTGTGTCTGATGCCCAAGGTCAGCAATTCTTGGAGATTGCTAAGCCTACAGTAGACAAATTAGAATCAGACTTGCTGACATCTGACTTAGAGCTTTCAAGGATCCCTATGGGAGAATCTACTCCTGAAGGTGAAATTCACAACCTCCAGGAAACAGTCACAAGAGTCATTGGAAGGGTAGAAAAAGGGCAGCAGACTATTGAACAGCTGGAAGAACAAGCCCAAGTTCTCACAAGTTTTATCAAGTCACTCTTGTCTAAGGACAAAGTTTTGGACCCTACCCCCTTGACTGCTCTACCACCTCCTGTAATTCTAAGCCAAGATGAAGTGCAAAGTATTAAAGATATGCACAAGTATTCTGTCTATGGCAGAGCTATTGAAGCCATGGTGGATGACATGCTTGTTGCTGGGCTAAACTTCATCGATGAAGCTTTTAAACTACATGGAAAGGTAGACAATTTGCAACAGAAGCTATCCTCTGCTATTGGGGTTATGGATAAAGAGCTTAAACTCTGGGGCAGTTGCATTGTAGACCTTCGCCTCATGGGACAGACAGATGAGAACATCTTACTGGCGAATAAGATTTTCGATGATGCCAAAGACAATCTATCAAAATCCTGGGTCTACAGCGTAGAGTGGAAAATCAAAGTCCTGGAGGAAGCTGTGGGAGAAATGAAGAACAGCTGGCAGAAGGGAGAAGCTTTCAAGACACTGGCAGCTGCTGCTTTCAAAGATATACATTGTCATCTTCAAGATGAAAACTCTGGTGCTTCCTTGTCCTTGCAAGAAATCAAAGCTCAGTTCAGAGCTTTTGTCAAAGATCATCTATTCAAGGAAAGCTCCATCTCTAAGGAAAAGATGAAGGAAATTTGTTCTCTTCAGTCTGCCATTGAAGAAGCAAACAAAGATTATCATACTCACGTCGAGTTTGATAAAGAGATGGAGAAATGTCTGGGATTTTGGACTCAGTCTGCAGCCAACACGTCAGTCCCTCGTGGCAGAGATATAGCTGAGTCATTGAAGAAATTCAGGCAGCGGATTCTGAAGACAGTGGGTCCCTCCCAATAGCTGGCCACCTGTCTCCTTCTCCTTTCTTTTCTCTTCTTCCCATTCTTTTCGTATTCCTTGTAATTAGTTAAGGTATCGCAATGGGCGATCTTTAACTATTCTTTAATTAAAAGAAACGGTTACGAAGAGTAACTGACTTGTAAGCTATATAATGGCCTTTCCACGCCATTTTGAAGGGGAGGAAGAACTTGGAATATTTGCTGAAAGTGTAAATAGAACTTAAAGAAATCAATACAAAAGGGCTTTCCATTCTTTGTCTATCTAATTCTTGTTATCTCTGTGTTTTTCTTTGATATTGTGGAGATCATTTTGTTCCTAACTCGTTAGTCTCTCTGATTGCATACTGTTCAGTTTTGCAAATACAGTGATCTTGTACAACCAAGAAGGAACTTTGTGTCCTTGATTAATAAATCTGAAGAAGGTTATTTATGGAACTTTGTGTCTTTAAATTTAATCTCATTCAGCCATCGCAAATGATCTTGTCTTAAATTCTTTAAAGCTTCGCATACACGAGGAATTATTCTGCTATCTATAATTCTGAATGTTGCTGTTCTGCTCATCTTCTTATTCCTTTTCCTCAGTCCTTGTGTAATTGATGAACCTTGTGGAAAACACTTTCATAAAATCCAAGTTTGACCATAAAACAATGTTCTGTACATTTGTAAATAAGTTCGTTTCTGAATAAGGGAACCTCTCCCATTAAAGAGGAGGGACTTCTTGTCCCCTGACTGTTGCTCTTCTAAAAAGTCCTATTTGACGACCAACAAGTCCAAGCCTGGAAAATTTATGAGAAGAATACAGACCAGGTCAAGAACTAGGGAGGAAGGATTGTTTGTTTATCTACACCTATCTCCAGGTAGAGAAAGAAGGGGAAGAAGAGCTCAAAGATCTACATCTCCACCTAATAGAACTTTGTCTACACCTCCACCTAGTAGACCTTTTCTCGCATCAACAAGGGTTCTCAGGCCAATCAGAATGGCGCAACCACTAAATCCCTTTGTCAATTTCACTGGCAGCAGCCCACTTGCCCTCAATGCACAGAATCCAGTTCTAATTGCAGCATTGAAGAACATTCCATTTTTCACTGGAGAAAATCATACCACTCCTGGTGATCATGTCAAAGACATTGCTAACGTCTGTGCAATCCATGAGATAAATGAAATGGATGTGGCTGTCAAATTGCTAGCATCTTCATTCAAAGGGAAGGCATTACAATGGTTTAGGAGCCTTGCAGCCGGTTCTATCACAAATTGGAATCAGTTATGCATAGTTCTCCATGAGCAGTTTGGAGAGAAGGGAGACAATTTGTCTCTACTAGAACAATTGACAACTATCAAGAGAGCCCCCAACGAGCAGCTGACTGACTTCAACTTCAGATTTCAAAGGTCTTGGGATAGGATTCCAGTGGCAGTCAGGCCAACAGCAGAAGGTGCTTTTCTATATTACCTTAAAGCTTTGAATTCTGATATTTCTATGTTAATTCAATCTATGGGAGGCACAACCTTACCTACTACTTATAGCATTGCCATTAGAGCCGAAAAATGTCTTATTCAAGCTAGTAAACTGGCTCCTAGGCCTCCCATGCCCTTGTAACCAAACTTAGAAAATCCAAGCACTAGTCAAGCACCCACTTTGGCTCCTATTCCCACTCCTAGAAATCAAAGTTCAAATGAAACTTCTACTTAATCCTATAGTTCTTCAAATGAACTCCAAGAGGTCATGAAAAGCTTGATTTGCAAAATTTGGGAAATGAGTTGGTTACTATCAAAAGACAAGCAAGCTCAAAGTGCTAGACCGTATCGCCTCAAGCACGATGCAGGCTAGGCCCCCATACACAACAAAATAGGTCACCAACTCAGCTGCAAATCAAAATCAAAGCTAGGTAAGGCCTCCCGCTAATAGACCATTTCAGCCCTATAACCCTAATGTTGTATCTGCTTCTAAAGCTTTGGTACCGGTGCAAAATAACATGGCCCAAGAATATGATTGGTGTTTCCCGTGTAGTCAGCCACATAACCAATCAATGTGCTTTAACGGTGCATTAAATCAGGCTCTTATGGTGCAAACCATTGGTGGGTCGCAAGAGTCCAGCCACGAAGAGGATCAGCAGCAAGAAGCACCTCAGCAAGGAACATCTCGAACGAAACTACTCTTGTCAATTGGCAGGCTGAAGATTTCTGTGGTATGAATCAAATACCCTCTCAAAGTGTTGCAGCCAACACAAGGTCAAAGAGGAGAAATTTGGGTGAAGGACAGCCATTGGCTTCAAGTAATCCACAACCTTCTACCACTCCACAAGCCGTTGGCAAACAAAATGTAGTTCCAAACACGCAAGGGGCACCCAAACTAGCTCCTATACCAACTCAAATGCCAGTTGTTGCTGCCCATGCGCAAGAAAGGAATGTACAGGCCAAAGGACAGCAAAGAGACCTTTCATCTCCATTTAGTATCATTGATCAGATGAAGAAGACTAATGTCAATATATCAATGTGGGAATCCCTATCCATCCCAGGCCAAAGAGATCTGCTACAAGATGCCATGAAGAAGCGGCCAAATTCGAATCTGCGAGCTCGGATGCAAGACAAAGTGCTTACAAATGTTGCCTAGCTTTGAGGGAAATCATGGAGGACAACAAGGTAAAATGTTGAAGCCCCCTCCATTTTATGTTTCATTGATCATAGGAGATAAGTTGGTATATAATTACATGATTGATTCAGGGGCAAGTAGCTCAGTGATGCCCAAGTAAATAGCTGATCAACCAAGGCTTCAATATGAAGTCATCTCCAAGGGTGTAGTGCAATTAGATGGGACAGCAGTGAAAACAGTTGGAGTAATCAAAGGATTGAGCCTCACACTGCACGCATGTCCCAACGTAATAGTGTTACAAGATGTGTCAGTCATAGACCTGCCACCACTCTTTGCATTGTGCTTGTCAAGAGACTTCACTGCTAAAATTGGAGGCTATCTTTCGGCGGATTGGTCACACATGTTGTTCAGAACAAGATATGGAACCAAAGCCACAATCAGGTCTGAACCTATTGCAAACTTTCATATTGAGCCTTACACTCCAAGCCAAATCAATACCAACTATTCAAAGCATTTGATTAGGAAGATTATCCAAAACCTTGTTGAAGTGACACCAAGGTTGGAAGCATCCCAGATTTGACTCTTGATGAATGGGCAAGCAAGGTGCATGCTTTTGATCCTTATCAAGAAATAGAAGAATCTGAGCTAGGAGTTTATTGTTTACATGAAGAGAATCAACCTCTCCCCAGCATCACCAAGCTAGATCATAAAGACAAGAATGAAGTATGGCAATTGTTCTTTGATGGGTCAAGGAGTAGACAAGGTGCAGGAGGAGGAGCTATGCTCATTTCACCGCAAGGTATAAGGTATTACTCAGCCTTCCGTTTCTAGTTTTCCTGTTCAAACAACACAACTGAGTATGAAGCCTTAATTCATGGATCTGCACTGGGCAAAGAAGAAAGGCATTAGGAATTTACAAGTATTTGGTGATAGTGAGCTGATCGTAAACCAAGTCAAAGGAAAAAATGCTGCCAAAAATGATCTGTTGAAGAACTACAAAAATCGGGTATGGGATCTTATTGAAGATTTTGAAGCTTTTAGCATCAATTCCATCCCAAGAAAAAGAATGAAGACGCTGACAGGATGGCAGCAATTGGGGCTGCGTTTGATGTCGTAGAAAGTATCAAAAGTGAGAAGTCTTAGTCTCATATCAAAGTGGTTGTGAGACCAGCTGTTCCAGATAACAACACAAGTTGGCAAGTCTTCGAAAATGATCAGATTGTTAATTTCTGCAAGAAGAAGCTAAGTTCTCTGCCAGGGAATCAAGACAAGTGGAGCAGCAAAGATATGGTGACCAAGTGGTGCGGTGAGAAATAACAAATTACCAAAAGGCCTCATAACCTTGGAGTCAATATTCAACCTGAATGATCGGCCCTCAAGGAAGGAGAAAGCGAACATTCAAGTAAAGGGTGAAGATTCAGAACCTATCTTAGTAGATGAAGGCAAGACATTGCAAATTGGAAAAGTAAGTACTCCACAAGAGAAATCTGATTTTGTTCAGCTTTGTCAAGAATTCCCAGATGTCTTCGCTTGGACTTACAAAGATTTAAGAGGTTTCAACCCAAATTTGGCACAACATACTATTGAGCTAGATCCGGAATCCAAGCCTGTCAGGCAAAAGCAAAGGCCAGTAAATCCTCATATCGAACCTCTCATGAGAAAAGAGTTAAGCAAGCTCATTGAGGCCAGTATCATCTTCCCCATCAAACACTCAAGTTGGGTTGCAAACTTGGTGCCGGTAAGAAAGAGAAATGGAGAAATAAGGTTGTGTGTGGACTTTCGTGATCTAAATAAAGCATCACTCAAAGATCATTATCCTCTTCCATCAATGGAACAAATATTGCAGGTTGTAGCTGGTTGAGAAGGTTCTCATTGCTAGATGGATATTCGAGGCTATAATCGAGATAATGGTGAAGGAAGAAGATCAATTCAAGATGGCCTTCACTATAAAATGGGGCACGTATGCTTACAAGAAGATGTCATTTGGATTGTCAAATGTTGGAGCAACATTCAAAGGCTTGATCAACAAGATAGTCTTTGGTATACCTAGATGATATCACTGTCTTCTCAAAGAATGCAGTAGACCATCTCTTTCACCTCAGACAAGTGTTTCAGAGGTGTAGAAGGTTCGGAGTGTCGTTGAATCCAAAGAAATGTATATTCTTGGCACACGAGGGAAAATTGTTGGGCCACATTGTCTCTAGGGAAGGGATAACAATTGATCCTAAAAGGGTTGAAGCCATCTCGAATGCTTCCATTGCCACACCACAAGAAATCTCTCCAAAGCTTCTTAGGAAGGATAAAATTTGTCCGCAGATTTGTGCCTAATTTTGCCACCCTTGTGAAGCCTCTAACAATGATGTTGAAGAAGAGTCTGGCATTCAAATGGACAATAGAAGGCAAAGAGAGTTTTGAAAACATCAAGCATGCAATATCACAAGCTCCAACTCTTATCAACCCAGACTTTTCAAAGGACTTCATGTTGTATGCATTTGGAGGATCAGATACAATCTCAGCTATCTTGACACAGATGAATAGAGAAGGTTCAGAACAGCCCATAGCATTCTTGATCAAACCTTGGAAGATTACGAAATAAAGTATTCTTTCATTGAAAATCATGTCCTTCTTTGTCATCGGGAGCTTGAAGAAGTTCGGACATTTGGTCTCAAACAATAAGATTCAAGCTGCTGGTGTCTCATGCTAGTGTCAAGGACTTCCTTCTAAACAAGGATTTAAACGAGAAGAGAGAAGGTTGGATCACTCGGGTGATGGAATATGATATTGAAATCAAAGTGACCAAGCTGGTTCATGGCAAATGCTTGTGTGAGCAACTCGCTTCCAAACAAGCGACGACTCAAAAGGTGAAGAAGATGTTGTCCTACTACTACAGAATGATCAAGAACAACCATTTGATGATGCACTCATCCCATGTTGGACTCAAGACTTGGTGCATTACCTCCAAACAGGCTTGTGCCCCCCAGAAGTGAGCAAGGAAAAGAGGAGATACTTTAGACTACAAGCTATCCCGTATGTACTCATTAATGGTATCTTGTTCAAGAAGGACATCAATGGTGTTCTATTAAGATGCATTGGAACAGGTCAAGTTGAGAAGATCTTGCACGAGTTCCATGACGGGGAAGCAGGAGGCCACTTTGCTCCGTGAGTGACAGCTCTCAAAATCATGAAAGCTGGTTACTATTGGCCTACTGTGTTCAATGATTACTACTCATGGGTCAAGAAATGCGGGAAATGTGCATTCTTCATGGGAAAGAAAGGTTAGCGAGTGCTGCCCCTTCGTCAATTTCAGTAAATCAGCCATTTATGCAACGGGATTGGACTTCATTGGGGTTATCAATCCCAATTCAAGTCAAGGTCACAAGTGGATACTTGCAGCAACAGACTATTTCACCAAGTGGACTGAAGCAGTGGCACTAAAGGAGGCAAATGAATCCAATATCTTAGATTTCTATGAAGGGATAGTCACGAGGTTTGGTGCCCCTACCACTATCATATCAGACAATGCATTGGCATTCCTTGGCACAAAGATCACTGAATGGGTTGTCAAGAATTGTGTGTATCTCAGCACTTCATCGAATTATTACCCTCAGGGTAATGGCCAAGCCGAGTCTACGAACAAGAATCTACTAAGAATCATCAGAAGGACTCTTGATGAGAATCAAAGGACTTGGCATGCAAAGCTCAAATCAGCCCTATGGGCTGATAGGATCACACCCAAGAGGTCTATAAGAAGCTCTCCATACAAGCACTGTGTACGGGAAAGAGGTAGTTCTACCTATATCACTTGAGTTGCCGCAAGTGTTGGAGCTCATGAAACTTGATTGGAACTAGTTGAGGTTGAACCTATGGAAATCAGGTATGTAGAGCTGATGAAATTAGAAGAGACAAGAGAACACGCAATGCAAACCATAGAAAAGGATAAAGTATTGGTCAAAAAGAGTTTTGACAAGAAAGCTAAGGCCAAGATATTGCAAACTGGAGATTTGGTACTGAAGTGGGATGTTGATCATGCAAAACCGGGAAAGCACTCCAAGTTTGATGCCATCTGGAGTGGCCCATACATGATCATTGAATGCAAAGGTAGCAATGCTTTCCGACTGGCTAAGTTGGATGGTGAAGAATTGCATATTCCGGTCAATGGGATCTATCTCAAACGTTGCTACTAGAAAGATAGATTTTCACCCTTGTAAATATTAATTTAGAATTTCCATTCCTCTAAGTGCTTATGCACATTGTACTGCATTGTTAGAGTAGTTTTTATTTCCCTAAGTTCTTGTGCACATGTCCTATTGCTTCTAGTATGTGCATGTTTGCAATTCATCAAGCTCTGGAAAAGATCTGCAGCCACGGGAAAACCGGCTCAACAAATGTTTCAATGGTGAAGGACACGAGTTTTCAAATTTCAGATCAAGCGAGAGGTTATCAAACGAGACTCCATGCCCAATGGATTACTACAAGTAGATGGCCGTTCTACCTAAGCAGCGAGTAACCCCATTGAGTCGCCAAATTGTTATCCAAAATTCACCCCAGGGTAAATTTGATAACATGCATTAAATTCTTTAGTCCCAAGCAATTATATTGATTCAAGGCAAAAAATCGTGTTTCTGGGGTCCCCTCGGCTTCTTTCTAACTCTCCTGTCGAAGAGGAAAACCCAGCAAGTTTTAAAAATGTGAAAATTTGTAGAAAACAAGCTTGGGCAGGAAAAATCATGAAAAATGGCTAAGTCCTAGTCCGCAACCAGTCGAGACATGAGGGACATCTGGGCGCGAGTTGGCCGAAAGGCCACAAGGCAGTCTGCAGAGCAAAGGGGCATCCGGGACATCGGGACGTGCGGGATGTGAAAAGGTGAACCAGCCGAAAAGTGGAAAAAATCGACTAAGTGTTGTTTTCATGCAGTTGGGACAGTTGGGACAAAGGTACGCGAAAGACGCGGATCGGCCGGTTTTGCGCAAGTCAAGCCATTTCAGGCGGTCCGGAGAAATTTGTCCTAGGCAGTCCAGGATAGTTGGGACAAAAGTGCATGGAGGATGCGAACCAGCCGGTTTTACGAAAAAGAGGACTTTCGTACTCGGACAACCGGGCCAAAAGTACGCGGAGGACGCGAAAAGCCGAAAGAGCCGAGAGCGAATGGAATCTCGCCACGTGTCTTTGCACCGCAAGCAGGAACAAGGGAGCCCGAATCGGCCGAAGCAGGAGATTTTCATCCGGGACAGCCGGGACAAAGGTACACGCGGGACACGAAAAGCCGAAGTGGCCGAAGGCAAAGAACAAAAGTCAATGTTTGACCCGTGAAACTTCAATTGGCCATAACTTTTGACTCCGAGCTCCGATGGATCGAGCACGACGTCCTCTATGCCACAAAAACATGATTTATTATTTTTGATGAGGATATATATATTTAAATAAAAGAAACATATTCGGCTCCAGTTAGTTAATGCTCATTCCCGTCAAATGACAAAAACACTGCCAGACCCAAAATAGCTGCCCGCACTCAGAAGGCCATAACTTTTGCATTTCTCAACGAAATCACACAAAATTGGTACCGTTGGAATCATGGCTCGAGCCCAATGCACAAAAATCAAGAAATTCTAGATTTGGTGAGAGATCAATGGAGATTTTTTATAAAACGTGGCCGAGTTCATAACAGTGTTTCATTTGGTGGTTGGGAGTGCAATTAAGAGGCATGGTCATCATTCTTTCTCTGCTGCAGCACCTGGGACAGTATGGGGAGCCTTTTGCAAGTAATATATAATCATTTTACTCCATTTAATGCCTCTTATAGGTGGTTGAAGGACAGATTTCGGGATTTCCATTTTCCCTTCTCTTTCCCTTCTCATTTTTCTATAAATTGGAGTGTTGGGCTCATTGTAAAGAGGAGAGTTCCTTGTAGCAAAGCTCTGTCAAAATTGCTTTGTGAAGCCAATGTGCTGCAGGCCCTTGTAGTGGACTCCTTGCATGGTGATCCAGGCCCTTATCTTGTAATAGATTGAACTGTGCATATCATGAAGCAATAAAATATCAGTTTGTGGATGTATCTTCCCCTGCTGTGTTTTCTTGCATTCTTCTTGCCCCTTTAATCTTTCTACAAGAATATTGTGTCTATTATTATGTTCTTGTAGGGATCCATTATCATTGTGTATGCTTGGAATATTATTGTGAATGCATTTTGCTAGATTATGGAGAACTGTCATCACCTCTTCTAGTGTGTACTTTGCTTCTGTATTTCACACATTTGGAGACTACTCTCACACCCTCCTTTTCTGGTGTATCACCACTTTAGTGTAGGCTTTCATTTTATGCATTCTCTCTCCTGGTCCCTTGGAAATTTAGATTAGAATAGTTAGTTTCCCCTGCATTAGAGTAGATTGTGGCAGGTAGTTTAGGAGCAAGAACCAGCTTTCTCTAGAGGTCTATCTCAAGTAGCAAGTCCCACAACTTGGAGATAGTACCCATGTTATCCAATCACACCGTGAGTTCAAGTATATGCACTTGTATAAACACAAGGGTGTTGTGATTCGGTGATAACTTGATTATACTCGCCCATGCATTCTATTTTTATACTTTATTTTTTAATAAGCAAAGGAATAAAATAAAACAAACTAATACAAAGAGGCATTAATAGCCTTTGATTACATCATAGTCAAACTAAAGTTGATTGTTCTATTTTTAAGAAAAGAATGGGTGAATAATTTGCTAATAATAATTTTTGCTTAATGAGAAAGTCTCCTCCTAGTGCATGCAATTATTTCCTTTTTCTAACTCTGTCCCGTTGTGAAGGCATGCAAAACTAACTCCCTATGAGTGAGCAAAATAAATTACATTAATTGCAATACTTTACAAAATAATTCATCCAAATATCCACTTGATGGGGACCACCTCCAAGCTTAGGTTATGATGTTGACATTTCGTTGTCTTCTAGTATGGTAACATGACTTATTTTTCCATCCTTTTAAATATATCATTTGCAAAATACAATACCTTTTGTTTGTGCTAACTCCATGTGGGGACCACTCTTAGTAGGTGCACTTGTCTTTGTTGAGTTTGCTCTTCTTGTAGACTTGGGACATTTCCATGGTTTTAAACATATATATGGGGCACTTTGTAAGAGGACACCATGCCATACTCAGCCACCTTTGATTAATATTATATTGTATAGTTGTTGGCCCCCTTTTGCATTTGATTGGACATAAAACATGGTTTAACCTTACCTTTTTGGGTGATCATTACACAACATAATTTGGTTGGCTTTTACATTATTTGAAGCTTGGACTATAGTTGATAAGTCAAGATGCAAATAATTTTGAAATAACAAGGGATGGCCCCTTCGTGACGATGAGTCACCCCTCCATGTGTTTTGTCGGTGGTATTTTAACTGGGTTGAGTTTGCTTTGAAAATCGGTAATGATCTCGGGCCATCAATCTCTGTACTATCTGATTACAAACCATTGATCTTGAACCTGTGGTTAGGGTTTTAACCCCACATTTAATATGGCTAGTGGCAACTGACCATGATGGTTTTCTTTGATATTGGAGATTGATCCCTATGCATTGATCTTGTGTCCTTTCGATTTGTGGTCATGTTGATTTTTACTGTGGTTTAGTTCGAACATAACCCAAATCTTGAGCTCGGCGGTAAATTTCATTTGACCTCAATGATCAATCCATTCTAGTTTTTGGATCTGCGGGTGAAACCCTGGAAAATGTTTTTACACCATTGTTATCTTATGAAGCTCGTCTTCCTTACCAAATTGATTCTCTTAGCTCGATTAGCTCTGAATTTTATAGTTCTTCCTCTGTTTCAAGTTTGCCAAGCAAGAGAGTTTTGGATTTTATCACCACTTCTATTATCTCTCTGTCGAGACTTTCTTGGAACTTTCGCGAGCTAATTTATTGCTTCTCCTCGTGCGGTCACCATTTTTGGCTTTGAGCTCAAATTTTACTGACAAACATCTATGTGTCTTGTGAAGCTTCGTAGGTTTCACTTTCTTTGTATTTCTGGGAATGGACTTCATTTTTAGCCTCTATTTGTGGGGTTGATGAGTGAAACTCCTTGATTTATTTTATGGTCATGCCTTGGTCACTTATGAGCTTTCATTAGCTTTCCATCCAGAGTGGCCGCCATTGTTGAATACTTTTAGTTCTAGATTGTGCAACTGACACCATTGTTTGACGAGGATGGTAAGTTTCTCGATCTCTTGAGTTTCATTGTTACTTGGTCTTTTCCATTTCAACTTCCAAAACTGATACTCATTTTTCTTTGCATTTTTTGTGGTCACGTGGTTCCTTTGGGGATTCTTGAGCTAAAAACTAGTTTTGGGTTGCTCCTACTTGACTCTCAAGTTCAAAACTTCTCATGGGTATATGGATTTCTTGTTTCATCATTCAGTTGCTTGAAATTTTTGATTGTTCAATTATAAATGGTGAGTTCTTGTCTGTTACTTTGATTTCTTGATACCCATTAATGGGTTTTTCGGTCTCTAGCTAGGAGCTATACCCTTCTCACTCTAATACACCAACTTGAAACTGATTTCCAATGGAATAACAAATTTTTTGAAATCATTTGATATTTCCTTAACTTGGATATGAATGTGTTTCTGATTCAAAGCTCCTTCACTTGAGTTTGTGTTCTGAATACAATTTAAATCTCTATTTACTTGCTACTCACTTTCATTCCTTATAAATTCTCCCTTGAATCTAGACTGTTATACTTTATGTTGCAGAAAAATCTCTTTCTTGATGATCTTTCGAGGGTTTATGACCATTGTCCCTGGGTATACATATGTTTCGATTCAAAGCTTGTTCTCATTTTATCAATCCTTGAACCTTTTTGGAAACCCTGGATATTCTTGATTATGCTTTGCATTTTATCTTCTTTTGAACTTCTGAAAGACTTCAAATGGCTTGGCTATGACTGATATTTCGTAGATTGAGAAACAGGGACGGAAGCCTGTGTAAATTTATTAATCTCAATCAACTAAAAAATTACAGTGAATAGGCTGCAATATTTATAGATATTGCATAGCCAAATACATCCGGGAGAATGAGTTGCACAGGTGCAACCAAATGCCAGAATAAACAAGCTTCCAATAACACCCGGGAAGCAACAATTACATAAAAACAAATATATTGTTGAAAACAATATAACAGTATGTATACAGACAAATATGGTTGATTAACCATATAACAATTTTATTATTTAATTAATAAAATTAAATAATTAAACTATGCAGAATTAAATATTAGGATAATAGAATTTATCCTAACATTCCCCCCCTTAATTGTGCATTGTCTGAAGAGATGAGGAGAGAAATGCTCTGAACAACTCGAACTTGTCATGTGCAAGTGACTTTGTGAAAATATCTGCTCATTGTTCAGTAGTTGGACAAAATTGAAGCTGGATGTTGTGCTTCAACACATGTTCGCGTATGAAATGAACCTGAACTTCAATGTGCTTTGTTCTCTCGTGAAAAACTGGATTGCGAACAAGTTTGAGAACACCTTCATTGTCAACATACATGGTGGTCGGTTTGTCCTGTGGTATTCCAAGTCCTTCCAGTATGCGACGTAGCCAAATCGCTTCACAGACAGCTTCTCTTGCAGAACGATACTCGGCTTCTGTGGAAGAGCGAGAAACAAAGTGTTGTTTCTTACTTCCCCATGATATTGGTCCAGATCCCATAAAGAATACAAATCCAGAAGTGGATTTTCTATCATCAATGTTACCTGCATGATCTGAATCCGAATATCCAGTCAAGAAGTTTTCATTCTTCTTGTATTCTAGACCAAGATCCACTGATCCTTTGAGATATCTCAAAATGTGCTTTGCTACTTTCCAATGAAAAATTTTGGGTTCCTGCATGAACCTGGATAGATAGCTCACTGCAAAGCTGATATCTGGTCTAGTGTAGGTCAAGTAAATGAGACTCCCAATCAGCTGCCGATAGAGAGTGGCACTTACCTCAGGAGATGGATCTGAACGAGATAATTGTAATCTGTTCTCCATAGGTGTAGCAATTGGTGTGCAATCCATCATCCTAAACTTCTCGAGCGTTGTCTTGGTATATTTCATTTGAGAAACAAAGATATGATTCTCTTTCTGCCATACTTCTAGTCCAAGACAATAGTGCATAAGCCCGAGATCTGTCATGTCGAATGATCGCTTAAGATCTTTCTTTGTTTCATCAATCATCTTCACTGAACTGCCAGTGATGACTAGATCATCGACATAAACTACAACAATCACCATCTCCCCCCCTTGCTTTTTGAGGTAGAGATTGGGATCGTATGGATTTCTGACAAATCCATGTTGTACGAGATGCTCATCAATCTTGATGTACCATGCCCGGGGTGCCTGTTTGAGGCCATACAGAGATTTCCTGAGTCTGCATACCTTTTCTTCTTGACCAGGTACAACATATCCCTCAGGTTGAGTCATGTAGACTTCTTCTTGTAAATCTCCATTCAGGAAGGCACTTTTTACGTCCATTTGGTGAACTTTCCATCCAAATTGAGCAGCTAGAGCAAAGATCATCCTGATCGTTTTGATCTTAGCTGTGGGAGCAAATGTCTCCTCATAGTCAATGCCTTCTTTCTGTGTGTACCCCTTTGCTACAAGTCTTTCTTTGCACTTGTCCACTGTCCCATCTGCTTTGTACTTAGTTTTGAATATCCATCTACAACCAATGGGTTTCTTCCCTGGTGGAAGATCAACAAGCTGCCAAGTGTTATTCTTCATCACTGATTGATATTTAGAATCCATGGCATCTTTCCAAGCTTTTGATTGTAGGGCTTCCTGGACTATAGAGGGCTCATCTGATTCAATGACTCTACTCATCAAAGCAAAGTTAACTTCTTCTCTTGCTTTATCTGAGTCCGTGGTCCAGGGGTGGATGTATCCAGTGGAGCATCCAATCTTGCATCTCGTAATGTACTTGTACACCATTTAGGCATACATTGACCTGTTCCCATGGGTTGTGGTTCTATCTGATCAACACCATCATCCCCATCATCACTTTCATCTTTTGAGGGAACATTAGCTTCAATTTTTACAACTGGTGAAAAATCTACATCTTGCGAGTCCGGAGGAGGAGTCTCTGCTTCCTTCTTCTCGAAAAACTCAACATCTCTGCTTGTGTAGACTTTTTTGGTCTTAGGATCCATCAGTTTGTACCCAAGAGTCTCTTCATTGTATCCAATGAAGATGAGATTTTGTGACTTCATGTCCAATTTCTTTCTATTCTGTTTGGGTATGTGCATGCTGGCTTTGCACCCGAATACTCTGAGGTGTGCAATGGATGGTTTCCTTTTTGACCATGCTTCTTGTGGTGTAATTCCATCAAGAGCAGTTCAGGTGCTCTATTTAACAAATACACTGTTGTTTTGCTGCTTACGCCCAAAATGTCTTTTGCAAGTTCAGAATCATCGATCATGCATCGCACCATTTCCATGATAGTATGATTTCTTCTCTCAACAACACCATTTTGCTACGGTGTGTGTGGAGGAGGCATTTGTTGACGAATCCCGTGAGTTTGTAGGTAGTCTTTGAACTCACCACTGGTGAATTCCCCCCCTCGATTTGAGTGGAGAGTTCTGATGTGACAACCAGTTTCTTTTTCAATAGCCACTTTGAACTTTTTAAATGTTTCAAAGGCTTCACTTTTCTTGCGAAGAAAAAAAATCCACATTTTACATGAATAGTCGTCAACACAGAGCATGAAATCTGGAACCCCGAATGACTTGCACTGATCGCATGCAGATCGGTATGAACCAGGTCAAGTTTACCATGAGCTCGAAAAGCACTCTTTTGGAATGAAACTCTCGTGTTGTTTTCCTGCTAAGCGAAGTGAGGACACTTGTCTCGTATCCTTATGAAGAAGAGATGGTAGCCCATGTACCATATTACACCGGTGAAGTGTTTCGAGATATTTGAAACTTACATAACCAAATCTCCGATGCCACAACTAGGCTGAGGTGGAGTTTTTAGCCACAAGTGCTTGATCATTTTTGTGAATGAAATCAAGTTGAAACATTCGTCCCACACTTGAGGCTTTTGCAATTATTTTCAAGCCTCTAGATTTATCTCGAATCAAACACATTTTCTTGTTGGATTGACTATCAAAGTCAATTTTCAGGTTGTGATCTAGGAGTTGACTGACCGAAAGAAGATTCTTTGTCAACCCAGGGACATATAGAACATCTGATAGTTTGCATTTGCGTGAACCAAGGGGTAGAGAAATGTTTCCAATCCCCTGAACTGTATATGAAGAATCATCTCCCAACGAAACATGATTTTTGATGGCATGTCCTCATTGAAATAAACCATCTGTGGCCGGTCATGTGTTGAGTGGCTCCTGAATCAACATAATAGACGTCACTAGATGATGTGGATGGTTCACTTGATCGAGCAAAGAAACAAGAAGTCTTCATTGTCGACTATTCTTGTTGCTCAAAGCAATATTACCTTCTTTGGTGGGGTCTTCTTTTCCAGTTCCCCTTTTACCCGTGATAGTTGTTTGAATGACCCTTGTAAGATTGTTGTTGTTGTGGTCCAGAATTTCTTGATGAACCTTTCTTATAAGTGTTAAACCAACATTCTTGCAAGTCATGTCCTCTTTGCAGATTGGACATCGCTTCTTCTGTTGATTGTCCCCATGATACTGATTCTGATGTGGGGACTTCTGATAGGATTTAGGTTTTCCTTTACCTTTTCCTTTCCATTTTTGATGTGAAGACAGTGCCTGCTCCTCTTCATCATCCTTGTTGTGCATTGCTTCCTCTTGTTGCAGTAGGTTTACTAGCTTGTCAAAACTAATTGTTGTATCTGACAAGTTTAGAGTTGTGACAAAAATGTGGTAAGAAGAAGGGAGAGCTCTCAGAACAATGGGAACAAGAGATTCATCTTTGACCTCTTCTCCTAGGGCTAGAAGTGAAGCCCTCAACTCTGCAACTCTTCTTAGGAAGGCTTCAATTTTCTCATTCTGCTTGAATTTCAATGTATGTAACTGACTCTGCAAATTGAGTATGACATTCTTGTTCTTGGCCTCATATATTGTGCTCAGCTTATCCCAAGCTTCTTTTGTTGATGTGGCATCTCGAATGTGGGCTTGCACATCGTCGGATACTCCAAACAAGATGATGAGTTTTGCTTTCTGATCTACTCTATCAAATTGTCATTGTTGTGTTGCATCAGTTGGTGATCTGGTTAGAGTACCAGTCACAACAGGCCAGATTTCTTCAAACTCAAGTTGTGTCTTGATTTTTGTCTTCCAAGTAGCATAGTTGCTTCCTCTGAGCAATTGTGAATCCGAAAGAAAAAATTTGGGGGCATTGGTGCCCATTTTACAGAGATCACTGACAGGGTTTGGCTCTTATCACTCTAGGTATTAGGTCTCCCAATCTATATACCGTCAGTCCGATATACCGAACCTTTCTATATACGCGCCCTTCCGATATACCCGTCGGTACGTGGAAGAAGCTCGCCCTTTCTATATACCGGTGGTACGTGAAAGAGGCGTTAATGTACGTGAAAGAATTCAATACGTGGTACCAAGACAATACTGATGGGGTCTGTGTGATTATTGACACCGGCTCAAAGAAATATCCTCATACGCACGCGTAACTTCGCTATATACTCGGATAATTTCTCAGTCCGGATTTATGTCTTGCAATCATTCACAGACGGATGGAATGGTTCATAGTGTGTGTATTGTGACCTTATTACTCCCCGTTGATTTATAGGGATGATGCCCAGACGACATTGTTGCAGCTATATTAGGCGTTAAGTGCAGTAGTAGTTGTGACGGCTTTACCCGTAAGTGCTTCCCAAAGGCACTGTATATACCGAATGCTGCGAATGAGATCTCGGATCTCGTGAGTGTTTCTGAACCAATTTTACTGTTGTTTATTACAATTACGCAGTTTGACGAGCGATTATAAAGTTTTGCAGATTGACTATGGCAACCTACAAATTAGTACAATATAAGACAATTTGAATGACAGCAAAAATTTCAGTTTTGGGGTCCCGTGGCCTCCTAAGCCCAATACGACCCAAAATGCTAAAATTGCAAAAAAATAGCTGAAAATGCAATTTTTAGATGGGTCTCCTTTTTCAAAAAATGTCTAGAATGAAAAAATAGACCAGATGGGAGAAAAAAAAAATTTACCCTAAATTAGGGATTTCTCCGCTAAATTTAGTTAGTTGTAACTAAATTCAAAAAAGTCTGCTAAATTTAGATTCGCAAAAATTCCGAGATGCAAAAGGAGAGTTTTTGAGTGTTTTTGGTGGGATTTGACCCTCAAACCTCTCACTCCCAAGGCGCATGCACTAACCAACTTGCCCACTTAGGGCGCTTGGTCTATGAAAGGAAGGAATTTGTATTTATTGACAAGTAAATTGACTTACCTCTAAAAAAATGCGGCTTGTAGAGGCTCCACGTGGCGCATGCTGGTGAAGAGGCATTTTTAGGGTTCCTTTGCTCCAAATCCA
Organism: Taxus wallichiana var. yunnanensis; assembly: GCA_018340775.1. Taxonomy (NCBI): domain Eukaryota; kingdom Viridiplantae; phylum Streptophyta; class Pinopsida; order Cupressales; family Taxaceae; genus Taxus; species Taxus wallichiana. The sequence continues at coordinate 837,358,533 of CM031242.1, read as the reverse complement.
GATCTGGAGCTTGTTATTTGTTCTTATTTGCTTTTGTGAAGCCGCCTCCTTCTTTTCCAGCCACTTTTCCTCGCTTCAGTGCCACTTTTTTCCTTTGGCCGCGTTTTTTAGCTTGCCACGCACTGTACAGGCCACATTTTTGCTATTCTTCCTTCCCTGGCCGAGTTTTTTTTTCCTTGGCCTGTTGTTTTTTTTGTTGTTGATTACTATCTAAGCCTGCATTTCCTTGTGCAGGTCGCTGGAGACAGAGAATGGCGCGGGCGAGGGAGAAGGACGCGTCTTTTGCTCCAAAAAAATGTTTTTTACCTTGTGCAGGCGCGGGTCAAGAAAAACGCGTGGAGGATGTTTTGGCCACCGTCTACTCTTCTTTGGCATTTGTATTTTTGTTGTTTGCACAAACTAACCCTGCATTTCTTTGTGCAGTCAATGGAGGCAAAGAAATGGCGTTTCCTTCCTTTTTTTTATTATTCTTTGCTCTGTTTGATTCTTGATCACTGTTTGGATTTCTTCTTGTGCAGGTCACGCATGGACCAAGCTTTTAGCACTACCAGATTTGATCAGAGTTCCAAATCCAGTCTGAGGAGGCTGTTTGTTCACTGCAGGTGCATATACACACAGACCTCCAAAACAAGCCAAGCAACTTCCAAATACAGTAGAGACCAAATAATGTAGAGAAAAACCCTTATTGGAAAAAAAAATTAGTATTATTTCCAATACCTGTAGCAAATTTTTCCTGGTGCTGAGTGCACCAGTGCAAAAAAATTGCCTTCCAAGCACCTGGAAGGAACAGGAGGATGTGGGGGAGGCAGGGATGGGGCTGGGAGTTTGCACAAGGCCGCACCGGCTCTCAAATACCTGCAAACACGTCTCCAATCTCCTCTCTCTCTGCTGCTCTCTCTTCTGTTAGGAATTATTATTAGTGCTCACATTATTATAAAAGTTAGATTATAATTATGTTGAGTTGATATTAAAATTGTTATAATATATTGTTTTAACAATATATTATTATAGAGTTTTGTTGTACAGTAAAGTTATAAATGGGTAAGTGGTTTGTTGACTTTCCTATTTTATAGGAAGTCAGTTTTCCTATGTATATGGCTATTTAATAGCCTGTGTATGTAATTCAAAAATGCTGAATACAATATCAATTTATATTTCTTTTGTTAATCTGTTGCTGCTTTTAGATTTGGTATCAGAGCGAGCTGTGTTAAGATTTGTGAAAGCAATGATCTTTTGAATCTATCAAGGGGCATCTTGGTTGTACGAATGCCCAACAGATGAAAAATCATATCGGTATGTTGCATATTTTATTAGAATAATTTTTAGAACAGTATTCGCAAATAAATCAATGAACTTGAATGTGAGAAGGAAGGTAAAGTGATTGCAATATGTTTTCACTGTCAAAATCTTCCATACGGCATTGCAAAAGCACATGTGCTACAGGCATTTACCTAAAACGTGGAATAGGGGCATAGCTACAGTTGGATTTACAGTTTTTATCAGCCATTGCTCCATTGCCAAGGGTGCAATAGTAGATCTGATTGTGTATTTTGTAGAGATTCATCTGTTCTTTCATACGTGCAACCTCAAGCTGGTTATCCACATTCAAAATGCATGTGTGTTGTTGGTAAAGGTAGTCAATGTGTAGTCAATGTGTATTCCCTTTCTGCTACCAATTGGTTAAAACTCCAAGTGCATTGTGGTCTTCTCTGTCAACTTGGCTCTGCAGATCTCCAACAAGTTATCTTGCCCTTCCTTAAAGTTGATTGTGCTGCCGTGAAAAGTTTAAACCGTGCATCTAATTCCGCATCAAACTGCCCGCATCACAATTCTTTCAGACTCAACGTGGATCATTATTATTCATTGCAAAAGTGGCTTTCTTCTCGGCAACAGTTTATTTTCCCATGTGCCATTGGATCATTGACTGTCTCCACGTACCTGGCACTCACGTACTATATTGTTATCTGCCTGTACAGTTTTGCATCTACAGCTGAGCTTCGAAGGTAATGAAACAACTTTCGAGGTGTATGAGATCGACGCACTTGACAGATTACACATGTAATACATGCAGTTCAAACATGAAAATTCCGTATATGCATGTCAAGTAGGCTATTTTGTCATAGTGAATCTAATAATAGCCTCCAGCTATATTAGAAAATTGAGTCGTTATAGTTTAGTTTTTAGATTTTAATTGGTCATTTAGTCTTTTGTTTTTTGTTTTTAATAGTTATTTGAGTCAAATAAATTTTTTTCTATGGTCCCATATAGGTTTTAGTGTCATTTTAATTTTGTATTAGTCTTGGATTTAATATCCTATGTCTATCTAGAGGGTCTTTTTGTCATTTTTGTATCAGTGTCAAAATCAATACCGAGTCAAGAGTTATTTTGTATGTCTTATGTCATATAAAAGTCCGTAAAATAAATAGGTGATTTTAGGATATTTATTTTTTGACATTTTTTTATTTTAGTCAAAAGTCGTGTCATTGTAAAAGTCCAAAAATAAAAAAATTTGCCTCACAGACGCATTTTCGGTGGAATCCGACGTCTGATTGTAGTATATAAATTTGAGCCCCATGATCACATTCGGCTGAGTTAGCAGCAGATCTGATGGAGGAAGGAGGCATCGGAGGAAGGAGGTCAAACAACGACCTCTCGTCAGTCACCAACGACGGGGCCGCACAGAATGATTTGGTGGCACAGGTGTGCAGTGTGAGTACTTGTTTTTGAGTATTGCAGTGTTCCAGTTTCAGCTTGGTGTGATTCTTTTTCAGAGTTCCTGTTTTGTTTGGTATTTGATGGATGTTGGAAAGAAAGTTGTGTTGGAGCGCAGATGACTGTCAGTGATCCTCTGACTGACTTGGTCCTCTGACTGCCGTACTTCATTGGAAGATGGTCAGCTAGAAGAATACGTTCACTAGCATTAGTGACCATGTGCAGCAAGACCTAACTAGCAAGATCCATTCAGGAGTATGTTCTTCGATGCAGTTTGCTTCTCAGTATCTATATGTGTGGAATTTCACATTGTGGGGGGGAATACATACCAATGTTCCATTCCCATTCTGCACCCAAAACGGCTTAGTCAAGGAAAGCTTCCAGTGGCAAAGGCGGTTTTCTATCTTTGTTCAAGATCGAGTGGCGCAAAGTGATCAATGACAAAGACTACAATTAAGAACATTACGATTCTTATAGGAAGTAATGTGAAATTGTTTCAGTATATCTTCTATTGTGTTGTTTTGAGATATGCATGTTGTGTTTCCTACATAATTCCCTGATGTATAAGCATAGTGGTGAACAGTAGCACCAGAGTAAGTCAGTTCATGGATCTTGAAAGGGTTTGTGGGAGGATCCAGAAAACCACACGAGGTCGACAGTTGATGAGGTTCCTGTCACTTCAAGGTTTGTGGTAAGCCTGTTTAAAACCATGGAAGGAGAGAGCCTTTCTTTTGGATCAAGGTCATGAGTCACAGAGTTGGACATGCCACAGGGGTGAGCATACTGCAGAGGAGTGTGTGGATGTTTTTCTACCATGTTCGCACTAAGGGGGGGAATGTTAGGAATTATTATTAGTGCTCACATTATTATAAAAGTTAGATTATAATTATGTTGAGTTGATATTACAATTGTTATAATATATTGTTTTAACAATATATTATTATAGAGTTTTGTTGTACCCGTAAAGTTATAAACGGGTAAGTGGTTTGTTGACTTTCCTATTTTATAGGAAGTCAGTTTTCCTATGTATATGGCTATTTAATAGCCTGTGTATGTAATTCAGAAATGCTGAATACAATATCAATTTATATTTCTTTTTTAATCTGTTGCTGCTCTTAAATCTTCCACACCTTTACAGCCCTGCATTCTCGCTCTGGTACCAAATGTAGATTGAGAAACAGGGACGGAAGCCTGTGTAAATTTATTAATCTCAATCAAATAAAAAATTACAGTGAATAGGCTGCAATATTTATAGATATTACACAGCCAAATACATCCGGGAGAATGAGTTGCACAGGTGCAACCAAATGCCAGAATAAACAAGCTTCCAATAACACCCGGGAAGCAACAATTACATAAAAACAAATATATTGTTGAAAACAATATAACAGTATGTATACAGACAAATATGGTTGATTAACCATATAACAATTTTATTATTTAATTAATAAAATTAAATAATTAAACTATGCAGAATTAAATATTAGGATAATAGAATTTATCCTAACAATTTCAATCTCGAACTCTTTTTTACTATTTTGAGCTCTGTTGGGTTTCTTCGAAGAATGATCCTAGAGCATTCCTCATCTGAAATCCACTTCATATTATCTTAAGTTCTGCATTATCATTCAATTCAACCATTAATACCCATTGAGTTTGTGATCTTTTCATTATTTGTGAAACCACTCGAGAGCTTTTGTAAGTTGATTCCTTTTGGAGGTTTCTCTAACCATTCTTCTTCTCACTAATTTGGTTCATCATGGTTGAGGATGACATTCTTTTCACTTACTGTAACATTTGTTCACTATTTTATTTTGTGCATTGCTATTTGTGCATTCATAGTGACTTTCTATTCATACCTCTAAGCTTGAGATACATACTTGGATATTTCGAGATTTGACATCTTTTGATGGAAAGATAGGTTTTTCATTTGACTCTGGAACTTATATTAGTACTTTGATTGATTCTTGATTTCATGAGATCTTTGTACCTTGTATGTGGCCTTCTGGAAGTTGTAAATAGTTTCTCATTCTTGTAACACCATTAGAAGGCATAAGCCTTGATTCAGATGCTTTGTTGAAATACTTGTAATCTTATATCTTTTGCTTAAATACTGTACTTCTTTAATGGTAGCATTTTGTGCACTCATACTTGCTTCATTCTAAAAACTACAATTTAAAATGGCTGAAATTTGTAGATTATCTTAAAACTTCATGTTATTCAATTGTTAAGCTATAATGAATGCTCCAAAGTACTTCAATTTGATGACTGAAAGTGTAGTCCATTTATTTTCTATGTTTAAATACTACATTTCCTTTTTATTACAACTTTGATATGTATGCTTGGAAAATTTAAAATGTCCATTTTACATGGTGAAGCCCTATCAAAATTTTCCATAATTCTTTCTTTTTATCCCTTTTCAGCTATAATAGATGTATTTTTTGATTCAGAATACATAATGTATCACTTTTCTATTGAAGTTGATTTGTTGTTGGAAAACTGAAACATAATAACTGTTATCTTGATCATGGCATGCTTTTTTTTTACTTTTTGTATCACTTATTTGATTTACATACAACTTTTAAAGCATGTATTAGTTAAAAACAACATGATGGAAAGTTGTAAATGTCCATTTTACATGGTGAAGCCCTGTCAAAATTTTTCTCAAATTTCTTCTCATTTTGTTTCAGTTGTAATCTTCTCTTTCCAGTTAACTTCAACCTTTAAATTTTGACTCTTCTTCTTCTTTGTAATCTGAAACATGTACTTTTGTCTACAATTCTCTCCTCTATTCTGTAATGCAACTTCTTTTATCCCTAGAATAGTTGTTGAACTTTGAGTTGCATTCTTCCTTCATTCCAAATCATGTACTTATCACTCATCTGCTTCATGTACCATAGGATAGAAGTTATTGAACTCTGCAATCTTTATCTATAGTGAGGATTGTAAGATATGATTTATTTCTTCTTGGCTACAACCTGTACCTACACACTTGAGAAAATAGTTAGAAAATATTTAGGCTTTTTGGCCTCTCTTATGTCCATGGTTTTCTTTTCTTCTCTCTCCTTCTTTCTGAGTGAGTAAATCATGTATATATTTGATCTTCAAGTAATCTATATCTCCTGTTATTAAGAGATCCATATGCATGAATTAGGATAGTATAGGAATATGGATTAACCCTGAGCTCATAATTGATGATTTTTCTCTTTTCTTATTTTTAGGTACGGTGCTTTCAAGCAATGAAGATGAAGAGGGAAAAAATCTGAAAGATGAGGATGCATCAACCAAAGGAGAAACCCAAGGAAATGATGGGTTCACTCATACTCCTTTATTTTCTCTTTCATGCATGTGTACCTCTTATTTCAGTAGTTGTACTTTACTTTTCAGTTACATCCCATGGCTTGTGTGGGAACATTTGAAATTCCTTATGAATAAAACATTGAATTGTGAAATTGAGTTGTGTATTTCTTTTTGCATTTTACTTTTTGATATGGATTGTATGATGAACTAAACAACCCAATAATATAATTGAATTTCTTAATCATGAAGGAAAGAACATTAAAGAATACCTGTAACATCCAAGTAATGAACTTTGATTTTGTAATCTGTAGTCATGATTTGTATTCTCAAAACCTAACACTTCATCTATTCTACAATTTGGTGTCTTCATCAAGGCAACACAGCTTGTCCTTTGGGGCTTTTGTGTTCTTTTGCTGAAGATAGCATGAAATTGTAGACTATGTGATCTGTTATGTTTTGTAACAACACACATAGCTACAGATTTCATGTAATCATTAATTAATTCAACAATAATAATATTGTCTAAAAGAACCTCCCTAGCTTAGGTATACTTCACCAATGCTATCCATCGTAATGAAGTTTTGAGTTTCCCATTTTTACACAAGTGCAAAAATTGTCAACATTTCTGGTGATCCTGTGGGGAAAGCTCCTGCTAGCTTGTAAACCAAGTGCCTTGCTCTTGTCCATTGGGCATGGAGTCTAAAGCATGTAACCAAAATCTACCTTCTGAAGGTCCAACCCTTCCAAAATGAACTAAAATTGGGAAAGGATCTAGTAAACTAGATCACGTGCATGAATGCACTTATTGAATTGAAAAAAACATTGCAATGTGTAGAACTGCACTTATTGAAGGGAAATCCTACTCTAAATAGACACTGTAGGATTTTCAATAACAATGTTTGAGAAACATACCATTCACAGGAATGGGAAGTTCCTCTCCATTCAGCCTCGAGAGTTGAAAAGCATTGTGTTCTTTGCAAGCTGAAATCATGTAAGGACCACTCAGATTGTATCAAACTTGTGTGTCTTCCTAGCTTTGCATGATCAACATCCCACTTTAACACAATATCTCCTTCATTGAAGATTTTGAATTTGGATTTCTTATCAAAAGTCTTCTTCATCTATTTTTTTGATTCTTTTCCATGTTTACATGAGCTTGATCTCTTAGCTCTTGTAATTCCATTAATTCTACATAATGAACCTGCAATGGTTCATTTTCAAGCAACTCCATTTGATGCAACAAATCTAATGTGGGTAACTCAACTAAAATAGGCATTCTTGCTTCTCTTCCGTAAACAAGCTTGTATGGTGAATTGCCAACTGATCTTTTAGGAGTCACTCTATCAGCCCAAAGTGTTGAATTCAACATTAGATGCCAAGCTCTCTGGTTATCTTTGAGTGTTCTTTTGATGATCCTTAAAAGATTCTTGTTAGTACTTTCAGCTAACCCATTACCTTGTGGGTAATAATTAGATGAAGAACTTAGATAAATTCCATGATTTAATAACCCAATCTATTACCTTTGCACCAAGAAATGCTAAAGCATTATCTGATATGATAGTTGTTGGAACACCAAATCTATAAACTATACCTTCATAAAAGGATAGTATCAAAGTTTCATTAGCATCTTTCAAGGCTATTGCTTCATTCCAACATGTAAAGTAATTTGTAGTAGTCAAAATCCACTTGTGTCCTTGTGATGAAGGTGGGTTTATCATGCCAATAAAATCAAGGCCCCACTACATAAAAGGTTGATCAACTAAAATAGGTTGTAAGGGAAGTGAAGCTAAACATTCTTTTCCAACAAAGAAAGCACATTTCTTACACTTTCTAATCCATTCAAAATAGTCCTTGAATATGTTGGGCCAATAGTAACCAGCTTTCATAATTTTTAAGGTTGTGGTACGTGTTGAGAAATGACCTCCTGCAGGTCCTTCATGGAATTATGATAATAATTGCTGAATTTTATCATAGTCAACACATCGCAACAAGATTCCATTTATATCCTTTTTGAATAATACACCATCAATGAAAACATAGGGTACAACTTGTAATCTGAAATACCTTCATTTATTCTTGTCCATACCTTCCGGATAGATGCCATGCATGTAGATAGTTAACTAAATCAGTCATCCATCTTGATTCCTGGACTTCTTGAGCAAGTTCAGGTTGCTGATTTTTGGCTGAACCATGATGTCTGATTGTTGATACGTAATTTCAGCATGTTGTTTTGAATCTTAAGTTTCGTAGTTTGTTGTTTTTCCATATCAGCAATTAGATGTTCACACAAGCCTTTTCCTTGAAACTATCTTCGCAACATGAATATCAACATCATATTCCATGACCTTTCATTATCCAACCTGCTCTTTTCTCATTCAATTCTTTATTTAACAAGAAAGCTTTCACACTTGGATGAGAAACAAGAACATGAATTTTTTGTTTGAAAGCATGTACTTAAAATTATTTAGTCCCCTCGACTACTGAAAGTACTTGTTTTTCAAGAAATGTGTACCTTGTTTCGTAATCATGCAAGCTCTATCCAAAGAAAGCAATTGGTTGCTCAACATTTTCATCATTAACTTGAGTTAATATGGTTGAGATTGTTTCAGCTCCTGCAAGTGCATACATTGTAAAATCTTTATCAAAATTTGGATTTGCAAGAGTAGGAGCTTGAGAGATGGCTGCCTTAATTGCTTCAAACCCTTCTCTCCCTTCACTGGTCCAAGAGAAATTTTTCTCTTTCTTTAACATAGTTATCAATGGTTTCACCAATGCTGCAAAATCTGGAACAAATCTTCTAACAAAGTTGATTTTTCCAAGAAAACTCTGTAATGCCTTCTTATGATGAGGTAATGATAGTTGTGATATGGCTTGATTCTGAAAGGATCAATTGCTAAACCTTGTTTAGAAACAATATGACCAAGTAATTTACCTTGATGTACTGAAAAGATAGACTTTAGTGGATTCAAAGATATTCCAAATTGTCTGCATAACTGAAAAGTCTACCTTAGATGTATTAGATGTTCTTTAAATTTTTTGAGAATACAAGTAACATCATCTAAATAAACAAGGATGCATTTATTTAACAAGCTGTGAAAATCCATGTCCATTGCACGTTGAAATGTTGCACCAACATTTGAAAGGATGAAAGGCATTCTTTTGTAAGCATAAGTACCCCACTTAGTGGTGAAAGTTTTTTTTGTACCTATCTTCTTCTCAGACTAAAATCTGATTGTATCCACTATAACCATCTAGAAGAGATAGTCTATCTAAACCAAAAACTATTCTCAAAATCTGATCCATATTTGGAAGTGGGTAGTGATCTTTTAATGAAGCTTTATTAAGATCTCTAAAATCCACACATAATCTGATTTCTCCATTCTTTTTCCTAATAGGAACAAGATTGGCTACCCAACTTGAATGCTTAACTGGAAAGATAATACCTGATTTGATCAACTTAGATAACTCTTTCCTCATTAGAGGCTCTATTTTGGGATTTACAGGCCTCTATTTTTGCCTAACTGGCTTGGAATTTGGCTGTAATTCAATAGTGTGTTGTGCTAAACTGGGATCAAACCCTTTTAGGTCTTGGTATTTCCAAGAAAACATCTTTAAATTCCTTGCAAAGATTAATAAAAGAATGTTTTTCAGCTAAAGAACATACCTTTTCGAGAAACAAATTTTTCCTTCATCAACTGAGATCTCTCATAATTATCAGCATTTGTTGACATCTTCTTAGTTTGACCTTCCTTAACTGATCATTAGTGCTAAAGATGTCTTCTAATGTGACTAGACCTCGAGGTAGTTTATTTGTCTTTAATTGAACAATCTGGTCACCATATAAGTGTTGTAATTTATCTTGATTTACTACAGAAAATTCAGCTTCTTGCTGCAAAACCTATAGATTTGATCATCATTTTCAAAAACCTGCCAATTCAAGTCATTATCAGGTATCGAAGGCCTGACAATCAGCTTTATATGAGGCTGAATTTTTCTATTTTCAATTTGTTCCAGCACTTCAAAACTAGCACCAATTGTTGCAAGTCTATCTATGCATGCTTATTTTCTATTCTAGGAATGGATTGGATGTTAATAGCTTTGAAATATTCCATTAAGTCTAAAACTCTATGTCTGTAAGACTTCATTAATGGATTCTTACAAACATTAAAATTTCTTACTTGATTGATAACCAACTCAGAATCACCAAAAATATGTAGCATGCTAATACCTCTCTTTTGGCCCAAAGTAAGCCATGAATTAATGCTTCGTATTCAAGCTATGTTACAAGTGCATGAAAATTGGAGACTCAAAGATGAGAAATACCTTTCATTTGTTGGGGAAGTGAGCATCAAACCTACTCCTTGTCCTTTCTTGTTTTTAGCTCCATCGAAATGAAGCTTCCAAATCCCTTCATTGCATTTTCTATTTTGGACAACAAGGGAATTGGTGTGTTTTCTTCATGCAAGCAATACACACCAAACAGATGTTCTTCAACTTCTTTGAAAGGATCATGAGCATGTTCTTCATGTGTCTTTTCATCCATAAACAGGTTAGAAACACCATCTAATGCTGAAACATGAGCTATATTATCAAAATCAGACTGGTCTAAGGCTGCATAATTAGCTATGCATTAGAAGCGTGAGGCTCAATGTGAAATTTGGCCAATGGTTTCTGAATTGATAGTAACCTTGGTCCCATAATGTGTAGTGAAAAATAAGAAAGACCAATCTAAAGAGAGATAACCTCCTATTTTTGTTGTGAAATCTCTTGATAAACATATAGCAAAGTAAGGAGGTAAATCTACAATAGTAATATCTTGTAGAATGGAAACATTTGGGCAAGCATGCAATGTTACCTCTAGATTTTTGATGACACCAACTATATTAGTTGTAGTTCCATCCAACTGTAGGACACTCTTTTCTGTAGGTTCATACTATGAGACCCAATTTTTTGCAATTGCTTTTGGCATAACTGTGCTACTTGCACCACTATCCACCATACAATTATGAACAAGATGTTCTCCAATAATCAGTGATAGATAAAATGGTGGTGGCTTCTTGATGTCATGAGCATTTAAGACTTTCTGAACCATCCATTTAACCTCTTTGATGTGGTCTTGTTCCATTGTTCCAAGGACCATGTCTTTTTTTGGACTTCCTTTTCTGTTGTTTTAGAAGAAATCTGCAGCTTAGCTAGTTCATGAGAAAGTAAATCTTGTTGTCCTGGAATACTTAGAGCATCCCACATTGAGATGTTAACATTATGCTTTTTCATTACATCAACAATGTTAAAAGAAGCAACATTTTAGAGAGATAGATTCTACTATTTTAGCATAGGCTTTGGGAAAATTGATTTTGCTTCAGTTGCTTTTGATATCTGAGGTATAAATAACCTTCTTGGATCAGGTGTAGTTTTTTTTTGTTTTTTTACCAACTGTAACACTTGCTATTTTTTTAGGAACAACAACATTGTTAGCTGGTTTTGGGCTTATAGTTGTTGTTTTATTAGTGATAGTAGGTAGAATAGGCCTATTTTACTATTTTTTCTCTCTGTAGCCTTTTTCCTGAGCCCTAGTAGTAACTGCAATGAAATCATCCTCACTAAAACTGACTAAGTTTTTTTCAGTGCCTTCTTAAACTGAGTATCTTGCTGCCCACCCTCCATTTGAGGCATGAACAATGTCTCAGATTGAGGTTGTGCAACAAGACTTATGTTCAGAAAAGCATTTGGCAACTTGCAGCTAACTGAATGAGGTTGATTACAAGGTTGACACCACTCTTCCATAGCCATATTAACTAGAACTAAAGTGTTAGATGAACTAGGAGCCTTTGGGTCAAATTGCCTTTCTTTGATAAGGCTGCCTATAATTTTGATTTTTTGGTAAGGCTACCTATTTTTTGGTTTTTTTTTCTGATAAGGAGCCTGATAAGGTCTGCTAGGTAATGCAAGCCTATTCTCGATTGAAGTCATCTTGTTCCCCATAGTCTGCAAAGATTTAAAAACATCATCTGATGGGGCTGCAACAATGGGTTCTATAATTGTGATAGGTTGTGGGATAGGAGCTAAATCTGCCAAAAAAGGCATTGAAGGCCTTGGTGCTAATTTTTCAGCTTGAATAAGACTATTTTCAGCTCAGATGGTGATATCATAGGCTGCTGGGAGAGTCTCTCCTCCCATAGACTGAATCATAGTTGAAATATCATTGTTTAATGCTCTAAGATAATAAAGAAAAGCATGATCAGCTTGAGGCTTGACACTTGCTGGAATTCTTTCCCAAGTTTTGGAAAAATGGATGTTGAAACTAGACATAAATTCATTGGGAGCTCTTTTAATGGTAGACAATTGTTCTATGAGAGATAAATGATCTGAATTATCTTGAAATTGTTTCAGCAATTTATCACCTAAATCATCCCAAGTTCTTATGCATCCAATCTCTAGATTTCTATACCATTGCAAGGCTTGTCCTTTAAGGGATGCAGCTAAAAGTCTCAAAGCTACATCCTCATGAGTGATATTATGAACTACACATAAGGTTGCAACATCTTTAATGTGCTGTAGGTGTAACCTGATTTTCACTAGTGAATGATGGAAAAATTTTCATGGCAAGCATTAGGGATGTCATGATAAACTGGGATTACTAATGGGCTGCCATTAGTAAAGGTCACAAAATTCCTAGGTGGTTGAATAGCCATTTGAAAAACTGGGATCTGAATAGAGAAATTGATACGTGGTGAAGGAATATTAGGAGGAGGGTTATCAAAACCAGGCCTATTATAAGGTAAAGTATTACCAACTCTTCTCCTTCTTGCAGAATTCAAAGGTAAAGAAATAAACTCAAAAGGAATTCCTCTTACCGATGATCTTGTAGTTACTTTAGGCATGGAACATGCTGCAATACTGGTCTGAAATCAGCCCTATGGAGTCACCAAATAGATCTTTAAATCTTTTAGAATAAATTGCTGCAGCTTGTTGTCCCGAAAGTAACTTTTATCTCTATGTAAAATCTATCATAGATCTGTTATGAATATCTATAACTTGCATGCAGATCTGATTCATTGTCCCCAGGCATGCAAAAAAATTGTTATCTCAAAAGTGCACCCTGTAGAGAGATGGTTGCAGGTGTTCTAAGCTTGCAAAATTTTATCTCTCTCTTTTCGTAGATACAATGGAAACACCTCAGGTCTGTGGGTATACCTATTTTGAGGTGAGTCTCAGTATCAAGGCCGGTTCCTTATTGATGTATCCTAAACTGATTTTTGGGGTTTAAGGGTAAAAGATGACTAAAAAAATGAAATTAAAACTGAGGTGATACACCAAACTTGTATGAGGTCTTTGACTGAGTACATGCACAATTGATATGGAATGAATTTTTGATGCACATGCCAACAGTTTTTTTGAAGATAATTAAGGGTAAACACTTTGATGTATTGAGGGATAAAATCACAACAATACTGCTAAGTTACACATACACATTAATATCATGCAGAAATTATTGAATTTGCAATAGGGTAAGATGATTAATCAAGGAATTCAACATTCACAAGATTAATGGAAACATACACAAGACTGCAAATAATTGGAAAGGCAGAAAATACTTCACATTCAAAGGGAAAAACTGGTAGAAAATTGCTTCAACACTCTGTATCTAAAAATTCCTCCTCTCTTTGTGCTTTTTTAAGGCACACAATATATAGAAAAATTGATTCACCCACCCTTCCTAAAAATAGACTAAGGTTGTACTCACCCATGCATTCTATTTTTATCCTTTATTTAATAATAAATAAAGGAATAAAATAAAAAAAACTAATACAAAGAGGCATTAATAGCCTTTGATTACATCACAGTCAGTCAAACTAAAGTTGATTGTTCTATTTTTAAGAAAAGCATGGGTGAATAATTTTCTAATAATAAATCTTGCTTGATGAGCAAGTCTCCTCTAGTGCATGCAAATTTTTTCTTCTTTTGATTTGTCCTTTTGTGAAGGCATGCAAAAATACTCCTGTGTGAGTGAGAAAAATTAATTACATTATTTGCAATACTTTGCAAAAAAATAATTCATCCAAATCATCCACTTGATGGGGACCACCTCCAAGCTCAGGTTCTGATGTTGACATTTTTTGTCTTCTAGTGGTCACATGGATAACATTGTAATTCATTTTTCCACCTTTAAATATATCATTTATAAAACCACCAAATTTAATAAAAGGGACCATTCCATCACCACTCTTTAGTGTAATTTTTGTCTTTGTTGAGTTTGGCCTTCTTTGACTTGGACTTTACATACACATGGTATTTAAACCTTTTGAAATACATATATGGGGGCACTTTGTTTTAAAAGGTTCACCATATTAATTTGACCACCTTTTGATGACTTATATATATAATTGTGCTTTTACCCTAATATATTTTATTTTTATTTTTGGCCCTTTTGCATTTTGATTGGAATAAGAACCATGTTTTTAACTTTACCTTTTTGGTTTGATCATGCATACAACATGATTTGGTTAGTTTTTTACATTATTGGAGCTTGGACTATATTTTAGATATTTAAAATGTCAAATGCAAATATTTTTTTTAAAAAAAAAGGGTTGGCCCTTCTTGATGATGATGACTCACCCCTCCATTTTTTTGATTTGGTATTTTAACTCGGGTCAAGTTGAGTTCTGGTTTTTTTTGAAATTGGTGAATGATTTAGCCATCGATCATATCTTTTGATTTACAAGCCATTGATCTTTAACCCATGGTTAGGGTTTTTTTTTGATTTGAATAAATGTAATGTTGGCATCTAACCATGGTGGTTTGCTTTGATTTTTTTGAGATCGATTTGAGATCATTGATTGATAATTGATTCCTTTCCATTGATCGTTGATCTTTGATTTGATCATTGGTTAGGGTTTCAACCAGATTGGTTTTGATTTAAACATCTCAAGTTTCAGTTTGGTGAAAAAATCTCATAGTCATTCGACCTCAATGATTTTCATTTAGATTTGATCAATCTTTTGATTGGTCAAAGCCCTGAAATTTTTTTTACGACTTGATTATTATTGCCATTTTAAGCTTGAAAATCTTTTGATTCTTGATCATTCAGATTTGGTAAAGAAATTTAATGATTGCTCATTTTTCTTTTTTTTTATTTTTATTTGTTTTTTAGTTTTTTTTTTTTTTTTCAAGGAAATTTTTTTGAAGTGGTTTTTCAGGATTTTTCATTTTTTCTTTCTCTTTTTTTTCATTTTTACTCTTTTTGAATTTTTTCAATGTTTTCATTTTCTATTCCATTTTTTCATCTGATCATTGATCTTTGAGTCAATTTTTTGGTTTCAAGATTTTTTTCCAAATTCGATAGGTTTTATTCATTTAGAGTTTCATTTGTATTTTTTTTTTTTCTCAAAGATTTTTTTTAGAAGTTTTTAAGAGGATTTTTTTTCATTTTAGAATTTTATTTTTGGAATGGATTTTCATTTTTTCATTCTTCTTTTGGTCATTGTGAAAATCTTTCAATGAGCTTTTGAGCTTTTTTTTTTTTATTGCATTCTTTTTCACTTGATTTTACAGCTTTCATTATTTTTCATTTTGAGTTCAATTTTTTCATTTTTTAATTTTTCTTTTGATTTTTTTTGAAATAGCACCATGATTTTAAAAGAATGAGGATGTAAGTTTTTTGAATCTTTGATTTTTTTTTTTTCATTGTCTTTCCATTTTTGAAACTTTCAAATTATAATTTTTTTTTTTGCATTTTTTTTTTGAATTGGTTTGTGGTTTTTTTGGGGATTTTTGAGCTGAAAACCATTAATGGGTTTCTGATTTTTTCATTTTGACTCCAAGAGTTAAAACTTCTCATGGGCATATGGATTTTTTTTTCATTTTTAGCTTTTTTTGAATCAATTGATTATAATTAATTATAAATTTTTTTTTTATCGATTTTTTTTTGATACCCATTAATGGTTTTGGTCTCTACCAAGATTTGCTATTTTTCTTTATCTTGATTTAAATTTTTTTGAAAATTTGATTTCAAATGGAATAAAATTTTTTGAAAATAATTCAATATTTTTTTAGCTTGATTGATATGAATTTCTGTTTTGATTAAAGTTTTTAAAGTTTGTTTTTTATGAATTAAAATTTTATATTTACTTTTTTACTTATTTTTCATACATTTTATTATTCTTCATTTTTGAGCTCCTATCTATTTTTTATTTATTTAAAAATTAATCTTTTTTTTGATGATATTTGAGGATTCTTTATGATGACCATATCATGATATGACATTTTCTATTTCGATTCAAGCTTTTTTCAAACTTTTTTGAAATTTTAATTTGAATTTTATTTTTATTATTATTTTTTTATTTCTTTTTATTTCATTTTTTTTGACTTTTTGAATGACTTTAAATTGCTTTGATTTTCATTAATTCTTCATTTTTTTCTCTTTTAACTTTTTTTTTTACTTTTTTGATCCTTTGGGTTCCTTCTAAGAATTATCCTGAGCATTCTTTTTCATGTTCTTCATTTTTCTTATTGGGACAGAAGTTTTTTTCCTTCATTTTTTTTTTTTGATTTCAAACTTCTTCTTGAGGCTAAATATTTTTTGAAATTTAAAATCCACTTCATATCTATCTTAAGTTATTTGCATTTTCATTCAATTTTAACCATTAATATTTTTGAAAGTTTTTTTTTTTATTTTTATTATTTAAACCACTGAAGCTTTTGTAATTTGATTTTTTTTGATATTTCTCTAACCATTATTCTTTCAATGATTTGGTATCATCATGGTTGAGGATGACATTATTTTTTTACTTTACTATAATTTTTTTTCACTATTTTTTTTTGCATGCATTTATTTTTTCATTTAGTGAATTTGATTTCTTGAAATTTTTTTTTACTTCTTCTTTGAGATACATACTTGATCTTTAAGATTTGACATTCTTTCTTGATGGAAAGATAGGCTTGTTCATTTTTGACTTCTGAACTTTATTATATACTTTTCTTCTTGATTTGATCATGAGATCTTTCATAGATTTTGTATCTTGTATGTTTCCTTTTGAAAACTTTTTAAATAAGTTTCTCATTCTTATAACACCATTAATAAGTATTATTCATGATTGATATCTTAATTTTTTAATAAATATGTAATCTTACTTTTAAAATCTTAAATATTTGTACTTCTTTAATGGTAGCATTTTTTTCACTCATATTTGCTTCATTTGAAAAATCTATTTATTTAAAAAATTTGAACTTTGTAGGATTATCTTAAAACTTCATGTTATTCAATTGTTAAGCTATAATGAATGCTCCAAAGTACTTCAATTTGATGACTGAAAGTGTAGTCCATTTTTTTTTTATTTAAATACTACATTTATTTTATTACAACTTTGATATGCATGTTAGAAAATTTAAAATGTCCATTTTACATGGTGAAGCCCTATCAAAATTTTCCCATAATTCTTTCTTTTATCCCTTTTTCAGCTATAATAGATGTATTTTTTGATTCAAAAATAAAATGTATCACTTTTCTATTGAAGTTGATTTTTTGTTGGAAACTGAAAACATAATAATTGTTATCTTGATCATGGCATGCTTTTTTTCTTTTCTGTATCACTTATTTGATTTACATACAACTTTTAAAGCATGTATTAGTTAAAAACAACATGATGGAAAGTTGTAAATGTCCATTTTACATGGAAGCCCTGTCAAAATTTTCTCAGATTTCTTTCTCATTTTATTTCAGCTGTAATCTTATCTTGATTTAACTTCAGCCTTTAAATTTGATTCTTCTTCAGTTGTAATCTAAAACATGTACTTTTTTTCTACAATTCTCTCCTTTGTTCTGTACTGCAACTTCTTTTATTTATCCCTAGAATAGTGTTGAACTTTGAGTTGCATTCTTCCTTCATTCCAGTGTATGTACTTATGACTCATCGCTTCATGTACCATAGGATAGAAGTTATTGAACTTGCAATCTTTATCTATAGTGAGGACTGTAAGATATGATTTATTTATTCTTGGCTGCAACCTATACCTACACACTTGAGAAAATAGTTAGAAAATATTTAGGCTTTTTGGCCTCTCTTATGTCCATGGTTTTTTTTTCTTTTTTTCTCTTCTTCTTTTGAGTGAGTAAATCATGTATATTGTTTGATCTTCAAGTAATCTATATCTCCTGTTATTAAGAGATCCATGTGCATGAATTAGGATAGTATAGGAATATGGATTAACCCTGAGCTCATAACTGATGATTTTCTCTTTTTTTATTTTTAGGTATAGTGCTTTCAAGCAATGAAGATGAAGAGGGAACAAAGCTGAAGATGAAGATGCATCAACCGAAGGAGAAACCTCAAGGAAATGATGGGTTCACTCATACTCCTTTATTTTCTCTTTCATGCATGTGTACCTCTTATTTTAGTAGTTGTACTTTACTTTCAGTTACATCCCATGGCTTGTGTGGGAACATTTGAAATTCCTTATGAATAAAACATTGAATTGTGAAATTGAGTTGTGTATTTCTTTCTACATTTTTACTTTCTGATATGGATTGTATGATGAACTAAACAACCCAATAATATAATTGAATGTCTTAATCATGAAGGAAAGAACATTAAAGAATACCTGTAACATCCAAGTAATGAACTCTGATTTCTATAATCTATAGTCATGATTATTGCTTCAAAACCTAACACTTCATCTATTCTACAATTGGTGTCTTCATCAAGGAACACATAGTTGTCCTTCGGGGCTTTGTGTTCTTTTGCTGAAGATAGCATGAAATTGTAGCTATGAAAACCTCCTAAGCTTAGGTATACTTATGTATCCATCGTAATGAAGTTTTGAGTTGGCCATTTTTGCGCCCATGTGTAATTTTTATGTAATAACAAAATGTGTAAGTAGATTTTTCCATTGAAAGACTTTTGACATAATCACATGTTCAAGTTGTACTCCTATTTGAAATGTCTCAACAATAAAAACAACAAATTAATTTCATTCAACTAATGCATGCAGCATGACACTACCATCGTATAACAATAATACTTTAGAATCCTCACAACAACATCGAGCGAACATAGTCTAGAACTCATATGATCACTCAAAAGGAAAAGGGTGTTTAGTTAATTTTAAGAAAATTTGGTTACAATTATCAATTGTTGTGGGGGTTTTCCATCCAATCCCTAGTGACTTCTTCTTTTCATTATTGATTTTGTTCATAGATTTTGCACTCTAGTTATTGTGTACATAACACACAGCTTTAAATTCTCGATCGCTATCATAGAGTTTTGTAGCATCTATCTAGAATTGATTTTTCACTCTCTTTAACCTTTTCCATGTATTTTTTTACTGTTTCTCTCAACATTTTTAAATATTCAATTGGTATGACAACAATAATACTACATTCCATCACATTGGTTCCAATGATTGTTAGCAGCTCCATTGTTTCTTAGTAGAAATATCGCTAGACAAATTACAAAAATCAGCGACAACACATTCTAAATTGAAAGTATTAGTGGCAAGAATAGCTCATAGAGCTTATGAAAGCTGGAATGGGTATACACATTGACAAATAGATTCTTTTGTGTCCTTCATCCTTGTTGGTATATTGTCTTCCAATTACACCACATCTAATATATGTCTCGAGCCTCGACGAGAAGATCTTCTTCCTCCACCTAGTCCTTTTTGAGTTTCACTTTTTTTTCCTATGTGGGGATCATATTTTATCCTTCCTTTCCTCTCTTCACCCAATAGTATAGAAAAATGGTAGTAGTGTGATTCATGCAATTTAAATTTTTCAATTACATTCGATTCACTACAAGATGTCAATAGATCAATATCTGGATGTTTTTTTTTTAAATATTGTAGAAATTTTTCTCTCATTTTTTGTCTCCTTTTACTCTCCAGCAGTAAGAATAAAATTTATTTGCTATTACGCCTACCTAAACAGGGCCAATTAACTAGACATCCCCTAATTAAAATTTATCTACTAGACTCGATAGTTCTTTTTTATTCATTCCTCTAAGAACCCCGAATTATTTGGGTGTGAATCTTGTGAATGAATTAGGTTGAAAGTTATCCTAGTTATCTTTAAGAGGTGAACAAGCAAGGCGACCCGATCTAAACAACTCAAATGTTGTAGGACATTTAGTCCATATATCATTCAACAATAATAGAAAATTTAATTTGTCAGATAGATTGATGGTTGAGTCCATTTTGAACATCAAAATTCATTGACTCTCAATTTTCTGCATACAAAAGACATTTTTATGTTTTTTATTTTTATATATAAGGAAGAAAAAATTTAATAACAAATGCAATAAAATTGAATTACATTACCTTCCACTCCTTTGTTTTGTTTTTGCCAATCTAAGATGTTGAGGACATCCAAGCAATTTCCAAACCGATCTATATTTATATAACAAATCGATAAACATGATTTCTATCTAAGTTCGTTTCACTTCATTTTTTTGAAAATATTAGTAATGGCTTCATTAGTTGTATTTGCAAAAAGAATGCGAGCCCTTTGAAACTGTAGCCTCGGATGTAAAACTTGTAAGTATTTGAGCCAAAAATTGTTTTTTTACATATATTGTATGCGACCATCAAGCATATTAAATTTAACATCATCCCTTTCCAATTTTTTTAGATCGTTGAGCACCACCACCTTATTCATAAAATCCAAGAAGGGAAGAAGAATTGTGTCCCTCTATGTAGGAATAAAATTTATCAACATGGAGTGCACAAGAAGGTTAACATTCTCATCATCAAGAGGATGATATTAATACTCTAGAGGTACTAAATGGCACTTGGAAACATCAATTGAAAATACTTCACCATTGAATAAAAATTAGTCAAACTTCTACTTACTTAAAGCTTCTATTTTCATGAATACGGTGGTTGTTTTATTTAGCAATGTTGTTGATTTAGTATTATTTTTCAAACCACGAAACTTTGATGTAGATGGATTGATCTCAAATTTAGAAAAATATTTTCTCCTCAGCGTAGTAAACAAATTTGCATGTTTAGGCGGTGAAAGTGAACCTTTTCTATTCAAAAAATGACAAATGGAAGAGGTTGTATCACCTCTATACAATTTTCTAAGTACTGCAAGCATGCCATTGTGAATTTCTTATGCATTTGAACAACCAGTTTTGTCTTCATCTACTAACAACCCCAAATCCCATCCATGTGTTGAACAAGGACATTCTCTTTTTTATTTTGAGGCTTGCATTTCCGTTTCCTGAATAAAGAAACAACCAACTCCATATCCACAATAAGACACTTATTATTTTCATTGTCAATGCATTTGAACCGAACATGTAGTGTACTCAAATCAACAAATTTAGAGGATATAATCATTTTGATTTCCTCATGTCCGTCATCTACAAAAAACAACCACATGTCCTTGTAGTAGTTGTTAGGGCCAAGGACTTCAAAAAACCAGTTCTTATCTCTTTTCTTCTAGTACTCGGCTCCTTCAATGAATGGAATTATCGAGAATGGATTTCGACCAATGGAAGACATTATATCTGTAATTGGAGTAGAATATATTAAATATTACTTCACATATGGATTAATTTTTGTTCTCACCATATGTTAATGAATGCAAGTATTATCCTTTGTGATCGCCAATATCTATAATACTTTACTTTTTATCATTGGTGAGAAATCAAAGTAAACATTAGCTATCATTAGGATTCGACTGAACATGACATCTAACCTTCAATTGGTTATTATAAATCATATTTTGTGGATCACAACATTAATACCAGAAACCATGCAAAATTTTTCTTGACAATTAACACACAACATATTTTGGAAGGATTGTCTATTATCGTCGACAACCATCCACTTTGCGTAGATTTCATGAAAGGAAACATTTGAAAAAATATGAGTTAGCAAGAGAGAGGATTTAAGTTGACATATGAATGGACAGCTTTTAATATTAATTTTTTTAATTTATGCCAATTGAATGGACTAGCTTAAAAGATATTAAGATTCAATCTCCATAACTACTAGAAAATAATAACTTAGTGGCCATTAGGCTCAAGAATGTATTTATTTGAAAATAACTATATGGTAACAAACAATGGTCAAGCATAGCGCCACAAATCTCCTTTGATTAGCGATGGTAATTTTAAAAACTATATGGTCAATCGTGTGAACCGATAATGTTTTTCAATAATATTAATTACATCGTATCAGTTGGAATTATCATGTTGGACCCAATTGCGCAGAACTACATTTCAACAAGACGGATAAATACTTGTGTATTTCACCTAAAATATATCTCTGTAAATTATAAGCCATATTCGTTCGTATCAAAGAAAAATCCTAGTATTTGTTGCAAGTTCTTCATTTCAAAATAACTATTGAATAACAAATCATGGTCTAGCTTAATGACTACTAAGATAGTTTTCATTACCTCTAGTCATAGAAATCACTAGAATAAGAATTGCATCTTTAGAATGATTGTTATTGTCAATGACTATAATTGTATCAAATTAGCCACACATTACTAGGTGGAGAAAATTTCTGTAATACTTTCCATTGAGAGGGATCAAGACTTTATCTTCATATCAAAGGAATAACATTACAGATGATATGTGCAACAATTTATAAATTTGATAATATATATAATAATAAACAACGGTCAAGCTTAGTGTTGATGCGTAATCACAGCACCCTTGAATGTCTCAGAATTTGATGGTTTGAAACTCTCAGTTTGATTGCATAACATGGAGATTTTCCCAAAGTGTGGGACTTTGTGATCGGGAAAGCTCTCTAGATGAAGGTCATTTCCTATTCCTCTATTTTGATACACACATACAAATTGTAGAGGATATACTATT
Source organism: Taxus wallichiana var. yunnanensis (assembly GCA_018340775.1). Classification (NCBI taxonomy): domain Eukaryota; kingdom Viridiplantae; phylum Streptophyta; class Pinopsida; order Cupressales; family Taxaceae; genus Taxus; species Taxus wallichiana. The sequence continues at coordinate 837,335,695 of CM031242.1, read as the reverse complement.
AAAACCTACTCTATCTTGCCAAAGAGATAGGGTTAAGAAGATTGCAAGAAAATAAACCTAAAATAACAGAGGTGATGCACAAAAGGAATGTTGAACACTTTCTTTGCCATTAAACACAAACCATAAAAATGTAATACAACCACCATGCACAAATAAATAGGATTGTAATGAGTGATCATAGAGATGCAATGAACATAAGAGAGGGTTTAAAATCATCCATAAACTTTTATTATTACTCGAAAAAATATACAATGCATTACAATGGCCGAGAGGAAAGATTACATTTTATAGTTTCGATGGGAGTTTTGAAATCCAAAAATTCACTTACACACAAGAGAAGAAGGGAGGGAGCAAAGCAAATTTTTCCCTAAGAAAAATTCCTCCTTAATATATATATGAAGAATGAGAGAAGAAAGAGAGGAATTCAAAATCATACTTCAACCACCCTAGAATGCATTGAATTCACCTGTAACAATGATGGGTGCCACTGAAAAATCCATACCCCCATGTACTATGCCTTGTTGGGAAAGAAAGGAAGCCCATACTTCATTATTTTCATATGTGAGAAACCTGACACACCCTCTAAAATGGTGAACTATATTTTTCATTTTGAAGAACTTAGTCCCACTAAAATTATTTTGGTAGTTAAGTAGAGGACCCTATGAGATTTCTAAAAATTCCTTTTTTGTGAAAATATGAGCTTCTAGTCAAAAGTTATGGCCATCTGCAAGTCGAGGTGTCATTCTAAAAAAATGATGGGTAGTTGGCTCTATCTTTTTTCAGAGTCCAAAATCCATACAACCTCATAAATCCTAAAAATTCTGATTTTTAGACATTTTCATTTCAAGTTTTGTCACTATTCATCTAATTGAGTGCTTGAGAGTTCTCGAAACCCAAATCTTTGAAAGTCCAAAATTTCAAACTTTCAGAATTTTAGAACTTTTTGTCTTTCAAACTTTTTGACCTTGTTCATCACCCAAATCACCTCGAAAGTTCCCAAACTTCAAAACTGAATTTCCAAAATTGAAACCCAAAAGTCTGAAATTTCAGACTTTTGGAATTTCATAAATTTTTTCCTTTTAGAATTTTCCAACGGTCGCTTCCTTTCTATGAAACTCGAAACCCAAAATTCCGAGATTTCATAGTTTCGAGAAAAATTTTGTTTCGGACCTTTTCACCCCAACTTTCTCTCGAAATGCCAATATTTTTAATTCTAAAACTTTGGGCTTCGCCTCCTTTTTTTCCCTCAAGATCTGATATCCTTTGATGTTCCCTTGGCCATTATTTTCAGATCTTGCATTTCTATTTTCAGTCCCTCCCGTAACCTTGACTGCCTAATCTCGAAATGCAAGCTCCCATGGATGAATGAATCCCTCCATTTTCTCCTATGCAAGGTTGTGTTAATCAATTTTTTTAGTGGAAAATTGGATAAAAATTAGTGGCTATTGGGCTCCAATCTTTACCATTTTCCATTGTAATCACTATCTGTTCAACTTTGGATGGTTAGAGTAAAAGGGTATCAACTGCTACACTTAAGAATTTCTTAATTCCAAAATAGTTGTTGAATAAAAAATCATGGAATGGATTAGCAATACTACAACCATATCATTACCTCTTGTCATAACTATCACTATCTGTAAAGATTTAGATCGATTGTAATTGTAAATGATTAAAATTTTAACAAATTTTTTGCATGTTACCTTGTGAAGCCAATTCCTGCAATGATTTCCATTGAGAGGGATCAAGAATTTCTATTATTATCAAATAAAATGTTTAGTGACCACCATCCTTTATTACTCCTGAAAGTAATAATGTGGCACTGCTAGGCTCAACAATTTAATTTTGAGAGGATGCAAGAATTATTTATTTCTCCTAAGATATATCTTTGTAAATTATAATCCATATTCGTTTATATCAAGGAAAAATCCTAGTGGGCGCTAGGCTTAACAATTTCTCAATTTCCATTTCAGCTATTGATTAACAACTCGTGATATAGCTTAGAGTTTTTCAGGATCATTTCATTACCTCTTTTCATAGTAATCACTATATTTACATATTTATATTGATTGTAATTTTCAATGATTATAATAGTTTCAAATTGGCTGCACATTACCTGGTAGAGCCAATTTATGCACTACGTTTCATTGAGAGGGATCAAGACTATCAGTTCATATAAAAATAAAACATTTAATGATCGCTAAGCTCGATTACTAGTTGAATGGAATAACGTAGTGGCCACTAGGCTCAACAATTTCTAATTTGTGAATAGATATATTATAACAAACAATGGTCCAGCTTAGCGGCCGCTAGGCTCCTATCATTGTAATTGTATCATTTTGGGTGGAATTTACATGTAAGTACTAATTGTTACACTACATATTTATCCTAGTGGCCATTAGCTATATACCTTCTCGTATTTGAGAATAGCCTAGCAGCCACTAGCTATATACCTTCTAGGATTTGAGAATAGCCTAGCGGTTGCTAGCTATAAACCTTCTGGGATTTGAGAATTTCATGCCACGTGTCATCATTTTAATGGTAGCTATTTATATTATAATTTCATAATAAATGTGTAAATTATAATGTTTTCTAACTATTAGGTTCAAACATGCCACATGGCACAATATAATTGGACAAATATTTTTCATTTGCGCACTACATCTAACATTGTATAGGTCAATTTTTTTAAAAAAATGTGCCTATACATTCATACACTTTATTTCATTTTTTATTACAATATTACATTTTTTATTGTGTTTCTAATATTTTAGGCTATAGCCACGTGTCGTCATTTTACTGGTAGTTATTTATATTATAATATCATGGTTTTATATTATACTAGTTTCTTTACATTTTAATTTCATAATAAATGTGTAAATTATAATGTTTTCTAACTATCATGTTCAAACTTAACACGTGGCATAGAGTAATTGAAGAATTATATTTCATTAGTACACTACATCTAACATTAGGTATCTAGGTGATTTTTGATTAAATTAAAAATAAAAATAAATGTGCCTGTAAATTGTTATATTTTATTTTTACTGTTTTATTATAATATTATAAGTTTTATTATGTTTCAACTATTTTAGGCTATAGACAATAACAAAAGGCATTGTTTTTAATATTGTTTAGTTTTTTTATATCCCACACCTTTTCTCAATGAGTGGAAAATTAATATATTTTAGGCTATAGCCAATAACAAAAGGCATTTTTTTCAATATTGTTTTTTTTTTTTTGATATCCAGTAACTTTTCTCAATTAGTAGAAATTTCATAATTCCCCATTTTAGAGAATTTGTAATTTCAATATTAACAGAGTTTCCCCCACTCTAATTTTAAAAATTCCATATGCCACACTTTTTCATATTTTTAAAATTTGTAACGTGGATTGTGCCATAAAAATTATTAAATACCACGAGAAATATTTTTTAGGTTTTTTTCGTCTTTTAGAATAGTAGCTCGTGAAATCATAGAACAATACAAGCAAGCCACAAATTTTAGAGCCAAATGCAAAAATCACAATTGTCTTAAATGAGGACTAATCACGCAATAATCATAATCTTGTTCATGGATTAACAAAAAGGGAACAATCAAGTAGTAACAAAAAGGGTGCTCATATACTGGGGAAGTAAAAGGGGTTACAAAAAAATAGTGTAGATAGTTATCTCGATGCAACAGTCGATGATTTGAATGGCATCGCCAAGCATGAAAAAATCTCAGATCTAAATAAGGTATTTATCAAAAACTTATACTATACTAAATGTGCACCTTTTTATAGTTAGCTCGATGCAACAGTCATTATGTCTTGATGGATCTCGTCTTTTTAACGTTAGTCCATCCTCGCTTTTCGTACAAAAAACACTCTTAGCGCCCAACTCGCTTCGATTCATTCATTTTTTTTTTTTTAAAACCTTGTGAATACTAGGCCATGTATTTTTCAAGTCAGTCCAGCCCTGCTTTTCCCTACAAAAATGTGACCCGTGGCCCAGCTTTGCTTACCGATTCCTTCGATCATTTTGTCACACCGCCTTGTTCTTAAAGAAAACAAGGAATCTGTTGGGCCCCAATCGAAGAAATTTTAATCCACTTTCATCTCCTGTTTTTCTTTCATTTGAACACTTTCAATTTTAAGTCGATCTATGCCCCCTCTTGATTACTTTTCTAAAAACTTATGGCCGGTAGTTGTTGACAATTTTGCACTTGTACAAAAAAGGGCAACTCAAAACTTTGTTACGATGGATAACATTGGTGAAGTATACCTAAGCTATGGGAGATTATATTAGATTATGTCGTTACTACTGATTTATTTAAAATATTACATGAAATCTACAACTATGTGTGTGTTACAAAACGTAATGATCACATAGTCTCTGTAATTTCATGACTATCCTAGAGAAGAACACAAGCCTCGAAGGACAATTGTGTTGTCTTTATGAGGACATTCAATTGCAGAGTAGGTGAAATGTAAAGTTTTGGGACAACAAACATAAGTGCAGATCACGAGAAAAAGTAGAGTTCATTACCGAATGTTACAAGTTCTATTCAATGTTCTTTCCTTCATGATTAAGACATTCGATTATGTTATGAGTTGTTTAGTTCATTATACAATCCATACATAAAGTAGAAATGTAAAAAGAGATATACAACTCATTTATAGAATTCAATGCTTTATTCACAAGAAGAGTCAAATGTTACCCACACAAGTCGTGGGATGTAAGCTGAGAAGTAAAATACAACTCACGAAAAGAAAGATATGCATGCATGAAAGAGAAAGCAAAGGAGTATGAGTGAACCCACCATTTCCTTGTATATTCTTCATTGTGTAGAGCATCTCCTTTCATCCTCAAGGCATGGTACCTGAAAAGAAAAAATAAGGAAATCATCAATAAAGAGCTCAGTGTTAATCCATATTCCTACACTATCCTACTTCGTGCATATGAATCTTACCTAAGCAAGAGATGTATTCTACTTAAAGGAAAAACTGCATACATGCTTTATTCACTCAGAAATAAGGAAGTGAAAAGAAAAAGAAAACATGGACACAAGAGAGGCCAAAAATCCTAAATATTTTCTAACTGTTTTCCTAAATGTGTAGGTACAAGTTGTAGCCAAAGAGAGAAATAAACAAGTCATAAGTGCATGCAAGAAAAGGAAGAGTGCAACTCAAAGTTCAGCAACCATTTTACAAATGGAAGAAGTTAGAGCTCAGAAGAGAGAATGGAAGATAGAAGTATATTTTTCAGTTTGCAAAGAAGAGGGAGAATCAGATTTCAACAATCTGAAGCTAAAAGTAAAAAAAGATTACGGTGAAACAGATGAGAGAAAAGATCCTGAAATTTTTTTTGCTAGGGCTTCACCTTATAAAATCAACATTTCAGATTTTTTCAGCATACATATTAGAGCTGTAATGAAAGGAAATATAGTATATAATGTAGAAAAGGATTCTTTATAACTTAAACAGCTGAAGAGAATTGAAATTCCAAGATAATCTTACAAATTTCAGCTTTTCTAAGTTACAGTTTTCAAAATAAAGCAAATATGAGAACACAGAGATACTATAATGTCATTGAAGTATATTCATCCAAGCAAATAGTACTCATCTATGACATGATCAGAAACCATTACAGGTAAACAAAGGAGCTATCTCATGATTACATTAGAAGTGAGAAGTGATCCAGGTAAAATCTACAGTTATAAAGGGCTTCAGAAAGAGATAATAACCCAGATTTAAGATATAACTATCTTTAGAACAGTAAAGGATGAAGATCTCTAAAAGATAAATAGTGAATCCAGGTTCTATTGTTCCACTCAGTCAAATAGTCAATAGAAACTCATACAAAAAGGAGGTAGAGATAGATAAGAAGAGAAGCAACACCAAAAATCATGGTGGCCCAAGCCACCCTTCCATTCTTTAAGCCTCCAGGGAAGATAATTGTAGCTACAAAGATAAAAGAGTTCTTGAATGTACAATAATGGTCACTCAGGATAATACACCATCTAGACACAAGGTTTGAAATGTATTAACTTAGCTTCATCCTCCAGAAAATACTCAAAGCATGGCCATAGAATATAGCTCAAGTAGTCACAGAAATGGTAATTTGAGAAAAATTAGAAACTCATATATGGACAATCTATCAAATTTGAGCTCGAAAGTAAATGGATAGAGATACAGAAATCTAATGAGCAAGTAGTCGTAGTGGCCTTTCTCAGGCACAATTTAGGTGAATTTGTAGTCTTATTACAGGTGAAGATTTCAGAGCAGCAGAATCAAAACAAAGAGCAAAAACTGATACACATAGATCTACAATTACCCAGATTAAGCCAAAGTGAAACTTATGCAAAGTCCCAAAATGCGTACAATGGAAGGAAAAATACAGGTGGCTATAGCTTCAGATAGATACCCCAGATCTACTCTGAGAGAGGCACAAAATCTACTATACAGATCTACAAGATATCAATGGTGGTCATTGTTCTAAGTAGAAAAGAGAAACGACAAAATTTATACTCAGAAAATAGAGATTTACAAGATTCAGATAACAAAATTGAGCTCAAAGACTCAGCATTCATGACTAAATCTTGGAGACCCGACCACAAGAACAAAAATCGAATGGCCGAGGGTAAGCCTAGGGATCACATGAGGTGTAAGGAGGAGAGCAAATAAAATAATTACTAGATGAACAGAGTTTGAAATAACATTCAGAGCACAACTCAAGTGGAGGATCTTCGAATCAGGAAACACATGCATATCCAGGTTAAAATATGTTTGAGTATTTCAAAGAAAATCGTCTCTCGAATGAAATAATATTCAAGTTTCAATATCAGAGTATAGATCCAGGCCACTAGTCAGAAAACCCATGGATGGGTATCAAGAAATTATAGAATTCACAAACATCTTGAAAGTTTCAGAAATATATCTAAGGAAGAAAGATGAAATGGAAATGTACGTGTGCAGAAGTAGAATTAACTCACCAATGAACACTCGTGGTAGTCGATATCAACTAGGGTTTACTCACAAAACTCAAAATCAATGGCCGCATGAATTCGAGAGAGCTTCAAAAACTTACAGAGACCATTTTGTAGAATAACAGAGCTCTAAAATGATGATAACTAGTAAAATATCAACCAAATCTTGCTCAAAAGGAGTAGCCAAGAGCTCAAAATCTAAACTATACCGGCCATTAAAAAGAAGACCAAGCTCAGAAACAACTTTCAACTCAAAGACAACCAAGGCCAAGCCCTGAAATCACACAAAGAAACCTCAAAGAACCCCGTAGAAGGTAGAAAACCTTTTCATCAGAAAAGTTGAGCTCTAAGACATTTCAACAATGGCGGTAGCATCCAAAATCACCTCTCTTGGAGAGCTCGAAAAGTAGAACAAGAAAGCAAATGCAACAGAGCTCAGAAGGCTGAAAGAAGCAAAAATGGGTGAGCTTCAGAAAAAAAAAATGGCATCCAAGAAAATTTTCCAGGGCTTTGCTGCTCTCTGCAAGCAAGCTAAAAATGATCAAAATGAAAGGGTTCGAGAATTTTTACTCGTTCACCTCAGGTGAGTTAATAAAACCCTAACTCGAGGGTCAAGCATCAACGATCAAGCTTCAACCAGGTACGAAGATCAACAACCGATGATCGTTCACCGAATTCAAAGAAACCAACCACAGTTAAGAAACCGACCACAATCAATGCAGATCAAATGTGAGTAACCACTAGGTCGAGGATCAATGGCCCACGAAAAAGGACAGAGATCAATGAATGTGAGTGAAGCCAGGTTCCAATGCAAACCCAGGAGTTAACAAACCCTAACCACAATTAGGTCAACTTTAAAAACAGAGCCACTGAAAAAAGCATATGAGGGGTGAGTCACCGTGGGGAAGGGGCCAGCCCACGTCACCAAACAAATTATCATTTGCATTGACTTTTATAAATTCTAAACCATAGTCCAAAGCATCACGAATGATGCAAAACCGACCATACATAGCAAGTAATCATCATTCAAAAGGTAAAAGCATAACCTTAGTCACTTCAAATATGTAAAAGCTAACAAGAAATTGCAATGCAATATTAATCAAAGGTGGTTGGATGAGATATGGTCCCCTTTTAAGGGTATCCTTGTATTATTTTTAAAACCATAGTATATATGCTAAGTCCACAAGAGTGGCCAAACCCAACGAAGGCAAGAGTTCACAACCACAAGTGGCCCCCACTGATGGTGATAGATTGTACATGAATTGGAATGCATTTTTCCATGTGATCACTAGAAAACAGAATAAGTGTCAACATCAGAGACAAAGGTGGTCCCAATCAGGATTAATGTTTGGATGAATTATTTTGCAAAATATTGCAATTATTGTAATTATTTTGTTCACTCAGAGGGAGTTGTATTTTTTCATGCCTTCACAACAGGACATAATAGAGAAGAAGACAGAGTTGCATGCCCATGGAGAGAGACTTGCCTAGCAAGCAATTTAATTTTTGGCAAAATTATTCACCCAGCTTTATTAAAAATAGAATAGTCAACTTCAATTGACTGAGATGTAATCAAAGGCTATTAATGCCTCTTGTACTATTTTGTATTATTTTATCCCTTTATTTATTATTAAATAAAGGATAAAATTAGGATGAATGGGTGAGTACAACCTTAGTCTATTTTTAGGAAGTGGGGAAATTTTATTTTCTCTATATTGTGTGCCTTTACCAAGCACAAGGGATTCTCGACTGGAGGACTTTTGGATATATCGAGTACTAAAGCAATTTTTTCCAGTTTTTCCCTTTAAGTGTGAAGTATTTTTCTACCTTTCCAAGTTATTTTGCAGTCTTGTGTATGTTACATTAATCTTGTGAATGCAAATTCCCTGATCAACCACTTTATCCTGCTGCAAATTTCAGTCCTTTTTGCTTAATTTTTAATGTACATGTTAACTTATTAGTACTATTGTGATCCTCCCTCAGTACAATCAAGTGTTTTGCCCTTAGATATTCTGTAGAAAAAACTATTGGTTCGTGCATCAAGAATCCTTCACAGATCAGTTGTGCATATACTCATTCAAAGCCCTCATACAAATTTGGTGTATCACCTTAGTTTTAATCATTTTTACACTCATCTTTTACTCTGAAACTCCCAGAAAGTAGTTTAGGATACACCAATAAGAAACCAACCTTGATACCGGAGACTCACCTCGAAATAGGTATACCCATAGACCTAAGGTATTTCCATTGTATCTACGAAAGAGAGAGATCATTTGTGCAAGCTTAGAAAACCTACAGCCATCTCTCTATAGGGTGCACTTTCAAGAGATAACAGTGAGCCTAAACACCATTTTTTAGAAAGTGCAATGTTTCTCGAGACTCAAAATATTATTTTGGTATTCGTTATGTATGCCTTTTTTACCTTTTAATATAATGATAAAAACAACCCAAGGTAAATATTTCATTGTACATTGTTTATATGGTTGCCCTAGTAAAATCATATTAGGTTTTCAATTGTGAGATAATTTTTTGTGCAATGGAAGGTTAAACATATTATATATACGCCTAAATTATATATATATATATATATATAATATTATGATCACTATGTATTTTTATTTATATATTTAATTATTTTAAAACAATATTATCAGTAGGCCATGTATTATGTGGCGAGATACTAGAGTTTTGACATATATATTGATTCATTAGGGTTTTTGTGTAAGGGCACAATATTATTAATCTTTTCGGAAGGCCGAAACTAATATTATTTAGATATTAGTTATCCCTTGGATTTTACAAAAACAAGAAATCTATTGCAAGCTTAGCGGCCACTAGGGTATAACGTAATACCATATTTGTAGCTAGGATTTAATAAAATAAAGAAATATATTGTGAGTCTAGCATCCGCTAGGTATTTCCACAACATATTATTTAGAACTTAGCGGTCGCTAGGGTTTCACAAAATAAAGAAAGATATTGTAAGTTTAGCGTCCACTAGGTATTTCCATAAAATAAAGAAAGATATTATAAGTCTAGCATCCGCTAGGTATTGCCACTAGGTTATGCCTCAAAACATTTTCTGAGCTTAGGGATTGGTACTCAACAATGGATATCATGAATTTATATGCCACTAAGACACTTCGCAACATATTATTTGGAACATAGCAGTCACTAGGATTTATCAAAATAAAGAAAGGTATTGCGAGTCTAGCGTCCGCTAGGTATTTCCGCAACATATTATTTGTACCTTAGAGGTCGTAAGTATTGCACAAATTAAATTAAGGTAGTATGAAATTAGCAGCCTCTATGTACTGGAACAACATAATATTTAAAAAAATATTTCTACATGATTTACCATTTTAATTGAAATTTATTTGAGCTTAGCGGCCACTAGCCTTTACAATGATGTAACAATTTAAGCTTTGCATTCGTTGGGATTTAACACATAAGATTTGGGTCATGGAGGTCACAAGAATTTAACACATTAACATAAGATTCTAGGAGGCTAGCATCCACTAGAATATGCGTACTCATAATGTTTGCAAGTTGTCGTCGACGGTATGCTTTAACAAATCAAATTAACAAATTTTGAGGCACATGGCATCTAGTTGCTTCCACATTAGAAATATTTCGAGATTGGATGTCTCAAGCATTTAAAAAGACAAAGTGTGGAATTTTTATCTTGACATCCACTATTTTATGATGCAACATAATATTTGAAGATATGTTGTCGCTAGGATTCAACTAAAAACTTGTAAGATATTATAAGCTTAGTGGCCGCAAGGTTATGCCTCTAAATTTTTTTCTAATCTTATGGATTAGTTCTCAACACTAGATATCATAAAGTTATACACTACTAAGATGCTACCACAACATATTATTTGGATCTTAGCAGCCACTAGGATTTATTGAAATAAAATGTATTGTGAGTCTAGTGTCCGCTAGGCATTGCCGCAACATATTATTTGTATCTGAGAGGTCACAAGTATTGCAAAAATTAAATTAAGGTAGTATGAAATTAGTGGCCTCTATGTACTTTAACAGAATAATATTTAAAATAATCTTTCTAGATTATTTACCATTTTAATTGAAATTGATTTGATCTTAGCGGCCGCTACCCTTTACAACAATGTAACAATTTAAGATTTGCGTTCGTTAGGATTTAACACATAAGATTTGGGTCGTGGAGGTCATAATAATTTAACTCATTAGCATAAGATTCTAGGAGGCTAGCATCCACTAGAATATGCATACTCATAATGTTTGCAATTTTTTTGCAATATGCTTTAACAAATCAAATTAACAAATTTTGAGGCACATGGCATCTAGTTGCTTCAACATTAGAAATATTTTGAGATTGGATGTCTCGAGCATTTAACAAGATAAAGTGTGGAATTTTTAGCTTGATGTCTGTTATTTTATGATGCAACATAATATTTGAAGATATGTTGTCGCTAGGATTCAACTAAAAACATGTCAGATATTGCAAGCTTAGTGTTAGGTTATGCCTATAAAACATTTTCTAAGCTTATGGATCGGTACTCAACAATGGATATCATGAAGTTATACACCACTAAGACATTTCCACAACATATTATTTTGATCTTAACAGCCACTAGGATTTCACAAAAAAAAAAATGTATTGCGAGTCTGGTATCCACTAGGAATTTCTGCAACATATTATTTGTACCTTAGAGGTCGTCTGTATTGCAAAAAAATAAATTAATGTAGTATGAAATTAGCGGTCTCTACATACTTCCACAACATAATATTTTAAAAAACATTCTACAATTTTTTCCATTTTGATTGAACTTTATTTGAGCTTAGCGGTTGTTATCCTTTACAATGATGTAACAATTTAAGCTTTGCATTCATTGGGATTTAATACATCAGTTTTTTTTTTTCATGGAGGTTGCAATAATTTAACTCATTAACATTATATTCCAGGAGGCTAGCGTCGATAGAATATTCGTACACATAATGTTTGCAAGTTGTTGGTGATATGCTTTATTAAATTAAATTAACAAGATGAATTATGAAATTTTTAGCTTAATGTCTACTATCTTATGTTGCAGCATATTTTTTGAAGCTATTATGTCACTAAGATTCAAGTAGAAACATGTCAGATATTGCAAGCTTAGAGGTCATTGGGGTATGGCTCAAAAACATTTATGAGCTTATCGTTCAACTCACAATAATGGATATCATGAAGTGATATGCCTCTAAGACAACTTGCCAGATCATAATATTTATAAGATAACTTCATGTTAGGATTTATCAAAATATAGTAACACATCTATAAATTGGATTCTACTAGGTATTGTGATAAAATATTATTTGGATCTTAGCGGTTGCTTGGATTTAACTCATTTAATTAAGGTAGTATGAAATTAGTGTCCTCTACATACTTCCTCAATGTAAAAATTCATGCTTAAGATTCATTAGTATTTAACGCATAATTTGGAGCATAGCATTGAAAGGATTAAACACATTACATTAAGATTCTAGGTGGCTGGAGTTTTGAGCTACACGACATCTAGGTTCTTCCTCAATAGAATATTTCATTATTAGGTGTCTCGAACATTTTATAAGACAAAGAGCAACATTTTAAGCTTGACATATGTAGACTTATTTAGCAAAATATTACTTGAAGATATGTTATCGCTAGGATATTATGAACTCTTAGGGTGTTAGGATACTACCACATCATAATAGTTAGAACATAGTGGTCATCGGGTTTTAACAAAATAGAGAAAGATATTTTGATTCTAGTGTACACTAGGTATTGGAACACCATATCAATTATAGTTTATACCACATTGACAAATTTGGAACATTTGTCTGTAACATTTATCAAAACAATAAATGCATGTTTAGATACGTATAGAATTTGGAATATATACATGATCATTGTATCAATTATAAATATTCATCTATAAACATGTCATACATATCACAGTGCTTTCTCACCTATCTCACATACTAGAATTTATGATTCAATTCGGTTAGTCCTTAACTAGGTGGTGTTATAGATCTGAGACCGCGGCCATGGTTGCTTCCTTAACTATGGGATGTTGTTAAAGCGATCCCATGAGTACAGTTTTCTTCCTAGGTTTGTTGCCCTCATTCGGGACTTGTTTTATCATATCATTGTTGTGCATCCATTATCCAAATTTTACCCCCTTGGCAAAATTGATCAAACATGACCCCGCATAGAAGAAAATGTAAGGGCCATTTCAGTCCAAAGTGGGATCACAATCAAACCCAAATCGAGGGGTGGGTAGGCTCGACAATGGAGCATCAAACAACGTCAAAGGAGTCAAGAGCTCGACAGGGAGAAAATTGGAGAAAGGGCTCAAAGTTTTCAAACTTCTCTACATACGATTCGACTCAAGGCCAAACAACAAACTCACGTAAGGTGCCATGTGTCACTTGGTGAAATTCCAAAAGGTAGGTCGTAAATGAGCACCAACCCTCCACTTAGTCGATTCTAAAAGACAAAGACCTGGTCGTTGAAGATTCTAAGTACAAAAGGGCTGGCGGAAGCCTCCACGTGTCTCAACAGTGCACCTCTAGAGGTTAGGTCCAAATAGGGTCTCCAAATGTGCACGGACTCTCCATGTTTATAGGTTCCAACAAAAGTAAAATGGGAAGCAAGCCCAAATCAGGTAAGTATAAAAGAAGCGGTGGAATTCTTCACATGTCTCATTACAAAGCACCTTCAAGGGTCAAATCAAAAGGTGGTCCCCTAGATAAATGCCGCTTTTCCATGTTTCCTGTGTCTAAAAAAGGAAATAGAGTCGGTAGTTGAAAATTCTCAAGCTAGTAGACGATGCCACATGTCTCATCGGTGCATCTTCAAAGGCACAACCCAAAGAATGACCCTTAAATAGTGTCATCCCTCCACGTGTCTAAGGTCCGAAAAGGGGAAACCGGCCATTGAAAATTCCAAGCTTAGGACAGGCCAATAGAAGCCTCCACGTGTCATCTTGGCACAACTTCAAAGGAAAAATCCAGAGGCAAGTCCCAAATGTGTGTTGAGCCTCCACATGTCCAGGGTCAGACATATGGCCCTACCAAACAAAAGGGACTTAGCCAAAACACAAAATAAATAGAGCAAGGCCACGGAAGGAACCATGTGTCTCTTTAGTGCTCTTTTAAGAGGTGAATCCAAAAGTGGTCCCCAAACATGTGCCAGCTCTCCACGTGTCTCGGGTCAGGCAGAGTGTCTCTGCCAATAGGAGGGACTTAGGTAGAACATAGAGGATCCCACGAAGCCTCCACGTGTCAGTCTAGTGTAACTTCAAGAGTGAGAAGAGGGGGTTGAATCTTCAACACATGTGGGCTGACACATGAACCCTGTAGGGGTAGACTCATTCGCATATTGCGAGTCCGCATTAAATGCTTGACCCTTGACCTTCAGGAAGCCATAAATTTTGACCGTGAGCTTGGTTTTGAGTGGGAAAGGATGTTTTGGAAAGATCCTAGCACCTGCTTTACTCACCTGCCACCATTAATGATCCGGTCCTCCATTTTTGAGGTTTTAAGTCTCCCACCTGCCACCATGATGAAGAATGGACTCTTTTTTGCCCAACAAGGAACAATACATGGAGGCATGGGTCTTGCAGTGAAGCCCATCACTGTTACAGGTGGATTCTAATGTTTTCTGGGGTGGTTGGAGTAGGTGGATTTAATGCATTCTAGGGGTGGTTGAGGTAGAGTTTGAATTCTTCCCTCTCTCCTTCTCTCATTCTTCTATATATTATAAAGGAAGGGAATATTTCAAAATGTTGGTCATCCATTCTCTACTACCCCCCCTCTATCTTTCTTCCTTAGGGTGGAAAGTGGAGTCTAAGCCTCCTCTCTTGGCTCTATAATGGCATTTTCTTGCCTCTTTCCACTGATGATGTACTGTGTGAACTCTTGGAGTAATAAAATATGTTTCATGATGTATTTTTCCATGCTTTGCTTATTTTATTGTCTCTTATCACCTCTCATCATTGTAGGGTATAATGTGCATACTTTGGATGTCTATTATAGGTTTTGGGAGACGTTTTTTATGGGTTGAAGTGGTGTTCTGTGTGAACTTCATCTCTAGTTTGTGGTGCATTTTGTCCACCCTATCCTTTTCTCACCTCTCTCCATTTCAAGCAGCTAGGATTTGTGATCAACCACCCTATTTTCTTTGTGCTATCACCTTTGTAGTGTAGGATTCCTTTATTTTATGTGCTCTCTCCCCGTCTCCTTGGCATTGTTAGATTAGGAGTAGATATTCACATTTCCTTTCTTAGAATTAGTTTAGCATTAGGATTAGGAAGAAGAATCCAGATTTCTCTAGAGGGCCATCTCAAGTCTGCAAGTCCCACAACTTGAGAGATGGTCCAATGTTATGTAGATCGACTGAATGCCTCATTCAAATACGAGGCCATTCAGGGGTGTTTAGATTTTGCATCAAAAACATCATCAAAATTGTTTTTGAAAATATGAGAATCTCTTTTAAACTTATCCATATCTAGAATCATCCTTTTATGTAGTACAACAGACTTGTTAAATGCAAATCCTTTTGAATACCACATGCTTTTTTGGCAATGTCCTTCAGAGTCTCTATTTTTGTATATTTTCCCTTGTTTTGCAAACAATCTCAATGACATGCAAATTTTCTCCTTCATTCTCCTAAGCTATTCTCCTTTAAAAGTTAACCATGAATTGTTGAAGAGATGTGGAGAACTCTTCATCGTAAAACCAATGCATGGTTTCCTTTAAATATTTCCATGACCGAAGCTTCTATGAAAACATGATTTCCTATAGAAATAATGTCATCAAACTGCAAATATATTTCTCTTTCTTGTTCATTCCATTCCCTTAGACTTCACTTTGTATAATTATCATATGTCTGGCATATACCAATATCGTCCATGGTCATAATTGTAGGGTCTTTAAAAATTCCTTTTTCAATGACCTACCCCATATGTGATAATGATTTTTGCAACAATGCCACTCCTGTAATGAGATTTTCATTTTTCCAAGCCCTCTTCTTCCCCCTTCTTTGCACGGATGGAATTATTTATATTATTGTACAAGCCATATAATGCCTCTCCTACATCACAAACTATACCAAGAGGAACTCGTGTCCTTTAAGCGAGTTTCAATTTCTACATTTCGGCACTTACTCCCATCACTACTTTTATGGATGCTTTTTTGTGACCCTTATAAAGGATTTTGGATCTTCCTAATATTACACCATATGGGATCCTTTGGATTTCCTTTTATTTGTAAGAGTGAAGATGTCTTCTGAAGTTTCATGCCAAAGGATGGTTTGTTCTATTAACACCTTTTTGGTTACGCTTTTTAAGGTTCTCATCCTTGTATTGAATTTAATATTTACTAAGGATCCTCTTGTGCCGCACAATCTGGATGTCCTTTGTAGGAAAGTAATAATTGCTCTAGCGAATCGTTTCCCACTTGTTTTGAAGTGGAGGTAGAAGATTGAGAGGGTTACACAGGGGCTTCACTGGCTGGAACTTTATTTGGTTCAGCCAAGACTTCTCAAAACTTAGATCTAGATTCATTTGGTGGAGATAAGGGAGCACAAGGTTTTTGTGAATTTTTTGAATACAAATCTTGCTTTCTCTTCATAGCCTCCTTTTTAATAATTTCTCTCAGAGGTGGAACCACCCCTGTCTCCTTCATATTTTGTTGAACAAGGATATTCACTCATTCATTATCATCATGCACATGAACATATGGTATATTTAACTGTCCTTTAAGGGAATAAATGTGTTAGGAAACCCTATTCCATCTATCATATTTCCTTAAAGGGTGTTCGGGGAGATGAAATGAATTTCTATGGGCTAAGGCAGCCTTCAAATTGGGCCACCTTTTAAACATTTTATGTCCCACAGAGACTACAAAGGAGGGATGTGTTTTAAGCTTCTTCTCCTTACACTTTAAAGAAATACCATTTGTAAATCTTATATGCAACCTCTTGATCGCAATTGGTCCGGAACATAATATTGAAGCTGAAAAGGAGGTTTAAGGATCCCCTCGATCATGATAACTATATATTTATGATAGAAGAATACAACTCCCATATTCCTTATCAAGGTGAGGATGGCATCAGATATTCTTGGTGGCATTGTTTCATGTAATTTTTGTTAGAGAGTATGATACAAATAAGTGCATACATCTTGAATATATACAATCTGAAATGATGGGCATGCAAGTTTACATATTGTGCATTTACCATCATAGGATTAAAATGAAACAAGAATTGAAAGAAATCCAAACATTTGATATAAATCCAAACAATTGAGAACACCAATGACAACATCGAGAAGATAGGAAGCCATGTAAAATGCTTTCCGATGGTCGCGAAAAAAATTCTTTGTGGAATTAAATTTCAACAGAGCACCTAACCTAAGGACGGAACCTTATCTTCATCAATAATGAAATAATGTAATAGGATCTAGAAACATTCACCTTAGAGATTGAAAATTTTCCATATAGCTTATTCATGAGTGTCATGCCAATGGAAACTCTTGGTGTAAACCTTCTAATAAGGATTTAGATGACAGCTTAGAATAATTTGGATATTATGCATCGGTTGAAATTCCTAGCTCTACAAAACATCTCTTGCTCTCCTCTTGTCCATCCAGGACTTGAATGTGTCTTCATTGTACAAGTATTATGGCTCTGGATGTTTATAATAGCTTTTGAATGCATTCCTAGAAAAAAATACTATTCACTTTTTCCCTAATTTAGAAAATAATGACAAATCCTTGGACTTTGCATGAAATAGATAGGAAGTGAAAAAATCCAGAAATGGAAGCACCTCCAGTTTAGTAGTAATTAAATGGATTCTAGATCTTTTTATCACCATTATGTCTTAGAACCGTAGTGCTTGCACTTTTGATATACCCGTTCTATCAACGACATCATCACTTTCATTCTGAATTGCAAAATATATAGTTGAGTAATGTTGAAATTCATCATCTAAGGTTGTTAGATTGAACATGGTAAATCTTATTGCTTTGTCTTTGTCGTTGGAATATAAAATATTATATACCATTTCCATTACCCACTCTCTCACCATGTTGAAAATTTTAAGGGCCACAAAAGCTGCATACATCCTTAACAGAAACAAGGTATGAGAAAAGTGACGTAATTGATTTTACGGAAACATTCATATGTCCCTTATAACAAATATTCGGTAATATTAGAAAAAATTCCAAACAAATGAAATAAGTGTTGATCCTAGCGGTTGTCAGTCAGTAATTACTAAATATTTGGATCTTAGTGGTTGCTAGGAAATATTCATAGACTTACTATGAATGTAATGAGAAAAGTGCGGGTGTACGTGCACCACTGAGGGTTCAGGATATACGTATTTTTAGCCATGGTGTTCACTAGGCATCAGGGTAGTAAACATATTAATGCAAAGATCTTAGTCTTTCAATACAAGCACTCTTGAGGCTTCAAGACTTACATAGTTCATATCCTAACGATATTTTGAAAGGATTATCTAATGTCTGAAAACCATCCACATTGCATAGATAACATGAAAGGAAAGTTTGAAAACATAGATGTTAGTGAGAGTGAGGATTTAAGTCAACATATGAATGGATAGTTTTAACATTACTTATTGGTAATCAACACCAATTGAATGGAGTAGCATAAAGGCCATTAACATTTAATTTTTCTAAATTTTCAAAATATTGTGCAAGAAACAAAACACAATAATGAGTCATGCGAGTTTCTAAGAAAAATTTGTTAAATTTAAAAAAATTAGTTTACCCATAACACATTTTGCAAAGAATAATGTACAACCCTCAAATACCAAACAAGTTTTTTTTTTTTAAAATCAAGCATTGGAGTATGTAGTAATTCACATCCATACATTTTAAAGAAAATTATTTTTAGCCATGATTCTCCATTACTAATTGAAAGGAATGACTTTAAGACCATTTGGATTTTCTAGTTATTAATTTAAAAGCAGAGATACTTTCATTACCTCTTGTTGTAGCAATCAAGTTAGTCACACATTACCTAGTGGGGATAATTGTTGCACTACTTTCAATTGTAATCACTATCTATTCAACTATGGATCGCTAAGTTTAAGAACTATGCAAAATTGTTCTTGACAATTCACATGCAACATATTTTGGAAGGATTTTCCATTGTATGAAAACCATCCACATTGCGTAGATCTAAGTCTGATCTAATTCTCTCAATAGAATAAATCTTGAGGCTTCAAGACTTACATAGTTCAGATCCTAATGATGGATACGTTCAACGAAAATGAAATATTTACACATTGGTTGTATATATGTGGGGTGTCAAGATATACGTTGTGTTGATCTTAGTGTTTGTTATGTTTAGCCACAATGAATTATTTAAAGATTCACGTATCTAGGCTTATTTAAAAGCCCAACTATTATTGTGATGAGTAATAGAATGCCACTCCTTACACTACTGAGGGGTACAGACACATGTATTTCACATCCTAGCAATTGTTAGGGTTACCCGCAACATATTTTATAGAGCTTAATGGTTTATAAGAATCATTATCAAATAAATGCGTACTTATTATAGTATTTGTTACTACGATCAACCACAATGATATACCTATATCTTAGCCGGTCGTTAGGCATCATTAACAGGAAAACTACTAGTACATTAACAAGAAAACTACTAGTACATTAACAAGAAAATATACAAAGCTTAACGGTCAATAACATCCACCTCAAAAAAATATTTAGAGATTACAATTAGAAATACACCATTCAATGGATATATATCATTGACTTAAGAAAAATTTATTATTACATGTATGTCGTAAGGGATCAACATTTACTTATGTCCAATTAGCTCGTTGCAGGATCATGAATATGTCTCGTTGCTAGACATCATTGACAGACATACTATTAATGGAATGACCGAAGCACTACTGTACAAGCACCACTGAGGGGTCAAGATATACGTTTTGTTAGAATGTACACGACAACTATTATTAGAATGAGAAAAATTTCTACATTCACTATGGAGGGGTATAAAAATAAGTATTTCTTATCCTAGTGGTTGCTAGGGTCAGTCGCAACATATTTTTGGAGCTTAATAGTGTATAGGAATCATTAACAAATAAATATGTGCTTCTTATCCTTCCTGTTACTACGATCAGCCCCAAGGATATACCTATAGCTTAGCGGTCACTTTTTATCATGAACAAGAAAACTACTAATGCATTAACAAGAAACTATATAAATATTAGTGGTCAATAACATCCACCTGGATAAAATATTTTGAACTTAGTGTTAGAAAAACACCATTCAATGGACGTCTCTTTAATTAATTATAATTGTATAATCTCTTAGGTCATTAAATATCAAAATGAGTAGTCAACACATAAAAATTATGTTCCTAGTAGTCAGTAAGGCCACCCATAACAAAATATTTAAAATATTAGTGGTCATTATGATCAGCATCGACAAAATATTTTGAACTTAGTGTTCATGCAATGCATCATTCACTAGACATCTATTATTGAACTGAGAAAAGAGTTGCATTACATGTTTTCTTCAGGGGTCACGCATTTGTACATCTCTTTAGTTTTCTCCACGAATTTATTTGAGCCAAGTGTTACACTAGATTCCCTCATGAGAGGTCAAGCCTTAATAAGTTCTCATACTACTTACTATAAGTTATTTAAAGGAAAAAAATTTCACATTTTAATTATAAATGAAATCTCAACACGGATAGTGATCTATAATTAGTTATTAAATGAAGTCTCAAAGGCCATGGTATAATTCTAATAAATATAATGAACACACTCTTTGTAGTGTTAGTATGAAAATACAGACTGCGAACCCTATGTATAATCTCCCTTGTTATTAAACCTCATAATTTTTCATGATATCACATCTCCCTTTTTCCATATGCTTATTGTCAAATTAAGAAAGAAAAGCCATGACATCTTATAATTTTTATTGTTGATATATCATTAGCTAATTTAACTAAAACAACCAGAGCCTATAATTTTAATCTATAAATAGTGTATATGTCTTTCTAGAACTATCAATTAAGTGAAACATTATTCGTAATCTTGTTGCTTGAATTTTCAAAGAATAGGTTTTCTAATTCCCTAATACACTCATTTTCAAATAGGAATGTACACAAATGGAACTCTTTGCATTTTTTCTTTGGAATTCACATAGATGTTTTTTTTTTAATATTTCCAACAATTTCCTTATGTAATCAAACAATTACTGTAAACAAGCAGACAATTTTCCTCATCCTTTTCAGCAACACCCATTTTGTTCACTTCCAGTAATCATTGATGTCCATCTCAGCGCTTTACAAATCATTTCTCAATCCTCTTGTGAAAAATACCCATAACATGTTTTACATTACTCGTAAGGGGTACACACATATTTAGCAAATCATTTAGGGATCGGAAAAAGAATGAAAAATGATGTCAAACCCTATCAGTTGAGAGGTGTTTGTCAAAGAGCATTAAAGAATAGACATATTCAACTACTAGAAGCAAAGAAAATAGGGTTTCGTTGAAAATGCTACATAATATTATGCATACATAGAATTTCAAAATTTTGGAAGGAGAAAAGGTGATAATGCATACCATTTTTGAAGCCTTCACAAAAAGAAATCATGCTCATAATTTTTCCAATTGAACCGTGATCTAATTTTCCTAACAATTCTTATGCTTACATATTTTTCCCTTACACCAATTTTCTCACACAAATCTTAGCAAATTTAAGCCTCCTTGAAATATACTAATGAATGACAACCTATAATTTATATGGAACGAATACTTCTAAATACCACTTTCTTCGGCGCATGAATAACAAAAGACATGTGGTAGCCATAAATTTTATTTATATTTAATGGCTAATTAATGACTATCAAATGGCGCACATATTTCGAATATTGAAACTTAACTTGTTCGGTTAATGGCCAATTAATTTTAGGGTAACCACTATACTAACCATATATGCCACATGTAAAAATTATCAATATTAACAACAATATCATCAAAATAACAACATGCTCAATGTCAATTTTATCATCTTTAAATTACATAGTGAGTATATAAGTATTCCATACTTTGACTATATTACATATGATATGTGGTTGAATTGACGTCTCAAATATTGAATTATCATATTTTGAATATCGCACAAAATTTACATTATTCAGTTTAATCACACTTAAATGCAAATATTAACCATATATGCCACACACAAATAGTATCAAAACTATCAACATTATCAACAAAATAAAACCATGTGCATTGGCAATATTATCATCTATAAATTGCATAAAGAGTATATAAGTATTCCATACTTTTACTATACTACAAGTGATATATGGTTCAATTGATCTCACATATTGAACTATAATATTGTCCTCAACAAAAAAATACATGTTTACTAACATCGTCTTTAAATTGTTTTGTTACATAAATAGTTTCTTCGGATGTGTTTGTCAATGATCTTGGTGATGCCCATGATGTTGATCTTTGGCATTGTTCTGAAATAAAAACTAAGAATGCAAAAATAGAAGTATTAGCTAACTCCAATGCATGCATTTTTTTATTTTAAGATGGAATGAATGATACAATACTATATTACTTAGGTTAAAAATATCTAATTTACAGGTAAAAATATTTACGACTTGAAGTTGTAGACATCAATATTTTATCCATTATCTTTATCTCTTGTTCCATTTTTTCATGCTCTGTTGAAGCCTTCCCTACTCAATTTCTTTCATATGTCGACTAAATAGATGCAGGTTATTTTCAATTACCTATTTCAAATCTCCATAAGAATTTAGTTTTCTCTTCACATCATTTCTTTGAATTCCATTTTTATTGAAAGGGGTTTCTATATTTGATCCTTCTAAATTTTTAATGTCGATAGACAAGATTTCTAATTTCCTCTTGTGTATTGTTTAGAAGTAGAATTGGTTGTAGTAACCCTCTCTTTTCCATTAAAACCAATAACCTTGTGTGTTTTCTGTGTAATGTGATCTATATATTCATAGAAATTCCATGTTGACTGTGTTTCCAGTGTTGTGTTTTCCAATTGTTTCTCCTTCTTGAAGGTTTTCTTCAACCTGTTCATCTTGTATTTACATTGCTTCCCAGTGAATGTTTTTCCACAAACTTCATTCAAAGCATCTACTATTGTCCTAATATTTCTTTCGAATATAGCTATGGTTTGAATGTTCATACACCTCTTCGTATTTTAAAATAAATGTTTTCACATTATATTCTAACCACAACTCTTCTTTGTATTCTTTCATCAGCTCCTCTTTATTTCTATCTCTTTCATATACATGGGTTATTGAAAATGTTTCGTCTAATTTTGAATCATCAACATCATCAACAATATATTCTGAATTTAGATCAATTTGTGAATTTGGAATGCAAGGACCCAATATTTGTGTGATAATTGTATTCTCTTCCAAATTTTAGAAACTATTTCCATCTAAGTTTTTCACACAAAATTCCTTTACACGACAGGTTGCTTATTTTTGTGTTGAAAACCCCATATTGTCTACATAGTTTCTTCGAGTTGATTCAAAAACTTGTGTTTTGAAATGTGAAAACATGGAAAATGGTGGTATTTCCATGTCCTATAAATTTTTAGATACATATACAATCACAAATGAAAAAATTTACGTAATCCATCTTCTATCTAAACTTAATTTTATAGAACAGGACGTGAGAATCTTGAAAATTATATTAATCAGTGAGAATCAAAAATACAATGGAGTGCTACGATTATTATAAGAATCGTACATCTAAATACACACAAGAAAATAAGTTGCACATGTGCAATAATATCCCCTGAATACATAAGCTTCATAAATATCATACGGGAAGCACAAATGAATAATGATATAATTGTTATAATAGCATAACAATTATGTTGTGAATATAATAAGACAAATAACGGAAGCCTAAAAATTATATGAATCAACAGAATCAAAAATACAATGGAGTGCTGCAATTATTATAAGAATTGTATAGTAGAATACACACAAGTAAATAAGTTTCACAGTGCAACAATATCCACTGAATACATAAGCTTTATAAATATCATACAGGAAGCACAAATGAATAATGATATAAGTTTTATAATAACATAACAATTATGTTGTGAATATAATAAGACAAATATGGTTTAATAAAACCATATAACAATAATAATTAATTAAAAACAATATTTAAATAATTAATTATCCTAACATTCCCCCCTTAAGTTTGCATTCTCTCAAGGGATGAGGAGAGGAACTCTCTAAACAACTAAAACTTGCCACATGTAAGTGACTTCGTGAAGATATCTTCTCTTTGGTCAATTGTTGGAAAGAAGCTGAAGTTGTATATTGTGCTTCAACACATGTTCACTTATGAAATGAACTGTACTTCAATATGTTTAATTATTTCATGAAACACTAGATTGTGTACAAGTTTGAGAACACCTTCATTGTCAACATACATGGTTGTCAGTTTGTCCTGTGGTATTCTAAGTCCTTCAAGTAACGTAGCCATATCACTTCACAGAAAGATTCTCCTACAGAATGATACTCGGATTTTGTGGAAGAACGAGAAATAAATTGTTGGTTTTTCCTTCCCCGTGATATTGGTTTAGATCCCATAAAGAACACAAATCCTAAAGTGGATTTTTTTTCATCAATGTTTCGTACATTATCTGAATCTGAATATTCTGAAAAGAAGAAGTTGTCATTATTCTTGTATTATAGACCAAGATCCACTTATCCTTTGAGATATCTCAAGACGTGCCTTGCTGATTTCTAATGACACAATTTGGGTTCCTGCATGAACATGGATAGATAGCTTATTGCAAAGCTGATATCTAGTCTAGTGTAGGTTAGGTAAATGAGACTCCTAATCAACTGCTGATAGAGAGTGGAATTTACCTTAGGAGATGGATCTAAATGAGATAACTGTAATTTGTTATCCATAGGTGTAGCAATCGGAGTGCAATCCATCATCCATGAATTTCTTGAGCATTGTCTTGGTATATTTCATCTGAGAAACAAATATGTGATTCTATTTCTGCCATACTTCCAATATAAGACAATAATGCATCACCTCAAGATCTTTCATTTCAAACAATCGATTAAGATATTTATTTATTACATTGATCATCCTCATTGAAGCGCCGATAATGACTAGATCATCAACATAGACAACGAAAATCACAATATCCCCCTTGATTTTTAGGTAAATATTGGGATCGTATGGATTTCTAACAAATCCATGTTGTATGATATGCTCATCAATTTTGATGTACCATGCCCAGGATTCTTGTTTGAGGCCATACATAGATTTTTTGAGTCTGCATATTGTTAGTACGAAATCACGGCACCCCCAAATGAGTTCTATAGATCTCCTTTTCTAAGGCAAGGTCATTTGGTGTGATTTACATAACATTGGATCATTCCCAAAGTTGTGGGACTTGCGAATGGGAATGATCCTCCGAGAGAAAGGTTGGTTCATCTTCCTAAAATACTTACCACAAGCTATTCCAATGTAGGAAAGCTAATATAATCCTAATCTAACTTCTAAAGAGACAAGGAGAGAAAGAAAATTGGTAGAAACAGAGCCTACACTAAAATGGTGATACACCAAAGAAGGAAAATGTTGATCATCTACTAAACTACCATGGAATAATGAGAGGTGAGCAATGGAAAGGATGGACAAGTGCATCATAGACCAAAGATGGCTTTCACACAGAAAATGTTCCAAATCCCATGAACATAGCTCCCATATTTGTAAATGAACGTCCAAAACATGCACAAACACCCCGAATGAAGAGAGGCAAGAAGATGCAATATAACGAGCAAAGGATGGAAAAATGCATCACAAAAACACATTTTTCTGCTGCAGATTTATACAATGGACCATTTAATGCAAAAGAGGTAAAAAATTCCATTACAGAGGGGGAGGAGGTTCAAACTCCATTTTTGACCACTGGGGAAGAAAAGATGGGGGAGGAAGAAGAAAAATTAACAACACTTTACATTGAATCTTGCCCCGTATTTATAGATTCGATCATAGAAGAAGAGAGAGAGAGAAGTGGGAAAATAGGTTGAAGCTTGACTGTTGTTAATTCTTTTGAGAAAATTTGTCCATCAAATCTATCTTTCTTGCTTGATCCTTAGTTCAACGCATACTGAAGGAAGAGGAAAAGGTGGAATAGGTCAAATCTGATCACGGTTGTTAAGACTAGAAGATCTTGCATTAAAGACCCATATACATTTCTCCATTTTTCACATACCAGGGCATCCATAACTTAAAGTTTTAGATCTCCATGGTGTGGGTGAATCTGAAATATTTCCAATGGTGTTACGTTCACAATATTTGAGCCCTTAGTCGAAATATATGCCCCTTCAAACTTTGTATCGAGTCGTACAAATGGGCAGAAAAGCTTGATTCGAAAAAAGGGTCCCATTTTTATATGGGACATGCGGAAACCATATTAGAGAAAAAATCGGGATTGCGGGTCCACAATTTATCATTTTCCCTTTTCACAAAAACGTGAAACTCGAGAAAACCCCTGTGGCCCTGAAGCTCCACTTGTAGATGTGACACCCTTTGGTTGGATGGGGAAATGTGCTTCCATCTTTATCTTTGTGCTATTTGGAAAAAAGGAAAAATTTCACCTTTTCCTCTAACTCCCCCGGCTTTTACTTGGGCTCAAATGCTTTGAGCTTTTCCTTTGGGTGGGGGCATGGCCAAATTTGTAACTTTTATCATACTGTGATGACAAAGAGTGAAAAAAATTTCCCCCCGATGGCCCGCATTCCTTTACTCGAGCCCAAACGCTAACTTCTTTATTTGGGTGGTCTTTGTGGCCCATTTTGCATTTTTTGGCTAAGTCTTTTCTTGGCAAAGTATATCTATTGATCCGGGACATGCGGCAGCCGAGAACTTGTTTGGAAAGACTCCCTTCATTCAATCCTTGAATTATCACCATTTAGACACTTGGTAGCCTTGTTTGCCTTGTCCCATACATTGACTATTCAACTGACTACCCCTTTACGAGAATGGACAACCTGGACACACCGCGCTTTTTGAAATATCGATTCAAAATTTTCCTTTGAAGGAATGTCGGGATGACACTTGTCGGCTTCCCTAATTTGTGAACTTTTCAATGGTCCCTCTTGCCTTTTGGACTTTGGGCTACGTGGCGAGCTCGCGCTCATTTGGGTCTCCACTCTGGGACTAACTCTTAGATATGCGCCACACTGACACTTGGCATTCTCCACTTACACTTTCATACTTATCCAATTTTGAGGCCCTCCCTGTCCACCTTTTGACCCCATTTGACTATTTGCTACATGGAGGGCTAGTGCAAGTTTGAGTCTCCACCATGGGCTTCCTAACTGGGGTTTCACCGAGCCTACACGGCATGCTCTCTACGAGTTGATTACTTTTCAATGCCCCAAAAATTTTGGGGTTATGGACACATGGAATTCTCGCGCTCATTTGGGATTCCACTTTTTGGATTCAACTTTGAAGAAGTGTCATTATGACACGTGGTTCCTTCCACTGCCTCCTCCATACTTAGGCAATTTTTGACCCTGTCCTGAATGGTTTTGAGCCCGAAGACTTCAAATATTCACCACTTCTTCTCCTCGAGCCTTTGGTTCTCTGGACACTACTCAAACTCCTTCCCAACCCTTCTTTCTCATTTTAGAGCCTGCCAAATTATGTTAAATAGATTTAAGACATGGATCCATGTGACTATTGTTTCTTCTCTTTCTTCTCTAACAATTTCGTTTAAAATTTCACATGCCCTGTCATTCTATTGTAGAGTCCCTTTGCAACCAATTTATAAGATTTAAATGTTTTTTTTCTAATTCTTTCCATGCGGGGTCGTGGTTGATCCGATATTTTTCTGGGAGGTAAAATATGGATAACAATTTGGTGACACACAGGAACATCACTGCTAGATGAAGAAACTAGTGGCCTTGAAGCACCCATTGGGCATGGAGTCTTCCTGATAGACTCGATACTGATCTAAAATTTTGAAGATCTGATCCTAAGCCACCGCGAACCAAAGCGTATGCTTTTCTATGTTTTGTCATGCACTCGATTCGCACTCTCAATTTTCATAAGAAAATCTTGGAAATGGAATTTTTGAGAGTAGAAAATTATTTTAACTCTTGGGTTTTCATCTGCCCCTAAAATGGACTGTTTTGAAATGACTTTACTTTCCTGCATTTTTTTCTTTTAAAGATGGAAACTATCATAGGTAACTATGAGTTTCCCTGCTATGAATCTTTCGAATATCCCGGCTTTATGCACCTTTGGAGTAATGTGAACAAAACTTATATAAAGAGACCAAATCATACATGCCTCAAATGAGACATGAAGAGTGTGCACAAGCACTTCTTCTACTGGAAACAAAGTCTACTCCTACTCCTACACTAACCAGAGAGGAAGAAAAGCTTAAACAAAGCCTACCATAGGTAGGGAGAAGTAGCTTCCCTTTCTCAAGAGGGGCAACCATGCAAATGATTTGACATTGAATATGGTTTCTAGCATGAATGAAAAACTGACTTTAAGCATGTCTTCCACCCAAATCATCAAGGTATCAACATTATTGGAAAATACCTCTTCAAGTTGGCTTGCATTGGACTCTTGGAGGTATTGATGGTGACCCTTGGTACTTTGATGTTCACCCTCATGCTTAGAAGCAAGCATGACTTATTTTGGATTCTCCCTTGGCTCCAATGAAGCCAAGTATCTAATTGGGCAAGGCATGGTATTTTGAATCTGCCCATGGTTCTGAACTCTAACTCCAAAAATGGAGTCTTTTTGTTGACCCTCATGGATGGATGGTGTGAGTGGGATGATGACATCCTCCTACCTTTTCTCTTCTTCCTCCTGTGAAGAACATGGAAGACTCATATCTTCAAACTGGGTTCCAGAGGGCTGCTATGAAGTGCAGACTGCTGCAATTGAATGCTCTCCTTCATGACAATAAGCTCACATGCTTGGAAGGTGGATGATGAAGGAGAAAACAATAGAAACTCAATTGGTTCTTCTCCATCAAAACAGTCCTCCAAATCAGACAAATAAATTGCCTCCTTGTTGTCCTGTTGCAAGTGTTCAACCTCCTCCACTTGCCCTTTCTATATACCTAGCAATACGTGAAAGAGGCATTAACGTCACGTGAAAGAATTCGATACAGTACCAAGACAAGATCTTGAAAGGGGTCTATGCGACTATTGATTTTGACTCAAAGAAATATCCTCATACGCACGCATAACTTCGCTATATACTCGGATAATTTCTTTGTCTAGATTTATGTCGTGTAATCATTCATAGAGGGATGGAATTGCTCATAGTGTGTGCATTATCACCTTATTACTCCCCATCGATTTAAAGGGTCAATGCCAGGACAAAGGTGTTGCAACTATATTAGGTTTTAAGTGTAGTATTAGTTGTGATGGCTTTACCCCTAAGCACTTCCCGGAGGAACTATATATACCGGCGCTACGAATGAGATCTAGGATCTCGTGAGTGTTTTAGAACCAAACTTTATTGATTTTGAGTACAATATCCTACCATTTTCTGATTAGTTACAAAGTTTTCGAGTTGACTATGGCAACATGAAAATTAGTAAAATATCTTGAAGTATATAAATTACACTCAAATAATATGGAAAAAATTTAATGGCGGGAAAATGTGTTTTGTTTTGCGGGCCCTGGTGGCCTTCAGAGCCTAGAATGACCTTCAATACAAAAAAATGTTAAAAATTAGCTCAAAATGAAGTTTTTAGACAGTCTTCCTTTGGAAAATGTTTTCGAGAATCAAAAATACGCCTAATGGGATAAAAACAAAATTTACCTAAATTAGGTTTTTCTTACTAAAAGTTTAGGGGCTGTTTAGTTATGATTAAGCGGTTTAGTAGAGTTTTTTCCACTAAATGGCTCTCCAAACTTGTTTTTTTCTATAAATTTTCCTCTAAAGTCAATAAAAACAAGTTGTGAGTGGGATTCAAACCCCAAACCTCCCGCTTTTAAGTCGTTCCACTTAAGCGCCTAGAGGCTATGAGCACTTGTGATATGAGATGAAGGAAAATAACTTTATATTAAAAACCACACACTAAACTTTTTTAAATGATGTGGTACCTTTAAAGGGAGGAACAACATGGCCTCGAGTTCCTGGAAGAGGGCGGTTTACGGTTCTCTGCCACAAAAATCGAGATCTTCATTTGATCTCTCCGCCGCTTTTGCCTTTGCTTGTTTTTTTAAAAAATTTATTCACCGTATTGTATTCAATACTACCAATATGCTTCTTATTCATTGTTTTTGTATTGATATTGGGGATTTTGTTATGTGAAGGTCCATGACATGGAGTGTGTATTTTCTTCTATTTTTTTTTATATGCCACTTTCCTTGATGTTTATATGTCTCCACTCACTGTATTGTTTGATTTTTTTTCTATTGTTTTGGATTTCTTACACACCACCTTGTTGATAAGATCTAAATTTTTTTGTTGATGCTTCATTATTTTCTCACAATTTTTGCTTGTGTCTAGATCATTGTTTGCGGGGGTGGAGCTCGATGTGTGTTTGAGAGAAGCCAACTTTGTAATGCATGGGGATCGTTTCAATAAACTAGCATAACCAACATGGATTTTCTCGATGGTTACGGGCGGCTCGACAAAGGAATACAATGCAACTAGAATGTCAATACAACTCGGTCTTTTAACCTTCTTAGTTCGATTTGGTGCACACAGAGATTGGCCCTTGTACGGGCTTGGCCGAATAAACAAATAGCTCGGCTTGTAATGCCTCAACTCAGTATGGTGTGAGCTCAGTCTGCAGAGCTACCAAATGTAGCAATAGCTAAAATATCCTCTAATATTAGAGGTAAAACCCCTACGGAGAAGATATTTTTTTATTTTCTATCCTGCAAATGAAATGTTTCCTAGTCTTTGGGTGCCCAAAGTGAAAAAAATTACATTCTAAATACTTGGAATGAACATGAGGATGTGAGGAGGCAAGGATGGGGCTAGGAGGTTGCATGAGGCTACACAGGCTCTCAATTACTGCAAACTCTTCTCCAAACTCCTCTATCTCGGTTGCTCTCTCTTTCCACATGTTCACTATCTCACAGTCTAGATTCTCACTCACGGTACCTAATATAGAACAAGGATGGAAGCTTTGTAAATTATATTAATCAACAAAATAAAAAATACAATGGAGTGTTGCAATTCTTATAGGAATTGTATAGTTGAATACACACAAGAAAATAAGTTTCACATGTGCAAAAATATCCCTAAATACATAAGCTTCCAAAATATCATACGGGAAGCAAAAATCAATAATGATATAATTGTTATAACAACATAAAAATTATATATGTGAATATAATAAGCCAAATATGGTTCAATAAAACCATATAACAACAATAATTAATTAAAAACAATATTTTAATAATTAATTATATGATGCATAATTAATTGTCCTAACAAATTTCATATTCCATTTTTTTAAAATAAATATACAAGGGGTCTTGCGCTCTGGAAAATCACATAATCAAAAAATGTGGAGAACCATTGAAAATTGATTAATTGCCTACTGACAAATGAAATATTTATAATCACTGTGAAATGGGTGTATAAACTGAAATTCTTCAAAATAAAATAACAATGTTTTACCTCTTTTAATTTTTGTAACTCTTTTCTTCCCCCATTTGTGTATGTGCTCCTTGTTTTGGTGTGGTTGCCTTCAAAATGAGTATTCATTTTTTCCATTTTATTGCATTAAATACTAGATGTTAGCAGAGTTTGTGTGGATTAAAATTTAATATTGTACCACTTAATATTAAATGCAGTATGAAAAAATAAAATCATACTCTCAAGTGGCAGATTTTACATTACATGGTTTAATTGCTATTTAATGTTTAGGGAAGCACAATATTAATTATGTAACATTTGACCTTACAAAAAAGAGTAATTTTTATTATATTTTAAAAATCTTAATCTTTCCTCTACACTATGAGGTTTATGGATAAAATTATACACACGGTAGCATGATCTAAAATTAAGGTAACATTTTTATAACATAATTTTTAATGTATGAAAACTACAATTCGACATTGTTTGAGACATAATTTCAAAATTTAATTGAAATTAAGTCTTTAATATTGAGAATTATTAATAAAAAACAATGTAGCATGTGTTACTTCTACTCAATATTATATACAATTATTAAAAATAAAGATATAAAAAGCTTAGAAATAATTAAATACACAATTGAAACAAAGCATATACCACCATCGTTAACCAAATAAATTCTAAATTATTAAAAATAAACCTATATTTTTAAAAGATTACGTAGGATATAAAAATCTTAGAAACAATTAATACACATAATTGAATCAAAAGCATATACCACCATATTTTATCAAATAAAGACTAAAACTTGAAATCCATACTATAAACTAAGCATATCTAATCAATTAGAGAGTTAAATACATGAACAATTTACATGGACACAATATTAATGGCCCTAAATATAAGGCTAAGTGTGAATCCACACTTCATCTTGAAAATACACATACTTTATCGGATGAGGATCATACTTCGATGTGTGAGGATCTCACTTTGACATGTGAGGGATCACACTTCGACGTGTGAGGAATCACTTGTTGATATGCGAGATATCACACTTTTTCATTGCGAGGAATCAAACTTGGTGGATGTACAAGTGATGAATCTCTCACTCTATGATCAGCTATCAGTGTCACTTCCAAGTGTGATGTTTTGAACTTGAATTGATCTCTCTCACACATTGAAGTGCGATCGCCAACTTTTGGCCTCCCATTCTAGTCAAATATTTGAATTTCAGTGTGTAAAAAAATAATTATGTCAGAACGGTCGTTAGGATATAGAACTATTGAAAACCATATGGAAAGAATCCAATGATTGTGTGCATTATAAAAATATTAATATTTCCCCTACACTATGTGGTTTATGGATAAAATTATACACACGGCAGTGAGATCTAAAGGGTGTAAAATAATTTGTTATATGTTTAAATATTTGGATTAAATGAGGTTTTAAATATGTTCATATAAGATGTATATTTTTATTTTCTCATTTTGATTTCAATTCTCCACACTAATGTTAAATATTTAAGTTTTTTTGTACTAATTTTCCTTTTTATTTGTGGATAAAATTGAAAATGAACTCTATTTTGAAGAAGGAACACATGTGGATTTACTATCCAAAGGTGTGAAAGTTGTGGAGGGACTAGTTTATCCATTCAAAGATACACTCCATTGTAGAGACATGGGGTCTAGCTTATTTGTTGTCACAATAAGTATTATATTCAATGGTAGAGCAAGACTACCATACACTATTGATGATTGTGAAACCATGGTAGAAATTGAAAAAAGGGATACTTTATCCCATGGGAAAGGAAGAAAATTATTAAGCAAGTTATTTCAAATTTTTCATATGTGGGGGGTGATGGCATTCAAAACATCATGAGCACTTGAATCAAATGATAAATTTAATAAGGATGAGGGTTTTAATTCTACCAGTGATAGTTTTTGTTTCACAACTCCTAAAGAGAGGGATGAATTTTCTACAACCTACGTGGTGCTAAAACATAAGTTTCCTCATAAATAAGGTGACATAGATGAAGGGTTTATATCCTTGGTACAAGAACAAAATGTTATTTCACAAGTGGTGTTAGGACCCACACACTTTGGTGTTTTTGTGGAGAATATTATAACTACATGCAATGATTGTTATCTAAGTCTACAACATAACAACGAAGTTGCCTAGCCAATCAAAAACTTAGTTTATCTAGAAATAATAACTACACTTCATGTGAATGGAAATTATGAACTCTAAGAAATAACTACCACATCAAAAATGACTTCAATTTGAATTTCAATGGGGTTCTTCGCAAGTTGATAAATTTTGGATCAAAATAACATAGATTTGTTACAGAAGAAACAATTAAAAACTTCTATGAAGGAGACATGGTGTACTTCAAAAAATTATATGGCAATACATTTGGGGTGCATGTTGATAAATTAATTATACCTTTTTTCAAGGTTTTCTCCATATCAGAAGGATCTCTCATTCAATGGCTTGTCATATAGTTAGCCCATCAACATGGTTGTGTTATGGAAGTAAGGCTAAAAGAAATTCCAGAAGAGTTTCCAGTAGAAATGTGTAGTGAATTTGAAGATCCATTTCCTAAATAGGTATATGTAAATTCATATGAATCCTCTATATGTAGTAGCAATGAAAACTTAATAAAAATACCTTACAATGCCTGCAAACACCAAAAGGTAAATTCTACTCCATCTAGTACATCAAAGGCAATGGAAAATGATGAAAAATCAAGAGAAGAATTTTTGTCTGAAGTTGATAAAAAACCTTGCTGCAAGGAAGGATGTCTCTCCAATCTATCTCTAAGTGCTTTCAATCACAATTGGAATTTCACTCTAGATATGAATGAACCTGCCATCAAAAACTTTGTACTTAATACATTCATTGTAAATGCTATCATTTGTGATCAAGGTCAAACTTCATAACATAGTATAGATAAATTGAAGTTATGTGGAAGGGATGTATGTCAGAATGCATGGTATAGATGTCATGGAATCATGAAAAAACACCTATTACAAATACAAACAATCTTGGATTAATGGTGAGAGGAGGGAAATAAATGGAAATATAGGAAAACAAAAACAAATGTAAAACATTGTTGCAACTATTGCATTGATATCCAAAATGGTGGGGAGGAATTTAGATATATCCCCAAACATGTCTCATTCAGTGGGAAAGATGGTATCTTGTTGAAAATTTTTGCACTAGTGCAAAAATGACCAATTCAAAACTTCGTTATGATGGATAGCATTGGTGAAGTATACCTAAGCTAGGGGAGTTTCTTTCAGATAATACTGTTTTGTTGGGTTAATTAATGATTACATGAAATCTGCAGCTATGTGTGTTGTTACAAAACATAACATATCACATAGTGTACAATTTCATGTTATCTTCAACAAAAGAACACAAAACCCTAAAGGACAGTTGTGTTGTCTTGATGAAGACATTGAATTGCGAGAATAGATAAAGTGTTAGGGTTTGTAGCACAAATTATGACCATAGATTATAGAAATCAAAGTTCATTATTGGATGTTACGGGTATTATTTAATGTTCTTTCCTTCATGATTAAGACAATCAATTATATTATTGAGTTGTTTAGTTCATCGTACAATTCATATCAGAAAAATAGAAATTCGGAAATAAATACACAACTTAGTTTCACAATTCAATGTTTTATTCATAAGGAATCTCAAATGTTCCCACATAGTCTATGGGATGTAATCGAAAAGTAAAGTACAACTCTTTGAAATAAGAGGTATAAATGCATGAAATAGAAAATAGAGTATAAGTGAACCCATAGATTCCTTGGAGGTTTCTCCTTTGGTTGATGCATTCTCATCTTCAACTTTGTTCCCTCTCCATCTTCACTACTGAAAGCACTATACCTAAAAAGAAGAAAAGAGGAAAATCATCAGTTACGAGCTCAGGGTTAATCCATATTCCTATACTATCCTAATTCGTTTACATATATCTCTTAATAATAGGAGATATAGATTACTTGAAGATCAAACAAAGTATACATGATTTACTCACTCGAAATAAGGAGAGAGAAGAAAAGAAAAACCATGGACATAATAAAGTCCAAAATCCTAAATATTTTCTAACTATTTTCTCAAGTTTGCAGTGTACGGGTTGCGGCCAAGAAGAAATAAATCATATTTTACATTCCTCACTATAGATAAATATTGTAGAGTTCAATAACTTCTATCCTATGGTAAATGAAGCACATGAGTCATAAGTACATGCTTTGGAATGAAGGAAGAATGTAACTCAAAGTCCAAGAACTATTCTAGGAATAAAATAAGTTATAAAGACGAGATCATAGGAGAGACTTGCACACATACTTCCACTCAAAGATAATAGTACATGTTTCATATTTTCAAATAGGTAAAGCATAATAATCAAAAATATAAGGGCTAAGGTTAACTGAAATGAGATAAGGATTATAGCTGAAATAAAATAAAGAGGAAATTTGAGAAAATTTTGACAAGGCTTAACCATCTTAAATGGACATTGCACATTTTTCAACATGCATACTAAAAATGTAATATTAAATAAACAAATACTAAGAGGCTGAAAAGAAGAAAGATTACAATATTTGCAATAAAGCTTCAAGAATATGATTCATATATCTGATATACACTTTACAGTCCTTTCAAAGTATTATCATTAAAAGTTCCTTCAAAGTGATCACGATTGACTTCTACAAATTTTAAAAGTTCAAAGTATTCAAAGTTTCAGCTTCAAATGAAAGAGAATTGTTCAATACAAGTCAGGGTGTTCCATTTATAAGAGGTAGAAGGACCTTACAACCTGAAAGGTTTCAGAGATAAAGGAGATAAAACTTACTCCTAACAGGAACATTTCATGTTTGACACAGAAAAAAAATAGAGAAAGGGAAAGGCCTTCAATCACAGTCATAATAGTGAAGGATACTATTAAAGAATAGCTCAGGTATATCCCAAAAAGAGTTCGAGTTCACAGGAAGGAATCAAATTCTAGTTACAACATCAACATAAGCATAAGTCATTACAGATGGACAAAGGACAATGTATTATTAGCTCATGATGTCATTAAAAGTGAACAAATGAACAATGGATAAAATAACATCTTCAGGTCATCAAATGACAATGATCAACCAAAAGGATCAAGTATTTCTAGTTACCACAAGTACTATGGAAAAGTAAGACATCAGGTGAAAATATTCAAATTGCTACAAATTTAACTGAAGATTCATTCATAACAGCTCATAATGATCAAGGTTAGAAATAGATAATACATCGAAGGAGCTTCCAACAATAAGAAACAATTTTATCAAGGCATGTCATAAAGCTTATGATTTACAATTAGCCTTTTCAAACAAGTATGACTATTTAATTGATCATTCCAGACTAGAGATAGAGAAAATATAGAATATCGAATTCCAAAAGATAGTGATCATGAAAAAACATAGTACAACACCAAAGAGACTAATTACGAGCTAAAGAAAATAGTATTTGTGCTTGAGCATAGAAATTAATACTCTTCATTCACATCTTGGGGTTCTTTGGATAAAAAAGTAGTTTCATAATAGAAATCGAGTCAAAGCTTTCAATTACAGAGTATCATTTAGATAAAATTCAATGGACATGCATTTATGAAATACAACAATGGCAAAGATAAGGGCTTGAGATGCCAAAGAAAAATTACATGTATCTTCAGGATCAAACTAAGATGGATAAAGAAGTAAAGGATTAAAATTACCCACAGACTTATGGAGTGATACTACATGAAACCATGTCCAGACAATCTTTATCATCAAATGGATTTTATAAAGAATACAACAGAGTTAACAAGATTAGTCTGCATGCTTGGTTAGTGTTCAAATTGTCAAAACAGTTGCTCAATCAAATCTATTCATAGCAGACACAGGCATTAATTACTCTACAACATTTCATTGAAGGATGGGGTACAAGGTAACGAAATAAAATATTCATGCAAACCAAAAACTACGAAATACAAAATAAAGAGCTTCAAGTTTCATCAATGGCTAGAGATAAAAAAATTGCAGAGCCCCTTTGAAGAAAATGGAGCTAAAATATGCAAATACCTACAACATATCTAGATTTAGCTTGCAAAAGCTCAGAATTTCAAAGAAAACAGAGACTTCACATTTTCAATGATTATGGCCATGCCATAGAAACCCACACAAGGAAATTTGTAGGTCTAAAGGAAAACATACATTGAAAATTTATCTTATTCAGAGCTTAAGAGAAATGACTCCAAGAGGTCAGCTTTAATGTAGACAAATAAGAGTCAAAGAAGATATAAAAGTCTACTCAGCCACAAAGTCTTCTCAAAACATAAAGATGACATGTACAAAAGAGAAATCTCATAGTAAACTTTAACTAATGACTACCGATGAGAGACCCAAATTTGTTTTAAATGATAACGGTGAGCTAAATATGTAAAAGAAAAATCACCATCAAGGTTTTTTAGAAATGAAACACAAATGAAATGGGAGTCAACCCAACTTAAAGTAGTAGCGAGAAGACTTATACTAGTCTCAATGACTTAGATAATAGTACACATATGCCTTTCTAGCACAGTTAAAGGGTACCTAGGATGATAAAAGTGAGCTAGAACTCATTATTTTTGGCAATCACAAACAAAACTAGAACTTCAATTCAAATAATAGCGACTAGAAAGTAATATCCATTCTACATCAGAGGAAAATATGAATACCCAAATCTAGGTCATAAGAAATCAAATCACACTCACCTTATGAGACTAGATCTAGCAAGACAAACTGAATCATGAATACCATGTATAATATAAGAAGATTCAAAGTATTAATAGATATTTGCAGAGTAACCCAGATGGAAATCATAAGGACTCAGATCTATCATCATTTCAAGAAAAGAAGAGAAAAAGGAATACCCTCTAGCATTCAAATTACAAACTTAGATAGAAAACCTTGAATCAAAATTACATGCACATCTAGGCTAAAGAGAGTTTCAAAGTTTTCTTTCAGAAGTCAACATTCCCATTGAAAATTAGTTTCAAGTTGCAGATCCGAGAGAAAATTATAGTTTCTAGTTTTAATCGCAAAACCCATTAATGGATAGCAAAATCGAGTAAGAAACAAGGACTTACTGATTAAATTGAAGTTGAGAAAAACCCTCGAATGGTGATCAAATCAAGACCAAAACTAAGGACCCAAAATGGGTTTTAGCTCAAAGACCAAGGTCATTCCAGGAGATCACAAAATATGCAAAGAAGGAGCTAAATATCAAAATCTCAAATTCGAAATGGCAACAACAAAGCAACAATAATACTTAGGGGGTCAAAGACTTACCATTCCCTCATCAAACAATAATGCACATAACATGGTATCAAGTTCGAAGATCACGACAATGGCGGCGAGCACCCACAACCACCTTGCTTAGAAAGCTCGAAAAGAGTGAAAGACAAAATATATATGCATAAGGGCTTCGCAAAGATGATTATCTAAGCTATAACCCACAAAGAAGGTGACCAAGCTCAAATAAATC
Source organism: Taxus wallichiana var. yunnanensis (assembly GCA_018340775.1). Taxonomy (NCBI): domain Eukaryota; kingdom Viridiplantae; phylum Streptophyta; class Pinopsida; order Cupressales; family Taxaceae; genus Taxus; species Taxus wallichiana. Next base: position 837,296,500 of record CM031242.1, on the reverse strand, counting down.
CAATAATTTGTTCTAAGAACTTCCAAAAATCTTTAAAGAGAGATTAAAACAAAAAATAAGTCGAACACATAACTCCTCTACGAGAGGTCAAATAAAAAATTCAAAAATGTCAAGAAAATACCAATGTTCGAACCCTTATAGCCATAAGAAATCATGGAACCCCACAGAGCTCGAATAAGTCAAAAATGGTGGCCATAAGACCCTAAAGATAGCTCAATATTAGTTAATGAATGACAAGAAACTAATATTACGAGAAGATATGAGCTTGAAAGAAAAAAATGGTGTCCTGAATTGAATTTTTCAGGGCTTCACCACTCTCTATGAGCAAAAGAATACCCAAATGATGGATCTCTTTTTTTTTTAATTCAGCCGACTAAATTTGGTACAACCTAACTCAATCAAGAGTTAGAAACCAACATTCGGAGATCAAGCCGTTTAGGGATCAAAGGTGAGAAACATTCACCAATCTGTTAAGGCAAACCACCATGGTTATGGTACCACTGCCTCATTCAATGCAGATCATAAACCCTAATCAAAGATCAAGATCAATGAACATAGATAAAGCATGTCAGAAGATCAATGGGTAGCGTCAGTTTTTATTTATTAATGCATACTCAGGGTTACAACTAACTCAACCCGAGTTAGATGCCACTAACAAAGCATGTGGAGGGGTAAGTCATCATTGAAAGGGGCCAACCCCAATGATTTAATAATTATTTTCCATGACCTTCTAAGGTCCAAAAACATTATCTTTTTAGATAATTGTCTTAAATAAAAGGACGACAACTTTATGTTTGAATGATGATCCCAAAAGGGGTCAAGACCATGACTTATCGTATCAAAATTGAACCTTACCTTTTATATCATATGATGGTGGCATAAAAGAAAATCATATGCAATGAAACCCAAAACATTGTCAAGTGTATGCTAATGACTAAGCCATAAGGAGAAAATGATAGGTAAGCGAATTGTAGCCCAAAGATATTTTACCTTAACATTTGCAAAAGATACCTCGTACCCTTAAGTAGTCAACTGCAAAGGTGGTCCCCACTAGTGGATGGTTTGAAAAATGACTCAGAATGCAATTATCCATGTGATCACAAGGTGGCAAAAGAGATCATGTTACTATACTAGAAAACAAAGGGAATGTCAACATCAGAGCCTAAGCTTGAAGGTGGTCCCCATCAAGATGGATACTTGGGTGAGTTATTTTTGCAAAATATTGTAAATAATGGATTATCTTTACTCACACGCAGGAATCAACTTTTGCATGCCTTCACAAAAGGATAGAACAAACAAGAAGACAAATTGCAAACACATGGAAGAAAACTTGCTCATCAAGCAAGATTTATTATTAGCAAATTATTCACCCATGCTTTTCTTAAAAATAGAATAGTCAATTGTAGTTTGAATGTATGTAATCAAAGGCTATTAATGCCTCTTTTGTATTAGTTTGCTTTATTTTATTCATTTATTTATAATAAATAAAGGATAAAAAATAGAATGCATGGGTGAGTACAACCTTAGTCTATTTATAGGAAGGGTGGGTGAATCAATTTTGCTATATATATTGTGTGCGTTAGCAAAGCACAAAGGGGGAGGAGGAATTTTTAGATACAGGAGTGCTGAAGTAATTTTCTACCAATTTTTCCCTTTGAATGTGAGGTATTTTTATCTTTCCAATTATTTGTAGTCTTGTGTATGTTTCCATTAATATTTTGAATGTTGAATTCCCGATTAATCACCTTAACTGTTGTAAATTTAGTAATTTCTACATGATATTAATGTGTATGTGTAACTTAGCAATATTTTTCTAATTTTATCCTTCAATACATCAAAGTATTTACCCTTAATTACCTTGAGAAAATTGTTGGCCTGTGCATCGAAATTAATTCCATATCAATTGTGCATGTACTCAATCAAAGACCTCATACAAGTTTGGTGTATCACCTCAGTTTTAATTTCAGTTTATAGTCATTTTTACCCTTAAACCCTAGAAAATTAGTTTAGGATACATCAATAAGGAACCGGCCTTGATACCGGAGACTCACCTCAAAATAGGTACACCCACAGACTGAGGTGTTTCCATTGTATCTAGGAAATAAAGAGATAAAATCTACAAGCTTAGAACACCTGTATCCATCTCTCTACAGGGTGCACTTTCGAGAGATAATAGTTTTTGGCACGCCCAGTGGGAGCAGGACTAGAAAATACTATTGATGTGTTCTGAAGATTCAAGATCCAAACAAAACTCATCTGGTGACTCTGTGAATCTAATTTCAGATCAGTACAACACTTTTTCAACATCATCAAATTTTCAGCTATAGTTTTTAGGTATTTTTCAAGAAAATCAGATCTATTTATTTGTTGTTATCAGTCATTTTTATGAGCAACAGACCTGTTTTTCATAGTTTCAGTATTTTATGAGGTCTTACAGCCATGAACCCTCATTTTCAGCAGTATTATTAGCAAGCCAGCAGCCCTTTTATCCAATTTCCCCTTCAAACTAGTTTCATAACCCCTATCAGAATGAATATCCTTATGACCCAAACCTTGGAAATCAGTATGATTGTCAATATGATGATCATTACATTGTTCAAAGTCAAAGTTATGTAGAGGGTTATGTTGAATGTGAAAGGTGAAGAGATCTTGAAATTGAGCTTAATGAACTTAAGCAATCATTTTTAGTTGTCAAGGACTATATGAGAAATCATTAGCAGTGAAAATTGATAGGCATCAGGTTATGGAACCCTATCAAAAGAGTTTTCCCACTTACCTTCCCTATCAGAATTCAATGCCTATATGTTCCCCTTGTTAGTCAAAGCAGCCCATTCATCAAATTTTAAATTATCAGGATGTTGCAATTCCTACTTTTCCTACCCCACAATCATGCATTGAACCCAAAATAAAGTGTCCAAATTGGCATTCAGATGTTGTCCTAAAAATAGAGTTTGTACCCCAACCTCTCTTTAAAGAATTTCTAGTTAAGGTTGAGATTAGTCCCACTCCTCCTTTACTCATACTTCCAGTCTAGGAAAAAGAGGATCATAATATCATTCAGGAGGGACAACAGCTGAAGAAAACAATAGGTTGGAGTTTTTATAGAACATAGAGCAATGGGCTTCTAAATTTCAGTTTGATCATACTACGAATTAGAGGAGCAACCCATTCAAAAGGTACAGTCTAATTTTTCAGCAGATCTAAAGCAGATTAGGGATGATCAGTAGTCTTTGTGTTCCAAGAATAGCGTGCATGAAAGCACCATACTCCTACAAACTACTAATTCATCCCGATCTAGTAGAACCTGAAGGAAATTTTCAAATCATTTCTAAAGATAAATCAGCTGATCTAAAGGACGAGCACTCAATTTGTAACTTATCAGTTTCCATGGTTGATGACCAAAAGGAAACAAATCAGTTTCAGAATGATCATGATCAAACAATTGAGTGTGAAGACCCTTGTTGTGTTGCATGCATGGAGATAGCTACGTTATTAGGGACTTGCAGTGTTTCACAAGGACTATTAGATGGTACTGCAAGTATTCAAGAGCAGCTATTTTTGATTGAGGAAGGAATGACATGTTCAAAGAACATTGTAAGAAGGGATAAAGTGAAAAAATTGAAAGTGTTGCTGAAATGTCAGTCTTGGTAGTAGTGGATCAAGAGCTGAAAAGGATGAACAACAATTTGAAGACTCTGAAAATATTTTCAAATAGTTTAAAGAAGGAGAACAACCATCTCATCATCTTCATGATGTTATGATTGATGATATACAACAACTTGAAGAGGTTGAATTTTTTTAGATCAGTTTCAGATTGTTGAAAAGAATATACAACTTGATTTATAGAAAGCGGACAGTTCTCACAATATCCTTCAAAACAAAGCTGACTTTAAAGAACCCATGATCAAAAAATAAGGTTCATTTTTAGTACAAGACAAGAAGATTAGCTTTTCAGCTATTTGGAGGCCATGTCCTATTCGGTATCTCATTGGTTCACAACATGCCATGGAAATACCAGAATTCATGCTCGTATCAGAGCCTAAGAATGAGCGTCAGATACTCAACAATCAGTTCCAAAGCCCTTCAGAATAGTTTGCAGATCAATTAGAAAGATTCTTCATGTTTTGGGCTAAGTTTTGGAACAAATTCAAGGTACACATCTCATTTTCAGTTTTGTCATGCTACTTGTTTTGCAAGCTGAATTCATCATCTCAGTTCTGGAGAAAAGGAAGCTATTTTTCACTACCTGTCTTAGGTTTTATTTAGCCTCGATTTATATCTGGTTAGAATAGGGTAGATTAGGATTTCCCTTTCAATAAGTGCAGTTCATGCACATTGCAGTTTTCAATTCAATAAGTGCACTTGTGCACATGATCTGGTTCACCAGATCCTTTCTAGTTTTGGTGTGTTTTTTTGGAAAAGGCAATTTTGGTTGTATGCATTTGACTCCATGCCCAATGGACAAGAGCAAGGCACTGGTCTACAAGCTAAAGCACATAGCTTTCCTGTAGGATCGCGCGAAATGTTGATAATTTTTACACTTGGTGCCAAAATGGCCAAATCAAAACTTTGTTACGATGGATAGAATTGGTGAAGTATACCTAAGCTATGGGAGTTTCTTTCGCAGACAATATTGTTTTGTTGGGTTAATTAATGATTACATGAAATATGCAGCTATGTGTCCTATTACAAAACATAACAGATCACATTGTCTACAATTTCATGTTATCTTAATCAAAATAATGCAAAACCCCGAAGGACAATTGTGTTGTCTTGATCAAGACACCAAATTCTAGAATAGATGAAGTGTTAGGGTTTGTAGAAACAATCATGAATGCATATTTTAGAAATCGATTTCATTCTTGGGAGTTACAAGTATTCTTTAATGTTCTTTCCTTCATGATTAAGACATGTAATTATATTATTGATTTGTATAGTTCATCGTATAATTCATATCAGAAAAAAAAATGCGTAAAGAAATACACAACTCGTTTCACAATTCAATGTTTTATTCATAAGAAATCTCAAATTTTCCCACACAAGCCATGAGATATAACTAAAAAGTAAAGTACAACTATTGAAATAAGAGGTATGTATGCATGAAAAGAAAATAAAGGAGTATGAGTGAACCCATCATTGCCTTGGAAGTTTATCCTTTGGTTGATCCATCCTCATCTTCAGCTTTGTTCCCTCTCCATCTTCACTGCCGAAAGCATTGTACCTGAAAAGAAGAAAAGAGGAAAATCATCAGTTATGAGCTCAAGGTTAATCCATGTTCCTATACTATCCTAATTCGTGCACATGGCTCTCTTAATAACAGGAGATATATATTGCTTGAAGATCAAACAATATATGTGATTTACTCACTCAGAAAGAAGGAGAGAGAAGAATAGAAAAACCATGGACATAAGATAGGCCAAAAATCCTAAATATTTTCTAAGCTGTTTTCTCAAGTGTGCAGTACGGGTTGCGCAGGCAAGAATAAATAAATAATATCTTATAGTCCTCACTATAGATAAAGATTACAGAGTTCAATAACTTCTATCCTATGGTACATGAAGCAGATGAGTCATAAGTACATGCTGGAATGAAGGAAGAATGCAACTCAAAGTTTAGCAACTATTTTAGGGATAAAAGAAGTTACAAGATGAGATCATAAGAGAGATTTGCACGCTTACATCCACTCAAAGATAATAGTACATGTTTCAAATTTTCAAATAGGTAAAGCATAATAATTAAAAATATAAGGGCTAAGGTTAGCTTAAACGAGATAAGGATTACATGAAACAAAATAAAGAGGAAATCGAGAAAATTTTGATAGGGCTTCGCCATCTGAAATGGACATTGCATATTTTTTAGCATGCATACTAGAAATGTAATATTGAAGAAACAAATAATAGAGGTTGAAAAGAAGTGAGATTACAATATTTGCAACAAAGATTCAAAATTTTAATTCATATATCTGATACAAACTTTACAGTCCTTCCAAAGCATTATCATACAAATTTCCTTCAAAGTGATCATGATTGAATGCTACGGATTTTAAAAGTTAAGTATTCAAAGTTACAGCTGCAAATGAAAGAGAATTGTTCAATACAAGTCAAGGTGTTCTATTTAAAAGAGCTAGAAGGACCTTACAACCTGAAATGTTTCAGAGATAAAGGAGATAACACTTACTCCTAACAGGAACGTTTCATGTTTGACACAGAACAAAATAGAGAAAGGGAAAGGCCTTCAATCACAGTCATAAAAGTGAAGGATACTATTAAATAATAGCTCAAGTATATCCCAGAAAGAGGTCAGTGTTCATAGGAAAGAAGAAAATTCTAGTTACAGGATCAACATAAGCATAAGTCATTACAGATGGACAAAGGACAATTTATTATTAGCTCATGATGTCATTAAAAGTGAACAAATTAACAATGGATAAAATAGCATCTTCAGGTCATCAAATGACAATGATCAACCACAAGGATAAAATATTTCTAGGTATCGCAAGTACTATGAAAAGCAAGACATCGGTGAAAATATTCAAACTACTATAGATTTATCTGAAGATTCATTCATAAATAGCTAAAATGATCAAGGTCGAAATAGATTATACATCCGAAGGAACTTCCAACAATAAGCAACAATTTTAGGAAGGCGTGTCATAAAGCTTATGATTTACGAGTTAGCCTTTTCAATCAAGTATGATTGTTTAATTGATCATTACCGATTGACTAGAGATAGAGAAAATACAGAATATCAAATTCCAAAAGATAGTGATCATGACAAAACATAGTACAACACCAAAGAGACTAATTACGGGCTAAATAAAATAGTATTAGTATTTGTGCTTGAGCACAAAAATTAATACTCTTCATTCACATCTTGGGGGATCATTGGATAAAAAAAGTAGTTGCATAATAGAAATCTGAGTAAAAACTTTTAATTACGAGTATTATTTAGATACAATTCAATAACATGGACATGTATGAAATACAACAATGGCGTATAAGGGCTTTAGATGCCGAGAGACAAAGTACATGTATCTTCAGGATCGACTAAGTGGATACAAAAGTAAAGGATTAAAATTACCCATAGCTTATGGAGTGATACTAAATGAAACCATGTCCAGACAAACTTTATCATCAAATGGATTTTATAAATATTACAAAATTTTTAACAAGATCATCTCGCATGCTTGGTTAGTGTTCAAATTTTCAAAATAGTTGCTCAATCAAATCTATTCACGGTGACACATACGTTAATTACTCTACAATATTTCATTGAAGGATGGGGCAGAAGGTACTAAAATAAAATATTCATGCAAACCGAAAGCTGCAAAAATACAAAATACAGAGCTTCAAGTTTCATCAATGGTCGGAGATAAAAAAATTTACAAAATCCTATTGAAGCAAATAGAGCTAGAATATGTAAATATCTACAACAGATATGGATTTAACTCACAAGGAGCTCAAAATTTCAAAGAAAACATGGACTCCACATTTTCAATGATTATGGCCATGCCATAGAAACCCATACGAGGAAATTTGTAGGTCTAAAGGAAAACAAACGTTGAAACTTTATCTTATTCACAGCTTAAGAAAAATGACTCCAAGAGGCCACCTTCAATGTAGACAAATAAGATTCAAATAAGATATAAAAGTCTACTCAGCCATAGAGTCTTCTCAGAAGAGAAATATAACACGTACAAAAGAGAAAGCTCAGAGTAAACTTTCATGGCTACCGACAGAGACCCAAATTTTTGTTAAATGATAACGGTGAGCTAAAATATGTAAAATAAAAACTATCATCGTGGTTTTTCATAAATTAAACACAAATTAAATGGGAGTCAACCCAACGTAAAGTAAAAAGTAAGAATACTTATACTAGTCTCAATAAATCAGAGGATAGTACATAGACATCTTTCCTACCACAGTTAAAGGGTACCTAGGATGATAAAAGTGAGCTATAACTCATTTTTTTGGTAATCATAAAAAAACAAGAACTTCAATTCAAATAATAGTTACTAGAAAGTAATATCCATTCTTCATCAAAGGAAAATATGAATACCCAAATCTGGGTCACAAGAAATCAAATCATAGCTCACCTTATGAGACCAGATCTAGCAAGACAAAACCGAATCATGAATACCATGTATAATACAAGAAGATTCGAAGTATTAATAGATATTTGGAGAGTAACCCAGATGGAAATCATAAAGACTCGATCTATCATCGTTTCAAGAAAAGCGAGAAAAAGAAATACCCTCTAGCATTCAGATTACAAACTCAGAAAGAAAACCTTGAATCAAAATCACATGCACATCCAAGACAAAGAGAGTTTCAAATTTTTCTTTCAAAATTCAACATTCCCATTGAAAATTAGTTTTTAGTTACAGATCCGAGAGTGAAAATTACAGTTTCTGGTTTTAATTGCAAAACCCATTAATGGATAGCAAAATTAGAGTAAGAAACAAGGACTTACTGATTAAATCAAATTTTAGTAAAAACCTTGAATGGTGATCATATCAAGACCAAAAATAAGGACCCTGAACGGGTTTTAGCTTAGAGACCAAGGTCGTTCCAAGAGGTCACAAAATATGCAAAGAAGGTACTAAATATCAAAATATAAAATTTGAAATGGTAACAACAAAGCAACAACAATACTTAGGGGGTCAAAGAATTACCATTCCCTCATCAAATAGTAATTCACATAACATGGTATCAAGTTCAAAGATCATGACAATGGTGGTGAGCACCCACATCCACCTTGCTTAGAAAGCTTGAAGAGAGCAAAAGACAAAAGATATATGGATACGAGCTTCGCAAAGACAATTATCCGATCTTGAACCAACATAAAAGGTGACCACCTCGAAAATCTTCTAAAAAATCTCTAACAGAGAGATTACAACAAAAAATAATTCAAACATAGAACTCCTCCACAGAGGCCGAATAGCAAATTCAAAATGACAAGAAAATACTAGTGTTCGAACCCTTACGGCTGTAAGAAATCATGGAACCCCACAGAGCTCGAATAAGTCAAAAATGGTGGCCATAAGACCCTGAAGAGAGCTCAATATAAGTTAATGAATGATAAAAAATAATATTGTAGAAGATCGAGAGATTGAAAAAAAAATGGTGGCCTAAAGTCAATTTACTGTGGCTTCACCGCTTCTATGCGAGAAAAGAATAACCAAATGATAGAGCTCGGGTATTTTTCAATTCACCCGACTAACTTTGGTACAACCTAACTCAATCAAGAGTTAGAAACCAATGTTCAGAGATCAAGTCATGCAAGGATCAAAGGCTGAGAAACGTTCACCAACTTTCGAAGAAAACCACCATGGTTATGGTACCACTGCCTCATTCAATGCAGATCAGAAACCCTAATCAAAGATCAAGATCGATGAACAAAGATAAAGCATGTCATAAGATCAATGACCAGCATCAGTTTTTAGTTATCAATGCATACTTAGGGTTACAAAAACTCAACCTGAGTTAGATGCCACCGAAAAAAGCATGTGGAGGGGTAAGTCATCATTGAAAGGGGCCAACCCCAATGATTCAATAATTATTTTCCATGACCTTCTAAGGTCCAAAAACATTATCTTTTTAGATAATTGTCTCAAAGAAAAGGCCAACAACATTATGTTTCACAATGATGATCCCAAAAGGGGTCGAGACCATGACATGTCGTATCAAAAGTGAACCTTACCTTTTATATCATACGATGGTGGCATAAAAGTAAATCATATGCAATGAAACCCAAAACATTGTCAAGTGTATGCTAATGACTAATACATAAGGAGGAAATGATAGGTAAGCGAATTGTATCCCAAAGATATTTTACCTTAACATTTACAAAATATACCTCGTACCCTTAAGTAGTCAACTGCAAAGGTGGTCCCCACTAGTGGATGGTTTGGAAAATGACTCAGAATGCAATTATCCATGTGATCACAAGGTGGAAAAAGAGATCATGTTACTATACTAGAAGACAAAGGGAATGCCAACATCAAAGCCTGAGCTTAAAGGTGGTCCCCATCAAGATGGATACTTGGGTGAGTTAGTTTTGAAAAATATTGTAAATAATGAATTATTTTTACTCACACACAGAGATCAACTTTTTCATCCCTTCACAAAAGGACATATGCAGATAAGAAGACAAATTGCATACACATGGAAGAAAACTTTCTAATCAAGAAAGATTTATTATTAGCAAATTATTTAACCATGCTTTTCTTAAAAATAGAACAATCAACGTCAGTTTGACTATATGTAATCAAAGGCTATTAATGCCTTTTTGTATTAGTTTGCTTTATTTTATTCCTTTAATTGTTATAAATAAAGAATAAAAATAGAATGCATGCATGCGCGAGTACAACCTTAGTCTATTTTTACGAAGGGAGGGTGAATCAATTTTTCTATATATTGTGTGCATTAGCAAAGCACAAAGGGGAGGAGGAATTTTTAGATAAAATAGTGTTGAAGAAATTTTCTACCTATTTTTCCCTTTGAATGTGAAGTATTTTCTCCTTTTCAATTATTTGCAGTCTTGTGTATGTTTCCATTAATCTTGTGAATGTTGAATACCCCGATTAATCACCTTACCCTATTGCAAATTCGGTAATTTTTGCATTATATTAATATGTATGTGTAACTTAGCAAAAAGTATTGTTGTGATTTTTTCCCTCAATACATCAAAGTGTTTACCCTTAATTTATCTTGTAAAACTGTTGGCCTATGCATCGAAATTCATTCCATAACAATTGTGTATGTACTCAGTCAAATACCTCATACAATTTTTGTGTATCACGTCAGTTTTAATTTCATTTACAGTCATCTTTTACCCTTAAACCCCAGAAAATCAGTTTAGGATACATCAATAAGGAACCGGCCTTGATACCAAAGACTCGCCTCAAAATAGGTATACCCAAAGACCTGAGGTGTTTCCATTGTATCTACGAAAGAGAGAGATAAAATTTGCAAGCTTAGAACACCTACAACCATCTCTCTACAGGTGCACTTTTGAGAGATAACAGTACTATAGTAAAAATGATATGACTTCCGTATTTTATAGTTTTTTCGACATACTACAAAAGTGTAACAAGGGCCTTTCACTCTTTGGGCTTCCTGATATGTCACAGTCAAATCTCAAAGCAAAATATGGCAAGAACATTTCTCCCATGTTTTAATCACCAAGAATGAATTCTTTGCTAAGTATGATGAGTGCACAGAGCTTAAGAACAAATGTATAGTGACCTCATGTCTAGAAACATTGGCACAAATAGATCAATGCCAGAAATGGAAAAATGATTATATTCAAAGTTATTGTGTAACTTACTATGCACGTAGAGTGCAATCACAACAAAATCCTAATAGGTATTTGAGAATTTTGCATGACAAAATGGACAAGATGAAAACTACAATACCAAGGATGGGAAAAAATCAAAATCAATAAGAAATGCTATTAATCTCCCCATCACCTTGACTGGTATGTTGACACATGGGCAAAAAACAGGGGTTTTGGGAACTTTGGTCTCCCTTTTGTTGAGCGAGGAGAAAACTTCACAATAACATCATTGGCACTATGTATCTAAAAGCTAGAAGAACCACTTATAGATCAATATGGTGATTTTTTATATAGTTGAGGGACACCAAAACACCCATTTCATGATGCACTATTGAAAAATGATGAATATGACAACTGCAAAGAATACAAGTAGAAAAATGTGGGTTCTCATAAGAATAATATTTTATGTAGTTTTTTAAGTTTATTTACAAAACAACCACCAACTCTTTATTTGAAACTAAATAATGTTGCAACTGAAAACAAAAATCACACATTGTTTGTGTGTGCATCCATGTTGATGGCTAGAACATTTTTTAACACGGTTTATGTGAGTTTCCTTTCAAAGCAGGTCACATGCATGAAGACATAGATGGGACATTCAGCTGATTATCAACAACATTATGTAAATTGGATACATTATCCTTGCCAAAAATAATGAACACTTACAGAACATGCCAAAAGGAGTCTAGCACATTCACTCTATACCTTATCAAGGAAGTCTATGAATTTAAGGCCTTTTTTGAACCACACTTACTAGATGGTAACCACAAGATTGTGGGTATCAACAAACCAAAGATGTTTAAATTTAATGTCAAATACAGCAATCCCATCATGGAGTTAAAAGCATAAATCTTGGAGTCCATCTAGTCACATTCAATTGAGATCTGGATAACAAAGTGGATGGGAAACCTTTATTTCTTGAATGGGATCCTCCATTGGCACCCTTCTAAGAACCCAGAGAGATGGAAGACATGTAGAGAGGAATTCAAGCATACATCACACACTCGAAAAAGAGTTCAACATATGGTTGAGAAACATATTATGTTCCAAATATTGCATGTTGGAAACATGTTCTATGTGCCTTAGAGAATCCCTTTATCAATTGTAACATGACGAGAAGAGATTTTTTTTTCCAAAAAAATTCAGGATAGTGCAATGTATGATCAGATAGTGGGTTCACCATGTCTTGACATGGATAGCTATAATTGTTAAAATTTCCTTTCAAATAAGGATATATGTGTTGGACCTATTTACGATAGACCTCGAGAGGAATTCAACTCAGTAGTGGATGTGACTGTTGGGCCGATGATACTAGTAATACCAGAGGATGATAATGTACCTATATGGATGGGTAAGGTAGAAGTAAATCTAATACAGAATGTTCACAAAAACACTCACAAGATAAGGTTACACTAGTCGAAACCCATAGGAATGGTGAATACGAAAAATAAAGGTATGAGGAATGTTTCTTGAAAAAGCAATGGTGGTGAAAATCAAGGGACACATCAAATATTGATATAGACAAAGATCGTCTCAAAGATGGAGTCCAAGCGAAACATGTAAAGGACATCAAATTAAAATACCGAAATGGGGTCATGAAGCTATCCAGCAATACCTTGCAAAAATTCAAGAACAATAATTAATACCCTTGTGAGGGATCAATGCTTATGTAAATTTCTTGAAGGATTGACTACCTATGGAAATACATTTTCAAATCCATTTCCTCAAAATAACTTTTTTAATGTAATTCTTAACTCTTTTTTTTTAAATACGATTTACATAATGGAAAGGTATATTTGACTTTATCACACGGAACTTGCATATTTATAATATTATGGTCTTTTTTTATAGATTTATATAAAAATTATATCAATATATAATATACATAAAATATTAAATAAATATAAATTTGAAGAATTTCAATAACTATTGTTTTGTATTTTTTAAAGGGTAATATTGTATAATTACCATCATCTAAAAATTTCTTAACATGCATAAATGACCATCAAATTTAACCCCATGGCTGCTGATGTAACTTAATGTCGCTAGTTTTATGAATGAGAAGTTGGTAGGCTTATGAAACTTGCTACATGTTGGATGGTGTAACTTTCCAGCCGCTAGGATTATTTCACCTAGATGAATCTACTCTTGCGTAAATTAGCACCCACTAGGCTTATATAAGTTAACAACATATACGGTTATGTAAGATAGCGACCGCTAGGCTTATCATGGTATCATGTAACTTAGAGGCCGCAAGGCTTATGTAACTTAATGGCAGCAAGGAAAATGTAACAAAGTGGCCACAAGGCAAGTGTAACTTAGTAGCCACAAAGCAGATGTAACTTTCACCCCGTCATGTTGATTTCACCTAACATGCGCTTTAATCATGTAAGTTAGTAACCGCTAGGGTTATTGAAGATAGTGGTCACGAGGCTTATGTAAGATAGCAATTGCTTGGCTTATCCTGGGGGATTCAAATAATAACAAACTATAACTACTAAAATTGGGATTTATAAATTGGATTACAATAGTGGTTATAATAAATTGGATAGGATTTAGTCCATGTAAACCTATTCCTGAAATCTATTACCTATTCCCACTATTCCAATTATTAATGATCACAATTTGTCTTGAAAATGATTGTACATTATTTTACAAGGTATTGTACATCGTTATGTGATGGATCACACTTTAATGTGTGATCCATCACTCTTTGGCGTGCAAGGGATCTCACTTCGAAGTTTGAGAGATCACACTTTGACGTGAGAGGGATCACACTTCATTTTACGATGGATTTCACTTCAAAGTATGTAATGAATCGTACTTGGTATGATGTATGAGGCCATGAATCTCTCACACTATGATGAGCTATCACTATCACGTCTAAGTAAAGGTTTTTGAACTGGAAATTGCACTCACTCACACATTGAAGTGTGACCACCAACTTTGGCCTCCCATTGGAGTTAATATTTGAATTTTAGTGTGTAATAAAAAAATAAGTCACTGCAATTGCTAGACTATACAACTTTTGAAATCCATAGGGGAAATAAGCTAATGATTGTGCATAAGCCAATGACTGCAAGAGGTAATGTGTAAGGGTAGGACCACTAGTTGTAAAAATTGAAGTAATAATTTCTAACATTTATACTAAAAATTTAGAAAAAATATAGACAATAACATGGGTAAAATCAAGTCACATGTATAAATCATTCAATAAAAAGATGTAACTTTGACCTCGTTAGGCTGATTTCACCTAGCATGTGCTTTCGTCATGTAATTTATCAACCACTAGGCTTATTAAAGATAGGATACATGACACTTATGTGAGATAACGCTCGTTTGTCTTATGTAAGATAATGGGTTCTTGGCTTATCAAGATAGTCAATGTGACGCTTATGTAAGATAGTGGTAGTTTGGCTTATGTAAGATAGTGGATGCTTGGATTATCAAGATAGCAGACGTGTCACTTATTTAAGATAGCAGCCACTTGGCTTATGGGGGATTAAAATAATAACAAAATAGAAATCCTAAAATAGTGAAACTAAAATCCAAAAATCAGGATTTATAAATTAGATTACAATAGTGGTGAACTTGGAATCCAATAATCATGCTATTGGAATCCAATATTAGCCAAATTGGAATCCAATAATAGCGATATTAGAATCCAATAATAGTGAAATTAGAACTAGAATAATTCCAATAATGACAATATTGGAATCCAATATTGCTACTAATGGATTCCAATAATAGTAATAATGGAATCCAATATAGACAAAAATGGAATCAGTATATGCAAAAATGGAGATGGATTTCTTCCAATACTTGAAATACATGAGTCTCAATTTACTGGAATATGTCCCAATTTAGTGAAATAAGTGTTTTAAGGTATTTCTAACATTATATATATGGATATGTTATTGAGATTTTGACTTACATTACATATATAAAGATGAATAAGAAAACTTAAAATAGTGCAAAAGTTTTACTAATTGAACTACGATTTCTATATCAAAAGTTGTCTTTAAACATATGATGGCAACAAACCATAAAGTGAACCCTAAAAAAATAACTTGAATTAATGGTGGTGGTTTGTGCATTGGTGTGAAAGACATATAACACCATGCTTACAAAGCTCCAAGGAAATATAGCCCTATATGGAACTTACGCAATGGAGGAAAGTTCAAGGTTGTAGGGGATGGCCACATCAAGGAATGTGATGACATATTTGATGGCATGTAACCCTTCCTTTTCTCCAAAGTGTTGGTCCGATGCTTGGGCATAATTGCATCGAGAGAACAATTGGTTATTGGGGTAATCCTCCACTAAACATTTCAGGGGTGGGAAAAATAGATATGGATGTGGAGGAAGAGACATAGGGGTTAGCTATGGTGGTGGTAATAACCAAGGCATTCGCCTTTCTCCAGCTCTTTCCTTTGTTCGTTATACAGTTTGGTGATGGAGATTAAGGGCAATTGCATGAATTCATTATTATGATGATAGGGGAGAACTCTTACCCTAAAATCAACTTCTTTGCTACGCATTCTTTTAGGGAGGTGGTCTAGGATAGGAAAAATCCCATCAAAACTATAACGTCTATGGCCTATAACCCTAGCATGGTTTTCAAGTAATATGTGATTGAATCTGAATCCTTCAACTAAGAACATGATCTGATTTGTAGATTTATTGGATTCTGGCCCAATTTTTGATTCAGTTCATATCAAAACATTGGGTTCCACTTTAGGGTAGGTTAGACATCCACCCTTATGCAAGGCATGTTTTTGTTGTTTTTCTAAGATATGTGAAAATGATGTCATAGTTAAAATCCTTTGTGTTTCCCAATCTCATTAAATTTAGTCTTAAAACCCTAATTTCATTCATTCAATCCTCTTACTAAAAAAATTTACATTCATACTAGTTTAGATTAGAATGTCACACTTACCGTTGTAATTTTTGAACTAAAATTTTCTTTCTTCCATTGGTAACACTTTTGGAAGATTCTTGAATGTTGATTCCCACCCCACAAACTTTACTCATACAACCTATGTCAGAATGCTTTTTGATCTAGATACTTTAAAGAACCTTTCGGATAACGTAGAGCTTAAATTCCAAGAAAAATCATGGACTCAACTCAATGATTATGAAGGAATTCCATTCAAATGTAAAAGATGGTTCACTTCGGGAAATATTGTTATATATTGTTGTATGGAAAAGAGAAAGAATGAGAGAACCACATGGTGGAAAGATGTCTTCCTAGAACATTTTGTACTATATATTAATTAGAAGTGGGATTTATATTAATATACTAATTTGGAGGACCTTGTGGATTAATTTTCGAAAATAACGGTGAGGGAGATTCAAGTGCCTTTTACGATACATGATTCTATTGAAGTGGCTAAGGAGAATTTTCCTCTTCTTAATGTGATTTCCAGCCAATTAATTCTAATGCTTCATCTCCTTGATGATGGGTCCAACAGTAAAGGATTTGAAATGTCGGAAAAATAAATATTCATGTAGTATTATCCAAAAATATATTTTTACAACATGGACTATGAAAATAATAACCATAAATATTTATCTCAGTTGAAGTTTAATTTCTAGGATGATCTGAACCTAATGTTGATGACCTCGTGAATAAGTGGAAAGTGGTTCATAATAGAAAAAGGAGATTATAAAACACCACTACTTCTCTACAAATGACTCTCGGCTTCTTCTTCCCAATCATCTTCTTTTGGTTTTGGCATTGTGAGGTATTTGTTTGTTTCTTTCTTGTTTTTTCGGTGATTTATTATTTTATCTGGTTTTTCTAGCTCTCTTTACATAGGTAGAGTCCGATTAAAAATATCACCTTTACCCTTATCCAAAAAAATATTGTCTTTAAACTTATAAACATGTTTGAAAATAAAATTTTAAGTTAAGTTGAAATGGACATCGATATAAATATATAAAAGAAATGTTTATTAATTGATTGTGAAATAGATGTCAATTTATTTTAAAACATAAAATTTTCGATACTCACACAATTAAGTTCTATTGACATTTTAAAATATTTTGGACATAATTTTTTATTATTAAATAAAAGTGAAGTAGATGTCAAATTTTATATAAAACATAAATGTGTACACTATCACATTATTGAATACCAACCTCGCTACTATTGTAAAACACATATCAATATTATTACAATACAATAAATTGTCAATGTTCAATATTAATCTCTTTGGGTTAGAATTAATTATTATGTTAAGAGGTGAACTTACAATGGCAGACATAAGATGTAATGGAGTGTATTGTTCAATTTTATTCTCAATAATAAATTTGACTTCATCTCACCATCATGTAATTCATTCATAAATTTGACTTCTCTTGGATTGTCTTTTAAATAACTTTGTTTTTTTTTTCGGAAAAGTCAATCAAAAAATAGTAATATCTTGGCCATGTAGTAATGTTTGGGCATTTTTTCTAAGATATATTTGTGAGACCAACACAATGGCATAGGTAAATGATTCCATTTCCACAAATAAATGAGAAATTGATACCTATTGGTGCATTTCATAAACATACATTTTTTTAATTATTGGTAAATGGTTTTTTGAGAAGGACCTTACCCCAATATAAGCAAGAAGGTTCAAAACCAAGATATACAAAGAGATACCAATGGTTTTTTGACAAGTGGGTACCACACCCCAGAGAAAAAGGCCTAAAAGATAAATAAAGCATTAAAGAGAAAAAATAGGGATCATCTTGCAAAAATAAGCAAACAAACAATGACCCTTCAACACCACATCACACCAAAACCACATGAAACCAGAAAAAAAAAAAAACATAGGGGAGAAACATAGATTTATTCTCTATCCAAACCATTAGTAGATTTAAATTTTCCATGCCCTTTCTTTCTCCTATCCACCACCATCCACTCGTCATTTTCTTCTTCTACGAAGGTCGGAAGAACACTTATTATAATATACATTTATTATAATATACTTATTACATTTATTTTTAATTTCTTTTTTTTGGTATACTTATGTTATCCTTGCATACTAAGATAGGTTCCTCATATTTGATATCTCTGACGTATTTTAGATCAATTTATTTAAGATATCTCTATTATTTTTATTATTGTCTATATTCATATAACTACAAGAAAATGAGTACTTTATCTACAAATTTTTCACAATTTGTTTGTGGATATCTTATTTAAAATTGTGAATCCAAATTTGTGGACTCCACCTACAATTTTTTGTGAAAATATTAAATGTGACAAAAATTGTGAGAAAATCTACATTTAAAACAAAAGTGAAAAAATCACAAAATTTTAATTGTGGTATTTTTCACAATAATGATATTGTTACATGTCTACAATTAGAAAAATGTGATGATTTCATTGGCTATAAAATGTGGTGCACCCACAATTTTAAAATTGTGACATGTACCCTAATAATAAAAGGGTTGTTATTCCACAATTTTAAAATTATGACTATTTCAACATTTTTTTATTTTTATCTAAACTTTTGACAAAATTATTTTAAATTTAATAGTAATTTTTTACATATTTATATTTTCATATCCTTATTTTTATATTGTATGTCAATATTAATATGGCTTACAAATATTATAATAAGTGTAGTGCTCACTCCTCTTTGACATTGATCTTACTATGATTTTGCTTACCTTGAAGAGGGGGCTCAACTTTGTTATCATACTTGTTCAGTAGTCACCGATGATAGATGGGCATTATTATATCTTGTTAATATTTTGTTAAGATATTATAGATAATTTGATTATGGATATGTGGTGATCATATTGTGAATTATATGCATGGATTGATATTTCAAGTATTGATGACAACCTAGAGTATATAGTACCATATAAGTATATGGATGAATTAGATTTTTATATATAGATTTTGTTAAACAATCAAGCTAGTCTCATGATCCCATTGTTGATTGATGAAATGATAGAATTGAAACATTTTGAAATTGTCAACAATTGGTGACACTGCTTGATTTTAGTGATGATTTAGTAGTGTTATTTGATTATGTAAATTGATATCTATATGTTCATTTTATTGTTTTGATGTCATTGATATGGTCACGAGGCTAGAGAGGTATGTTTTTATTTTTAGAGGAAATCGGTAACACAACAAACAAAATGGAATGGGAGACCAACAATGAAAGAATTTTGGGTATTGCAACTAGTCACCTTTGTAGCTTGTTTCTTTGTATGATGTTTATTGTTGATAATTTTTAGGAGGTTCCATTTCGGGATGGTTATCTCAAATGTGACCAAGGAAAATGTGGTGTTCCCCTGTTCATTTTAATTATTTTTGTGAGTATTTTATTTATTATTGTATTTTGCTCCACTTTATTATTGTTGGTTGGTATACTCCATTTAAGTTGATTAATCTTGATTAATTATTGTAATGTGGGAGGTATCCAAAGAGCTTATTTAATGTTGGTATATTTTCTTGAATTTTACATTGGATTTGAAAGGATTTTATTAGTTTTAAGTGTTGTGTACTCAACCTTGCATGTAAAACAAGGATTTGGGCTTAGGGGCCATTTTTAAGGCATGTGGGACAAGTTAACCTTGTCCCACACCTCTTAATTTCAACTACCAAATATCCCTATGGGTTAAGGGGTCAAAAATATACCCCATTATGTGATTTGTAAGGCAAAAAGGTAATGTAGCCAAATTCTAAACAAACTTGATATACTGTAAATAATATGAACTCCAAAAGAAAATAGATCTCCTTCTTCATTATCAAATAATCAATTACAATGTTTCCTAAATAGGAAAACAATTCCCAACTTTATTTTCCAAGAAAACCGTAACTAACTTTGAATAAATCTACTCTAGGTGGTGAAATTTACTATTTTTAGTAGTTTACTAGAAACTGTTATTCTTAGTAAGTTCGCATACTTATTAAATCGGGCATAGAAATTGTCATGCATCTTCTAAATTCCTAAATTAGAGGAATTACAAAATTTCTAACTCATAATGAAACTAATAGACTAACATTAACTAATGCCCAAAAATAGGAAAAATCGAACTACATCTTAAATCCTAATTTTCGGCATCAAGATGGCAGATTTAGGGCCCCAAAATGTGTGGAAAATTTTCCCAGCCAATAGGGTGAGTTTCCAGCACGTTCATCTCATCAAAACATGTGGTTTAAAAATAAAAGACTCAAACGGACACCCGAAGCTCAAGTTATGACCTTGTCAAGTTCCTACTAATTTTGGCACATCATTCTTCCTAGCTTGGAAATAACGCAACTCCCGCAAGTTGTCTTCTTCAAAATGCTTCCATTTATATAGATCCAACTTCTTAATATCCCACTCTATGACCTAAGTATTGTCCTCTTTGTCCTGTCCTTTCCAATGTACCAAATATTTGTTGTATTTCCCATGTCGTTTGTCCTTTGTTTTCTTATCTAGAATATGATCCATTTCTTCTTTCTTCTTCACCGGAACCTACTACCTCCAATCTACTACTTCATCAATAGAATCCCCTTCTACACTATCCCCATGAAAATAATACTAATTTGAAACATTAAACATTGGAGAAATATCAAAATTCCCTAGCAATTCTACCTCATAAGCATTATCATTTATTTTTTTCACAATTTTACAGGGACCAATCTTCTTGTACTTCAGCTTGTTATAGGTTCCTTTTGGAAACCTTTCCTTCCGCAGATATACCATAACCAACTCACCAAATATAAATAGCTTTCTCCTTTTGTGCACATTTTCTATTTCCTTCTACTTATCATTACTATTCTACAACTTCTTCCGCACTTCTTCCTGCAATTGTTGGATATGTTCAGCAAATGCTTCTGCATCATCACTAACTCTGCCATCAGCTGGTAGTTGTACCAAATCTAAAAACCCATTTGGATTACTCCCATACACAATTAAAAATTGATACTTTCCTATGGATCTATTTATGGAACTGTTATATGCAAATTCAGCTTGTGGTAATGCTAAGTCCCATTGTTTCAACTTTTCCCCAACAATGCACCTTAACCAGTTTCCCAAACTTAGATTGACCACCTTTGTTTTCCCATCCGTCGAGGATGATAGGCACTACTTGAACTATAGTTGAGTTCCCAATTTATTCCATAAAGTCTGCTAGAAGTGAATTAAGAACCTTGTGTCCCTATCTGAAGTAATGGTTTTGGAACACCATGCAAATGAACAACTTCTCTAAAAAACAAATCACTCCTGTCGCAACACTTGTTTTTTTTAGGTAATAAAATGAACCATCTTAGAAAACCTATCAACAACCACAAAAATTGAATCATTGCCTCATTGTGTTTTTGGTAATCCCAAAACAAAATCCATACTCGGATCTATCCACAACCCTTTAGGAACAGAAACAAAGCATATCTGACCCCGTATTTTGTGCATGGCATTTCGAGACTTGGAAATTTTGAAACCTCTCCACATATCTTACCACATGTCTTTTTATCTTTGGTCAATAGTATTTCTCTGCTACCAAGGCTATCATATTATCTTTATTAAAATGCCCATCCAATCCTCTGGTATTCAACTCTTTCACTATATTCTCTCTCATAGACCTAACTAGAATACATAGTTGGCATCCCTTGAATAGGTAGCCATCCTATAAAATTTAATCATCCTGGAAATCTCATGTATTATATAACAATGGATGAATTAACCTTTCAACAATATCCTTGAAATCAGAATCAAAAGAGTACAAACCCTTTATTACTTCAAAACCCACCACCTCATTTTCCATAGTGGTAAACAAAGTCACACGCCTACTCAATGCATCTACAACTTGATTTTGTTTTCTTGATTTATGTTTTAGAGAAAAATTATAGCGTTACAAAAATGATACCCACTTTACATGACTACTATTTAACTTTTTTGAGTATTCACATACTTAGGCCTATGTGGTCTCAGAATAACACAAAATCTTAAGGCACTAAGTAATGCCTCCAATGCCTTAATACTTGTACAATTACATATAATTCCACATCATAAGTAGAGTATTTCTTTCTTACCTCATTCATTTCTCACTAAAGAAAGTTATTGGCTTTCCACCTTAACTTAGACAACAACCAATACCCACATGTGAGGCATCACAATTAACCTCAAACACTTTATCAAAATCTAGTAGTGCCAAAATGGGTTCCTTTGTCACCTTCTTCTTCAAGAACTGAAAACTATCCTCAGCTTCCTTTTTACACAAAAACTCCCTTCCTTTTGTGTAATCTGTTATAGGTGCTACAATACTGCTGAAATTTTTAATAAACTTTCTATAAAATGTTGCTAGACCATGAAAGCTTCTTACCTCTATTATACTCTGTGGAGTAGGCCATTCAATAATTTCCTTTATCTTTTCTGGGACCATTTGTACCCCATCTTCTGAAATAATAAATCCCAAATACCAAACTCTCTTGCATAAATGTGCACTTCTTCATATTTGCATAGAGTTTCTCTTTCCTTAACACTTCAAATATCACCCTTAGATGCCTCAAATGTTCTTCTTTAGTTTTACTAAAGATCAAGATATCATCAAAATAAACCACAATAAACTTACCATTATAATCTCGCAACACACGGTGTTTATCTATCTCATAAAAGTACTAAGTGCATTAGATAACCCAAATGGCATCACAAACCACTCATATAATCCATTTATTGTCTTAAATGTTGTTTTCCACTCATCTCCTTCTCTCGATATGAATCTGATGGTAACCACTTTGAAGATAAATCTTCGTGAAATACCAAGATCTAGCAAGCACATCCATCATATCATCAAGGTGAGGTATTGGGAACCTATACTTGATTGTAATTTTATTGATTGCTTTGTTATCCATGCACATTCTCCATGTTCCATATTTCTTTGGTGTTGATAAAGTTGGGGTTGCACACGGACTCATGCTCTCCCTTATGACCCCCTTTCTCACGAGCTCGCCACTTGCCTATTCAACACTTTGCATGTAATTTTGGGCTCATCCTATAAGATTCTTGATTTGGGAGTGAAGACCTTGGAATCAAATAAATATGGTGTTGAATATCTCTTTTGGGTGGTAATCCGTCTCAGTAGCTCATCGGGAATAACATCAGAAAAATCTTCTATTAATTTTATTCTTTCTCTGGTATTTCTTCACTTACAGTTCATCCTTATTTTGCGACTAATGCATAACGAAACCCGGTTTCCTTTACCTCCTTCACAAATTCCTTTGCATAAAGCATATTTTCATTCTTCCCCTCTTCCTTAAGAGGTAGAAAAACTATTTTTGTGTCATCCTTCTAGAAAGTATAAGTATTCTTTCCCCCATCATGAATAACTTTTCTATCAAATTTCCATGGTCTTCCTAAAGAACATATGACATGCATCCATTGGAATAACATCACACTAAATCTCATCCTTGTAATTGTTCCCAATTGAAAAACTTATCAAACATCTCTTATCAACAATAAGTTCATTACCCTTCTTAAACCATGTAATACGGTAAGGGTTAGGATTATGCTCACAATGAAGACCCAGTTTCTTGACCATCTCATATGAAACCATGTTCTCACAACTACCACCATAAATAATAACATTACATACCTTTCCTTCTAAAGTGCATCTTTTCTAAAAATATTTGTACGCATCCATGCATCCCGGTTGATTCCTTTCTTGGAGAAATCATAGTCCTCTTTATCATCAGATTTTCTCCAACATCTGGTGGAATTTCTAGGTCATGTTCATCTTCTACTTGTTCAGCTTCAACTAGATTTACTCTTGGAGCATCTCCTTGTGTCTTGTCACGTGTATAAGAATGTGGGCATTCAAAATCCCGATGCCCCTCTTCACCACATCTATAACAAACAAATGGTCTTCGTGGGGCCTCCCATCCTTTATCACCAAAGCATATCCTCTTCCCTTATAAAATCCTCTACCCCTTTATTGATTATGGAAATCTTACCTCGTATCTTCTTGATTTTCCAATCCACGAGATAACTCTCCCCTACGTTGGCTAAAACCAGCTCATCCGAAAGGAAGATGAGGCCCCTATTCATTCCGGGTGATCTCCTAAAAATTTGATGATTTTTGTTTTTCCTCACCTTTAAGGCTAATTAATAGGCATCCTCCCCTGCTCTTAATCCTACGTATACTTATCTCATCTTGAAAAGAAAATTTTAATCCATTTACATACCTTACATCCATTTGTTCTCAGTTTCTTCATGCTCTACATAAATGGACAACTTGTAGAACTCATCCATGTATTCTTACATTGTTTGTAAGTTCTATCCGAGATTCGAAATCTCTGTAAAGGGTTTGCGCATAATCCACGGGGAGAAATTTATCTTTCATCTTCTTCTCCATCTTACTTCACGTCCTAATTCTTTCTTTCCCCTTTCTTGACCTCTCTTGATGTAGGTGATCCCACTATAACATAGCATGACCTTTCAATTTCGTGCATGTAAATATTACCTTCTTCTCTTCTAACATAACCTTCCAATCAAAAAAATTTCCCATGCTAGTCAACCAGTCTATCAGCTCCTATAGTTTTAGACTACCACCATACTCTGAAACAACAACTCTTATCCCGTCATTCTTTCCTTATAATGCTCGAAGCATCCTTTCTTCAAAAGCTAATGGTGGTGCTTATGTTTCCTCCTCTTCACAAACTTCTTCTTCATCTATGTCATCTCCACCTTAATTTCTTCTCTCGGTTATCATTGCAGCAAGTGACAACTTACCTCTACATATCTTGCATATTTCTATTCATCTAGGAAATACCACCTCCTCTTCCTCTTCCTCTTCCCGACATTTTTTAAAGACTCGAACCAGCTCTGATACCAGATAATGTAGCCAAATTCTAAACAAACTTGATATACTGCAAATAATATGAACTTCAAAAGAAAATAGATCTCCTTCTTTGTTATCGAATAATCAATTATAATGTTTCCTAAATAGGAAAACAACTCCAAACTTGAGTTTCCAAGCAAACCCTAACTAACTTTGACTAAATCTACTCTAGGTGGCAGAATTTACTATTTTTAGCAGTTTACTAGAACCTGTTATTCTTAGTAAGTTCGCATGCTTATTCGTATGGGCATAGAAATTTCCACGCATCTTCTAAAATCTTAAATTAGAGGAATTTCCAACTTTCTAACTCATAATGAAACTAATAGACTAACATTAACTAATGCCCAAAAATAGGAAAAAAAAGAACAACAACTTAAATCCTAATTTTTGGCATCAAGATGGCAGATTTAAGGCCCCAAAATGTGCGGAAACTTTTCCCAACTAATAGGGCAGGTTGCCATTGCGTTCTTCTTATCGAAACATGTGGTTTAAAAATAAAAGACTCAAATAGACACCCAGAGCTCAAGTTATGACCTTGTCAAGTTCCTGCTAATTTTGGCGCATCAAAAGGTGATATTTATTGCACTTTATTATAGGAGTTTTTAATTGTGTCTTTTAGAGGTGTGGGTAGGATTTTGAGTGTGTAAGAGGTTTATCACTTCCTGAACAACTAATTTATGAGCTTTGGATGTTGTGTTTGACCATGTGATGTGGGTGGAGAAGAAGTTATGTGGCATCCTACATGGAGCCACATCACCACTCTCTCCTCACATTTCTATTTATGTGTGTTGTTTTGAAGTTTTTGGTTTTAGATGTTTATTTTGGACTTTTTCACTTCTGTAGGAGCTTTCTTTTGGAGTTCTTGTTCAATGATTTGGAGTTGGATTATGCTTTCTTTAGACTTAGAAAGGCTTGGAGCTTGTGCTTGTGGATTGGATACTCTTGTAATGGCAAGGTAGGGACGTCACCCATTTATTCTTATCACTATTTTGTAATGCAAATGATTGTAAAAGTATGATTGCTTTGTATATTTTTGGTTTTGGGAATAGAATGGCATTTAGGTTGTGTAGGGGAAAAAAGGAAATAGCTATATTTTGTAGGGAGGCATAAGAGTATTGTTGTATATATTGGGAGGGAGTTGGGTTAGGGTTTCCCACCTTTGTAGATAAGTGAAAATTTTTCTTATCTTCTATGTCATATTGAGGGAGACATAAGAGTTGAGGGAGGCATGAGAGTTTAGAGGGAGGTATAACAGTCTTTTTGGTATGTGATTTGAGTTTTTGGAGGCTTTAAGGTGGGCACTCAACCCCTTTGGGAGGCATAAGTGAATCCCCATGTTTCTTTTCTCTCTCTTGGCTTGAATATTGAGCCTTTGTGCTTGGGAAACTTGTATGTTTGTTGTGATTTTGGTATTGTGCTTATTGTGTTGAAAGTTTTTTTGAATGTTGTTGTGGAAGCCATGTAAAGTTGCCTTGGTTGTCTTATACCCCTTATTGCTTCATTGTTGGGGCTCGGGGCCAATGAGGAAAAAGGATTCTCCTCCTCATTAGATTATTGGTTTGGTGGAAAGTGTTTCATACTCCCCTATTTTGTTGTTGTGTTGAGTATTGAATAAATGGTGGAGTTCAAATGAAGTTCAGGGCATTGTTGCATTTTCAAGAAGACAAGAAGAGATCCTATCTTTATTAACAAAAATCCATGTTGTCTCCACTTATGTGGAGGGATTTTGTAACTTGCATTTTAAATTCTCCCTCTTCTTGTAAATGTATTTTGTAAAAAATGATTTTTATTATATATTTATATGTTTAAAAGAGGCATGTGAAGTTGTACTAGATTTGATATTAGTTTCCCTTCAAACTTGTAAATTTAGATTAAAAACGTAATTGATTTATTTATGAAAACCCTCTTTATTGGAAAGGGATAAGTTTACATCCAAATTTAAATAATTGACTCAAAAGTATAATATGATTTTATTTTAAAGGATTAGTGTTCTTGTATGAAAGATGTTTGTTGATATTATACTTGTTCTCCTTGAAATAGATGTCATTGGTGTTATTGTGAAAGAAAGAAAATAATTTCTTTTTCTTGTAAAAATAACATATCTTGAAGTGTTGAAATTATAGTAAAATTCTATACAAAGTTATAAGAAGATAGTTTTATATCTAGTATTTCAAATCAAGAGAATATTTTTCCTCCTTACTTACTTTGGGTTAAATGAAAGGCCTTTAGTTTAACTATCTCACACATGTGAATAGATAGAAATTTCATAACTATTTTACCTTATATTTCATTATACAAATGAATTGATTTATTATTTAAAATAAGATAAAATAAAATAAAAATATGCCCTTATAGTTGTATTTATCCATATAAAATGATTATATAAATCTATATATTCACATATATTTTCTAATTATAAACATATTAAATAAGAGTATTATATCATATCATGTGTGTGTGTGTATAGATACACACATATATGATATGATATAATAATCTTATTTAATATGTTTATAATTAAAAAATATATGTATATGTGTGTGTATTATACATATAATATATGTATATATATGTGTGTGTATGTGTGTGTGTATATATATATATATATATATATATATATATATAATATTTAATATAATAATAATAATTTATTTTAAGGTCGTATGGCTTATGAACTATGTTTTATATTTAAAAAATTAAAAGCAAAGTAGTTGGGCCAGCTGGCGACGGCCATTCCATTTTTTATTTAAAACAAAAACAAAGGTTCAAGGGGAGGGCATCGACCCCACCCGCAACCCATATATATTAATATGGGGTGGAGTTGGGGTCGGCCCCACCCCCACATTCAAACCCTTACCACTATTACACAGCGACCCATTTTAACACGATCCACCTATTAAAAAGTCACGACCATTAAAACTTACACTTTTTGTTTTATATTATGCCGCCGCATTTTTAAAAAATAAATCAATAAAAAATTTTATATATATATATATATATATATTCATTTCAGGGGCAAAATGCCCTTGCCTCGAATAGGGTATATCCAAAAAAACATATAACAAATGGTAATCTTGGAAAACCCTAAAAGAGGGATGCATATGAAAATAAGAAACTAAAAATATGTGTATCCATCCATGAAATTGAGAAACCTTCCACGACCTCCATCCTCTTCTTGCTCCCAAACCTAAAATAGAAATGAGAAAATAGGGTAAAAGAATTTTAAGAACTCCTAATAAGGATGTTTAGGGTTAGATTGAATACCTAAGATCCAAGGGCTCTAAAAGAATCAATCTAAGGGTAGGAAATCAATCCTATAATGCTTAGGTGAGGATATTTTTGTGGGAATGTGTTTTTAAATTAAAATGTATGTGTAACTTGTGAATGGGGCCACTAAAGGGGTGTTAGAATGTTAGGATTAAAGTGTGACCTTTATTGCCTTAGTTAAGTGACTTTTATAAAGGACTTGACTTTAAGAATTAATTTTATACATGGATAACTAGGTAATGCTATAATACCAATTAAAATTAATTGAACTTAATTATATGGTGAAGGTAAGTTCAGACCTTAGCCATAGAGTATTAAGTCAATAAATGACATTAGAAATATAATACTAAGTTAAATAAATTTTGTAAAAAGGGGTATCTTAACTAATGGTTCATAAGGGTTAATTAATGAGAATTAACAAGAACCCTAGAAAGGGATTTAAGCCCAAAATGATTGAATTAAAATAATAATAATAAATTGTTAATTAAATTGAGGGATTTATTAATCGTGAAATAATTAAATCTAGTTGGAGGTTATCTCGTTACTAACCCCTTTAAACAAAAAATAAAAATAAATTATTACGTAAATTTCCTAACTAATTGTTAAGTTTTATATTGGGTTTTGTGCGGGAAAAATGTGGGTATATATTGTATTTCAAATACTAATATATAACAATAACAAAATATTATCTTTAATTAGAGATAAAATAATCTCTACATTTTAAAAATTAAAGAATTTATAATTAAGAAAAGAAATTTTAAAAATTATTTTAAAAACATTAAATACGAATATTTTTAAAGAATAATATTATGTTTTTAAGAGTCTCTGCTCGCTTAGTCTCCTGTCTCTCTGTTCGAGAGTGAGTGCGCCTGGCATTTGGACCTAGCCGTGCCCTAACCATGGTCGCTGCGCTGCGGTGCGCAAATCTTTGAACTCGCTCAATGCTTGGATCGCCGTAACACGGGACTGGAGGCACGATCAGCGAATCAAAACGGGATGCCCTTCTCCTTGGCGACGGCTATGGGAACCTGTCCCTAGCGTCCAAAACTGATGGCGGCGCTGTAACGTGGAAAATACAAAGCCAACCTCTTGGATTGACATGGCTTTTGATGCTAATCAAGACCCCCCTTCACAGAAAATTCGGGATAAAGTTTCTCCGACCTGTCAAAAAATAGGGGATCTCTCTATTGGGACAGGTAAAGTTGGCTCGGTCTCTCCTACAAATCTCAACAATGGTAATGAATCATTTAAAAATGATGGATCTTCTTTCAAGAGCAGGGAGAGATCCAACTCACTTCAGAAAACCTCTGGTGGAGATAAATCCACTTCCTATGCTTCAGCGGTCTCCAAACAAAAGGAGAATACCAGAAATGAGCTCTTGAAACCCTCACAGGAGGTCCCGACGCTGAAAATTGAGGAGGATCTACTTGTAAAGATTCTTAAGGAGGAGGAAAATCTCTCCCAGCTGGGTCTCATATGCAGATTTCATAAATTTTGGCCTAAGCTTTCTCAGCTCCATGAATGGATAGCCCAGAGATGGAGAGAAAAAATACCAGGTAAGATTGAGCTTTATCCCTGTGCTAAAGCTTACTTCATTGCGGTCTTTGAAACCCCTGCTGATAGGGATTTAATTCTTAGCCAGCATTGGGTTTGGGGGGAACATGGACTTATGTCCAAACCATGGTATCCATCCTTCGATCCGTTAAAGGAGTCTTTTGATACCTACCCGATTTGGGTTCGTTTACCAGGACTTCCGTTACAACTTTGGAATAGATCTTGTCTCATTGCTATAGGTGATACTCTTGGCTCATGTGTGGCAGTTGATGGTAAGACCTCCATTCAAACACATACTACGTTTGCTCGAATCCTGGTGGATATTGATACCTCCAAACTCTTACCAGCAGAAATCAATCTTCAGATTGGAGAAAGGCTCTGGGTACAGAGGATTGACTATGAGAGACTTGCCTTCAGATGTCGGCGTTGCTTCCAAACCGGTCATGTTACAAACGATTGTGAACATTCCAAACGAAAGACCAAAAGCTAGCTGGTGGAAGGATTCTCTTCCTGAACATCTCACAATCATCTCAGATCTCGGCTGGGGATTCTAGTGCCCCCTTGCAAGTTGACTCACCCGTCGTGGTGATTCACAGGCCAACTTTGAGAAACTACCAACAGACTATGCTCCGCAGATTGCTGATTCAGTGTTTAAGGAAGTTTCGGCCCCCCTTTCCGTGGGTCACATTTACATCAAATCCATTGCAGATGCTTCGATTGCATTGGATGCTGGAAATTCAGATTGGACAGTGGTGGATCGGAAAAAGAAGGGTAATGTCAAATCTAAATCCCCCACCTGTCCGGACAAGGTTTGATTCTTGTTTTTTTAGTGCTATTATTGTTACATCTGGGCAAATGGCCATCTGCACAGTTGCTGGGCAGCTGTGTTGTTGTTTTGTTGTTTTTTAGCTGCTTTTGAAGCAGCTTTTTTTTTTTTGCTGGTTCTTGGCGGTTTTTTGTTGTTTGGGCTATCTGGGGTTAAATTTTGCTTTTGAGCACTGTTGTAAAAGGGTATAGTCCCTTTCAAAAAACTATTTGCCATTAATAAAAAAATTTTATGTTTTTAATCTTTAAAAAAGATTGGCCATAAATATAAAAAAGATATTTTTAGATTTTTATAATATCATTTTAAAGATATGTGAGTTTTGTTAGAGATTTTTTCTTTTCCCTCTTTTTCCTTAATACATGCATCTATTACTTTGTTATAATTGATTCACTTTGAAGTCCGAGCAATTTTTATATTTTTGGAACTTTCTATGTTTTCCTACACTGAAATTTGATCCTCCATGTGCTCCACGCTCCAGGTTATTCGTTTTTAGATTCCAGGAGAGATTTTTGCTTTTTTGTTCCTTTTTTCTGAAACTTTTATTCATTATGAAATCTGCTTTGGTGGGTATTACCATTCTAAATTTATTTTAAGCTATTTACATCATTGATTAAAGACCAAGTTTTAAAATTAAATTTATTGCCCTAAATTCCCTTTTCCTTGTCTACTAATTAATAATTATTTTACACCTAGATCCTAACAAAGTGATATGTATTAGAGATGATTCAAAATAAAATCTCCCAGGTTTGCATATATTTATCACACTTTTCGAGATCTATTATCATCCGTTGAAGGAAGAAGTTAGTTCTCCATGAAATTTTCTAATCGGGTGGATTTATCAATCAATTCCAATAATGCAAGACCAAAATGAAATTTTCACATTAAAACCTACATTTGACCCATAAAATTTAAAAATATTATCAATGAATCAATCTCCACTTCACGTCATACTTATACCGATTTAGGTTTTTAATCGATCAAAACCCTGTATGCAATGGAAACATTGTATAAAAATAGTTTTAAAAAATTAGTAGATCTATCCAAATATTCAAAGGAAGATATGGCTATTGAGGCTCGATCTATAGATCTCTAGTAAGAATTCAAATCTGTAAAATATATGTAAATGAAGAAAAATATTAGTATTTTCAAATACTCTATCCAGCCACAAAGCTTTGAAAATTTGATTCAGATCATAATAAAAATGGAAGTAAAGATTGAAGGGAGAAACTTAAATACATGTCCATTCATTTTCCGTTATCTTTCACCCACATAAATTTTCATAGCAAATACCTCCTCCTTATTAGTTTTTATTTGAGATATTTTAGTTTTTCACACCTTCCCCATACCTAGATCAATACGCCTTGAGTGGTGGAAATTTAAATTTTCACTTTTTATTGGCATGGATCAAGTGCACGGATCAATATCTCAACCGTTAGAATTTTACTTATCAATGGTCCATAATGTGAGTTTATTTTATATTATATCCTTTTTAGTTAGAAATATTTAATGATAACTATCATTATAAAATTAAAACAATGGCATTCGTAGCAAAATAATTTATAATAATTCTTAATCCACAAAATATTTGATAGATTATTATATATGAAAAATATGTATTAAAAAAATAAAATAACATAGATTCTTTATATTATAATAATATCTCCTTTAATAAGGATGAAATAATATTATGGATATTATACAAATGTTTTGAAAATATCATTTTTAAATACAATTTAATTACATTTTTAATTTGTAGTAATGAATCATATATTGACATCTGAGGTGAATTTAGGATCTAATTTTTTAAAAGGTAAAATATTAATTATCTTTACCATTTTAGGATAGTGTGGATAATCCACAATTATTAATGGGGGGATGTATAGAATCCATTAGTGTTAAAAACTAACATTAATGTGAATTTTCTATAATTTGAATGGTTTTGGGTCATAGATTATAAACAATTTATAATTTTTAAGTCTTTAGAAAATTACTATCACAATGCCAAAATGTGAATTATCCACAATAAAAATTGAATGTGGAAAATCTACAAATTTAAGTTTTTTATTATGAAATTGTGGAATATCTATATCATATTTATTAAAACTATCCATTTTTTTGTTGACAATTCACATTATTTCTACAATATTTATTTAATGGATAACATTATGGATAAATAAACCTACTTTTAGGAATATTTATTATTCAAATTAAAATTTAGGTATTTATAATATCCACAACTAGATTTTAGTTTATTTTGTATTATTACTAAATATATATTTTACATTTTGTGAATAATATACAACCAATATAACTGAAATTTGTTGAATTTTAACAATTTTTATTTGTAATAATTTTAGTGTATATATAATTTGTATTTAAACCTTACAAATTGTGTGAAAATTCAAATGAGAAGACTATATTTATGTTGTGGTACACAATATCTATAATTCTATTTTCAAATGTCTATTATTTTTCAAAATATGAGGAGAAATCATGATTTATTCAAAATAAAATTTGAAGGATGTGGATATTTCACAATTTTAAATTTGATTTTTATGAAATAGTGGAAATTTTTTTCAAAAATGAAAAATGTGATTTTTCTACAATAAAATTTCAATAATGTGGATCTTTAAAAAATAAAATATGACTTTTATGAAATTGTGGAAAATCTACATTTTATTTATAGAAGCTATCTGTTTAATGTTGAAAATTCACAAATTTTCTACAAAATAATTTTTTTGTAGATAACAATGTGGATAAATTAACTTAAATATACTTCAAATTTTAGATACTGATTATTATTATCTATCTCTAAACCAATCATTTGTCATAGTTTTCACTATTGTTCCTTACCGATAAATTTATCTGCCAAACTAATGATGATAACCTTCTCATTAGTGCATGTGAAGTTACAATAGGCTTGCTGGATTCAAATTGTTGAGTTTCTCTGCATGTATATGGAGGACTATCTCGGTACATCTAAGTTATATATTTATATGCCATGAAGAAAAAATGTTATCTAAATTATAAAGCTAGAATTGCTATTTCGTATTTTCCTTTTCATCTTAAGCATAAAGTGAATTCTTTTCCATTAAATTGTATAGCTAGAGTGTTTGTTTCCTATGAGCAGGTCTATTTTTAGGCCATTTGCGCAGTTGGTAGACAAATGAATGTTTATTGAAAATTTGGTATGAACATTTTACTAAGGATAATCCCCATAGGTGGTCGTGTGCATATATAACATTTTCCTCGATATGGCCATAGTGTATATATGGGGTGTTTTTTCATAAGATGAGGTTGTAGTATATTCTAAAATTATTGAGGGGAACATTTAAACTATTGTTTTCCCACTCTCAAAATTTTAATTCATAAATTTTAAGGGATGGATAGAGTCTTATCATGGTTTCAAGTCATAACTTGATTTCATGCATGTTTCCTCCAATTCTTGTTCATAAATCTGCTCTTAAACATAAATATTTACACCGAAAAAAAAAAAAAAATTATACTAAGAGAAGATAACAAACAATTATATATAAAAACCGTGAATATGAAAACCATTAAACGAAAAAATATTATATTCCTTCCGAGTGCAACTATTAAAAATAATTCAAGTCTAGTTAAATTTTCTCAACCTTGTTACGAATATATGTCTATGTTAAGGAGGCTAAATGAATGAGCTCCAATATATCATTCATGCAAATCATTGGGCCAATTTATTGTTTCCAGGGGATGGATTTTGGGATACTACAAAAATGATGTCGTGTGGATTCTGAAATTGTGAACCATTGTTCAATTAAAGGTGAGAAAGAGTTACATGGAAGCTAAATCATGGACCCAATAGACACCACAAACTTGTCTAGCCGTTGATGCCTATAATATAGAGGATTCTAAGATTAGAGTCTGTAATTTCACCTGGATGTGAGTGTACATTTACAAATACTATCATATCCACCTATTATGATCCTTGTGTGCGATTCACTAACACCTCATCATTTTGGTGTAATGGTTCATTAAATTTGACATCGAGCAACCACCCATGTTCGAAACCCACTCGGTTGGTTACAACTCGTAGTTGGACCCTATGGGGTGTCTAAATTTCGGTGAAGTGAGCACATACGTATGGGAGCACAGGTGCAAAAACCTAGTGAGGTTAGGTTTTGAATGTGATTCGGTGGGATGTTATGATCCTAGTATGTGGATTCACGAATGCCTCAAGATTTTTTTATAATAGTTTATTACAACACCCAATGTTTGTTAATACACTTGGGTTGTTGAATCCCCTAAATATTTTCTATATGAATGATATGCATGGCCAAGTTAAGGTTATTAAGTGCCCTAGGAAGTACTTTGAGCATATGGCTTCCTACCCCTCCTTTCGTCCACTCACCCATTTTTTTAAAATTATAGTGTGATTTTTAACAACACATGATGAAAGCTAGAAAGCATTGTTTCTTGCCTTTACTATAGAAAAACTAATGATGATGTCATTAGAATTTATTTTGTACCGATGTTGAATTCATTTTTCAATTGTCAAAATGGAAAGGCTATTTAATCAAAAGAGAAATTTAATTGGTTTTTAATGTGTAATGCCCACAATTTTATGACGTACAAACTTAGTATGAACTTGACAAGGTCATAACTTGAGCTCCGGTGTCCATTTCAAACCACATGTTTCAATGAGATGAACGCACCGGTCAACCACCCTACCGGTTGGAGAAATTTTTGGCACATTTTTAGGCCCAAAATCCACCATCTTGAGGCCAAAAATTAGGATTTAAGTTGTAGTTCAGTTTTTTCCTATTTTAGGGCATTAGTTAATTTTAGTCTATTAGTTGCATTATGAGTTGGAAAGTTGGAAATTCCTCTAATTTAGGCATGTAGAAGATGTGTGGAAATTTTTGTGCCCATACGAATAAGCATGTGAACTTACTAAGAATAGTAGGTTCTAGTAAACTGCTAAAAATAGTAATTTCCACCACCTAGAGTAGATTTAGTCAAAGTTAGTTAGATTTTGCTTGGAAACTCAAGTTGGGATTTTTTTCCTATTTAGGAAACATTGTAATTCATGATTCAATAACAAAGAAGGAGATCTATTTTCTTTTGGAGTTCATATTATTTGCATTATATCGAGTTTGTTTAGAATTTGGCTACATTATTTTACCCACACGAAACCCAAGAAAAACCAACAGTTGATTTAGAAAAATTAATAATTTTTTAAAGTAAACCTAGTTACAACGTTTAACTAAGGTCTTGATTAACAAATGATCATTTCAAAACTAATTAAATAATAATATTTAATCTTCATTAGGTTTAAAATTTTCATTCATATAATCCTTAATTAATTTAATAATGTGGTTCCTAAAGTCTTTTAATAATTTACTTATCATCTACAACTATTCCAGGATCTGTTCCACGACTATTCCATGGTCGCTACCAGACGTATCTCTAACCCTAATCGCATCCATGGTGGTGGCTCTGCTCCTGGATGGGAAAACAGATTCGGCTCCGCATGTCCGGTTGTCGTGACCCTTTCACTCTGCTGGAGGCGGCAAGGCCTTGGAGGCTAATCAAGAGGACTCGACCCTATCTTGGATTAATCTCGCTTTTACATCCTCTGAGGATGGTAGCACAATCACTGGTCAGGCTCCCTTGGTGGAGATGGGGCACCTATACTGGGAGTTCACCATGCTCTTGACGGGACTGGCCAAGGCGCATCTATTCACGGCCCCACTGTAACCTCATTCAAGGATGCATTAAGGGGCAAGGATTCTCCTATGAAGCCAGCAGACAATACTCCATGCATAACATTTGGGGAGGAGGTCATTACAACTGAAAAATACTATCAGGAACATGCTCTGATCTACAGATTCGGAGGACTCTGGCCCAGCCTTCCTGACCTACACGCATGGATTTCCAAGCACTGGACTCCTTTGCTCGTTGGGAGGTTAGACTTATATCCGTGTGCTAAAGGTATCTTCATTGTGACTTTCTCTTCAATTGCTGATAAAAACTCCATTGCTTCCAAGCTTTGGGTTTGCCAATCTAAGTACCTGATCATTAAACCCTGGTTCCCCTCTTTTAACCCACTCACTGAGTCTTTTTCATGCAAACCTGTTTGGATCCGACTGCCCCATTTACCCCTCCAATTCTGGAGTGGTGAATGTTTGAAATCTATTGGAAACACCTTGGGAACTACACTGTTTATAGATTCTCAAACTTCTGATTACACCCACACTACCTATGCTCGAATCTTGGTGGAACTTGACACGGCTAAAAACCTCCCAGCAACCATTGATCTTAGGGTGTAAAGCAAAACTTGGTCACAACCTTTAGATTACGAAGGTCTTCCATTTCGATGCAGAAGGTGTTTCTGTTTAGGTCATACCTCTATTGCTTGTGGGATGGCAAAGAGCCAGCATGAGAAACGCAGTTGGTGGAAAGATGCCCTCCCGGAACATTTGGTTTTCGATGCAAAAGAGGACCTTGATTCAAATTCAAATGCTAAGGTTGAATCTGAATTTGTCCCTGAAACCCCTTTATCGGAAAATCCTATTGCCAACAGTCAAGGAAATTGCAACAAATTTATCTCATTTAGTTGTTGACAGCAAGGAAAAATTATCTCATGAAAACAATGATGTTGTTTTAGTTGGAACTATTACAACTATGGAGGATTCTCCTTTTTCTAACCCTCCATTCGTGGAGGCATCATCAAGTTGGGTAACTGTCCGTAAAAAGAAAAAGGTTATTTTAAAGAATGCCACTTCTCTGCCTCGATGATTTGTCTCTCTTTTGGTGTTCGGCTGTTCTACATTGTCCCTTGTCTTTGCGAACATTGATTTTTGGTTTTGCCATGGTGCTACAGTGCAGTTGCAGACTGGTTGTTGTTTTTGGCTTTTTTTTTTGAATTATTCTTGGGTGTTGGTACTTTTAAGTGATTGTTTTCTGCTGTTGGGCTTTCATGATTCAATCTTGGCTTTTGAGCCTTCATGTACAAGGGTATAGTCCCTTTCAAAAAACTATTTGCTAATAATAAAAAAATAATAATTTACTAGAAAAAGGTCTAGGTCTAATTTTCCCTTCCATTTAAATAATACTATTAAATTTAATTCTCAATTATAAAAATTGTCTAAATTATTAAGGGAATGAATTTACTTAATTATCATAAGGTCATGGCCTCTTTATTTTTAAAATTTACTAAAATAAATCATAATGAAATACAAAATTAGAGTTAACTTCAACACCACTTAAGTGGCCCCATTCAAACTTGACCCATGTATTCAAATGATGATCTCACATAACTTCCACCTAACATTTGTAGGGAGGAATATTAGCCATTAGATGAAATCAATCTAGGCCATTGGATTAAGAAATTTAAAACAAACCTAAACAACTCTATGGAGTCTTTTATTCATTCATTGAATTATTTTCTTCATTTTTGTTTTGCAGGTTTTACGAAAGGAGAGGAAGCCATGGAAGAGAAAGGAAGAAGCTTGGGATGGATACACACAACCCCTAAATTTATCATACATTATTTCATTTACTATTTCTATTCTACCCTCTCCTAGGGTTTGATTGTAAATTTCATTTGCTATTTGATGTAAAAAAATTTCAATGTAAATACTCATTTGGGTATATGGTAATTGCCCAATAGATCTAGTTTTTTTGTAATATATACACTCTTTTTCTTTGTGTATATATACTTATGTACATCTCCAAATATGTATGTATGTATGTATGTATATGTATATGTATATGTATATGTATGTATGTATGTATGTATGTATTGAATATTACAAGAAAAGGAAGCCCATGTGTGTGTGTGTGTGTGTGTGTGTGTGTGTGTTTGTTTAATCACAATTTAATATCAAATAATAATAAAAAATAAAGTATGCGGTGTAAAACCACGAGGCCGCATAAGAGAAGGAGAAATTGAAAGAAATGATGGTTCATTTAAATTGAAGGGATTTAAGTTTGGTGGGGCTCGGCCCCACCCCAAAGGTTATTACATATAAAATATTTGGTAGGTTAGGGGGGGGCACCACCCCACCCCAACCCATATTAATTATATGGGTTCGTGATAAGGTTCACAATCTTCGCCATTAATAATGTTTATTCGGGTTGGTTTCCGAAGAATGTGTGCATTAAGAGAAGAATATATTTGGAAAATAACTCCTTTAAACACAAACCAAACTTGCATAAAATAAATCACACTTGCAAAAATTTAAAGGCACACTTGCAGAAATAAAGTTTGCATGAAATAAATCACACTTGCATGAAGGAAATCACACTTGTAGGAATAAAAACACACTTGCATAAATTGAAATTGTTGAATTGGAAATAAACATAATTAAACGAAACACCTGCAGGTTCACAACAGACTAGATTTTCACAATACAAAGATAAAAACAATACAACAAAATGAATTACAGACAAATGAATAAACATAAACATAAATACACAGATCCATCTTCCTTGAAATGAGTGGCCAGCTCATTCCTTAGAAGAGGATTTAAATCATACTTCCAAGATTTTAAAACTATAGAATATTTGAGAGGAAAGAACAAATCTTTATTTCTTGGGAGAAAAGAATTACATATCTTAGTGTGGAAGGTTGAATTTATAATTCATGCATCCAACCAACTCATTATTTTAGGAAATACAATCTAATCTTATCTTTATTCCAATCCTAACAACTAATATCTCCATCTCCACAAAATATGGAGAGAGATATATTATTAGAGTCAAAGTCTTATCTCACTTATTTTAGGAAGATTTGCTCCCAAATATTCTCCTTGCTTTTCAGTAACAAGAATCACAATAATTTTATTCTTCTACATTATTGGAAGGAGGTTTTTCCTAAAAAAATTATTTTGGCCAAATACCTTTCCCGGATTTTCCATTTGACTTTGTTGTTTTTTATTGTGGAACTTTTGACGCTTGTCTGATATGTTTTTTCCTCGGATTGCAGTTCACTAAAAGTTATATTTCTATTCATTGGTAAAACATGTTACAAATCTGAATGAGGTTTTTGTTAAACACATTGTTATGAACAAAAACCTCTCCGATGTTTTCTATTGAACTTTTTATTTCTGTTTATGAAACTTTAAGTGCTCGTTAGATACATTTTCCCTCGAACGGTGGCTCACTAAAAGTTAGATTTCTCTTCATTGGTAAAACCTGTAGAAAATATGAATGAATTTTTATTAAAAACATTTCTATGAACAAAAACCTTTCTCATATTTTCATTTGATTTTTTCGATATACACTTTTTCCTCAAATTGCAGCTCACTAAAAGTTAGATTTCTCTTGATTTGTAAAACTTGTAGCAAATCTGAATAATGTTTATGTTAAATACATTTTTATGAACAAATGACCCTCTCATATTTTCTATTGTATTCTTTGATTTTTCACAATTCCTTAAAAACTATCATTCCATTGATGCAAGTTCCAGAGCTAACACTGTCATTCCTTTTACGCAAGTTCCAGAACTAAAGTTGTCATTCCTTTTATGCAACTTCCAGAACTAAATCAGTAAATTCTGGAACTAAATATTTTCTTTCCACGAATTGCAAGTTTAGAACTAAGCTGTCATTCTATACTTGCATCTTTTTCCATTGTTTTAATTACTTGAAAATATAAATATACGAATTGCAAGTTCCGAACTAAATGTTATTTGATTGATGCAAGTTTGAAACTAAATATGTAAGTTCTGGAACTAAATCTATGAGTTCCAGAACTAAACCTGTGCATTTAAAAACTAAATCTATGAGTTCTGGAACTAAATATGCAAGTTCCGGAACTAAATTGATGAGTTTCAGAACTAAATCTGTGAGCTCTAGAGCTAACTTAAAATAGTTATAATGTTTGCATGCGATCTCAGATTGAGATGATTCTTTTTTTGAACTTGCATTATTTTTCGAGAGGAATCTGAATATGAAATTATATTTGAGTTTAAATTTATTGTTCATTATCAATTCCACTTTTCTCAATATTAACATTATATTTCCTTTATGGCCTACATACACAATACTTTGTATCTTTTCCCAAATAATCAATAGGATTAGTAAAAAAATAGATAACAAAAGATTTATAAAGAATAAACAAGATATATATCATATATTCTATCTTAAGCAAACTATAAGTTCCTAGATTACATTTAAATCCACTTTTAAAGGTAACTTAGAAGGACGAAATAATGGTAATTTAAGGTCAATTTATGGCATCATCGGTTTGGGGTGGCAGCGGTGCCTCCTCCCAACCCACTACCCATATTACTTGACACATAGGCTAATCAGCCCTTCAAACAAAACGGTGGTTAAATACATAGATGCTTCTACATATTTTTATTTTTATATATATATATATATATATATATATATATATATATAAACTTTATATAAACTTTATGTATAATATAATTACCACAATTTATTATTTTCTTTTTTTTGTGAATATTAATAATAAAGTAATTAGATATAAGTTTAGTTAAAATTTCATAAAGTAAATACAATTTAAATTATAAATGGGTATATATATTCTTATAATTTGATTTATTTAATTAATCAAAAAACAAGTCATTTGGAGTATGGTAGTAGAACAAAGTGCGGACTATGAGAATTTCTAACTATACATAGAAAAATGAATAATTGAACAAAGTAAAAGGTTGTTTAATCATTTCAAATAATTTGAAAGGAGGACATTCTTTTTTTATCTAAGCAAGATAGTTAATACACTACTTACTTCCCTTCAACAAATCTAGTAATACATTTATAGTTTAAATCTTCAATATACTTTTATGCAATGAAATAAGAGTAACTATTCTTTTTCTTTTACAAGATGAGTGTTTCTTCCCATCAAACATACAACAAGGATCTTTCATCATTCAACCGAATCACAATAATTAGGAATAAATAAAATATGTAAGACTTTCTTTCAATCACGCCTTTCTTTTACCATTTCATCTATCTTAAAACTTAAAATAACATACAAGTGAAGGATAGTTTCTTTTCAACCATCACGCAACTCAACTTTGTTCCTTCACTTACTAGTTTCAAATTTGAACAATGAATGTACAATCTTTATTTTAAGTGTATAATGATTACAATCTTCCACTCAAGGTGGGAATAATAAAATGAAAAATTTACAACATAAGGGCTTTCAACAAGGCCAAAATACAAGTCTCCAATTTGCAAATCTTCTCCCAAATGTAGCTCCAATCTAGCTCACTTCAATCTTTCACAATAAGGATCACAATACAAAGGAAGGGGGAATAGGCAATGCTCTCCACCCAACCTTTAATCCATTAAGTGGAGAATTCATCCCCTTAATGACCCCAGAGCCCAAACTATGGAACGATGAGGGATCTTGAGTAACATTTGACGAATTTCAACAAATATGGCTTCCACAAACAACATGCATTCGAGACATTTAAAAAAACCAAAATGACATAATCAACAAGTTTACAAATTCTCAAACAAAAAAAAAAGGTTTAAAATAAAACCAAATAGAGTAAGGACTATGGGAAAACAACCTCCTTATGCCTCCCAAGTGAAGTGGGAGTTTCACCCTAAGCCTCCAAGAGTAAAAAACAAACAACACAATATCCTTATCTCTCCCTTGCAAGTATGCAACAAAATGACCATGATTTCCTTTTCGCTCCCCATATGTGAAACTCCCAATCACACTCCCACAAAATTCATGCCTAAAAATATAACCATTTCCCATAATTCTATCTCCCACACCTAACTTAACGTATACTACCCAACCACACAAAAAAATACATTCACAATACTCATACAATCTTAACAAACACAATATTTTCATATCAACAAGCATAATAACAAAAAAACAAAGGTGGAGAGCCTACCTCTCCATCAAGCTCCAAGAAAACTTCACAAGTCTTTCACACCTCCAAGCCAAGAAAATTCCCAAAAGCACTCCAACAAGCTCCCAATTTCCAAAATGACAAAGGAAGAAAATGAACAAGTAACCCCATTCCATCAAAATCCATCAATAAATATAAATGGAATGTGAGGATGATGAGGCTCCATGTAGGATGTCACTTCATCATTCCTCCATTCCCACACTCAAGTCAACACACCATGCCCAAGACAATAAATGAGCATGTAAGAACTATGACAACCCATGGCACACAAACTTGCACACCATGCCTTCTAAGGACAAAATTTATTGTGACAAGAATAAGGTGCAATTATTTTCACTCTTTTACACTCAAAAAGGATAAATAAGTCAAAAATAAACTTCTCAACCCATAGGTATGGTTGTTGGGTAAATTTAAGAGGCATGAGACAAGCTTAGCTTGTCCCACAAGCCTCCAAAAAGGCCTCCCAAGTCAAAATTCGAATTTTGAAGTTGGGATGGAGTAAAACACACACAAACTAACATAAATCTTACTTACAACAAGGACCATCTAACCTCATAATTACCTATTTGTCACATCTCTATTTTAGTTAACCAAATAAGAAGGGTTCATTAATTAAGACACATTATTACTTGCTAATAAAGTGACAACAATTCCAAAAATTAAATACATAAAACACAAATAAAGCACATACAAAAATTAAAAGAAAGGGAACACATTTCACCCCATGGCCACACATGTGAGGTCACCCCCAATGGGAAACCTCCAAACTAGGCATGCAACAACAATACAACATAACATTACACAAGTTGTCAAAATTTGGCCACG
This sequence comes from Taxus wallichiana var. yunnanensis, assembly GCA_018340775.1. Lineage (NCBI taxonomy): Eukaryota > Viridiplantae > Streptophyta > Pinopsida > Cupressales > Taxaceae > Taxus > Taxus wallichiana. Next base: position 837,252,971 of record CM031242.1, on the reverse strand, counting down.
TTGCTCAACACCGACATCCTTCTATGGTTGGTCCCCTATCCCCTTTGATGTATGTGATAAAATGTACTACAACACAAATTAAAAACCTCTCTGGCCTTTCAGCCATATTAACAACATCAAGACAATATACATATAAAATCAATAATCATAATTTGACATTAGCAATTTTATCATCTATTATTACAAAATTAATTTGATTTTGGCATTCATAAAAATCATAATTATATTCAAAAACATCCACATATGTTATACATCCAAATTATGACATGTTAGTATAAAAATCAGAATATCGCAAATCAACATATATAATTGTCTATCATCACCATCTAGTGCATCATAATAAAAATGTAAACCACATAATGTCAATAGTCTAAATATCTGTATAGTCCATCATCTACTGATCAAAATATAATACTCAAATGTCTAAGTATCAGTCTAATATCCTCAAAATCAAAATGAAATAGTGTCGAAGAGGAGTGGGCACTACATCCCCCTTCCCTTAGACTCAACTTCCTCTTGGAAGTCACTAGAATAGCTGAGGAAACTAGGATCGTAATAAAGTGGAATCCTCCTTGTGGCTACATTCTCATCATATCTATCCCACTTTGGACTTGCACCTAGTCAATCTCACGACCTCAAAATCCTAGGGTCTTAGATCGTATGATGTGCACAGCTCCACTAACAGCCTGCTCCTACTCCTACACCTGCAATGCGGTCCACTCCAAAACATGAGAGGGATATAGAATGTATCTCCTAATTACATAAACATGAAATACATCATACACGCGAGACAATTTGGGTGGAAATTGTAACACCCACAATTTAAATGTTCTAAAACCACATTAAAACTTCTAATAATTATATGGAAAGTTGTGAAAAAAATTATTTTTTAAAAGGTTGAAACGGTATCAAACCCTATAAAACATTTAATTAATTCCTACTAGAAATCACTACATTATAAAGGATAGAATAGGTCTAGATTAATACTTACATATTTTTGCTTTTTTCTAAGGTTGATACATTTACAATCTGTTATAAACTATCCCTCAATTTCTTTTACTTGGTTAAGTAATTTCCCTTGTTAGAGTAGGTATTTACCTTAGCTCATGTTCACCTAGATATTTTATTTACCGTTATTGTATTTATCGACCCACTTATGTGTGTGGATATTTCTTTTATATTATTTAGATATTAGGAGATATTATCTAGTTGTTAGGTATAGTTCTTTCCTTGATTTATAGTATTGCCTAGTTCTTTCATTGATCTATGGTATTGACTAGATCCTTGATGTCTATTTCTCTCCTAAATCTATGGTCTTGACTAGTTCTTTGATGACTAGTTATTTCCTTGATTTATGGCTTGATCTCTGACCTTGACTAGTTCTTAGATTGTTATTTCTTACTTATTTAAGCAAGACCCATTCTCAATGTATTGCATTGAGTTCCATAATAATATATGATATTGTTGCTCATTTGTTTATAAAGGTTTTATATGATATGGTGAATTGCTTTCATCTTATTGGTCATGGTGTTTGATTAACATCCGTATTCTTGGCTTGCATACAATCTGGTTATCGTTTCTTTCATGGTATCAGAGCAGGAGATTGCTGTTGACATCCATCTGTAAGTTTTATTTTGTAAATAAATTCATTGTATATTCATATATTTGGGATTTGGTCATATTTTGTTGTTAAATGCGGTTTTATGCAAAATGAAGGATTCCATTGGATCTAGAAGGCGGGAAAACCCTAAAATTAAGCTGTAAGCTAAACCATTTTTGGGGGCAGTCATTTTTCTAGGTTTTTTGTATTGTCGTAGGGAAGCGCACCGATCTACCTCGGGATTCGTGCTGTGTACAAAAAAATTGTGGGATTATTTTTTGGGTCTGTTGGATTTTTCGAGATCTGCACAAGGCAATTTTTTTTTGTTGCAGCATATCTATCTCGGTTGCAGTATGCAAGAAGGTTCTCAAATATTTTAAAATCCTTAGCCCTTGGTCATATGGCATGTTCATATGAGGGCTTAAATATTATGATTCCTACTAGTAGGTGCTTAACTTCAACCCCCTTTAATTTTATTTGTGTGGTGAAGGAAACAACAATTTATTTTGTTTTAGTGGCAACTAAAATAAATAACAAAGCAAAATATTAAAAAGCTTGTAACTTTTGATCGGTAACTCGGTTTTGAGTGCGGTTTTTGTGAAAATGTTTTTTTTTCATTCTCTTTCCATTGGAAATATTTATTTTGAGACTTTCACTCTAATTATAAAGTGCCAAATATTGAGGAGTGTTGTAATCAATTGTGGACACAATTTTGGTTGAGCCCGACATCCTAAACTTCTGGGAGTTGCATTTTGTATCTAGCATGGATTCTGAGAATAATATGCTTTTCTCTAAAGTATGTGGACTTCAAGAGGATATTGTAAAGTTTGTGAAAGAAAATAGATCACTCAAGAAGTAAAATTCTCTTCTACAATCACTCATTCACGATAAGGATACAATAATACACTTCCTGCAAAACAAACTTGCTATCCTACAACATCACCATCATATTATGGACAACCATATCCATGCTCCTAGTCCACTTGCAACTATTGCTCATGAACCCACTGACATTGATCTATCCGTCTTTGAGTTTGTTCCTACTCTTGATGCTCATACACCTATGAAGCTTGTTACTGCATGCTCTTCCACATCTGTGCCTATTATAGTACCACATGTTGTGTATCCTATTTCTACTCAGCTGCATGGATTTTTGAGAAGCATACCACTGCATTCAGATCTCACATGCTCTGTTCTATGGGTCTCACTAGCAGAGTCATTGGCAGACATTCATAGGGTATTGTTTCCTCTATTCCACATGTTAAGTGGAATTCTCATCATGACATTGGTTTTCGAGTAGATACTTCATTGGGATCAGACATTGAGAGCTCCTTTTTTTGTTCCCTTGACTCTTTATGAGGATCATGAGAAACACATGGGTTATGTACCTTCACTCAGGCTTGAGAAACCTGAGATTTCAGCTGTTAGCCATGATCAACCTGACACACATTCTGATGTTCTTTTATATGCACTCATTGTGTATTTTACACCGAGTCATATGCAGGCATCTTCTTCATCCATCTGTGTTGATTTGGGGTGGATATCTGATCACTCATGGCGGTGACATAGGCATTCGTTGAGAGGACTCTACATGTATGGCTCCTCCACCATTCGACCTCTTGCTCCACTTTCTATACCTTCTGCACTGTGATGCTTCTTGTTTTGAGCATTTTTCTTTAGCAGGTGGAGTGTATCTCTCTTATTTGTTGAGAGATTTTGTATCTGTATTTTTGTAACTTGTGGCATGTTGACAGTATCTCTTATGGGGGATCTATTCTAGTGCATTGCAATGTTAGTTTGTCAGTTTTCAAGTAGTTGTTTTGACAACTCATACATATTTGTAGCGTCACTCCACCCATTCAATAGTATGGGAGAATGTGGTGCTGATCCCACTTCTTCAAGTTTTGTGTCCTTGCCTTGTTACCTTGGCTTTTCTTGGATCGTGACACTCAAGATTTTGTGTCCTTGCTTTGTTGCTTTGGTTTTTATTCTTGGATCGTGGCACACCTATTTGCAGCAGTTGATCAAATTATTTTTGGTGTTTTTTTGTACTTTCGACATCACTCATTGTGACAGTCTCCTTGTATGGAGCTATTCAAGTGAAACCAGTGTCAATTATTTTTGAATTTTGTGATCGAGCAAATCGGCGGTGGATTCGGACCACGGTGCACACTAAAAATTCAAAGACATTGTACAATTTTTTTGAGCGATCTTCTTGGGATGCGTTGGAGTGGGTCTTTACTCTCTTACCTTTGTTGTTACTAGTTTTGGGTACCTTGCGGTGTCCCTTTCTTCCCAATTATTGTACATGAGTACCTCATTAGGCCTAGTTGCCGAGACTCATACTATGGACATGCCAATTCTATTTTGGCCCCTATCTTCACTTAAGGGGGTGTTAGAGTAGGTATTTACCTTAGCTCATGTTCACCTAGGTACTTTATTTACCTTTATTGTATTTATCCTCACCCACTTATGTGTGGATATTTCTTTTATCTTATTTAGATATTAGGAGATATTATCTAGTTGTTAGGTATAGTTCTTTCCTTGATCTATGGTATTGACTAGATCCTTGATGTCTAGTTCTCTCCTAAATCTATGGTCTTGACTAGTTATTTGATGACTAGTTATTTCCTTGATTTATGGCTTGATCTACAACCTTGACTAGTTCTTAGATTGTTATTTCTTGCTTATTTAAGCAAGGCCCATTCTCAATGTATTGCATTGAGTTCCATAATAATATATGATATTGCTACTCATTTTTTTGAAAAGGTTTTATTTAAAGGTATTCTAGTGAGTTTCTTTCATCTTATTGAGCGTGGTGTTTGATTAGCATCTCGTATTCTTGGCTTGGTACGATCTCGGTTATCATTCCTTTCATCCCCTTCTCGATTTATATTCAAACCCACAAGTAAATAAACCTTTAATATCCATGTCTATAGTCAATAGTAATCAAAATCAAAATATAATAAGTTTCGAAGAGGATTGGGCACTACAAAGCAATGTTAGACGATAGGCCAAATGACCTGATACGCTCAAAGATATCAAAGGAACCGAAAATCTAGAAGCTAACTTATAGCCTTTTCTATAATGGATAGGACTCTTATGATGCCTCGACACAAATAAATACCTTTGTGCCCACCTCAAAACTACGATCTATCCTCTTGTGATCTATATATTTCTTCGCCTATCCTGAGCCTCCTGTAACCTATGTCAAATCATGACAACCTACTACTCCATATCCTGTAATAATGTTGGCCCAAGAGAAATCATGTCCTTCAATCTGTCCCAACTCAATGGTGTCCTACACTCCCTACCATACAATGCCCGAAATGGATCTATACCAATCAAACTCTAAAAACTATTTTCTAAATAAAATTACTCCTCCCACCTAGACTAATGGTCCATGACATACATCCGCAACATATCCTCCAAGATCGATTCACCCACTTTGTCTACTCATTTGTCTCTAGATGACAAGTTGTCACTTGAAGTTGGTACTTGTTCCAAGGGCACATTGCATGGTAGTCTAGAAATGAGAGGTGTATAAAGGATCGTGGTCACAGATAATCTTCCGTGGAATCTTATGCAATCTAACAATCTAATCAAGGTATACTTGTGCCACTACTAAGAAGTTGTATAGATGGTCTTGACCGGAGAAAAATGAGCCACTTTCGTCAATCTATACACCGTGACCATGATGGCATCATGGTGGTATCTCGACATCGGTAGACCTGATATGAAATTCATGGAAATGGTGTCCCATTTCCACTTTGGTATGGCATGCGGGTAGAGAAGGCCAGCTGGATGTTGATGCTCAGCCTTCACCCTCTAACACTCTAAACAACGTGACACAAACTAAGCTACATCTCTCTGTATACCTCTCTAATGGTATAGTTGTCTCAAGGTGGTATACATATTCTTCACCCTTGGATGGGCTAAATAAGGTACATGATGAGCCTCTGCCAAGATATCTTGTCTCAAGCCTCCATCTCTAGGTACATGGATATGGCCTCGTGTCCAGAAGACCATCTGTCTCTAATTAAAATCCATCAAACTTCCCTTCAAGGGGTCTCTAAGACTCAATCTATGATTTGGCTACAAGGTAGAAGTTGTCATGTGGAAGCTATTGCAAAATCATACTCCACAAATTTGTACCCACTGAAGTAACCATAACCAAATGTCTATGTCTACTTAGAGAATCTCCATTCACATTCTCTTTCCCCTTCACATACTCTATTTTTATTTCATACTCACAAAGCAACTCCATCTAATGCCACTAATGAGTGTTGAGATTAGGCTTCCTAAAGAGGTGATGGAGACTCAAATGACCAGTCCTAAGAATGAATCTTACGCCTAAAAGGAAATGTCTCGTCGAACCAAAGTATGAACAAATTTTGTAAGCTCATAATCCTAAAGGCATTCTCACATCTATCGACTGGATGAACTTCTTCCCTTTTCGCTAAAGGTAAGTGATGAGCTGCGTAACTTGAGAAAACTCCTAAACAAATATCATGTAGTAACTTGTCAGCCCCATTAAATTGTGCACCTCGTTCACACTAGTAAGTTTTGGCCATTCCATAATGGCTCTAATCTTGGAAGGATCAACTACAATACGTTCCCCATAAATGATGTGACCAAAATATTGCACCTCTGACTAAAAGAATGCACACTTCTCCAAGTTCCCATAAATTTTTTTCTCATGAAGACACTGTAGAACATGTCAAAGCTTATCCTCATGCTCCTCACGCGTACGAGAGAAGATAACAATGTCATTAAGGAAAGTATAGAAAATTCCTGAACACCCCATTCATCAAACTCATGAACACTGCGAGGGAATTCGTCACACCAAATGGAAAAACTGTGAACACATAATGGCCATATCTCATACGGAAATTTGTCTTATGAATATTTTCCTTTACAATCCTCGATTGATGGTAGTGGTCTATCTTAGAAAATATAGTGGCCCCCTTCATCTGATCAAACAAATCATTAATGTGAGGAAAGGGGTAATTATTATTGATCGTTACTTTGTTCGGTTTATGTTATTCCATACACAACTACAAGGATCTATCCTTCTTCTTCACAAAAATCACTAGTGCACCCCAAGGGGATATACTAGGAAAGATTAGGCCTTTCTCGAGAAGGACCTCTAGTTGTAACTTGATCTCACATAGCTCAAGTGTGATCATTTTATATGGAGTGCATGAGATATGTTCTTCTCGTGGAACCATATCAATGTGAAAATCTATCTCACCTAGGGGAGGCATCCCCGGTAGCTCACAAGGAAAGACATCAAAAACTTCCTACAAAATGGGGTGATCATAAAGTGAAGGTCCACTAGCCCCATCCTCTAACCTATCACTAACTATAATAGCATACAACTGACAACCCCTTCATGCACACCACTTCAACAACATAGCGTAAATAGTGTGAATGGAGATGGGTCTCCTAATGTAACACCCACTTGAAATACACACACACACCAGGACAACATGCTAGATAATAGATAAAAAAATTGACAATGGCCACCTAGAAATAAGGAAATCCATGACACCCATCATGAAACTATTCACTTCCCACTTTGACAAGACAACACATACCAATATAACCACATAATACACTTAGATATAGGGCATACCACAATGAAATTATTTTAAATTTCTTATTTACTAAAACATCATTTAATTCTTAACTTGTGTTTTATAAGATTCATGTTATGATTCACACAATTATTCTTATGAAGCTAGATTTATGGTTTCTTAACCAATCCCCCTACTTACTAAGACCTAGGATTCTCCCAAAAGTTAAACATTGATTACACTTTAATATCATTTATCATTTCACAACAATAATGATAAGGTTTATTAGTTTAGCTTAGGGGTAGAAGATAAATCCTTTTACACAAGTAAATAGTTCCTCTTCTTCCACTTAAAGACATATGAATTTATCAAGAGGATCACAACTTCAATATTATTATTATTATTTTTTAACTTTTATAAGGATTACCAAACCACTTTATTATGCCTAGAATTGAATTAATTTCATGACCTAGAGGGAGTTACTACACACAATTATAACTCAAATAAATGTTTACCATAATCCATTTTATGAAAAATAAACATTGTTACAAATTTTTTATCCAACACGTCACACAAACCAATGGTGACAAATGGTTTGATTGAACTTTGACTTAAGAACAAGAAGGTTAAAAAAATTGGTGAAATTAACACCATACTATTTTCAAGATTGCTATGATATCACAAAAATACTCATAACAATATGATGATCAAATTATATTCCTCACAATAATTTTTACAAGTTTTGTTATAGATGGTTAAGACAACCTTACTTCACAAATACAATGCCTTCCAAAATTTTCTACAAGCATCATTCCAAGATCTATAAAACATTAATCTGTAGTACAAAAGAATTCATAAGCTAAATCAAAGAAACTTATACAAATCTTTCTTTTTCTACCCATAAAATCCATCTACACATTTATTAACCTGAGTCAGTTCATGAGAACTGAGCAAGATAAGACTACACATAGCAACAATATGCTACTATCTAACAATATCGTGAAAGGAAACACTCTATTTCAAGAACATGAAATTGGGCTCTATCCACGAATATACTTCTTAAGATAGGAAAAAAAAAAATTCTACCATGTTACTAAGAAGGAAGCCATATATTTCAATTAAGAATAATGTCTCTATTCAACAAAAGTGTAACAACTGATCAAGAAGGTCCATAGACTTTAAGAGTTAGAAATAACATATCGAGTGTAAGGGGATTTCAATCATGTAATCATGTAGATTATATGATTGAAATCCACTTACTTAACTTTTAAGAACAAAAATAAAATATTCACCATATTGTCTAAGTAGGAAGTCATAAGCTACCGATAGCAACAATGTCCCTGAAAGCAACAAAAGTTTTACTCCCAACCAAGTAGGAACATAGCCTTAGGAGTTAGAAAAAAGTGATGAGAGTATTGGAATTTCAATCATGTAATCCTATAGATTATATGATTGAAGTCTAATACACAACTAAAAATCTTAAAATTATCAAAGAGATACCAAAAGCACTGGCTATGATACTAGATTTCTATAATGACAAAAGTTGAATAGACAATCCAGGAGGAACCGCAGTTTAAAAGTTAAACACAAAGAGTCGAGTGTATTAAAATTTCAATCATGTAATCATATAGATTATATGATTGAAATATAATACATGACCACCAATCTAAATTATTTTTAAAGAGAAGGCAAATATATACTAGTTTCGGACATTAACTCCAAAATATTCCATAATCTTTCAGGAAGAGGCCAATGCCCTTATAGGTTAGTAACAATAAACGAATGTAAAAGAGAGTTCCATTATGCAAGTAGCATTCTAAACATCCATCCAAGTTTTATAGCACTATGGATTTACAACCCTCCTTAATAAGTCTATAGTTTCGGTTTAAATAAATGAAATTATCACTTTCTCAACATAATATCTTTTAAAGTAACCCTCGTTACCATAATCAAAACTTCTCTTACATGTGCATTTACATATATTGCTAAATGTTGTTATCTTAATCAACACTTTCCATCATAAATCAACAAGTATCGATACATATTTAAATACTCCAAAATTCATTAACTATCATAACGAATTCCATCAAAACCATCAAGGTATTTATATATATTTAGAATCCGACCAATTATCAATAACAACATTAACATTTTAAAAAACACAGTGAGATAGATAATAGTACATGCCACCCAAAGTCTTCCTGAGAGAGAGATAGACAAAACTAGATCTCGTAATAATTGGGCACTAGAAATGCACAAATGTATCTTCAAATTTTGGTGATCCAAAACTAGTTACGGTTCAAGCTTTATAAGGACGGTCAAGGTACCTCATAAGGAAGGCCTTAAATTTCTTGGAAAAATTCTGATGATCATTGGGAATTTTAAGCAAGCCAAGATCTGAATACGTTACACTCAAATTTCTACATTCTAAAATTTTTATACCAAAATCCAACCTGGCTTAGCCCAAGCATTAATCACTTCAAGCCTACAACCCTTCTTTCCTAGGGAGAAAATGGTTATCAGTGGGGTTTGAGTGTAAGTCATCTGAAATAAAAACAAATATACGTAATTGATATCCTCCCTAAAATAGGTTTAATAAAAGACAAATTTGTATAAACACAAGCCCAACTATACTCCGTCAAGGAGGCTATATCCAAAAATGAAAGCCAACAATATAAATGCATATATTTTTATAGATTTAAAATATAAAAATTTAGCTAAGTATTTAACCTTTGCTGCAAGCCTAAGGAGTTAAACAAAATTAGAAGCATTCCATTCGATGGTCAACCAAGTAACTCTAGTGTGAGTACAATCTGTGATGGATTTTTATCAATCCAAAACATACGCCAACCACATAAAAAATAAACGCAGTCATACAATTGTCACAATAAGAAAAAGCTCATTTTTCAGATAACATACAAACTAAGTCACAAGAAAAGAGAGGTATAAATTTAAGCCAAACCAAACTCAAACTTCCCAGTGTTTCAACTAGATTCAGGCAAGAGTAAAATGCCCACCCTATATACACGTAATAACCCTTATTAAAGGAATTAATATACGGTCATGCGTCAGACCCATCACAAATTTTTAAGGAAATAATTTCTTAGAAGGAAGATTTCCCAAAATGGAAGCATTCACAATAACCCAGAAGACCAAAACCAGAGAAAAATCACAAGGTATCCAACTGGCCATCCAAGACAGAAGCAAAACCCACAAAAATCACTAGAGACATACCAATTTCAGGAAGGAGAATGTTCCATTTTAGAATATTATTAAAACTCAACAATTATTGAAATGGGTAGGTTTATCTTTCTTGATTTCCAGCTTCTACAAGTCACATAAACACCTCAAAACTTGCAGTAATAAACCTCATGTCTAATTTCTTTGTCCACATGCATGTTGGGCGCTAAAACTACATTCACTCCCACATTGGCATAGGCAGGGAGCTCCAAAATCCATGAGTTGCATTGCTAGAAGGAACTATGGTCTCAAAGACTGATATGATTACATTATAAACACAAAATGGGTTTATTGAAAAGGCCCAGAAAACCTCAAATAAACATGATTTATAGGGGAAAATCCAGACCCACAACCTTGCCAACGTCCTCCCAACCTGCGTCAAAATGGGACGTTAAGGCAGAACATGGACATCCATCAAAGCACAATGGAAATCAGATTTTTGTCAGATGAAGAAACATGTGCCTCAAAATCCATGTATGCAAAGTGTGGAAGTATCCACGAGGCATGTAAATTGTTTGAAAAAATACGTCAAAGAGATGTGGTCTCATGGAATTTCCACGATTGCAAGATATGAAAAAAGGGTCGTCGAGAAACGGTCTTTATTCACCATATATGACCAACAAGTGTCCATTCTGCTTAGTTCCCATTTCCAAAGCATGCATGTAGACATTGTCAAAATAACATCTTTGAAACAGGGTAAGGACATCCACCCACACAAGGAGAAGAGACTTCTATAAAATGTTACAGTCGTAGGAACCCTTGGAGAAATGTATGCAAAACGTGGGAGCTTAGACAAGGAGGGAGAAGATTCTAACAAAAAGCCAGAAGCTTTAGAGCCTTTACATGTAGACCCAATGAATCCATGTGGCCAGCAACATTGAAAACAACAAGGTAAAAAAAATAGGGTAGGAAATTACGAACCCACTAAAACAAAACCAGCAGCCAGAGAAAAAAATAATTCTTCAACCCTCCACATAGCCCACAAAACACATGGAAAGAATAAAATTTATTAATGGAATTAAAGATGAGACAGATTCAGTGGGAGAAAAATTAAATTCACCTTTAAATTAATAATCTAAAACAAAGCAATGCATGCAAAGTTTGGTCGGCCAAGGTGGAGCTAATGGTTAGAGTCTTTAATTCAAAATTAAACAGAACACTACTCCCTAAAAAATGGCTCCAAAAACGAAAAACAATCTCCTCCATATTCACCCAATTCAAGGTTAGGTCCCATGCGACATCTCAACAATTAAATACACTAGTTTAACATAAAATTAGATACCATTATATATATACACCCTGGAAACTAAAAGGAATCTGAATAATCCCTTAGCATTTTTAAGTAACAGCGTCATTACGTAAACTACTTAAACAAGAACACGATAAGCTATGACGAGAATGTTCGTAAAAGGTGTTATGAAACACACTCAACAACAATCCAAAGAATTACGATGGCACCAAGTATGTATGCAGAAAGAAGGGACTCAAAACTAACTTCACAACAAGGATAGCAATTACTTTACGATCAAACAAGAACTCAAAAAAATCAATTGACGCTAAAAAACATGGAAAGGGATGGAAATGGGGTTGATGTCGAACGGGGCATTAGATTATCCTCCCCTTTAGAAAGCATCGTCCTCAATGTGACATAACACTAAAGAAGATAAAAGGGGAATAAGCAACAAGGTATGGATAAGGACAAAGATTCTTCCTATGGTTAAATTTTTCTATTGTTAAAGGATGACCACCTTGGGTAGACTTAGAGAATTTAACAGATTAGATAACTTTAAAAGTTCTGTGAAGATTGACGGTTTTCTCTTATCTTATTATTTAATTAATTGTCTTTTCCTTTTAATTATTCCTAAACTTAATTCTTTAATATTTTATTGTTATAAAGTTCTAGTTCATTGATTCTTATGAGTTCCCGACAGGACCGTTATCACAATAACATACCACGGTCATATGCAACATTTGAAGATTCACGAGAAAATTTCACATACTATCGTAATCGCACCATACCTCAAGAGCTTGACCAAACCATGAAAGGAACATACATGACCCACATGACATAGTACTCGTCACACATAGATGACCGACACAAAATTACATCAGACATAAGTATACTATAACAATTTGAAATTCCTACAATTTCACATATGAAGATTTCACACAACTCAGAACACTAGCTATATGTACAAAGTGTTAACAAGGGAAATAAATAGGTATCCCCAACATCACAAAGCATAACCAACTCACATGAGTACACATACACCCAAACACTACTCCCAAAGCATCACAACAACTCCACATATCTCTCAAAGCATCAACCATAGACACACAAATCTCTTATGCCTCCTCAAGTCTCTTATACCTCCCTCAAATATTTTATGCCTCCCTCAAGAAGTAATATATAAATAATTTTTCCTTTTTTCTCCCCAAAGAGGTCGATCACCCTATGGCCCTAAGAACGTAGACTCTAGACACCCCTAACCCAAGTGACATAATAACTTGTGGTCCTGAAACCCACTAGTTATCGTCAGAACTCTTTGGGGTGTACCCCCATAAAACAAATCGGGTCCATAGGTACAACCATTCCATGGTGCATCCCATAACCCTATTTCACACATTATGACAATAGAACCAAAGCATAACAATCTGATTCAAATGCCAAGTGGAAAAATACAAGCCTTGGGCTAGGCTGTAAGATTTTAAATTTAAAAGAAGATCCAAATCCAAGCAAAACAAATTGCCAAATAGCCATAGTTAGTTTTGTCTCCCAATCAATGTACCCTCCGAATGGGTAGAATATGAACAAGATTTTTGGTGTGATTAACACACATTTGATCACCTCTCAAGATGTGGGACTTGGGCTCGAGGTGAACCTCCGAAGAAGGTCAACTTCCTCTTCCTAAACAAAGTGTTGACTACTCCTCGTCTAATAAAATGGCTATCTAATCCTCTCGCTAACATTTTCATCAGTTTTAGGGAAAGAGATTTGTAGAAATGAAACTATACTAGGGATTGTGATGCACCACATAAAGGGTGTTGCAAGACTCAGGAAGCATTAATTTGAAGAGGGTATGTGTACCACAAGTCAACTTCACCTACTGCAGCTTAGAGAGGGTACAAAATACCACAGACTAGGAAGCACACGTTCCCTTTGTTAAACTTGATCAAACAAACAAGTTATTAGTATTCTAGTGAAGAAGGATGAACTTGAGAATGGTAAACAGGCACCACAACTCAACTGCATGCAATACTCCACCACTTGATAAGCACATAACTCCAAGAACCAAAGCAATATAAATGTGAACTTTCACAACGTGCCTGTAAGCATGAGAAAATGCACAAATAAGTATAAAAGGATGAAAGGAGCAAGATTATCCACCACACACTTATATTACTTCAAAATGTGCAAAATGCATCATACATTTAGAAGAGGAAATAGTTGTCCTTACAATCTTGGAAAAGAGGCTTGAAATTTCCCTCAACATATAAGGATAGCATGCAAAAGAGAGAGGACTCTTGAAAAATTTGCACTTGCCTAAGATATCTAAATGTTCAACCTATCTGAACTGTTGGAACCCTTTGGAATGAGCTTCCAACTTACATTTATAGAAGAAACTGAGGGAGAGGAGAGAAGATGTCATAAATTCCCTTCCTAAATTGAAGCCACATGATGCTTCATTTATTAAAGTTAGTGAACCACTTTAAAAGGTTCCATCATGTGTCATTAATTTCCTGTTGACCTAGTTCTCCTTAATTAATTAAAAGAATATTTAAATAAAATATTTAAATAATAATAATAAATATTATTATTAAAATATTTAAATAAAAATATTAAATTAATTAAAATTAAATGGTGGGACCCTCGTTGACTGGTTTGACTTGAAGAGGGAGGGGTCATGAAGAAAAGGCCAAAAATGATTCCAACTCGGTGGTTTCCTCACCGAGCCAACTCACCAAGTTGGACTCGATTTATTTTATCTCCACCACAACTGAGCTGAGATCATATCGCCGAATAACTCCGATTGAGATCTTTCTCATTCTTACTTGAGCTCCATTCCTGAGCCCATCATTCATGTGCTTCGACATCCTCATTTAAGCTCTTCTTTTATCACATTGAACTACATATCGCTTGATGGCCCTCGCTCACCCGAGGTTACCGAGCTCCACCTAGTTGTTGCTGATCAAATTTTCTCTACATAACCCCGACTCGAACCGAACTACTATATTCATTAATTAATGTTGACTTGTGTTGACGTATCTGAGCTCCCTATGTTTTATCTTCCATGTGCATGTGTATCTCGTGACTTGGCTCTACGAGACCCTAGTGCTTTCACCACTAAATAACTCTCCATTGAGCCTTGTTTATTCTTATTGAGTTTCATTCCCTCCGAATCGGTGAGCTTTACATAATTTTTACCATGTTCTACGCATCGATCAAAGTTGATCTTGTCACAAGCTATATACACATGTTCTCCCATGAAGTCATCGAGCTCCTCCATCGACCGAGCTCCAATTACGAACCGAGCTCTTCTTGCTAAACATGTTGACCAAGCTATCTTTACATATTTCATCGAGTTCGAGTTCATCACTATCGCATCGACCCACGAACCCACTCTGAGAAACTCTCAGTTATCTACTCTATATGGCTCGACTCCATGAGCTCCGCTTGTAAGCTCACTGCCAAATGACTCGACCTCAACTCAACTCCTCCCGATTTGAGATATTCACTATTTTTTTCTCGAGCCACTTGTGTATTTTTATGGATCCCTATGCTCGTCGAGTGCAAAACCCAGAGTTATGGAAAACTCAGCCTACCCACCGTAAGCTCATGCCATTTAATTTGTTTACATCTTGAATTTGGCTTCATTGTTTATGGCCATGACTCGGTATTCTACTTTAATGTTTTAACTATTCTTTTTCTTCTAAAATAGCTTGACTGGACCTTACCTATAGCTATATAGTGAGCTCGACACCGAGCTACTCGACTTAGCTCTATATCTAAGCCATCCACTATGCAAGTGTTGTATTAGTAGTTTTGAGTGGCTCCATTGACATGGTTTGAATTTTTCTATCTCAAAGAACCAAATACATCCTTCTACAGTGCATAGCCACCCATCCACGCAAATCTCATGGTGATGCCTTCCTGACCGAGCTATGTTGACTCGGACCACACCGCGAGTTGTTTTTCGTAGTCTTCCTTCACGAGCTCCTTTGTGGTTTGTTATCTTGGCCAACTCGCAACTTGGCTTTATGAGCCCAAAATGATTTAACCACCACAATCTACTAGCTCATACCTATGAAGTCACCACCAAGAAACTCCAACATAGAATTGTGCCTCTAAATGACTCATCCTTATGCATGAAGCCATCTCTTCCGAGTGACGATTCGAGCTCATACTTGAGCACTCACTGACTACTTAACTCAACATCCTATGGAGCTACTTTGTCAAGCATGTCCAACTCCAACTCAAACCCTACATAGGTAGGTTGTCAACACTATTTTCACTAATCACTTGATCTTGGCCTTCCTACCAAGTTGCACCAGTTTGGCTTGATATTGAGCTTGATGACTCCCCACGTTGATTTGGAGGAATAGCTCAACCACCTCAATTGGGACCATCTCTCTGGCGAGCTCTGGCAGCTCACCGTACTATTCTCAAATTTCCATTGAACTTTATCATTCACTTCAATGATTACTTCAACTTGTAGCCATGAAGATAGCATTCTATTTGTCAAGACGAGTTCGGCCATTTCCTTTTTCCCGAGCCATCTTATCATGTTTTCAACACATCTCAAAAACCATTTCCTTTTCTCTTTGGTTCTTGATCCTTGAAACTTATCTGTATTATGCAATACCTCTAACCACTAGATTTCCAACAAGTTTTTTCAGTGACCTTCCACATATCTTGGCGAATGGCTCACCATCATGACCACAACCATCCAGTGCTCTAACTCCCTTAGTGACTCACACAATGACTCGTACCACTCCTTGTTGTGCAGAATTCTCCCGATGGATTACCAATGTATTCTCCACACTTGGTGAATTATCCATGAATCTTTGCCTAGTGGAACCCTTATGATTATTTTCCAAATGAAAAATCTTCCCTACAAAATTTATGGCTCGTAATGTCATCCCGTTATCTCCACTTGGAAGCGTTCTCCTATATTTCCACATCAAGACTAGAGTGTGGGATTTTGGTACCTTTTTCGACTCGACCGACCCATGGACTGAAATTTTTCAAGGGCCCACTCTCAACTTGGCTCCCCATAACCAAACCTCCAAACTTGGCTCATCATACAAGTTTCACCGTGCTACCCACTTCTTTGGAATATCTCATTAGCAACAGCCCGAGCTCTTGGAATGTCTTGGCCTGGCTACGGATCCCCAAATTCCCCATGTAGATTAACTTAAGCATGTTCCCCAAATCATCTTAGCTCGGTTGATCAAGCTAACTTTCCGAGCTTTCCTAGAGGCACTTACACGTTTACTTGATCCTAAGATTTTACCCTTTCGATTCGTTGTTTTCTTCCATCTCAAAAGAGCTCTAAGAATGACTCGGACAAGAAAATTACCACTCCTTACAAAGATTTTGGTTTTGAAGAGCCAACTAATCCATCTTCGTTCTTTCATATATTCCACAAAGTGATATAGTTCTTTAGATCATAATTCGGTGGGGCCGAGCTCTAAACCGAGCTATGTCTCGACTTCATCATGAGCTTTTAGCACTTAGGCTTAATGTCTATTTCCATGACATGATTTGGTCACATCAAACTTAATAAAATCCCATGTTAATTATCCCGACCAAGCTAACACAACCTAGCTCTGACCTTCTACAAGATATCAGCTCACTCATCTCGCTCACCGAGCTACTTGGTGAGCTATTTGAGCTCATAGTCCCTTTTTTGGAGCATTCCCCACTTGTTATTAAAACTTAAGATCTCCCCGAGTTTATTTTGGAAACTGAGGATCATAGAGACATGGAAAAGCTCCTCATTACCTTTTGATTAATTAATTAATATGATTATTTTATCTAGATAACAACCAGAAATAGGTCCCTGAGACTAATGTTTCATTTTGAACATAATAGGACCTTGTTGTCCAATTTTTCCATGTGTGCAAAATTGGATAACATTTTTGGTGACCTCTCGGGATGATTTCCTACTAAGCATGATTCCAGTAGCCTTAAGTCATCCATTGGGCATGGAGTCAATATTGGAATCTTGAAAGTGATTTGATCTTCTGTGATATATCTCGAAGTCTCCTTGAGCATTGCCGATCTTGGACCTCCCTGGAATGCTAAACATGAAGTATATTGAATATGTTGAATGTTTGGCATTTATGGAACATTGTAGAATTTTGAATAAGATGGATCATGAGAATCTTACGGAAACCTTGAACCTTCCTTCTCCTTGACACCTTCCAATAATGCATTGTGTAAGAACAACACAAAACACAACAACAAGGAAAATAAAAGAACAACACAACAACTATGTGCATAAACACTTGTAGGAAAAACCTAAATAAATTATACAGGGGGTGGAATGATCTCAAAAGAAAGCTTTGAGATATATCCCATTCACATGAATGATCATTTCTTCTCCATTGATCCTGGATAGAAGAAATTAATTCACCTCTTTACATCTCGTGATGATGTATGGCCCACTCCAGAGAGCATAAAACTTGGCATGCTTGCCTGGCTTGGCCCTGTCTTCATGCCATTTGAGAACTAAGTCTCCCTCTTGAAAATACCTTCGGACACCTTTTTGTCAAAATATTTCTTAACCTCGAGCATGATGTTACTCCAAAGTATTCATAGCCTTGTTTCATACTTCTTCCAAATCTATGAGTTCAGAAAACCTAACTATCAGAGGATCATTCTCCATAACTTCAAGCTACTGAGCTAACTCCAAAGATGGTAACTCTAAGGAGAGTGGAATTTTTCCTCTCTTCCCTATATAAGAATGAAAGGTGAATTTCCGATGGCCCTTTTAGGTGTGATCTGATCTACCCATAAGGAAATCTTAAGTTGTGTATGCTAAGTCCTCTTGTTATTTTCCATCGTGTGCTTTATAATCCTTGTGAGGTTTTTGTTATTAAAATCATCCAATCCATTTCCTTGCAGATAGTAATTGGATGAATTCTTAAGGTAGACCCCATTTCTAATAGCTCATTCACTCAACTTCATACCAATAAAATCCATTGTGTTGTCTCGAAATGACTGTAAACGGAATACTAAACCTTGTCATTATACCTTCCAGGAAATCCAGAACTACCTTTTTATTTCTCTCTTTCAATGCTACCACCTCTATCCATCGATTAAAATAGTCTATTGCAGTAAGGACCCATTTATGTCTATCACAAGATGTAGGATAATCATTCGATGAATTCCAATCCCCGTGAACAAAGGGTTGATACACTTGTATTGGATGCAATGGAAGAGCGCCAACTTCGCTTGCCTATGAAAAAGACACATTCCTTACATTTCCTTACCTAGAGATGGGCATCTTTGAACAAATTTGGTCAATAGTAATCGGCTTGCATGATCTTGGTAGCAAGTGTTCATGCAGAGTAATTTCCTCCAAATAGACCATTATGAAACTCTTCTAGTATCTTACTTACCTATTCTAGTCCTATGCACCGAAGGAGGACACCATTCAAATCCTTTCGAAAGAGAACGTTATCTACCAAAACATATGGAATACATTGAAGACTTAAAATCCCTATTTGGTTTTTATCCATTTTCACAGGATATACTCCTGAGAAGAGGAAATTCTTAATTTTGGATAACCAATCAACTTTCTTATCGGTGTTGAGGTACATCGCATCCTCATCACATTTTGATTTCATATCTCTGCAACAAGTTGTTGACACAAGCCTTTACCTCTGACAAGTTTGGTAACCTTGATATGCACATCATACTCCATCACCTTTGTGATCCATCCAGTGCACTTTTTCGTTCATCTCTTTGTTCAGCAAAAACTCTTTAACACATAGATGAGACACCATCAAATGAAATTTTTTTGGACAACATGTGCTTGAATTTCTTCAAAGCTCGAATAACCGCAGAGAATTTTTTTCAATAAATGAGTATTTGAGCTCATACTCTTTGAGGAATTAACTAAAGAAAGCAATTGGTTGCTCCATCAGATCATCATTTTGTTGGGTGAGGATCCCTAAAATTCTCTTTTGACCTGAAAAATCATAAAGGATAAAGTATTTATCAAACATGGGGTTCACTAGCGTGGGAGTTTAAGAAATTTCCGTTTTGATGTCTTTGAATATTTCTCATCCTTCCTTTTTCCATGAGAATGGAATGTTTTTCTTCAGCATGGTTGTCAGTGGTTTAGCCAATGTCACAAATTAAGGGATGAATTTCCGCATGAATTTTATGGTTCCCAAAAACTTTGGAGGGCCTTTCTATGACTTAGAGAGATAAGGACATAATTGAATGAATACGGCTAGATCAATTGATATTCCTTCCTCGAAAAAAACATGCCCCAACAACTTTCCCTTGTGCACTGCAAAAATTCACTTCTTAGGATTAAGTGAAACCCCAAATTCCCTACACCTTTAGAAAACCTTCCTTAGATGTGTGATGTGATCACCGCATCCTTAGAATATATCATTGATTAGTCCTTTAAATGTTGTATCCATGGCTCTTTGGAAATTAGCCCCAGTGTTGGACAATCCAAACAAAATTTTATTGTAAGCATATGTGTCCCACTTGGTAGTGAAATTCATTTTGAATTGGTCAAATTATTGGACGAGAATTTGATTGTAACCGAATATCCATTGAGAAAAGAAAATCTTTGATCTCCTGTCACTATTTGAAGAATTTTCTCCATTGATGGGAGATTATAATGGTCTTTCAACGAGGCATGGTTCAAATCCATGAAATCTACGCACAACCAAATCTCTCCATTCTTCTTCCTTATGGGTACGATTGGCTACCCAAGAGGAGTGCTTGATGGGAAAAATAATACATGCTTTGATGAGTTTGGTTATCTCCTTTCTCATTAGTGGATCAATTTTGGGATTAATGGGCCTCTGTTTCTAGCAAACTGGCTTTACATTAGGATCCAGTTCGATGGTATGTTGTGTTAGGCCTAGATCAAAACCACGTAGGTCTTTATAGATCCATGAAAAAATGTCATGATACTCTTGAAAATTTTTTATGAAATATTCTTTCTCTTCGGAAGTACACACTTTTCCAATCTTCAAAACTTCTCATGTGCTACCTCAACTTCCTCAAAATCTTCTTCTTTGACCACCATGTTAGATATTTGTCTTTTAGCTTGATCATCTAAATTGAAAATGGATTCCAGAGTGACTAAGCCTTTTGGTAGTTTTTTTATTTTCAATTGTATAATTTGATCACCATATGACTCTTGCAACTTATCCTAATTTCTTGCAGCAAACTCGCCTCTTCTTGTAGGAAAAGGACAATTTGTTTGTCACTATCAAACACTTGCCAGTTACTCACATTATCAAGGACTGTGGGTCGAACCACCATTTTGAAAATTTTCTACCCTTCTTTCATGATATCAACATGTGTGTCGATTTGAGAGCCAAGTGTAGCAAGCCTATCAACATCTTGATTTTGATTTCTATGAACCGCATGGATTCCAAAAGCTTAGAATTCTTCAATTACGCCCCGTGCTTGGTTCTTGTATGATCTTAAAATATCATTCTTGGATGCAATGTGTGTCGTCACTTAATGAAAAACTAACTCATTATCTCCAAAATAGTCGGGCTTTGATCCCTTCTTTTGGGCTAGTTGAATTCCTTCAGACAAGGGCCTCATATTGATAACATTGTTAGTGTAACTGAATTTCAATTGGAAAGATGAGAAGTACTTATCTCCCTTTGGATAAATTAACATAACACCAGCACCGGATCCATTCTTACTTCTCAAGCCATTGAAGAAAAATTTCCACAGTCCTTCCGAATCACTTGGTGTTTTGACAAGTTGTATGATCGTATCTTCTTCATGAATACAGCAGGTACCTAATCTCATTTCTTCCTAAAGTAGCAAACCAACTTCTTCTTCTACCAACACATTAGCATAGGTATCATACAGATGATCTCCACTTACTTCATCTAGTACAATATTGGGGACTTCTTCAATGAGAGTGGTCGGTTCATGATCAGTATCTCCTTCTTCAAGATCTCTGATGGTGTAATTCCCATTTATAGGACTAGAAGTGTAGGGTTTTACATGATTATGGCATATTGGTTCTGCTCTTATAGTCACTTTGGTTCTATATAGATTCCTAAGAATCATATGTGACCAATCGGTTGATAGATACCACCCATCTTGGCAGTGAAATCTTGTGATAGGAAGATGGTGAAGAGAGGAGGAAGGTCAATGATTGATATGTCTTGGGTGAATGAAAAACTTGGGCATGTATGTATGGTAAGTTTAAGTCCTTTGATAACTCCAATAATCTTAACAGATGTGCCATCCATCTGAACACCTCCTCTTACAACCAGCACATATTGTATGCCTAGTACATCTATAATTTGTTTGGGCATGATCAAGCTATTTGCGCAAAAATTGATCATGCAATTATGCACTAGGTGGCTGCCAATGATCGAGAGAGATATATAATGGTAGTGGTTTTTGGCTTTAGGAATACTTTTCCCTACTTGGTTGACATAAACTCATAGTATTTTCCGCTCCATGACCTAACTATCTCGCTTCGGTTGTACCAAAACTGTTTAGAGCCTCTCACAAGTTCCTTTGAGAAGGAATTGAAAGTGTGTCCCACATAGTAATGTTTAGATTGGTTTTCTTCATTTGTTCTACTATGTTGAAGGAAATTTCTCCAAAAATTTGAAACTTCTTTGGGCTTTAGGATCCTCTTTTAAAAAGTGCTTGTTGGGTATCGTGATGCTTAAAGAACCTTCTTTCCTTGCATCTTAGCTAACAAGTATTTCTGACAGTTTCTTTCCCATGTCTTTATCAACTGTTGCTTGTGTTTGAGGCTATGAAGTGGATGCTTGATCAGATTTGGAAGGTTGAGGTTACATTTCTCTCTTCTTGGAACGAGTTTTTTCCGCCACTGATGAGGAATCTATATTCAACCCATAAAAATATTTTGCTTTCCAGTTTAGTAAAGTGGTTTCTTCAGGTGTCTATGATTGATCTATTGTTTCTTGCGTAGATGTGTTTTCTATTAGCTCAGAAGGGGTAGATACACTTTGAACCATAAGGGCCTGGCCAAGAACTCCATTGGGATAAAGATTTTTATTTTGGGGTTGAGAACAAGGATAGCACCATTCGTAATCTTGAACTAGATTATTATGGAAAGGTAAAATGGCTATAGATGAGCTAGCAGCAAGAGGGTTCTAAAATTTCAAAGCCCCGAAATTCACAACTTGATTTGTAGCTTGATTTTATGGCTGATTGTTCCATTGAAAACGAGGATGGTTAGCTTGGTACTACTAATTTTGTGGCTTATATGGATGATTGTATTGAAACTGATACCTCTTGAGTGTAATGAGCTCATTTCGAAAGTTTTGCAAGAAAGTGAATTGACTTCAAATATATCATTTGAAGAGGCAAGGGTAGATTGAATTGGTTGATTATAAGCTTTGGAATAGTATTAATGATAGGCTAATTGTTTGTAAGGTTCGGAGACAATGGCATTGGCGGTTGTCGAGCTATCTTTCCAACCTGAATCAAGTAATTTTCCACTCTTATGGAAATTTCATAGGCATCAGGTAATGCAAGCCCTCCCACGGACTAGATCATAACTACTACATGGCTATTCAAGGATCACAAATAGTACAAGAATGCATTATGTGGAGAAGGATTTATAAGTGTCGAATCCTATTCCAAGTCCTATGGAATTAGAAGTTGAAATCACTCATGTATTCTTGGGGAGCTCTCTTCATGGTAGTGATTTGTTCCAAAAGTGATAGGTGATCACTCTTTTCTTTAAACTATTTACAGATTGTTTCTCCTAACTTGTCCCAAGTGGTTATACTACCAACACTTAACCCTCGAAACCATTGAAGTTTTTTTCCTTGAAAGTGGTGGTAATAAGTCTAACCGCAACATTGTCTTCTATGATATTATGTATTACACAAATGTTGGCTACATCAAGAATATGTTCTACTAGAGTAACGTGAGTTTCCCCTATGTAAAAGGATAAACTTTTGAGTGCCGCAATAGGTATAGGGTCATGTTGAGCCAACAAAAGAGGACTTGTTGCATTGGAAGGGGGAAAACTTGAATTCGTGTCATAACAAGTAAGATGTTGATTGTTCCTTGATGGAGGAAACCTACCGTATGGAGGAGCCGTATGGAGGAGTTGAATGACCCCTACAAGGTAGAGTGCAGAATCGGTGATATTGAAATGCCTCTTATTCTTCTCTTTAGAGGAGACAAGGAATTTTGATATGTTGATAATTTCCTTGCTTTGAAGAAGCTCTCTGAGAATTCTTCGCATAAGTTAACGCACCGAGATTTAGAATCTAGAGATATAGATTCGTTAGGTACTTGACTTGTGTAAGATAGAAAAGAAGTATCAAATCTATCCCACCAAGCATGCCAAAAATTGTTGTCACCAAATCACTACACCCTCCGAATGGATAGAATGTGAACAGGACATTCGGTGTGATTAGGATACATGGGATCACCTCTCAAGTTGTTGGACTTGGGATCGAGGTGAACCTCCGAGAGAAGGCCGAATTCCTCTTCCTAAACTAAGTTGTGTACTAATCCCATTGTAATAAAATGGTTATCTAATCCTATTCTAACATTTTCATGGATTTTACTGAGTAAAGAGATTTGCAAAAATGAAACTATACTAGGGATGGTGATGTGCTAAATAAAGGGTGTTTCTAGACTCAAGAAGGGTTAATTTGAATCGGGTGTGTGCACCATAAGTCAAATTCACCTATTGCATCTTAGAGCGGGTGAAAAATACCACATACTAGGAAGCACGTGTTCCCTTTGCTAAACTTGATCAGATAAACAAGTTATCAGTCTTCTAGTGAAGAAGGATGAACTTGAGAAGGGTGAACAGGCACCACAACTCAACTGCATGCCATAATCCACCACTTGATAAGCACAGAGTTCCAAGAACTAGCAAGAGAAATGTGAACTCGCACAATGTACTTGCTGACAATGTACTGTCACAAAGATGAGAAAAAGCACATAGAAGTATAGAAGGATGAAAGGACTGAGATTAGTCACAAAACACACACTTATTTTACTTTTAAAACGTGCACAATGCATCATACATTTAGAAGAGGCAATAGTTGTTGTTATAGTCTTGGAAAAGAGGCTTGAAATTTCCCTCAACATATAAGGACAACTTGCTAAAAGAGAGAGGACTCTTGAAAAATTTGCACTTTCCTAAGATATCTAACTGTCCAACCTATCTGACCTATTGGAACCCTTTGGAATGAGCTTCCAACTTACATTTATAGAAGAAAATGAGAGAGAGGAGAGAAGATGTCATAAATTCCCTTCCTAAATTGAAGGCACGTGATGGTTCATTTATTACAGTTGGTTGAACCACTTTAAAAGGTTCCATCATGTGTCATGAATCGCATGTTGACTTTGTTTTCCTTAATTAATTAAAAGAATATTTAAATAAAATATTTAAATAATAATAATATTATTATTATTCAAATATATAAATAAAATATTAAATTAATTAAAATTAAATGGTGGGACCCCTGTTGACCAGTTTGACTCAAAGAGGGAGGGGTCATGAAGAAAAGGACAAAAATAAATCAAACTCAGTAGTTGGCTCTCTGAGCTAACTCATTGAGTTAGACTCGAGTTATTTTATCTCCACCACAACCAAGTTGATCTCCTATCACTGAATAACTCCCATTGAGCTTTTCTCATTCTTACTGAGCTCCATTCCGAGCCCATCATTCATGTGCTCCAACATCCTCGTTCAAGGTCTTCTTTTATCACATCAACTATGTATTACTTGACCAACCCTTGGCTCACCTAAGGTTAGTGAGATCCACCTACTTGCTAATCAAATTTATCTACATAAGCCCGACTGATCGAACTACTATCTTCATGAATTCTTTGTTGACTCGTGTTGACGTATCCGAGCTCCCTATGCTTTATCTTTTGTATGCATGTGTAGCTCGTGACTTGCTCTACAATCCTTGAGTGCTTTGACCACTAAATAACTCTCCACCAAGCCTTGTTTATTCTTACCTGGTTCCATTCCCTCCGAATTGGTGAGCTTCACATGATTTTTACAAAGTTCTATGTATCGAGCAAAGTTTCCCTCATCACAAACTATATACACATGTTCTCCCGTGAAGTCATCAAGCTCCTCCATTGACCGAGCTCCAATTACAAACCTGAGATTTTCTTTCCGAACACATTGACCAAGATATCTTTGCATATTTCATCAAGCGTCAAGTTCATCACCTTCACATCGACCCATGAACCCACTCCTAGAAACTTATTGTTATCTACTTTATATGGCTCAACTCCACAAACTCCGCTTGCACTCACCGCTATGAGACTCGGCCTCAACTCAGCTCCTCCCGAGTTGAGCTCTTCAAGGTTTGTTTCTAAGCCACTTGGGTATTTGTATGGATCCCTGTGCTTGTCAGAGTGTGAAGCCTAGAGCTATGGAAAACTTGGCCTACCCAGATGTAAGCTCATATCACCTACTTTGTTTGCATCTTGAATCTAGCTTCATTGTGTATGGCCATGACTCAGTATTCTACTTTAATGCATTAATTGTGCTTTGTCTTCTAAAATAGCTCGACCTGGACCTTACCTGTAACTATATACTGAGATCAACACCGAGCTACTCGACCAAGCTCCATATCTGAGCCATCCACTATGTGAGTGGCGTATTAGTAGTACTGAGTGGCTCCATTGACACGGTTTGAATTTTTCTATCTCAAAGAACCAAATACATCCTTCTACAGGCCTGACCACCCTTCCATGAAAATATCCTAGTGATGCCTTTGTAACGAACCATTACACCAAAACCTTGAGACATTAGTGAAATCCACACATGAGGATCATAACATCCCACCATTCTTTCATAACCAGGACACTCGGCTAGATTTACGATCATATACGGGACCACACCCTACCCTAAACAAGCCCCGAAAAACACTACAATGCCTACAAGGCTACCCATGTTGGGAATTGAACCTAGGTGGATGCTCGATACCAAATGTAATGAACCATTACACTAAAACCTTGAGGCATTAGTGAAATCCACACATGAGGATCATAATGCCTTCTCAATCGAGCTATGTTAACTCGGCGCACTCTACAGCCTCTTTACCGTAGTCTTCCTTGTTGAGCTCCTTTCTCTCGTGTTATCTTGGACAATTCACGAGTACCTATTTATGAACCCAAAATTATTTGACCATCAAGTTCTTATAGCTCATACCCATGAAGTCGCCACCAAGAAACTCCAACATGGCATTGTGCCTCTAAACGACTCATCCTCATGCATGAATCCATATCTTACAAGTGATGATTTGATCTCATACTTGAGCACTCGTTGACTACTTAACTCAACATTCTATGGAGCTACTCTATTAAGCATGCCCAATTCTAACTCAAACCCTACACAAGTAGGTTGGCAACACTATTTTCACTGATCACTTGATCTTGGCCTTCCTGTTGAGTTTCCCTAGTTTGGCTTGATATTGAGCTTGATGACTCCCCACGTTGATTTAGAGGAATATTTCAACCACCTCAACTGGGACCATATCTCTTGGTGACTCACTATACCATTCTCAAATTTCCATTGAACTTGATGATCATTCACTTCGATGATTACTTGAACTTGTAGCCGTGAAGATTGCATTCTATTTTTCAGTGAGTTTTGCCACATATTTTTTTCCTAAGCCATCTTATCGTGTTTTCAACACATCACTATGACTTTTTATGCCACATGTGATCTCACTCAAGCTATTAGCAAACTTAGAAACCATTTCCTTTTCTCCCAGGTTCATGATCCCTGAAACTTATCCATATTCCACGCTACCTCTAACCACTAGCTCACCAATAAGGTTTTTCGATGACCTTCCACATATCTTGGCGAATGGCTCGCCATCATGACCACAACCATCCAGCGCTCTAACTCCCCTTGTGACTCGCACAATGACTCGGACCACTCATCTTTGTGATGAATTATCTGACGGATTGCTATTGTATTCTCCCCACTTGGTGAATTATCCATGAATCTCCACCTAGTGGAACCCTTATGATGATTTTCCAAATGCAAAATCTCCCCTACGGAATTTCTAACTTGGAACACCATCCCATTATCTTCACTTGGTAATGTTCTCCTATATGTCCACATTGAAGAATGGATTGTGAGATTTTAGTACCATTTTTCTGACTCGACTGGGCCATGGACCGAAAGTTTTCCAAGGACCACTCTCAACTTGGCTTTCTATAACCGAACCTTCAAAATTGGCTCGTTAGACAAGTTTCACCATCCTACCCACTTGTTAAAAGATCTCATCAGTGAGCACAAGCTCTTGGAATGTCTTGGACTGGCTGCCAATCCCCAAATTTCCAATGCGGATTAACTTAATCATGTTCCCCAACTAATCTTAGCTCGGTTGAGCAAGCTAATTTTTTGAGCTTTCCTTGAGGCACTTACACATTTACTTGATCCCAAGCTTTGACCTTGCCCACTCATTGTTGCCTTCTAGCTCGAAAGAGCTCTAAGAATGACTCAAATAAGAAAATTTCCACTCCTTACATAGATTTTGGTTGCAAAGATCCAACCAACCCATATTTGTTCTTGCCTAAATTCCACTAAGTGATATAGCTCTTCACTTGTAATTTAGTAGGGATGAACTCTAAACCGAGCTATGTCTTGACTTCATCATGAGCTTTTATCACTTAGGCTTAATGTCTATTTCCATGACATGATTTTGTCACATCAAAATTAATACAATCCCATGTTAATTAGCCCGAATGAGCTAACACAACCTAGGTCCGACCCTTTACAAGATATCATTTCAGCGAGTAGCTCACCAAGCTGCTTGGTGAGTTATTTGAGCTCAAAGTCCCTTTTTTGGAGCATTCCCCACTTGTTATTAAAACTTAAGATCTCCCCGAGTTTCTTTTGGAAACTGAGGATCATAGAGTCATAGAAAATATCCTCATCACCTTTTTATTAATTGATTATTTTGATTAATTTATCTTGATAACAACCGGAAATAGGTCCTTGAGACTAACATTTCATTTTGAACGTAATAGGACCTTGTTGTACAATTTTTCCATGTGTGTAAAATTGGATAACAATTAGTGTAAAAATCCATGTGTTAGTACCACAAATAAAGGAAATGCCCAAAATATAAAACATATCAATCAAGAAAACTATTGGTTCTTACAAAAATAAAATAAAAAGTTCAATGTACAAATAAAATACATATATATAAGTAGCACATTACAATGACTATGTGGCCTTATGTGGCAAGTAAGGGGGTACTCAAAGTGAGTCACCGGCACTTGTAACATCGATCCGCAGCTCATAAAATAACATATCAATAATACAACACTCATCATCACTATTTGAATCAACAATAATACAATAGTCATCATCACTATTCAATAAGGCTAAACATAGTCATTCCTACACTTAGGTTGCATCCATATGAAAACCACATAGGGAGAGGGGAAAGAAGCATCGGTCATCATCTAATTAACCAAAGGTTAGATCGAGATGTTTTCCCATGGTACACAACTCCTCACCGCAAACATGCACTTTTACCGATTTCCCTTAGGATTGGTTAGTGTAAGGTTTATGACATAACACATACACATTACTAACACAATGGTGGTTCATGCACATTAACCATAGCACCTTCACATGGTACATAAATAGGGGAAATCACATACATAACATTCATGGTTTACAACACACCACATTACTGCATGTTGTACCAAAGTGTAATCACTTTACGATTGAGATCTTATACTCACCATATGTCCCTAAATCACGATGTATACCATTACATATTACATGAATCATACTTATGATGAGCACAATAACAACCTACAGTCAATTGCAATATGACATGGTGATATACACATTTCTTCACAACATAATGACAACATCACTATACAATCCAGTTCACTATAAACCAACCTTGTCATACAACATATCAACACAACCACACATCATAATTGAAAAAGGCTCCAACACTGTAATCAGCAATAACATTCCATTCATACACACAACAAGATGGTACATCACACTCGAATTCTCATTGAATTCATGAAAAGGAGAAAGAATACTCTCATCTCCAACACATCAACATGCCAACAATTACACACTAAGTGACATACACAACATGTGTGCTAACAATATCACAATTACGACATAGCTCACATCACGCTTAAATCACATTACTCTTCCAATTCTCCACCATCATCACCATGCAACACCATCACCACTCCAATCTGTCCCAGAGGTTTGAGAGCATGAACCTTCACTCGATATGAAGTATAACGCCCACGTGAAACACACACACATACAAGGACAACATGAAAGATAGCAGATATAAAAATATATATTTGCTAGAAGTTTAAAGGAAACACAATAGGTCATGATGGGATACAACCAACTTACGGTAGACTTGACCTAACAATGGCCACCTATAAATAAGGACATTTACGACACCCATCATGAAACTATTCACTTCCCACTTTGACAAGACAACGCATACCATTCTAACCATATAACACACTTACAGATAGGGCATCCCATAGTGAAAGTATCTTAAGGTCCTTATTTACTAAAATGTCTTTTAATTCTTAACTTAAGTTTTAGAAGATTCATGTTATGATTCGCACAATTCTTCTTATGAAGCTAGATTTATGGTTTCTTAACCAATCCCCCTTCTTACTAAGATCTAGGATTCTCCCAAATGTTAAACATTGATTACAATTTAATATCATTTATCATTTCACAACAATAAGGATAAGGTTTATTATTTTAGCTTAGGGGTAGAAGATAAATCCTTTTACACAAGTAGATAGTTCCTCTTCTTCCACTTAAAGACTCGGGAATTTATCAAGAGGATCACAACTTCATTATTATGTTTTTAACTTTTGTAACGATTACCAAACCACTTTATTATGCCTAGAATTGCATTAATTTTATGACCTAGAGAGGGTGTTGCTACAAAAATTATAACTCAAATAAATGTTTACCATAATCCTTTTTACGAAAACTAAACATTGCTACAACATTTTAATCCAACATGACACACAAACCAAGGGTGAAAAATGTTTCAATTGAACTTTGACTTGAGAACAGGAAGGTAAAAAAAAATTGGTCAGATTAACGCCATACTATTTTCAATATTGCTATGATATCACAAAAATACTCATAACAATATGATGATGGAATTATATTCCTCACAATAATGTTTAGAATTTTTTTAAAAGATGGTGAAGACAAACTTACTTCAAAAATGCAAAAACCCAAGGCAAGAGGCCTTCCAAAATTTTCTACAAGCATCATTCCAAGATCTACAAAACATTAAGCTTTCATACAAAATAATTCATAAGCAAAACCAAAGCAACTTCTACAAATATTTCTTCTTTCTACTCTCAAAATTCATTTGCACATTTATTAACCTGATTCGGTTCACAATAAATTAGCAATATAATACTACACATAGAAACAATATGTTATTGTCTAACAATATCATTAAAGGAAACACTCTATTTCAAGAAAAGGAAATGGGGCTCTACCCACTAATCTACTTCTTAAGACAGAAAAATAAAAATTCTACCGTGATACTAAGAAGGAAAGCATATATTTCAATTAAGAATAATGTCTCTATTCAACAAAAGTGTAAGAACCGATCAAGAATGTCCATAGACTTTAAGAGTTAGAAATAACATATCGATTCTAAGGGGATTTGAATCATGTAATCATGTATATTATATGATTGAATTCAAATTACTTAAATTTTAAGAACAAAAATAAAATATGCACCATACTTTGTCTAAGTAGGAATTCATAAGCTTCTTGATAGCAACAATGTCCCGAAATCAACAAAATTTTTACCCCAACCAAGTTCGAACATAGCCTTAGGAGTTAGAAAAAAGTGATGAGAGTATAGGAATTTCAATCATGTAACCCTATATATTATATGATTGAAGTCTAATACAAAACTAACAATCTAAAAATTATCAAAGAGATACCAAAAGCACTAGCTATGGTATTATATTTCTATAAGGACAAAAGTTGAACAGACAATCCAGGAGGAACCACGGGTTTAAAAGTTAAACACGAAAATATGAGTGTATTAAAATTTCAATCATGTAATCATATGGATTATATTATTGAAATCTAATACACGAACACCAATCTAAATTATTTTTAAAGAGAAGGAAAATATATACTAGTTTCAGTCATTGAATCCAAAAGATTCCACAATCATTCTGGAAGAGGCCAATGCCCTTATAGGTTAGTAACAACAAAAGAATGTAAAAGAGAGTTCTATTATGCAAGTAGCATTCTAAACATCCATCCAAGTTTTATAGCACTATGGATTTACAACCCTCCTTAATAAGTCTATAGTTTCGGTTTAAATAAATGGAATTATCACTTTCGACACAATATCTTTTAAAGTAACCTTGTTACCATAATCAAAACTACTCTTACATGTGCACAAATTTTTATTATCTTAATCAGCACTTTCTATCATAAATCAACAAGTATTGATGCATATTTTAATACTCCAAATTTCATTAACTATCATAATGAATTCCATTGAAAACCATCAAGGCATTTATATATATTTAGAATCCAACCAATTTTCAAAAACAACATTAACATTTAAAAAAAAACCAGATAGATAATATTTTATGCCACCAAAAGTCTTCCCAAGAGAGAGATAGACAAAACTAGTTCTAGTAATAACTAGGCACTAGAAATGCATAAATGTATCTTCAAATTTTGGTGATCCAAAACTAGTTATGGTTCAAGATTTATATGGATGGTTAATCACTTCAAGCCTATAACCCTTCTTTCCCAAGCAGAAAATGGTTATCGGTGGGGTTTGAGTGTAAGTCATCGAAATAAAAAAAAAATACATGTAATTGATATCCTCCTAAAATAGGTTTAATAAAAGACAACTTTGTATAAACACAGCCACAACTATACTCTGTCAAGAAGGCTATATCCAAAATGAAAGCCAACAATATAAATGCATATATTTTTATAGATTTAAAGTATAAAACTTTTAGTTAAGTATGTAACCTTTCTTTGCAAGCCTAAGGCGTTGAACCAAATTAGAAGCATTCCATTTGATGGTCAACTAGTACCTCCAGCGTTAGTACAATCTGTGATGAATTTTTATCAATCCAAAACATACGCCAAAGACATACCAATTTTAGGAAGAAGAATGTTCCATTTCAGAATATTATTAAAACTTAACAATTATTGAAATGGGTAGGTTTATCTTGGCTGATTTCCAGCTTCTACAAGTTTCCTAAACACCTCATAGACATGCAAAGAAGCAAACCCCATGTCGAATTTCTCTTTCCACATGCATTCTGGGCACTAAAACAACACTCACTCCCGTGTTGGCATAGGCAGGGAGCTCCAAAATCCACGAGTTGCATTGCTAAAAGGAAATGTGGTCTCAAAGACTGATATGATTGTAGTAAAAACACAAAATGGGTTTATTTTAAAGGCCCAAAAAACCTCAAATAAACATGAATTACGGTGGGGAAAATCAGACTCAGTAACCTTTCCAACGCCTTCCCATCATGCATCAAAATGGGACGTTAAGGTAAAACATGGAAATCCATCAAAGCACAATAGAAATTGGATTTTTGTCAGATTAAGAAGCATGTGCCTCAAAATCCATGTATACAAAGTGTGGAAGTATCCACGAGGCATGTAAATTGTTTGACAAAATGCCTCAAAGAGATGTGGTCTCATGGAATTTCCACGATTGCAGGATATGCACAAAAAGGGTCAGAGAAACGGTCTTGATTCACCATATATGACCAATAGGTATCTATCCCGATCATCTCCCATTAACAACATGCATGCAGCCCGATTGCCCAAATAATAGCTTTGAAACAAGGTAAGAACATCCACCATGCAAGGAGAAGAGACTTCTTTCAAATAATACGGTTTGTGCACCACGGGAGAAATGTATGCAAAACGTGGGAGCTTCGACAAGGAGGGATATGTTAGGAATATCTATGTTGTAGTGTGAACATAGAATATTATGTAAGTGATTATATTATCTAGGATAATATAATATGTGTTGTAATAATTAATTACATTATTGTAAATGTAATTATGAGTGGGTGAGTAAATATTGTTATGAGTCACTACAAGAATATGGGTTCAGTATCCACAACATTTTCACAATATTTTTGTAGATATCTTTTGTAAAATTGTGAATCCAAATTTGTGGACTCCACCCACAATTTTTTTGTGGAAACATGAAATGTGACAAAAATTGTGATAAAATCCACATTGAAAAATATTGTGAAAAATCTATAATTTTATTATTGTGGCATTTGTCACAATTCTAATATTGTTACATATCTACAATTAAAAATGTGACAATTTCCACAATTTAAATAATGTTGTAAATCCATAATTTTAAAATTGTGTCATATACTAGAATAATAAGGAAATTGTAAATATTTCCATTTAAAAATTGCTACTATTTTCACAATTTTTTAGTTTTTATTAAAATTATAATTTTATTAATTATATTTTGTTTTTCAATTTTAAAATAGTTTGTTAAATTTTTACGATAAAAATTATACATTTATAGTTCCACAATTAATTTTAATTAGTTAAAAATATATTTCTATTCTAATTTCAAGTACTTAACATAATTAAAAATTACATTAAATTTAATCTTTTTTATTCTGAAAAATAGAAATTATTACATTTAGTCAAAAACTAAATTTTTGTATAACTAAAACAATATAATTTTTAAGAATAAATTTTTAATTTGAATTAATTCTTAGGGGTGACATAAAAATATTTAGAATATATACATGCTGAAAACATGATAATGCAACACTCAAATATCATAACATAGAAAAGATAAAAATCACTTTATTAGTTTTAAAATATTTTAAAAAATAAATTCCGTGTAAACCAAAATAAGTATTAATAAAACATGTTAATGAAATCTATTTACAACATGCAACAGGATTTTTCGAATTACATATATTAAAAATACTATTTTATTCATAAAATAGTTTCTTTAAACTGTTGGATAAAGATATTTATGAAATTAAATATTCCAATATTGGAATGCATATATTACTGGAACAATTGCTTTCATTAATGTCTGGAACTGGCTACTCTTTGGCGGAGGGGAGCACAAATTTTGATGTCATTCCATTTCAATTTCTTGAGGTAAATATGATTCTTTTCATCCTGAAATTTCAGTATATATTTTTTAATTTAATAATTTTAAAAAAATATCTGTCCTGTACATTGCCATTTTTTAAGGACAGAGGTGTTGAATATTACATATGAATTGATAGAAACTTGGAGCTGAAAGAAAACATCTGTAAAACAAAGTCTAGCATGCAAAGATATAGTTAAAATATCCATAAAATAACTTTAAAACAATGAAATTTGTGGCCCGTGAAGATGTGTAGTGGAGGAAGCTCCTTTCGATTTGCAGATTTGATTTAATTTCTTAGCCCAACCAAGATTTGAATGTGTAGAATATTTGACTCGGTTTAAACATGCATTAATCCCGTGGATTATATGCTACCAGGCCCGAAAGGGGCTAACAGATAATAAATGTATTTTAATGCATGATATGCCAAGTGTGGGACAAAATTGTGAGCCTAATTAAATCGGTATCATAAACAATCGATTTACTAAAAAAGAACCTGTAAATTCTTACACTACTATATTTTTCAGAAATAAATTCTTTTGATAAAAAATGATTAGAAATAAAAAAAAAAAAAAAACAAAATCCAAGGTTTTTGATGAAAATGTCATTCTTACATACTACGAACAAATTTTTTAATCTTCGAAACATAGTGTTCACATCCATGAAATCATTTAAGAGATCTAATGGCTAGGATGTTTGATGACATTTTAAATCTAGGTTGAATGTTATCGACATTTTTTCAAACGAAAGCACAATCCTTGGGCTTTGTAAATGTCAAGCTTCCTCACCATTTTCATCTTTCCGAAACGATAATCAGATCTCATTTCATCTCCTCTGAAAAATAGAACAAGTAAACTGTTCTAATCCTCTGCATGTATCTACAGATCCACTTCACAAAACATTCTACCGTTTAATGCAACCACTCATGAAAAAAATAGAAATAAAAATTTTCGATGAGGAAAGGGGAATGCATTTGGGTTTTCTTATCAAGAAAGGTGAGTGTATCCATACCGTTAGATTGCTTTCTTTTATCAACGGCCTATAAATATTATTGTTCGATCCTAGTGAAGAATG
Organism: Taxus wallichiana var. yunnanensis; assembly: GCA_018340775.1. Lineage (NCBI taxonomy): Eukaryota > Viridiplantae > Streptophyta > Pinopsida > Cupressales > Taxaceae > Taxus > Taxus wallichiana. Next base: position 837,217,082 of record CM031242.1, on the reverse strand, counting down.
GAAAATTTTAATATTAACAATCCATTACAGTTGTATGAGAAGTTGGTTACATCGTACCGCTTTTGATGCATGCTATATTTAGATTGAAAAATTATAATTGTGATATGTTATATTTAAATTTCTAGTAGTTAATATTGACTTTTACACACGTTTCTATTGTGATCTGCCACGTGTTTGAACAAGGAATGATTGATTGATATTCTTTGAAATAAATGGAAAATTAGACGAAGGGAAACGATAGAACAATCTTATATAATGTAGATGCAACCATGAACTTAGACCCCTGATAAATGATATAAACCAATACAAAATACAAATTGTACAAGAGTTGAGATCATATGCCAGTTGGAATGTGGGCCAATTTGTATAGGAAGGTTGTAGACAATTCAAAGACTATTGACATGGACTGAATGCGTAATCTAATGCAAGTGGGAGTTTACCAATGCTGACTTCTAGAAAAGAATGATATGTGAATGAAAAAATGCGTCGACCATGAAATATCAGTCTACGACTAACATCAAGCAATACAAATTTTAAAGAAGCCAATACTTTTCCAAATAGCAGCCAAAAGTTGTTGAGACTACAAGAAACATATCAAAATTGCTCGATCTAAGGCATGAATAGTGTGTTACTGATATACAGAGGAATATTTTTAAATTTTTCGATCTAAGGCATGAATTGTGATTAAAAAATTAGAATTGTGATATGTTATATTTAGATTTCTACTATTCATAATTTTAATATCTACATTAATTTTTATATAAAATATCTATTTAGTGTTGATAATTCACATGTTCTCTAGAAATATAAATTATTTTTCGATAACATCATGGCTAAGAGAGTCTATTTTCAATAGTGCGGGTACGTTCCTCTTGATCTTAGACTAAGTGTGACCTTATCTCAAGGTGTCTCTGTGACACTTTCTATCAATAATGCATATATTATATATTTTGTGGATAATACACAATCATTATTTCAGTGGTGTAGACATTTTAAAATTTATTTAATTTAAACCATAGAAAAATGGTACAAAACATTAATGATAAATGTGAACCAAGAAATACAATAGTGATGTCACAAATTGTCCATAAGGTATATATTTTTAAATTTTGTATATTACAAAATAAAAATATTAGTGGTGTGCATGTATTGATAATATTTCATTTTAACTTTAAAAATGGTGTGGAAAATTTGAATAATGATTTTTAAATATGAGTTTAAAATAATTCTAGTTTCAAAAGTTCAATTTTCAATAGTAGTGTACAAAATGTGATTTTTCTACATTTTAAATTTTAAAATATCTAAATTATATTGTAGAGAAGTTATCCATTTATGTAGACAATTAACATTTTTCTTGTTCGAGAAAAGGTTATTTGAACCTACTTTTAATAGAGTGGACTATCAACAAATAAATTATTTTAGGATTTGATTATTTATACATGTAACGCTAAATAGGTACCATTTTTATTGTGGTTTTATAAATTATACATTAATACATTTTGGTTAATCACATGGTTATCCACAATACAATTCATAAAGTAAGGGTGATTTATATTATTTGTGGTTTAATTATTGTTACTCTTAGAGATGGTGTGGAAAAATAAAATCATTATAATTTTTATTTGGGATGTGTAGTCTATCCATCACATTCTATTGTCAAAGGTTTAATTTTCTAAAACATAATAGAAATTGTGATTTTTCCACAATGAAATTTAGAAAAAGTGAATATTTCACAATTTTAAATTTGTCTCTAATGGAGTATTAAAAAATATATTTTTAAAATTTCAAAAAGGAGGATATTTACAAGTTTAAAAATAAATTTTATGAAATTGTGGAGATTCTACACTGTATTTTATAAAATCTATGTTTTAATGTTGATTAATCACAAGTTTTCCACAAAATTATTTTTTTGTGGATAATGTTGTGTAGACTATTAATAATTCTAGTTTCAAAAGTTTTTTTTTTTTAAATATGAAAAGAATGCATGATTTTTTCACAATTATATTTTAAGAATATAGATATTTTTAAAGTATAAATTTTACTTTCATGATATTGTGAAATATCTACAATATTTTAGAAAATGAACCAATTTATTGTATATAATTCTCAATTTTGCTTTCAAAGCTAGTGGATTGTGGACTATCAAAAAATAATATTTTTAAGTTATTGATTATTCATTGGTAGACTTGAGTAATGAGTTTTATGATTTTTGTTTCATAAATTATTCATACATATTTTTCGGGTTACTATGCACATTATAAACACAAAAATTTTAAAATTGGAGATGAAGTATATTATTCATGATTGAATAATTTTACCTTGTTTAAGGATTTATCATCCATGAGTAAATTATAATAGTGTAGATTATCTACAACTATATAGTTTAATATATTTTGTTAGTGTATACGAAATACCAACTATATTAAATTTCCCACAATGCATGTATTTCAAATTTTGTGGATAATACAAACTCAATATTATAATGTGTAGAATTTTCACAATTTTATTTGAAACTTAGAAATGGTGCTAAAATTTTGAATCGTAATAAAAATTATATACTATATATTATGAACAACTAATGTTTAACGACATACTAAATTGTCTAAAATATATGATTATTTTATAACTTGCGAATAATACACAATCAAAATGTAGTGTATACTTTGTATATTAATATATAAACCTTGGAAATGGTATGATAAAATCTCATCAGGAGATACTATGTTTGGGTTGTGTTTTCTATCCATACTTCTATTTTAAAAGTTCTAGATGATTTCAAAACATGTGGAGAAAATGTGATTTTATTACAATGAAATTTCAACAATGTGGATATTTCACAAGTTTAAATTTTAATTTTATGAAATTGTAGAAAATCTACATTTCTTTTTAAGGAGTTATTTATTTAATGTTAATAATTCACAATTTTTCCACAAAATATTTTTTTGTGGATAACGATGTGAATAAATGTCCCTACTTAGAAGCAACACCCACAAAAATCACCAAAGACATACCAATTTTAGGAAGAAGAATGTTCCATTTCAGAATATTATTAAAACTTAACAATTATTGAAATGGGTAGGTTTATCTTGGCTGATTTCCAGCTTCTACAAGTTTCCTAAACACCTCATAGACATGCAGCAGCAAACCCCATGTCAAATTTCTCTTTCCACATGCATTCGGGCACTAAAACAACACTCACTCCCATGTTGGCATGGCGAGGAGCTCCAAAATCCACGAGTTGCAACTGCTAAAAGGAAATGTGGTCTCAAAGACTGATATGATTGTAGTAAAAACACAAAATGGGTTTATTTTAAAGGCCCAAAAACCTCAAATAAACATGAATTACAGGGGAAAATCCGGACCTCGTAACCTTTCCAACGTCTTCCCATCATGCATCAAAATGGGACGTTAAGGTAAAACATGGAAATCCATCAAAGTACAATAGAAATTGGATTTTTGTCGATTAAGAAGCATGTGCCTCAAAATTTATGTATACAAAGTGTGGACGTATCCACGAGGCAAGTAAATTGTTTGACAAAATGCCTCAAAGAGATGTAGTCTCATGGAAGTTCCATGATTGCAGGATATGTACAAAAAGGGTTAGAGAAACGGTCTTGATTCACCATATATGACCAATAGGTATCTATCCTGATCATCTCCCATTAACAACATGCATGCAGCCAGTGCCCAAATAATAGCTTTGAAACAAGGTAAGAACATCCACCCATGCAAGGAGAAGAGACTTCTTTCAAATAATACGGTTTCAGGCGCCCTGGGAGAAATGTATGCAAAACGTGGGAGCTTCGACAAGGAGGGATATGTTAGGAATATCTATGTTGTAGTGTGAACATAGAATATTACGTAAGTGATTATATTATCTAGGATAATATAATGTGTTGTAATAATTAATTACATTATTGTAAATGTAATTATGAGTGGGTGAGTAAATATTGTTATGAGTTGTTGAGTAAACAAATCATTAACAATATTAGTTTTGTGAGAAAACAAAATCTCACGTATAATAGCATGGAGTTGTTTTAGGAGTTATGTGTGGAGATATTTATGGAGATTATATCTCCTTAAATATAGGAACAACATCTCCTATTTAAATGGATGTAATACTTCCTATGAATGCAAAGCAAGAATAAAGAGTAAGATTTTGAATTTTCTTTATGCAATTATGATATTAATTTTTCAGGATAAGATTCTAAAAATAATCCAAAAGCTTCAGATCCTTCACATGCATACCCAACAAATCCACGTGGACAACAACATTGACAAGAGAAAAGTAAAAAGAAAACATGGTAGGAAATCACGAACCCACTAAAACAAAACCAAATGGCCAAAGAAAAAAATAATTCTTCAACCAACCACATATCCCACACAATGCATGGAAAGAATAAAATTTATTAATGTCATTAAATATGAGACAGATTTGGTGGAAGCAACATTAAATTCACCTTTAAATTAACAATCTATAACAAAGCATGCATGGAGGTCGATCGGCCAAGGTGGGAGCTGGTGGCTTGAGTCTTTAATTAAATATTAAACAAGAACACTACTCCCTAAAAATGATGCCACCAAAAAAAACAAGCTCCTCCGTATTCACGCAAGTCAAGGTTAGGCCCCACATGATATCTCAACAATTAAATACACTTAGTTTAACATAAAATTAGATATATATATATATATATATATATATATATATATATATATATATATATATATAGTACACACACATACGGCAACTAAAAAAGAATCGAATAATACCTTAGCATTTTTATGTAATAGTGTCATTACACAAACTAATTAAATGAGAACATGATAAGCTATGATGAGAATGTTCGTTAAAGGTTTTACGACACACACTCAACAACAAGCCAATGATTACGATGGCAGCAAGAATTATGACAGAAAGAAGGGACTCAAAACTACTTCACAAGAAGGATAACAATTACTTGATGATCAAATGGGAACTCGAAAAAAACAATCAACGCTAAACAACATGGAAAGGAAAAAAATGGGGTCGACATCGATAGGGGCATTACACCGACTCCAAAAATCACCGACTCCACTCCCAAATCATTTACATAAGATATAATCTTCTTGTGACAATCCACTATAGCTATGTGCGTAGACATTTAATCCATGCTCAAGATAGCTCCATACGAACCCAAGGGAAGGATACAAATATGCAAAGAAGTGGTCAAGGGTCCTAGATCCACTATGTAATCCTTGAATAAGGAGTCTACTAAGATCTTGGCTCCAAAAGCCATCTCAACATCCCAACTAAGGCCCTGCCTAACTTCCACCATCTTGTAACACTCTACTAAAGATAGAGAAATAAAAGAATCGATGTTCCTTAGTCAAATAAAATAAGGATAGAAATACTACCAATGCTACGTGTGGTCTCGTCACCGTGCCCGGTGCTCTACCCGGAATTTCTCGAATGTTGTATATATCATGTGGCTCCTAGCCATATCACCAACCATATGCTCGAAATAAGTTCCTTACCCCGATTGGAAGGGTTACGAGGAACTCTCTTAAATGATTTCCATCCACACCGCATCCATAGAAAGTACTTGGTCCTCTCCTTGACAAGATAGTCCTCCAGTGGCCTAGTAGTATTTTCTAAAGAACATGATGATCATGTCATAGATATCTATGTGTGTTGTGGTGGATGCACTCCTACCGACTATGCTAGAGGTGAATCTTGTGTCGTCTTGGGCCCCCTAGCTGGAGGTTTCATACTACATCCTCTCCGAGTATCATGGCACTATTGGGGTTGAAATGGTGGTCGAGTCTCTGCTTTGTTGCTGCGAGGAGGAAGAGGCCGGAAGGAAGACTATGCTTAAGTGTTCCCACCATAAGGAGGATGAGTTGATCCCCTCAATATACTATCATGTAACTACTGTATGTGGCTCCTCACTTTGTGACGAGCCTTCTAAGTCATCTCCCTAGTTTCCTCTACAATATAGGCCTTCTCCATAGCTTCTGATAGAGTCTGTGGGAAATGAATGCACACTTCCCCACCCAAGTCTAAGTTTAGGCCCTAGATGAACTTGTTAATTCTAACCTACTCATCATGTATGTAATCTACGGTGACAAGCGAGATCTAAAAACCATCACTCATACTCTACCACTATCATGGAATCCTGTCACAAATCATTAAACTCATCGATCCACTACTGGATGAATCTTTTAGATATGTATTTACTCCTGAAACTCTCCTCAAAGAGATCCTAAGTAAATATCTATGAATCCACATGGATCTTCTTCTTCTTAGTTCTCCACTAAACTCTAACTCCATCTCTCAGAAGATGGATGGAAACATGAGCTTTCGTGTTGCTAGAGAAATGACATAGATTGAAGCATCCACTCAAGCTAACCAACCATACCTCTGACTAAAATCCTCTTGTCTCTTAACTTCAGTATCTCTCTAATGTGATCCACTATCGTTCACTTTGTTGACACCTAGGTCTCTCTGCATGATCATCTCTCAGCTTAGGGATCCTAGACCTATCTTTGTGCCTCGTAGTTCTATCTTTGTTCTCCCTAGGAGGTGACTCATGCCTAACCGACTCCACGTGGGAGTTCTCTACCCTATCCTCTGCACTATGACACAAATTTCCATGAGCCTCCACTAATGGCTCTTTGTCCTGCCTACTAGGTCACCCTCCTAAAGATCCTCCGCATATAAGCAGCATTAACATCTTGTAGTGTCTACAATATCTGAGGAAAAATAGCTGCTACAACTTGATCTAGGGGTGGTAGGTATAGGTCCACATGTAGGAACCTCACACCTATTCCACGTCTCCTGCACATACCAAGACGGGAGTTAGTTTATCATCATCTAAGTTTTGGTTTCAGTTTTCTAAGTTTTCTACATTTAACAAAATATCATACAATGTTGTGTGTTCTAGGTTTAGAGTTTCGCTAGGTTTATTTGTTTATGTTTCATGTTTTCAAGTGTGCCCAAGGTCCAAGCGTTGAACCCATGGCTCTGATACCAAGTGTAACACCCATAATTTTACCCACACGAAACCCAAGACAAACCAACAGTTGATTTAAAAAAATTACCGAATAATTTTTTTAAAAGTAAAGTTAGTTACAACGTTTAACTAAGGTCTTGATTAACAAACAATCATTTCAAAACTAATTAAATAATAATATTTAATCTTTAGTTAGGTTTAAAAACTTCATTCCTATAATCCTTAATTAATTTAATAATGTGGTTCCTAAAGTCATTTAATAATTTACTATAAAAAGGTCTAGGTCTAATTTGCCCTTCCATTTAAACAATACTATTAAATTTAATTCTCAATTATAAAAGTTGTCTAAATTATTAAGGGAATGAATTTACTTAATTATCACAAGGTCATGGCCTCTTTATTTTTAAAAGTTACAAAAATAAATCATAATGAAATATAAAATTAGAGTTAACTTTAATGCCATTTAAGTGGCCCCTTTAAAACTTGACCTATGTTTTCAAATGATGATCTCACCTAGCTTCCATCGAACATTTGTAGGGAGGAATCTTGGCCATTGGATCAAGAAATTGTAGACAACCCTAAACATCTCTATGGAGTCTTTTATTCATTCATTGACTTATTTTCCTCATTTTTGTTTTGTAGGTTTTAGGGAAGGAGAGGAAGCCATGGAAGAGAAAGGAAGAAGCTTGGGATGGATACACACACAACTCCCAAATTTATCTTACTTTATTTTGTTTACTATTTATATTCTACCCTCTCCTAGGGTTTGATTGTAAATTTCATTTGCTATTTGTTGTAAATTTGTTTCAATGTAAATACCCATTTGGGTATATGGCATTTGCCCAATAGATCTAGTTTTTTTGTAATATATACACTCTTTTTTTTTTGTATATATACTTGTGTACATATATATATATATATATATATATATATATATATATATATATATACACACACACACACAGATACACACACACACTTGTGTGTTTATATATATGTATACATAAATTTATTGTAATATTAAAACCTGAAAAAATTATAGATCTCTTTTTTATTTAGATCTTCAAACTACATATTTATGTAGTGACTATTAAAATAAAATGAAACCCGGTATATATATACTTGTGTGTTTATATATATATATATATATATATATATATATATATATATATATATATATAGTTTGAATATCTATATATATATATATATATATATATATATAAAATCATAATCATAATTTCATATCAAATAATAAAAATAAAAATAAAGTTGTGGTGTAAATCCCACACAGGTCGCGTAAGAGAGGGGTTGACTAAAACAAATGGCGGTTCATTTAAATTGAAGGGATTTAAGTTTGGTGGGGCTTAGCCCCACCCCAAAGGTTATTACATATAAAATATTTGGTGGGTTGGGGGAGTGGATGGGGGTAGGGTTGGTGCCCCCTCCCTAACACACTACCCAAATTCCAATGTATAGGCTAATTGACACTTCACACAAAATTGTGGTTAAATACCTAGCCGCTTCTACATTTTAAAATTATATTAAATAAAAAAATGTAAAAGCGATATAAGTTTAGTAACAATTTTAGAAAGTAAATATAATTTAAATTATAAATGGGTACATACATTCTTAAAATTTGATTTATTTAATTAATCAAAAACATGTCATTTAGAGTATGGTAGAACAAAGTGAGGACTATGAGAATTTCGACTATATATAGAAGAATGAATAATTGAACAAAGTAATAGGGTTGCTTAATCATTTCAAATAATTTGCAAGGAGGAGATTCTCCTCTCTTTTTTTTATCTAAGCAAGATAGTTAATACACTACTTACTTGCCTACAAAAAATCTAGCAATAGATTTATATTTTAAATTTTCAATATACTTTTATGTAATGAAATAAGAGTAACTATTCTTTTTCTTTTACAAGATGAGTTTTTCTTCCCATCAAACATACAACAAGGCTCTTTCACCATTCAAATGAATTAGAATAATTAGGAATAAGTAAAATATGTAAGACTTTCTTTCAATCACACTTTTCTTTTACCATTACATCTATCTTGCAAATTAAAATAGCATACAAGTGAAGGAGATTTTCTTTTCAATCATCACAAAACTCAACTTAGTTCCTTTCACTTATTACTTTCAAATTTGAACAAATAAATGTACAAGATTTATTTTAAGCATATAAGGATTACAATATTCCACTTAAAGTGGGAA